>LR991075.1:5956450-7199830 GCA_905163555.1 Notocelia uddmanniana
TGCATTAATAGCGACGTAGGCTTTGTGTCCCGGCTACACGACAGAAGGCAGAAGTCGTGGAGTACGTGCGCGTGAAGACCGGAATCATCCTGAGGGTCGCGAGGTTGGAGTATCGGCAGAACGTGATTTTTTATTATTTTCTGGTGAGAGTTCCATTCTAACAGAACATCTATCGACCTTCACCAAGGAGGAATTTTGGGCGAAGGGAGTCAAGTACCGGCGTTTTCGCGGTGGGTTACCTGACACCACGATGTTGCGTAACACACCGCAGTTGAAGTGTGTTTATTCGTAGTGCTAGTTTTTAAGTTATATTTGTATGGATGTTATGTTATTTTTAACGTATTTATCTATAGACCTTTGTTGCCTTAATAGTACATTACGATACAAGTGCAGAGAACAGGAAATTCGCAGCGAGAGGTGATAAATTAAAACACGACCGAAGGGAGTGTTTTAAATGGACACGAGTTGCGAATTACCTATCGCACTTGTATCGTATCGTACAACGTTTTACAGTACATATGGCTCTTTAAAGTTTTGACATATGCACGTAATCTGCTGATTATCGCATTCCTGCGGTACAGTAGCAACATATGTACTGTAAAATAAATTATTGTTATTGGATTTCGAACTCCTAGTGTGAAACTTACCTTGTAACACTTCAAATCTGTTCCTCTCTGTAGTTGACTCTAATGCATCGAACACAGCCGCACCAACTAACAAATATGTGAATGTACACACAATCAACGATAGAGTTCGAACATTTTGCTTCTTCATAACTCCAGCGTCTCTTCTCCAGGGCTTAAAGCCCAAATAGCTCTTTTGAGCTTCGAACCCTCTACTTCAGCCTCACCATCAACTAAGTAACCATTTTAAGTACAGTACTTTGGAATACTTGATATGGTATTTTTCAAATTTAGAATCGTCTTTTGTATTTCACATTCGACATTTTACAGTCAGTTTAAATTGACTGGGTGCTGGGTGTGTGTATATAGTGCTATTAGTAAATTGATCCCTTGTGAGGAAGTCATCTTCTTTTTATATTCATTATATGGTTCTCTCTTGCCATGGAGTTTCTTATAGCTATCCCATTATATAAATACTATTGAGTATTTATCCACCTGTAAAGAAGAAAAAATTAATTGTAGATTTTTTTATTACATTTCATAGCACACGTTTTCTCCTCTAGGGCGTGTAGCTTGCATACAGTACCGGCCAATAAATAATCACCTTTAGGTATTTAGACTATTTAGGGCGAAACTTTTTTATATATTCCTAAATGTTTTTACCTTACCTCATCATGCAATTGGTAGTATTTAGACTCTTTGGACGAGCGATAAGAAAACCTGGCCACATATAAAGGTTTTTATTTAGATTTTTTGTTTTTTTTTCCGCAAAAATACTACAGGACAGTTTTCCTACAGTTGTATGTAAATGTGAAATTATTACCTAAAATAGCTTAAAAACGATAGGTGGTTAACGAGGTGAAGATGACGAAGACTCGTGGGGCGAAAAATTTGAATCCCTGTCAACAACAAGCTATCTTTGCCGGCTACAAGCAAGGGCGTACCCACAAACAGCTTTCGCAGCAGTTTAGTGTATCAAGAACCACGTTTAATAAGTTGCTGAAGCGATTAAAGTCACCAAGAAGTTCCATTGGCAATAAAACACGTGGCAGACCACGTTGTACTACACATGTGACCGACCGTAACATTTTGCGAGTCTCAAGTGAGAATCCTCGGTTAACGGCGACGGATATAGTCAAAGAAATATCATCCCCAGGACAGCGTACTCCATCTTTACGGACTGTCCGACGTGGTTTGCAGAACGCCGGATTAAACGGAAGACGCCCTGTAAAGAAACCGCTTATATCTGAGAAGAACCGAAAGATAAGAGTAGCTTGGTGTAAAGCACGCGAACACTGGACACCGCGACAATGGTCTGATATACTCTGGAGCGATGAGAGCAAGTTTCTTTTATTTTGAAGCGATGGTATAAAGTGGGTACATCGCCCTACTGGTACCCGATATAAGCCCGAGTACCAACTTCCCACGGTAAAACACGGAGGAGGCTCTGTAATGGTGTGGGGTGCCTTTTCCTCCAAAGGCATGGGCCCCCTTCATATAATGGGGAATGTCTGAAATTTTTAAAAGTCCTTGATTATTTTTCTAATGGGAGGAATAACCGACGCCATTAACAGAAAAAAGTTTAAGATTTTTCGGTTGCGCCATATCTAAATATATAAAAGAAGAAACTAACTGACTGACATATCAACGCACAGCCCAAACCGCTGGTCCTAGAGATTCCAAATTTGGCACGTAGGTTCCTTATAAAGTGTAGGGGTGCACTAAGAAAGGATTTTTCAAAATTCAACCCCTAAGGGGGTGAAATGGGGGTCCGAAGTTTGTATGGGTAAACATGATTAGTTGGACTATTTTATTCGAAACTTCACAGGAGTATTTCTGACCATAAATGAGTAAATACGTGTTTCAGGTTTTTTGAAAAATCAACCCCTAAAAGACGGAAAGGTGGTGACAAATTCTGAAAATCGACATGGGTATTGTTTTTATGATATACCGGGTCGCTGATAACGGAAACAACAATGATTTCAAAATCTCACGTGGAGGACGTGAAATACCATCCCCCCTGTTGGGGTGCGAGGGGGATGAAATGTCTAAATATTAATATGGGTGTCGTTTTTATGGTTTTGTGGGCCGTTAATTACGAAAATGGCATCGATTTTGAAATTTAATATTGTGGACATGAAAAGTTTGAGCCAAATTTCAAGAAATAACTGACTGACTGAGTGAGTGACATATCACCTCACAGCCCAAACTGCTGGTTCTAGAGATTCCAAATGTAGTATGTAGGTTCCATATAAGGTTTTGAGGTGCATTAAGAAAGGATTTTTCAAAATTCAACCCCTAAGGGGGTGAAATGGGGGTCCGAAGTTTGTATAGGGAATCAAGATTAGTTGGATTATTTTATTCGAAACTTCACAGGAGTATTTCTAACGATAAATGAGTAAACATGTGTTTCCGGAAATGTGGTGACAAATTCTGATAATCGACATGGGTATTGTTTTTATGGTTTATTAGGTCGCTGATAACGAAAATAACAATGATTTTAAAATCCCACGTGGAGGACGTGAAATACCATCCCCTCCTGTTGGGGTGCGAGGGGGATGAAATGTCTAAATATTAATATGGGTGTCGTTTTTATGGTTTTTTGGGACGTTAATTAGGAAAATGGCATCGGTTTTGAAATTTAATATTGTGGACATGAAAACTTTTGAAAGTTTGTGCCAAATTGCAAGAAATAACTGACTGACTGAGTGACCAACATATCAACGCACAGCGCAAACTGCTGGTCCTAGAGATTCCAAATTTAGTATGTAGGATCCATATAAGGTCTTGAGGTGCATTAAGAAAGGATTTTTCAAAATTCAACCCATAAGGGGGTGAAATGGGGGTCCGAAGTTTGTATGGGGAATCAATATTAGTTAGATTATTTTATTCGAAACTTCACAGGAGTATTTCTAACGATAAATGAGTAAACATGTGTTTCAGGTTTTTTGGGAAATCAACCCCTAAAAGGGGGAAATCTGGTGACAAATTCTGAAAATCGATATGGGTGTGGTTTCTACGGTTTATCGGGTCGCTGATTACGAAAACAACAATAATTTTAAAATCCCATGTGGAAGACGTGAAATACCATCCCCTTTGTTGGGGTCCGAGGGGGTTGGAATGTCTAAATATTAATATGGGTGTGATTTTTATGATTTATTGGGTCGTTAAGTTCGAAAATGGCGTTCATTTTGAAATTTAATATTGCGGGCATGAAAACTTAAAAGTAGGTGCCAAATTGCAAGAAGAAACTGACTGAGTGAGTGAGTGACATATCAACGCACAGCCCAAACTGCTGGTTCGAGACTCGAGAGATACCAAATTTGGCATGTAGGTTCCTTATAAGGTCTAAAGGCGGTATTGTAAGTGGTTTTATTAATTAGTGCCGTCCGATACGATTTCGACAAAAATCGATATTTAGGCGTCCGAGAGGACTCTTAATACGACTCCTAGGTAAAATTTGGCAAAAGTGGCGGCCATATTGCTTTTCTTCATTTTCGTCCCGATTTCGTTCAAAATCGATATCTGAGCGTCCGAGAGGTCCCCAAATACGACATCGAGGTAAAATTTGAAAAAAGTGGCGGTAATATTGATTTTCTTCATTTCCGTCCCGATTTCATTAAAAATTGTAATCTGAGCGTCCGAGATGTCTCTTAATAAGAATCCGAGGTAAAATTTGGAAAAAGTCGCAGGCATATTGATTTTCTTCATTTTCTTCCCGATTTCGTTCAAAATTGATATCTAAGCGTCCGACAGGTCTCGTAATACGAATGCGAGGTAAAATTTGGAAAAAGTGGCGGCCATATTGATTTTTCCCCTTCGGTCCCCGATTTCGTTAAAAATCGATATCTGAGCGTCCGAGAGGTCTCTTAAGACGAATCCGAGGTAAAATTTGGAAAAAGTCGCAGCCATATTGATTTTTTCATCTTCTTCCTAATTTCGTTCAAAATAGATATCTGAGCGTCCGAGAGGTCCCTGAATACGAATCCGAGGTAAAATTTGGAAAAATGGCAGCCATATTGATTTTATATAGAAAACTCCCGTGAGTTTGAGACATATTAAATATAATGCAACGGGTCACTCACGTCTTAAAGGTCGAATATCGCTCGACATGTTTCAGACCGGTTCGCGGTCCTTAATCATGAGCACCTATCGCGGCGGCGGTTTTCTTAGCACCCAATTATACATATTGATTTTCTTCATTTCAACCCGATTTCGTTCAAAATCGATATCCGAGCGTCCGAGAGGTCCCCTAATACGAATCCGAGGTAAAATTTGGAAAAAGTGGCAGCCATATTGATTTTCTTCATTTCCAACCCGATTTCGTTCAAAATCGATATCTGAGCGTCCGAGAGGTCTCCTAATACGAATCCGAGGTAAAAATTTGGAAAAAGTGGCAGCCATATTGATTTTCTTCATTTCCAACCCGATTTCGTTCAAAATCGATATCTGAGCGTCCGAGAGGTCCCCTAATATGTATCCGAGGTAAAATTTGGTAAAAGTGGTGGCCATATTGATTTTCTTCATTTTCGTCCCGATTTCGTTCAAAATCGATATCTGTGTGTCCGAGAGGTCTCTTAATACGGATCCGAGGTAAAATTTGTGAAAGTGGCGGCCATATTGATTATCTTTTTTTTCGTCCCGATTTCGTTCAAAATCAATATCTGAGCGTCCGAGAAGTCCCCGAATACGAATCCGAGGTAAAATTTGGAAAAAGTGGCAGCCATATTGATTTTCTTCATTTCCAACCCGATTTCGTTCAAAATCGATATCTGAGCATCCGAGAAGTCCCCGAATACGAATCCGAAGTAAAATTTGGAAAAAGTGGCGGCCATATTGATTTTCTTCATTTTCGTCCCGATTTCGTTCAAAATCGATATCTGTGTGTCCGAGAGGTCTCTTAATACGAATCCGAGGTAAAATTTGTAAAAGTGGCGGCCATATTGATTATCTTTTTTTTTGTCCAGATTTCGTTCAAAATCGATATCTGCGCGTCCGAGAGGTCTCTGAATACGAATCTGAGGTAAAATTTGGCACTACAAACATGCCTGTATGCAAAAAAGTTTAATGTTACTGTAAAGGCGTGTGGGGTATCTATGGACATGCTTTTAAAAACGACATAGAGGTTTCGATTTTTTTTTCCATTTAAATCAACAAGTACGGTTGCCAGTTTTTGTTGCACTTTTAGCACCACCCAGGGGTCACGTGTAGGGTAACGGTGGGTACTCCCTACGGATGTGGTGCAACTTCGACCCCCTTTGTCAAGTGAGTGGGCAACTTGACTGTTAGAAGTTAAATTTAAATAATTTTATATTTAATATATAATAATTTTATATTTAACTATACAATGTATATTGTTTTGAAAAAATGACACCTCGCCGAGTCTCTTACGCCGGTTCTTCTCGTGGCAGAGGTTTATTTTTCCGAACCGGTGGTAGTTTATTGACGTTAATAGGTGCATGTAATATGCCTAATTTGAAGAATAAACTACTTTTACTTTTTTACTTTTACTTTTTCGCAATCCGCTCGAAGGCCTCTAACTAAAAGTGATATTGAGTTCGAGCCGTATTTCTGTACTTCAAAGGACCAGAGTTTATGACCGCTGCGCGCTGCTTTGTCGTTTACAGACTTATTGGTGTTACTGTAGTACACAGATACTTTTACTAAGGGCCATTTAAGACATGCTTTTATTTCATCGGTCCTTTCCCCTTCGGCCTCTCGGAAATGTATGATAATAGTTTTCGATCCTTATTTTTTGCCAAAACTAATGCAATTCAACAGTTTGCCGGTTCTCAGAATGTATACTGACTTTTCATCTGTTCATCTGTTAATGAATCACAATCACCAAACTTCGTATACCGAAACCCCCAGAATGTAACAACTACTTTTCTGGAGACCGCATCTAAATCGGTTCAGCCAAACGCGAGATAATCGTGGACAAATATACGAACCTGTTTTTTGTAGACGGCTAAAAATTTCGCTTAGTACGCGAGCGAAGCCGCGGGCAAATGCTAGTAAAATATAAAATGTTAATCTATCACTTCTTTTGATTTATAATAGGTTCATAAAGACCGACTGCACTTTGTTATGTTGTGCAGGTTTTAAGTATATAATGAGTATAACTGTGCTTTCACATTATTTTATTGAAACATGCATTCTATTTTTTGGTAAAGCTCTGGGTAATATTTACACTTTATAATCTTAACAATATATATTACTGTATACATGTTTACTTAAAAAAACACAAAGGTGATATATTATTGGCCGGTACTGTATAAAACATATGCAAAAGTCACCGCTGCTCCGCTTTGAGCGGGTAGCCACAAGACAGATTTACCACTGCGAGAGATGGGGCAGGGCAAGATAGGGATGGAACTATCTGTTAGAATTAGATGACTTAAACGGTTGACTCATATTTGTATGTAATGAGCAGTGGGACACTTCCTCGAGGGTTAAAAGATTTCTATACTTATCGAGCATTGTAAAAGAATTACTGTGCATTAGCCGTGAAGGCCTTATTATAAAAAATCCCTAAGGCCGTATTTATGGGCCGCACATACATATCGCCGGGTAACAAACAATAGTCACTATAAAATATGTCATTACATGTAAGAAACCCCTTATCTCAGCACTGAAGCGATGTTGAGCTTTTAAGTAGGTATTTGTTATTTAGTGAGCTTTGTTCGTTAGTTGATGATATCACCTAAGGGTCCCCAGAACGCTCGACTGAACTCGATTCTCCATACAAACACAGTTTGGTTCTCATTTTAAAACGCCATGCTGAAATAACATGAAACTTTGTATTCACAATGGGATCCGCCCTATCTAGGCCAGAAATTAGTATCTGTTGCTAGAAATTGTACAAGAAAAAAAATGCAGCGTGTTTTTGAGGTCTTGTATGAAAACCTTAATAATGGCTGTATATTTTCTCCATTATGTTTTCAAGCCACAGAAACTATTTCCGGTCTAGATATACCGGATCCCGGATAGATCCGGATGTATACAAAGTTTCATGATATTCCTGCATGCAGTCTAAAATTCAAACGACAACAGCCGTAAATATACATTTTACATCAGATTGGCTACATAGCAGAAGACCAATAACAGTTATCCATAGCATTACAAAATTACATACTTGTTTATAATAAATGAAAGTGAACAGTAGTAAGCAGTAGTAAATTGTAAGCTACACAAAGTATATACGAAATGAGACATACTACACACTAAATACATAATAACTTGAAGAATTGGAAGAAAATGGAACGAAAAGTTAAGTTATAAAGTTATTACTATTGAAAGGTGAGATGGAGGAAAGCTGATAATCCAGAACAGACAGGAATCACTTGGAACTTATGTACCACTAAGCAGCATGCAAAATGAGAACAAAACTACGTTTATATGAAGCGTGATGGCGACTCTTAACCTTTTCAGCGCTCTGTCAAATACAAACGCTGTCACTCACACGCCATACCATGAGAATGTCAAACGCGAAGTTGAACCTTATAACAATGCATGTAGGTTGAAATCTCATTGGGCGCCATGACGGATATATGCGTCATCGACGTTGAACCGGTGGTGCGCATATATACGCCATTGGCGTCGAAAAGGTTAAGGCCATATTTATGGAGCAGCGGAATGATCGGCAGCGCGGTGCTGGGCCCCATATGCATCTGGGGTTGCCTGGAGTGTTTATGTACTGTGAACGTCTCCCTACACGCCTAAGACCTTATCACACTTGCGATTTGCGAGCGAGTTTTGTATGGAAGCGATCACGGCGAACTCCATACAAAACTTTTTTTTATTTTTTTTGATTTAGCTATATATTGGGTTGTGATATTAATTTTTAAAGTGCAAAAATTTGCCCAGTCATAAGTTGTCAATAGATTTGATATAAATTTTCGATCCGATGTTTTAAATCCACTAATGCCATTAAAGCTGCAAGCCGAACTGAACAGATTACAAAATTCTTTGAAAGATCTAACTAATAAATATGTAATGTCTCAGAAGCAAATTAGTGAACATATCCTGGCAGCGGATGAACTGCTGGAGCTGTGCCACCACAACGAGGAATGTTTGGAAGCACTGCTTACCAAGCAGTCTTCGTGTGAATGTGAGTATGCGCTCCGGCAGGCTCACCCTCTGCCCGGAGATGCAGTTTACTCATCTGTGTCGAACAGCAGCTTGCCGGTGTCACCGGAAAAAATAACCCCAGCCTGTAATAATGTAAATAGAACTCTGGTTTTCTCAGATAGGGTAGGACGAGGATTGGGCAAAATTTTATGTAATAATATTCAGAACAGCTGTGTTATAAATTATTGTATGCCCGATGCCTCATTTGAAAAAATCATAAATAATATTAAAGATGTCCATATAAATGAACAGACCACAATTGTATTAATATTAGGTGATGGCTCAAATATTAGGTACTCTGAGATGAAGACTGAGTTCGAATGCCTGTCAAAGCTAGGTGCTAAAAATGTTATTATAGGCGCGTTACCCTATTCTGCTTCTCCTTGCAGTGCTAACAGTCATGCGTGTAATCTCAATAAGCTTATGTATAAGCTGACGTGCCGTCATAGTGACGTTATATTTTTTGACACTAATAATGCTATTAGTGATTACCGTATTACAACTGACAGACTTGCTAAATCTTTAGCATCTTTTATTAATTCCGTTTTTGGAAATATAAGCTCCCCCTCCCCCTTGGATAGGACGACATCTCCAATAGCGGATTTGTCTTTAAACTGACTGTTGGGACAATGGAGAAGCACAATAGTGTAATTTTATTACACCAAAATATAAATCGCTTCACTGGCAAAATACTAGATTTAGAATTATTTACAGAAGAGCTTAATGTAGATGTAGTCTGCTTAACAGAAACTTGGTTAAAGAATCATATGATGAAATTTAATGTAAATAATTACGTATTGGCCAGCGCATTCAACAGAACTACCGCAGAGGGTGGTGGCTCTATTATTTTAGTGAAAAATGGGTTAACTTTTAAAGAACGTAAAGACCTCTCAGGTTGTTCTGTTGATCGTGTTTGTGAGATTGCTTGTGCAGAGACGGATCAGTATCTGATATTTTGCATTTATAAACCACCATCAGGTGACTTAATATCTTTTATAGAAATTATGGAGGATGTACTTAGTAAAGCAATAAGTGGTAAAAAACCAGTAGTGGTCTGTGGCGACTTTAATATCGATATTTTATCACAATCAGTCGAAAAAGATAAGTACATCACTCTTTTTAAATCGTTCAATTTTGACTACTTATTTGAAGCACCTACCCGAGTTACTCCGACCTCTGCCACTTGCATAGATAATATTTGGTTAAACTGTCCTCATCTAGACAGAAGCATAGTGAATGGAGTCCGGTCGGATCATAAAGCTCAGATGGTCAGGCTACCTTGCGAAGTAAAACCTCCAGATCGCGTTATAGAAATAAGACCCCTGAGTAAAAGTAGACTAGAACTACTAAAGTCAAATCTACTAGTCGCCATGCCGAACACCCAGGTAGAATCAAATGATCCGAATGATCAATTCAAAATGCTTCTGAATACAGTGTGTAACGAATTTAATAGGACTTGTAGTAAAAAGCGTATTAAAATAAACAATAAAATGAGATTTAATGATTGGGCAACTACCGGAATTCGAAAGAGTAGAGATAACTTATACCAACTTTATGAAAGGAGATCTTGCACCACTGACGAACGCTTCCATCAGTATGTTAGGGATTATTCCAAATTATTCAAAACAGTGTGCACAAAGGCAAAAGCAATGCACTTGAATAATAAAATAAAGTCCTCAGATAACAAAGCCAAGACTGTCTGGAAAATAATAAACACAGAGACTGGGCAGAGAAGTAATAAAGAGTCCACGATTTCTTTGAAAATAGAGGATAATTTAATTACTAATGCACTAAAAGTAGCCGATGAATTTAATAATTTCTTTTCCAAAATTCCTATAGTCACGACTCAAAGTTTGGCATCATCTACCACAATAGCAGAATCCCTTCTGAATGAGAACGTAAAATTAGAGTCACTAAATATTTTCAAATTTCATCATGTTTCTCCTCTAGATGTACTGAAGTCTTTTAAAATGTTAAAAATAAAGAGGACTGAGGACTTATGGGGCGTGTCAGTCATGGTACTGGAATCTATTCTCGAAGTCGTTGCACCCACTCTAGCTCTCATTTTTAATAGTTGTGTAGACAATGGCATTTTTCCAGACTTAATGAAGTGTAGTAAAGTAGTTCCTATTTTCAAATCAGGTCATAGAGATAATCCTTCTGATTATCGTCCAGTTTCTATCCTACCTGCGTTTAGCAAAATATTCGAAAAAATAATGCTTACGCAATTGGTTTCTCATTTTAATTCACACAATATTTTGCACGCACAGCAGTTCGGTTTCACGAAAGGTAGATCAACTACTGATGCAGGTGCAAGTTTAATAAAATTTATTTTGCAGTCTTGGGAAGAGTCATATGACGCCATTGGAGTGTTCTGTGACCTTTCCAAGGCTTTTGATTGTGTAGATCATGGAACTTTAATTTGTAAGCTTAATTTCTATGGTATCAGAGGACATGCATTGGATCTTATGAAATCATATTTAACACAGAGAAATCAAAAGGTAGCGATAAATAAAGCCCTTTCGTCAGAGACAGTGGTAGAGATGGGAGTACCTCAGGGGTCTATTCTAGGCCCTTTCCTGTTCCTTGTTTATGTAAATGATCTACCATATATGGTAAGCCGAAGATCAGGCATTGTAATGTTCGCAGACGACACCTCATTACTGTTCAAGGTAAATAGGAAAGATACTGAACTCATTGAACCAAATAATACCCTGTCCATGATATCTGACTGGTTTGCTGCCAATAACTTAGTGTTGAATCCGAAAAAAACTAAATGTATGAAATTCTCTCTAGCGAACTCGTCAAATAGAAACTTAGATACAAATATTAAACTTAATGGCCAAACATTAGAATTTGTTACGTCAACTGTATTCTTAGGTATTACATTGGACTCAAAATTGCAGTGGGGTTCCCATATAACAGCGATAGGAAGTAGGTTGAGCTCTGCTGCATTTGCAGTCAGGAGAATAAGGCAGCTTACCAATGTGGCAACGGCACGGTTAGTTTACTTTGCTTATTTTAATAGTATAATTACTTATGGTCTAATCTTGTGGGGATCAGCTGCAGATATTGAAACTGTTTTTATTTTGCAAAAAAGGGCTATCCGGGCAATTTATAACTTGGGGTCGCGTGACTCATTAAGAGAATTTTTCAAAGAAATAGATATTCTAACCCTGCCGTCCCTATACGTACTTGAAATAATAATGTATGTTAGGAAGAATTTGTGCAATTTCCCAACGAACGCTGATAAACCAATAGCCACCAGAAACACTGGGAAACTGAAAATAACCTTCTATAGACTAGTAAAGGCGAAAAAGTCGTTCTTGGGAAATTGTATTAAATTCTACAATAAAATTCCAAAACACATTACTGAACTTAGCAATTCTAAATTCAAATCTGTAGTAAAACAAACACTTATTTCAAAAGCATATTATAAGGTAAACGATTACATCATGGACAGGGATGTTTGGCAGTGATAGTGTCCTGCACGGCTAATCTATCGCGAAAATAGGTTTTCTACTGTAGCTTGTTATTTTTGTAGTAACTGAGACTGTAATTTTATATTTAACTATACAATGTATATTGTTTTGAAAAAATGACACCTCGCCGAGTTTCTTACGCCGGTTCTTCTCGTGGCAGAGGTTTATTTTTCCGAACCGGTGGTAGTTTATTGACGTTCATAGGTGCATGTAATATGCCTAATTTGAAGAATAAACTACTTTTACTTTTACTTTTACTTTTAATATCACGGGTGGACATTGTAGCTACGTAACCCTGCATTGCACGTGGCCCGACACGCACTTGGCCGTGTCACGTGTGAGTGATACGGCGCTTAGCTGTTGAGTGGAAATGTACTTACTAACATTATAGCTCATCCGTAAAACACAAGCGTGCAGCCCACGTGATAGTAAGCGGTCACCGCAGCCTATGGACGCCTGAAACTCCAGGGGTGTCACATGCGCGTTACTGACCCTAAACCATTAACAACTGAATAACTGTGAACATGGTTGTGACAACGGTTGAAACATTTCGAGCTATATTTGACCCTTTACTGCATGACATATGAATTGTTTAAATTTGAACCTTGAAATAATGTCAATAACGTCCTAAATTGTATCTGCCATATATGGCTTCATATGCAATAACAATTTAAAGATGAGAGTGCTTGTTTCATTGTATTTCAATATGTCTGAAACTCACAAGTGTTCTGTAAAATTTTGTCAATTCCACATAATAACACATTTGTTGCAGAGTGATCTCTCTATTTGTAGCCATTTTTCCTGCAAGGCTTAAAATCACAGTATTGGCTTTGCAAGTTGAATGTAATAGTATATTTTGTAATATATAGTTCCTGTCAGGTCGCTTCCACCAAATGTATACAGTTCTATGGAGGGTATCTCATCTGGTATCCAATGTTTGTGCAATAAAGATTAATGAAATAAATGTATTACATATATCTTTTGTTTCACTGAAATTTTATTTACACTACCGTCAGAAAGTTTAAGACCAAACACAAAATATGCAAATGATCAACATTGATTGATTATTCACTCAACCTTGATTCATCTGTCCGTTAGTACTCTTGACCAGTTTGCAAAAGTCCAATCCTTGTGAGAAACAGCCCATTGCAATCTTTTTCCCTTGTTTGGTTTACATAATAATTTATGAAAATGAAACTAAAAATTGTGTTTGGTCCTAAACTTTTTGACGGTAGTGTATGCTATGGCTTGTTTTGCATGTTTGCCCTATAGTTGAGGAAAAGTCATCATCATCCCAGTACAGTACATCCTGAAGGATGCCCGGGGTCCCCTATGTAATCCCAAGAATTGGCTTAGGCACTAGATTATTAAGGAAGTGATTGCCACCTGACCTTCCATCCCAATGGGAAAACTAGTCCTTATTGAGATTAGGCTTGTTAATTGACAGGGCAATTTCATTTTAAGAAGTTCTCAAGCTGTCTGAAAGCCTCACATTTGTCTTAACAACTGCTGTCATAGACAGCAGCCAGGATCAATGGTTTAACATGTTGAAGAAAGGTATCTATCTAATGATAGTTTAAAATATCCAGCAGTTTAAATAGCCTATTGAGTCTTAAAACAAAGTAAAATCAACACTATTCTACAATTTCTACACATTTCATAATGGCTATTAGAAAATATGAGCTTCGGGTACCTTGACTTGGGTAGAAGGATAGAATTTATAGATTAAGAGCTACATTTAATTTAACAAAGAACATATCATAAACATGTTAGATGTCCGCATAATAATTATTTATCAAATAACAAGAAAAAGTTATCAACCCACAAAAATGTTCTACACACCTATTATGTCACTAAAAGCCCAGAGATGCAGCTCTAAGATGGTAGACACCAATCATTCAACTCATGCACTTTCAAGGCAGTTGTTGTGACAAATTAGATTAGTGAGTAGAATGCTTTAAGCTGATACAAATGTGGCAAAGCATTACATACAGTTTGGCCCCCAAATATGTGATTAACATATGTTGTAACCACATAATCATCCTTTTCTTTGGGGAACATTGTTAGAATTAGATAAAGGCAGGATGAGTTTCCAAGGCATGCCTCAGAGACACAAATAGTTGGCCAGATTATATGTATTAATTGACTAGGTTTAAAAAAAAAGAGATAAAATGCATTGCACAAATAAATAAGAGCATGTGAGTAATAGTTACCAGAAAATTAAATAAGAGTTTGCATTCTATACATGTTTTCATATTCAATGAAACGAAGAAAACTGCTACATAGATGAAACCATGTGATAAAACAGCCCTAATGCTATAATGGGATCCAGTACAAAGTAAAACTAAAACTAGATACAGAATTTAAATAGAACTAGAAAAATGATTTGAAATATGAGCTTACATTTAACACAACAATTATTAATTATAAGAACAGTTAAATGATTATAAAGTTATTTTAAGAAGTCGCTCAATTCATCACTATCAAAGCTTACGAAACTATTTAAAATTTATTATTTTTCGAAACAAAGAACTTACCATTCTGCAGAGGAAAAGGTCAGGGAAACTTTCGTTTGTTATCTGTTTTCCGATCTAGTATCGCGTACAGCATCTATAAATATTTAATTATCTGCAAAGCTGTATCCTAAAAATAACATCATGCTACAGTCCGCATTCAGTTCCATGGCATAGGTCAACGCACACCTTATAACTGGGTCAAATGTTATGACGACGATTTGCCAAGCCGCGAGCCACCGAAACACATGCCGAACTCAAGCTCAGCTTACTTCTACCCATATTCAGCAAGTTAAAAACTAAATTGGGTCACATTTATTATTTTTTCCCCCTGAAATCCTCTATGCGGTATTCTTGCTGTCACACCTGCCTAGTTTTCTTCTGTCAAACTCACTTGCACTTTCGATTTTTCTCATTGTGAGAAGCTTAGTTAACTAGCTATTAAACGTTTGCGACTACATTTATAACAAATAATTGGATCTGTTTAAAATAAAAATAACGAAAATGTATTATTTTTGGCGAGTAGCCTCCTTGCACTTCCTTGATTGACTAGATGTTAGTGTTGCCAGTGGAAAATATTCACCAGAACGGGTGAAAGCCTGAAAGTCCTGAAAAACAATAATAACTTTCCTAATCATTCAAATATGATGGAGACAAGCTTACTACCATAGTGATTAAGGGTTTTTATAATATCTACGCATAATTAAAATAAAACTACGTTGATAAAAATGAAAATAAGAAATAATATCAGACCCGAAAGTTGCCATGTCCGGAAAATTTAACGAAAGAGCTGTCAACTCGTTGTTTAAGTTTGCAACTTAACCGCTAGATGACGCTAGGCACTCCTATGACGTCAAACTAATGCCGCTGAATTTAATTTCATTAATTTCCGTCCTGCTTGGGTCCGAGATGTTTGCTGACGTTATTTACTTAATTTACTCCTTACTTATTTGCCAAGGCTCGATGTTAGATGCCTGATGCTTTATTTATGTTTTAATATATCGAATCTCCCCGAGGGCTTGACAAAGTTACTTAAATTATTTACGAGTACTTTCCGCGTTGCGGGTGTGTAAATAACGCAGTTGGTTGAATAAACGTCCTGTACAAGGATGCGTCTTATCTCCCAGTTATCCAGCGTGATTTATTTCATTGGGTTTAACTGTTACCTACTATGGGTTGCATCTTTCTCTGTCATAAGACTCATAAGTAATATTTTTTTTGTGAGTGTACAGTCATGTGGATAAGTACATTTCTTAATAGTCGACTGTACATACACATAAAAAAATATGAATAGTTTCTTTTAGAAAGCCTTCATCGGTCTCTATCTCTAGGTACATAGGCAAATACGTGTAAATCTTGTAGAGCCAGAGCCATGCTTAATTGATTGGTTATAAAGTTATAATTATTAAATAACTACCTACTATGGTATGCCTATGATTAATTAATGGGGTATAGGTTAGGTAGGATGTAGGTCAACGGGAAGTGTTTTGGTTTTGATTTTCGGCAATATGCGGCAATTAACAGTCGTAGCTTTTGATTATGTTGACTTAAAATTTTGCTTTTTTACAGCGCCAAGGGATTGCAGACCTGATTATTTGATTGTGGTTTCAACTAGATACCTCCGGGCGTATCTAAGAAAATGTCAATAGACTGACAGATGGACAACGAAGCAACCCTATAAGATTTCCTTTTTTATGGTAGGTATGTACTACTACTACATATCAACGACGGGATGCTCCGAACATCCTCCACGTCTTCTATCAAAGCCGGAGTGAGAACCTCCTGACGAACTCAAAAAGTTAAACACGCGGCAACGCCCTTCATAAACCTTTATTGGCCACTAATCTCTGGTAATTCGTGTCTGAAACAGAATGAAAACGATCCCAGCACCAGTCGTGCCAACATTCACGCTTACCAGGCCGTGAAGCGAAAGCTGAGGGCCGCTTTCACGTAGGGCTAGAGAACGGAACGCCATAGACAAGTTTTACTTTTTAATGGAATTGAGTAAGATTGGTGCGATTTTTTTATATTTGGCCGTGACAGTGAGCCAGTGAGCCCTTTGTGGTCAATGAGGCGGGTCAAATATGTAAAGAAATCATTTTTAACTGACTTTAAAAGAGGAGTAGGTTCAACATTCATTACCTACTTACATCATATATTTTTCTACCATGACGGTGGCTAACAAGCATACAGCCTGCCTGATGGTAAGCAGATACCGTAGCCGATTGCGACTGCAGGTGCAGAGTGCAAACCAAAACAAGCGCATTACCGTCCCTTTTGATTTGAGGATTGAGAGGTAGAGACAAATGCAGATCCACTCTCAACAAAGTGAATTCTCGGGAGCTCTGGCGGCCCTACAGATCAAGTAGTGCTGTTAACATTGACTTACTATTACTAACTAAATGGGCGTTAATATGGCTGTGCGGTCTTCTGTAAGGTTGCTCCACATATGTGCGAGATGATATTCCACTGTTTCCCTAAGCGAGAACAAAGTAATCCCTGGTCAAAACCGGGCAGTTACCTACTAAAAATAAGGCCTACGAGACGATATAAAATATATAAATAATGGCATGAGAAGAGAGAGAGAGAAAAGCAGCGAGAGACTAATTTAGACGTATTTGACAAGGATGAAGTCTGTTTTGCTATACAACGTGGGCCCGAATAACCTTGCCTTTCTGAGATTATAAGAAGTTAAAACCTAACACTTTGACTTAGTATTTCTATCCATAAATAATGGCATGAGAAGAGAGAGAGAGAGTAAAGCAGCGAGAGACTAATTTAGACGTATTAGACAAGGATGAAGTCTGTTTTGCTATACACCGTGGGCCCGAATAACATTGCCTCTCTGAGATTATAAGAAGTTAAAACCTAACACTTTGACTTAGTATTTCTATCCACTAAAAACTCCACGATGAGCGCCAATCGACGTTACCATCCCTGGGGTTGATAGTCGGATACTGTGGTAGGGGGAGACCGTAGACTATTCTTGCCCGAGTCTACACGGTTACCACTGCCGGAGGTCCCGGGTTCGAATCCCGGTCAGGACATTTATTTGTGTGATGAACACGAATATTTGTTCATGAGTCTTGGATGTTTTCTATGTACTCGTATTTAAGTTTAAGTATTTATCTAAGTATATAAGTAAAGTATATCGTCATTTAGTACCCATAGAACAAGCTTTTTTGATTTTTAATAAAAAAAAGCTATATTGCCTATATTCTATCATTAAGAAAAAAAATTGAAAAGTAGATTACGATAGGCATATTAACCCAAACATGTATAAACCTAATGATTTACTTAGGATTACGAGGATAGAAAAAAAGTCGATAGTGTCTACCAAGGTCTATTTATAGTGATAAGGGATTTTTCACCTAATGTCGAAATACTTAACAATGGAAAAGTAGAAGTAGTACACAAAAACAGGACAAAACTGTATTACCCTGTTATTGAAATATGGTAACATTTTTTTTATTTTTAACTTTTTTTATGATAGACTGACCAGCGATTGGCCTTAGTCTCACCTGATGGAAAGCGATGACAAGGCCTAAGATGTTGCTCGCTGGTTCAGTAATAGCCTATTCACTCTTGTCTTGAAGAGACCCAGATTGTATGTATCAGGAAATACAGACGGCGGCAGCAAATTCCAGTCCTTAGCTGTTCGCATTAGGAAAGAAGAAGCAAATCGCTTCGTGCGAATAAATGGTAGACTGACAACCTAAGGATGCAACCGCTCACCACGTCTGGACGTCCGGTGATGGAACGGGGAAGGCGGAACTAAGTCATGTAATTCCTGTGCACACTCTCCAAAATGTATCCGATAGAACACAGACAAACAAGCGACTCGACGGCGGTGTTCCAAGCTCTGTAACTTAGATTCAACCGCCGGATCGTCCTCTAAAAGCCTACGAGCATGGCGCTCTACCAAATTCAAGGCCGCTAACTGATACTTAGCGGAACCGTCCCAAAAGTGGGAGCAGTACTCCATGCACGATCGAGCTTGGGCCTTGGTACAAGGAAAGAAGCTGTTTCCGTGTGAAATACCGCCTCACCTTATACAGGACACCAAGTTTTAAATTAAAGTTGTATTTTGTTCCATTTGTCTTAGGTATAATATAGATGTATACTTACACTTATGAAACGTAAAAAAGGAAACTGATATATTTTTTTTCTTACGATGGGAGATGTGGTGTGTGCGATAAGCATACCTATAAATATCATTGCATAGCCCTAAAAAATCAGTTTATAATCGATTATCGACTTGTTCCATTATATCGACCGCGTCTCACCTCTACGGCTTTACTGTAGGTACTTACAAAATGGTTTCAACAAACAAACAGGGTCGCATAACTTTTACCTCACATGGGTGCCAGGTTGCCACAGGCATTATCAGAATAACCTGGCCGCCAGGTTATTCTGATAATGCCTGTGGCAATCCGCACGGCGAGTCGTGTGAACTGTGAAACAGTCTTATGAAACCCACAAACTGCAATTATTACAGCAAGTGACCTGCATTACTGTCATTGTGCAGGCATCAATGATAAGCTTATTACGACAATTTTAATATAGGTACAGTAACCAATTTGATTTCTGGGCCACTTCGTACCTTGTCACAGTGACAATAATATGTCTTCTCTAGCAGCTTTTATATTGATTTTCATGTGACAAGGTACGAAGTGGCTCAGAAATCAAATTGTTTGACCGTACATTAGGCACTAAAGTCTGAGATGGAATTAGAAATCAAAAATGTAAACAAACAACTGTCAATCGGACATGACTTTGCTTTTTAAAACCTCTTGCCACATTACCAGTAAGCATACAAAATAATGTCGCTTAAATTTTGAACGCGCTAATTTTTTTCAAGTATTCCAATGATTTTCAATTACCCACTGCGTACGTACATTTTTTTTATGGTGGCAACTCACTTGTTTACATTTTTAATCTCTAAATCTATTTGCACTATGTGTTTTTTGTGTTACACACCGTTGCAAAGTTATTTTACATCTTGTTTACATCGCTACGCTACGCTCAAGATACTATTTTTGAACCACTCGCTTCGTTCAAGATTCTATTTTCGAACCAGGGCAAAAATTGTCCTGTCTCAACTGTCCTTTACGAGTTATTATGTTCAAAAAGTAACTAATAACACGTTCGAATTTCAAATATTCTTTGCACTCTTGTGGATAAAGTGCATGGGGGTTCCGAACCCATTGTCAATATTCTCCATAGTGTTAAATTTTATGTGGGGTCCCGTTATGTCCATGACGATTATTTGACATAAAGTACAGATAAATAGTCACGTTTTAGGTGTGACGGTTTATATGACTGTATCATATTAGACAATTCGCGTAAAAATTTTACCCGAATTTCACGATAAAATGTGACCGTAAAAGTTGTCATTTTGCTATCATACTAGCCGGGATGAGCCCTCATACAACCGTTGCTCCTCATGCGGGAGTTCTGTAGCGTAATATCAAAGAAATCTTCTCGAAATGTATCATGGAATTTTGCAAATACACCTCATTCCATCTATTATTTTTATATAAGCCCGACTACGTTTATTGGTTATTGCGTTGTGCATAAGTTTCCAATAAATAATAAAAACAATATCACTCACATAGTGACTGGATTGCCAGACCAAATATTTCTCATATACTATTAGGAATCTGCTTAGTATTTGCTGATTCATTGTTATGATTACAATACTACGTTTGTAGTACACACTTTCCATTATTAGTAAGGAAAATCGACAATAATATAGAAAGATTAGAAAGACATCCCTACATAGATCTATCATACAGCTTCTCATGTATATTACAGTGCCATGACGCCATGCAGAACTAACTGGCTGCACTTTAAGATGATCTGAGTCTTTAGTAGACCGGCAACGATTAATTATAATCATCAAGTTATTTGCAGAAATTGCGAAGCGTCTGGTTGACGTAACTGGTGACCGAAGAGCTGACGGTTTCCTCGCTCAACGTATCAGCATTGCGATACAGCGAGGAAATGCCGCCAGCATCCTCGGTACAATGCCTCAAGGGCCCGTTTTAGATTTAAGTTAGTTTTAATTTTCTTTATATTATTTTTGACGACCTGTTTAGCCTAGTTGGTAGTGACTCTGCCTCCGAAGCTAGAGGTCCCGGGTTCGAATACCCGGCCAGGGCATTTATTTGTGCATTTTTCACGGATATTTGTTCTTGGGTCTTGGATGTTTTCTATGTATTTAAGTATGTATTTATCTATATAAGTATGTATATCGTCGTCTAGTACCTATAGTACAAGCTTTGCTTAGTTTGGGACTAGGTCGATTTGTGTAATATTGTCCCCCAATATTATTTTGGTTAAGTATTCTTGTATATATCATCAATTCTACGAGATTGACAATTGAAATTGTCATTTCTACGAGTTTAATAATTGCAATTGTCAATTCTATCGCAGTTGGAATGAAGCGATTATCAATCGCATTTACGTTATTGAAGGAAAATCTAAATTTTATATTTTACTTATACTCTTATAGTCTAGTCTTCCCCACTCCCATACATATGAAAATCATTCATTAAATACTTGGATATGACTAAATAGAAGCCTTAGTATATTACAGTAACATACACTAGCAAATTGATTGGTCATCAGGTCATTGTCCGAAAAGAAAGCTGTTAGTCACCAAAAGGTAATGTGTAAGCAATATAGGCGCTATCAACACCCAACACCACGAACATAACATTGCATAAACGTGACCCAGAACTTGAGAGAAAGGTCTGCGCGGACGCACACTACCGCAGTGTATGGTCTAAAGGCGAAGGAAAACAAATGCTTGGCTGAATGGGTTAAGCCCTCAGCTTGAGGTGATCTTTTTCGTTCCCTTTTGCAGAGGCTAATTTGTAGATTGGTAGGGTTCGTTTTCGTCCTCATCTTAATAGTTTCGAGGAAACTTAAATATTTAAGAAGCCAACTGCTTTGCGGCTAGCGATCAGCTAATTTAGTGTGCCTGTTTGCGTGTTTTTTAGGTCCTGTGGAAAATTGGATATATATATATATATATATATATATATATATATATATATATATATATCACTGGTCGCTCAATCGACGTAACGACTCCACATGTCGTAGTTACGATGGCCGATTTACCTACGGCTCTGCCAAAGTTTAACTTGCGACTAAAAATTTCCATGCATGAAATGTCCTTCTCCAGCGTTTAAGAGTGCGCAGTACGCTCGGTTCTCCATACAAACGTATTTATGCTCTCATTTTAAAACGCCATGCTAGAATAACATGAAACTTTGTATACACAATGGGATCCGGCATATCTAGGTCGGAACATAGTTTCTGTTGCTTTAAATTGTAATGGAGAAAAAATACAGCGATTATCAAGGTTTTCATACAAGCCTTAAAAAACTCAATAAAAAACCGCTGTATTTTTTTTCTTTTACAATTTCTAGCAACTGAAACTAAATAGGTACGTTTGTATGGAGAACCGAGCCAGACCGAGCGTACTGCGCCCTCTTAAGCTACTCGTAGCCACGGGGGTGGCAGAATAACAGCGTCTGTTGGCCAAGAGACCTTAGTGGTTTTATGGTCCAGACACAAGCTGAGCCACCTACCCTTTCAATTGTTGTTTTTGTACCTATACTACTGTCGTGCCATTGTATTTTAGTTCCTGGAAATGTAATAGGTATACTAACTAACCTTGAATAAAGGTCTTATTATTATTATTATTATTATTATCTCCACACCATATGTAATCAAAAGTAGTTTAGCAGTTTAAGTGTAACAAAATTGATCAATTCAGGGCAGTCATACTACCTAGTGGTTCCCTTCCTAGTGGAATGATGAATTCGCAACCCCCTGTTTCTCGGCAACCACCAGATCGATTTACCTTATATTTGAACTTAAAAAGCTTTTTCTTTCATTAATTAGTCTACCAAATTTCAAGACTTTCCAATCAAGGATACTAGACTTATCGCCGAACGAAGATTTATACATACTTCCATACAAACGCCAGATAGTTACGATAGACTCGAAGAACTTCGTTTATTTGACGGTCTGTTTAGAATTCCGGGGTTCGAATACCGGCCAGGGCATTATTTGTGCATTTAGCACGGATTTAGTTCTTGGGTCTTGGATGTTCTCTATGTATTTAAGTATATATTTATCTATATAAGTATGTATATATCGTCGTCTAGTACCCATAGTACAAGCTTTGTTTAGTTTGGGACTAGGTCGATTTGTGTAAGATTGTCCCCCAATATTTATTTTATTATTTATTTCTCTTGCTCATGGACTTGTGTTGTTATAGGTAATAGATTGTACCTTCACTATAAACGCAAACATAAACATGACAGGGTCTAGTAGAAATTATACAACTAAAGTCATAACAGTTATTGCTTGTGCAGTAGAAACTTCCAGTCTGCCCTTTCACCAACAAGAGACGCGTACCTGCCTACTTTAAAGTTGTTTACTTTAAATGCAAAGGAAAAGTGCCGTCGCGGTAGACTACACACCACATTAAGGGCTAAGTTATTAGTAGATTTAGTAGATGATGGCTTGTATGATGGCTTGGCTTGTTGTGTGGACTGGTTAATATAGGTGCAATACCGCTCATAAGTATTTAGGCACCCATACCTTTTTCCATAAATCTGTATACAAAAATGACTTTCAGAAATAACTTAAATAACTACTAATTGCTGGTTCATAGAAAAGTGTAGTATGTTTGTATGAACCAGCAATTAGTAGTTATTTAAGTCATTGCAAAAAGAAAACTACCATTTTATAAAAGGGGAGTCTCTGGCACCCAATTAAGGCTCAATAAGTCAGCTAAATAAATAATTTTTAAGAAAAAAAACCGACTTCAATGGGGGAGGCCGGTGAAAGATTATTATACTTAGATGGTGTACTCTTAGATTCCATACAATAAAATAAAAATGGCTATAAGTATGTTTATAATGGTAGAAGACTAAGTACCCTCAATTACTCATGGAATCATGGAAAAACTTTGCTTGCTTGACAAACAAAACGAAGAGAACAAATCGCCAAACGTGAACTACGCGTCGTTGAAGAGTTCCGTTCTGGTCATCATCAGCAGTTCCACTTCATGAAATGTCACTTTTATGAATGAAAATGCTTGATTAGTTCATGAAAATACTAAAATCACTATTTGTGTGCCTTTCACATTTGAGGAGTTCCCTCGATTCCTAATGGATCCCATCATCAGAACTCGAGCATGACAAAAATCAATCGTGAAAATAGAACTTGCTTAACAAACACAGCTAGGAGGACAAATCACCAACCGTGAACTTTTCGTCGTTAAAGAGTTCTGTTCTGATCATCATCAGCAGTTCCACTTCATCCAATGTCACATTTCTGGGTGCAAATGCTTGACTTGTTGATAAAAACACAAAAATCACTATATGTTTGCCTTAAATATTTGAGGAGTTCCCTCAATTCCTCATGGATTCCATCATCAGAACTGCGTTTTGACAAAATCGGGACTAACTTGGATATATATACTTACAATCAAAAAAAGAATTTTCCAACTCGGTTAAGAAATGACGGAGTTATGGAGTAACAAACAATAAAAAAAAAAAAAAAAACAACCGAATTGATAACCTCCTCTTTTGAAATCTTGAAGTCGGTTAAAAATGCAAAATGCACGCAAAACTGTCAACGGACTCAGACTTGGCAATGTATTTCTGAAAGTCATTTTTGTATACAGATGTATGGAAAAAGGTATGGGTGCCTAAATACCTATGAGCGGTAGTGTATGTACGTACAAAAACATAATCACGCATGTTTTGTGCATAGACGACAATCACGGATTTCCACTTGTTGCGTTACTGATGGACCTCTATAGCAGCGCTGGTCACTCAGAGGACGCCTCCGAAATTTTATCTTTCCTTCGAGTTTTTGTCATTAGGTATTTAGAGGTCCCTAGGCACCTGACGCCTCAACTGTGTAGACTCGGGTTTCTGTAAAGTGGACGTACTTCCCCAGATGGGTTGTTGGAAATATGAGCGGGATGACTTTCTGCTGTGATTGTGCACAAAATAGGTAACTACAAGTAAGATTACATAATAACCAAAAAAATTGATACTATTAAATAAAATTAAAAGTACCTAACAGAAATCTAAAAAAGGCCCTCGAGGCATTTTACCGAGCAAACTGGCGATATTTCCTCGCTGCATCGCAATGCTGATACGAGGTGCGAGGAAGTCGCCAGCTAGTTCGGACACAGAATAAGTACTACGGTTTGGAGTTTTTCGGTTAGTAATATTTTAAACTTGTTTTACCAAAATCAAATCTGTTTTTCTTGGTAAACAATTTGTTTAATATAATAGAGCTATTTCCTCAAATGGAAATAGACTAATAGCACCAATAAATTTCCTACACGAATTAACTTTTTTACTTAACATCGATAGTTTTAATTACCTGTTCCGCTAAAGAACCGTCAAACATATTATGTTTGTTCCCATTTCACCTAGTAAAACACCTTTCTTTACTCACACAAGCGAACGTAAAGTATGACACTGTCAATATACTATCTTCGTCTGTGTGTGTCGTTGTCTGTACGGATATTCCGCTAGTGTGAGTGTTCACAGACGCTAAGTACTTCATCTGTTTGCGTAAGTGTTACTCTAGGTTTGTAGTGGGGGTGTGTCTGATCGAAGTATCGGTGTTTGTGTGCGTGTTGCGTATACGCATGCAATGCCAATGGCAGTTGCGGAAAAGTCTGTAAAAGTTGGTTGATATTACATGAGCGGAAAAAAGGAGGAAGTCCGTAACGATGTATCATTTTCTATATTATTGTTGCGTTGTAGGGAAATAGCTACTTATATTATTAACAAGTTTTTTAAGCTAACCCTAATTTGTTTAATTTAGCGATGCGCCCTTCTCGTGGCTTTCCCGGTTCGTACTTATGAGAAATTTTAAGCTTGGTAAAATTCCCTGTTATAATTTTTTTGTTAAAATTCCAGAACCTTCGGCTGTATTTTCTGGAATGGTACATATTTGGTTTAATATAATATGCGCAGATTTCGCAGGCCAGATTTAGAGTATATGTGACTTGTAAGAGTTGTAAGGCAGATTTACCATGATACGCATATTTATCATGATTTAGCCCATTAATAGTATTTTATGCAACACTTACACAATAAGACCTAATCATGGTAACGTTGCATAAATAATTTTGTTACGACAGTAAAAATAATTTGATTAAAATAAAAATCGATATGGTGGCAGAATACGAGCATTAACGTCTGCCTCTTGTAAAAAAAAACAGTTGTAAGGTACTTGTCTATGGTATAGACTTGCATTTGTATAAGAAGTTTATTGTTTTAATATTGCTGTCAGTCATTTAATTGACTGATTATAATGCTGGAGTAGAAAAAAAAACATTTTGAGCACAGGACCGGATCTAGGGTAGAGCGGATGCAGCGACCGCTTCAGGTGTCACGGGCCACCTAAATACCGAATGAGAAATAAATTAAGGGAAATATAGATAATTAGAAGCAGCTTTTGAGTGGTGAGTATTAATTGCTCTACTCTAATCAGGGGCTAGGACCGCATGGGTGTAAGGCCACCTAAATACCGAATCAGAAATATATCAAGAGATATATAAATAATTGGAGGCACCTTCTGAGTGATGTGGAATTAATTGCTTTATCCTGTGGGGCTAGGGCCGGCACAGTAAGAGCACCAGGTAAGGCAAAACGACATAGTTTACTTGAAAAAAAAACCATTCCGTAACGCCAAAGATCATAACAAATAGAGGCGCATATGGGGGCTGTTCTATCCAGCAAATACATCATCATGAAACCACGACCATGCTTAATAGTGAACGACCGAAGAGAGAGAGAGCCTTAATACGTCCCACAGATGGACATATGTCTAATGCCGCCTTTCTTGATGACAAACACACGCAGTAGTCCCCAGTAGGCCCAGTTGCGGGACATGACACCCACCTTTGAATTTCTTCACTGATGTATGCGGTGGACATCCAATAATTTCCTTCAGTGAAAAGCTAACGGTAAATAGCAAATGATATTCCGTACATTAAGTTGGAAAACTCATTGGTACGAGCCGAGATTCGAACCCACGACCACCGCTTGACAGCCGCATGCTGGAACCACTAGGCTACGGCAGCTTCTCAATTGGGGTGCATATCAGAGCGTTTCATCCTCCTAATTTATTTTATTTCAGAGCAGATAAAAACAGAATATACCTATGATCCGCCCTTGTTGGAAATCAGTGACTGACTTACTTTTAAGAACAATTATTATAAACCCAAAGTCCAAACTTTAATTGTTTTTTTCCTGTTACCGATTTCATGTAAATTAGAGCATTCCCGAGTAGCTAAAATCTTCCATTTCCCTAGTCACGTCGTAAAAAACCAACACAAAATGACTAAAATGAGTAATCTAAATAAATTTTTCCTATAACATTCCTGGTAATGGTAAGACTTCATGCTTACATTAGTACTAGTAGGTACTAATTAATTAAAATTATTCCATTAATGTTTTACCAATAGCGGTCGTGACCTAGATTACATACATGTATATGTATATTCCTCAGGAATAAATGACATTGTTAATTATAATATCTATGAAATGAATGAAATGAAATCGAATGAAATGATTTATTTAAGTACTAGATGAAAGCCCGGCTTCGCTCGGGTGAAATAAATAAGAAAGAAATAAACAAAACATTTATTCGTGACAGTTATGCAAACGACGAAAGAAATAGTGTACAAAAATGTATAAAATAAAAACATTACAACAACGGATTACGATGAAACTTTGAATCGTATAGAAATATAGTCTGTAGTCTGGATTGGGAATAAAAGTATGGAATGGAATTATATGGAATTGGGAGTAAAAGATTACGCAAACGATGTCACGGGCAAAGGCTTTGCAAGTTAATCCTAAGCATTTTTATAAGGGTAGTATTTAAAGGCACATAAAAAATTTGACACCGTAATCAGTACTGATTTGTATAGCTAAAATACTAATCGTTCATTAAAATTCAATTCAGATGTGCATTGTTAAATATTGATGTGCCAGTCAGTATTTTTGGTGCGAAGTCAGAGCTGCTAACGCGAAAAACAAATGAAGTTCGTGTATCTCCCTCTCTGTCGCACTTGCAAATTCGAGCGACACAGAGGGAAATACACGATGTTCGTTCGTTTTCGTTTCGCGATAGAAGCTCTCTATTCTCCGCCAAATTCTATTCAGTGGGGCCCTTTACACTCAATATTATCGCGATTTTTAAAATTGTATGGGGTCTGTTAAACGCTTAATACTATCACAATACTGGTGTGTCAATATTATCGTGGTTTTCAAAATCGTATGGATTTTTCTTCAATATTCATTGCACGTGATACGGATCGTGATATGAGTATATCGCGTGATAATAATAACCATGTAACAGGCCCCTATGAATGTTGCTTCAATATTCAGTGTTTCACGTGATAATAATAACAGTTGGTAATATTTTCTCCAATTAATGGAAGCTATTTAACAACTTGTTCCGTTTTGCCAAAGGTATTTCACATTCTGATACGCGCACCATCCAGGAATAGGAGCCGTCAGACCAGAGGGCCTACCACGATCTGAAAACGTGGCGGACGGTCGAAGAAAGTCAAAGAACATTCCGTGTGTTGTCTGTCACACATATAATTTTTTAGCTTCCCATCGGCCTATGAACTTGAAATTAAGTGATAATGTTTATTATGAAGTATATTTTACCAAAAATATCAATATATTGATAAATCACATTTGTTTTTTAGTTGTACGGAACCCTCAGTGTGCGACTCCGACGCACTTGGCTGGTTTTATTACATTTTGAATTTTATTTCTCTTATAGTAAAATACCCTATTCGTTTTAAAGTTGACGCCTGAGGGCCTACCGCGAACCAAAAATGAACTATCTTCCTCTCTGTCGTTCGAATATACATGTGCGAGAGAGGCAGATACTTCGTTTTCGGTTCGCAGTGGCGCCTCTAACGTCCGAGCGCGGCGAACGGCATGAGCTGAGGGTCTACTCCGAAGTTCAAAATCCTAACTTCGTATGGTGCCGTCCCTTTCACTCTCCTGTCATAGACCCCATACATGTAACAGGCCCCATACATTCGCTTTGAAGGCGGTTGTTGTGACAATCAGTCTTGCTAGCACGATAGATTATACCGTTACGTTTTATGTGACGTTTTAATACATTTCGCCCATATAACGTGACGGTATAAGTTATCGTGCTAGCTAGGCTGATAGGTGTATAGAACGCTTGAAAACTACAAAAACAAAACGCTGCAGACGCGGCTAGCCGAATCCACACAATGGGCGATGATGGCCCATCACCCAGAACGCAGCCCAGCAACCTGGCCAACATACCGGACGCAAAAATAGTTCACGATTTTCGAACGTAGCCGACACTGTCAACCAACAAATTTAATATAGCAATATAGTCTGTGGGCAATATGGCCGACGTTTTGTCATCAAATTAACACTTTTAAATGCAAAATACGCGACAATCCGAATTTTGCGGATACATATGTTCAAATCAATAATCGTTATTTTTATACGTTCTTCAATTTGAGACAGGTCTCGTTCGGGTCTACCGTACCCCTGCACGAAATTATTAATATAGATATAGAAAAATAATCATTAAAAATATTAATTATGATTATGAAGTAACGATTTATTTAGGTGTAGTTTCTATAGTTACCTAGTATTGCGCATTAGGTTGGTTTCCAATTTCTTGTAGTTTTCCATATCTTGAGCAGATGACTTGATAACGCAACACATTTTGCAAGCGAAATACTGGCCGCAGGGCACGCCCTTTGATGTCTCCTTATACTCGTACGTTGTGCGCCGCGTAGAAACTGCCGAAGTCAAACCGTGTGTATATTATATAGGGCAAAGATCGTGGGAAGCCTTTGGATAAGGGTGGCACAAAACCTGTCATTGTGGAGATCCTTGGGGTAGGCCTTTGTCCAGTAGTGGACGCGTTTCATGTTGATGCTGATATCATATCATATAGCTCATGTACATGTTTTTAAGATTGCGGAGACTAGATCTCGTTCATATAATTTTATTAGTACATTCTATGATATAATTCTACAGCTGCTTGTAAGCCAGATAATAGGGGCATTAAGTTATTTCCCCCATTACCGGCCGGATCTAGTAATAGAGCAGATATATCGCTTACTGCAGTCCACAGTACACGGGTTCATAACAGTAAGTAACCAGAACAAATGGCAAAAATGCAAGTTCAAACCTGATAGACAGCTTTTTCCTCTTATCAATTTTTGTCCAGTGCAAAAGTGGTGGAGTATATTCCACTTTAAGATACATGGGAATTGTGATAGAGCAAAAAGCCGAACAGGGTTGATGAAGCCCAACATTTGATATTTAGCATTCAGTAACAACGAAGAAAAATATGGTAAAGAAACGATATACTGTAAGAAATTCAAAGGCGTATGTGAAATGTGAAGTGCCCAGTTTCGTTCCGCTCGAAGCCATTCAAACAACGATCAAGAAATCAGACTACACTCGACTGATGGCCTAGTAAAGGTGTCAAGAGTTCGCTGGATAGAAACCGCTCAGCTGGTCGTTGTAGTTTGTAGTGTCCGTCTGAGGGAGGTCTGTATCCAGCAGTAGACGATTTTTGCACTAGACGATTATTACGAACGGCATGAGCGGTAATCGTAAAATCGTTTTATTATTTTATCTTATAGTTTAGGGCCGGTATTATATCCACAATATTTGACAGGAAGAGACATATGCCCACAAAATCGGAGTCACAGGAACATTAAAGTGAAAATCCGTCTGCTGTAAAATGTTGGTACTCGTCTCTGTAGCGTCAACGGCAAGCCTGTACCTCTTGCCCCTCCGGCTAAACCCGGTTCTCGCACACCTCCTCGGTGGAAATTCACCCGAAATCGGTTGACAGTCACACTCATCGTACCCCGGCCAGCGTTGTACCACGACGATGAGACGTAAATATGACGACATATACAGATTTAGATTTGTATTATTTTAACGTGGAAGTTACCACGATAAAAAATTTCTTCGTATTAGTTCTCTATATCAAAGAAATCGGTCGAGATATTTAATTTTGCGCATTCTTGTGGTGTCCTACTGCTATAATCTCCACAGTATTGCGGCTGCCGACTGCAGTGAAAGCTGCATCGGTCTAGTGCAGCGGCGCATCACACTACTCTTGATACTTGCTAACACTTACTGAAGATTAAAATTTATTCAATTACCAATATTCTAATCCATGATCATTTCATTCCTAGCAAATAAATAAGTTGTTATTTATTAGCTAGAAACGAAATGTTTCGGTTATGGACTACATTATTGGTGTGTCATGAATGCATTTCATTTTAAAAGACAAATTACTTAATGAACAATACTTACTTATTATTTTATTCATCATCATCCACCTAGATTGCCGGTTGAAATTTAAAGGACCCCGGGGACAGCTTTGGCAGTTAATTTTATTAATTTTATCCAATATTCAAATACAAAAGATGCGTTTTTTGATCTCATTCTAAAAAAATATTATTATTATTACCTAACCTTATTCACAAGCGTGACAAACCTATTTTAGTAAAAATGCCGTTTAAATTTGGCTGCCTTTATCTATCCCTTTGCTTCGTTTGGAACAGCGGGTAGTTAGTTTCCAACTTAGGTAAACTGGCAACCGCACTGTCTTTTCGAAGATCTCACGGTTCGAAAACTAAAAATGCCATACGATTATATATATATTATAAACCAATTTAGGTAAGATTGCATCAATTGCGCCGGTAGCTGTCATTACAATAGTAACTTGTCAAACTTTACATACAATCAGTTTTAAATTACAGACGGTTTAATGCAACCCACCCTAAACCTACTTCAACAAAGACAATTGACATTTAGAAATAAGAAGGAACATCAATCAATTTACAAGTATCAATTGCGTTCAATCCCCTTTAACATGTGATAGCCAACCGGAGATCAAAAAGTGGGGAAAGTTAGCCTACGTCTAACCGTGCCCTGTTAGCCCTTTAGCAATTACTGGGCCAGTCCACAGATCGGCATCTACAGCATTCTGCAGCCCACTTCTGGGCACAGTTGAAAATAAGGCTATGATTTGGTCAAATTGTGATAACTCGCGGGTGTTTAGCCTTTTAACATTATAGCATTCCACAGTCTACTGCTGGGCACAGTAGGAAATTGAGACTGCTTACATCTTGATCAGTTGCACCAATCAGAATTATAACTAGGTAATCTAGGTATAGTCGCTAATGTCTGGTTATGCCTAGTTTAGTAATAGGAATCTTACTTAAACTACCTTATCGCTATTATATTAACTGAACACCTTTTCCTTTTTTTATTTGGTAGTTTTAGCAATAATTTCAAGCTGTGCAAGAAACATCACTTGACACAATATATTGTACTTGGTAAAGATGTAACCCATTATAGGTAATAAACTGACCGTTATGCCCTATTATTTTCCAAACAATCAATTTTATAAAGAGGTCTATTTTGTTGCTACCTGTATTTCGCTGACCAACAATTGAGAAAACAATTTTCATTACAACTTTTTTGAATTAATAGTGCTAATTACCCTGAAAGTAATACCTAACAATTATAATTGAACGCGTAAAGTTCGTATAATTTAGATTGCAACCAATTTAAATTACTCAACGTATTACCCCACATATAACTGGTAACCGCGTCAACAATCAATTATCTCCGTTAATAGGCCGAATCACCCAGCTGAACTAAAGACCTAGAATACCATAGCCAACATCACTAACAATGTATCCCCTAACGGTAAACGTTCGGAATCGGTGTAATCATTACCGCGAACTAGTGCAGCCAACACAATAAATGTAAAATAAAAGAACAATGGCAACTGGCTGGATAAAAGCAGTTAAAAAAAGTTGGTGTTCCAAATTCAAATAATTTCCCACACCACACGTAACGTTACGCGGGCTACCATTGAGTGCAGGCCGTTATACGCGCGGCAGTGACCCACATTACACTTGTACATTTTCGCTGTGATCTTGCAACTGGTTTCTGAACTAACCTTAATGTAACTATCTCTTCTTGCGCTTTCCATTGCCGGCTTTTCACCGCTTTCGTTTTTTCTAAGCGCGATAACTCAGCAATGGATGTAGATGCGAGTTAAATTGTTTTGTGGAATAGACTAGAAATGTTTAGAATGCAAAGGCTCGGCTTTGCCGCGCTTTCTGATTTTGCCGAGAAATTGTCGAAGCTATTTCAAAGTCACGTAGTTACTTATCAGCTATTACGTAGGACGCGGCTATTTATTATGTTAGCACAATGAATCATAAGTACTAGCAGTCTTTTAAGTTGTAACAAATAGATCAAGGTAATAGATCAATATTTGATTTAGTATTCTTGTTTGTTGTAAACTTTGGAAAGCAGAAGAAAAGCTGGTCACGAACTATAACACCATTGCTTAAGACTTTAAACCTGCTTTAAACGTTTATTTACAGTTTACTAATAGCTTTTGTTCGCGAATTGGCCCGCGTATAACTCTTTATAGGCTTACAGAAATAATACGGTATTTCACTGATAGTCAAATCAGCAACGTTTTACGAAACGTCAAGAACGTTAGGTTAGTATGAAGTTTGTAGGGAAATGTGCCTAATGACGTCACAATTTTCTATAGTCAAACTGCGTCCTTTTTTCATGTTTATGTATTTAAAAATCTTCAAAATTGCATAAATAAGGTGAACTTTGTTTTTTTCGAGTATTTTCGTATGATTTATTTACTGGTAACGTAAAAATTTTTTTTTAAATTATTTTAGGCACAGGCTTTATTATCGCTCTCCCAAACAAACTTCAACCCCCCTTCTAACCCTTTTTTCTTGACAGTGTATCATATATAATAGACATTATTGGATGATCTTTTTTTGTATTCTTTTTCTAGATCATTTTTTTTGCGCTACAAGGCGTAAATGAGGATAAACTCACGATTTCTTTTTAATTTGCAAAGAAAAGGGTTCAACCCCTTAAGGAATGATTTCCGAAAAGAATCTTAAGTCCTTCCCGAGGTCTCATCTCCGTGCCACAGTTCAACTAAATGTGACATCTTGTAACTGTAGGTGGTACATTGCTTATCCATTTTCTCATTTGGTTGTGTACAGTTTTAAAAGCGAAAATGGTCGCTGGATATTTCGTTATTTAATGAATGGTGGATTGTCAAGTTGGAAAATGTTGTGTCGTTATTTTTTACAAATATGGGACTTCAATAATGTCTCAATGAGAATTTGTCCAGTGATTAATTTGTAGTTTGCCAAAGTTGAAAGTAATACGTAGTTTGCCATCGACTTATCCATTATGAAATTATCGCCAAGAATATTACTGAAATGTAAATATTTTGACAAGCGGAAACGTCCACTTAGCGGAATTAAGATTTCAAATCAAAATTGAAAAATTTAAAAATTGATCCCGCCCGGGGTGATCAATTTTTAAATTATTCATTTTCGATTGGAAATTTTAATATTACTAAATCCAAATCAAGTCATATCATAAAACATCAATTAAGCACAACTCTATGCAAATTGGCTGATAAAAATTCAAATAGATGTACCAACAAACATACTTAGGTGTAACGGTACGCCCAAATAGCGTCGGCTTGTTCGCACACCCAAAAGATTAAAAGTAATAACCGCCTTCGAATTTCAAATATGTTTTAACGTTTTTTTGGTGTTGCCAGTTATATCGTTGCGCGCAATGAGTCAATATAAAGGCCCGGTAACTGTATTATGCCGATGTATTGTGATGGTATTGGTGTTATTTAACTAGTATTCTGTATAGGTGATCTTGCTTCTTGGAATTGATCTCATGAGAGCAATTGTGTGCAAAAAACCTGGTTAGTTGTAACGGTGATGACAAGGCAAGATGTAGTTATAATTACTGTTAAAGTGATTTATTATTTGGCAAAAACTAAATGCAATGGGATATCAATATTGGCCAACTAAGCTATGTGCAGGTATTCTATAAAAAAAGCCTAACGTAAAAAAAAGAGGGATGTGTCCGATACACACCCGTATTTTTTTTACGTTAGGCTTTTTTAATCGGATAGAACCGTAAACCGGGGGGGGGGGGGGGGTCGTAAAAATACTCTTGGTCACCGGGGGGAGGGAGAGGGATTTACATCACCACTAAAACTTGTCCAGTTTCAGCTTAGATACAATTACAATTTAACTACGCATGCACTTTCGACGTCATGCATTAGGGGCCATATGAGAAAATACAAACAATTTTTTTTGCGGAAAACTAGGGGGGGGGGGTCTTGTCATATACTACGCTTCGTCACCGGAGGGGGAGGGGGGTAAATAACAGTAAAAAGTTGGTTGGTTGGTATGCTCCCTTACGTTGCCTACCTATTTATTTTCGTCACTGAATGAAATAACCATCAATGAACCCCATAACAGTATAGGCTATATAGACGGCGGTTAAGAAGTCAATCCTGACGCCTGTCATTTCCATACAGTTGATAACCTCAAAATGACTTTTAGGTTATTAATTGTATGGAAATTACAGGTGTCAGGATTGGCTTCTTAACCACCGACAACTATAGTTTCCAAATAAATATGGTAGTCATTCGAACCTAAAAAATCGGCAAAGAGCATGTCGGGCCAAGCTCAGTGTTGGGTTCCGTAGTAATCATGTAAATTTTATTACTTTTATTAGTAACCTTCATTTAACTTTTAGATGCTAAAAAATCGGCCAAGAGCATGTCGGGCCATGCTCAGTGTAGTTGACCAATGAACTTAATTTAAAAAAATCAATAACAAGCAAAAGGGAATTACCTTAGCAGCGTTTCATACGTCTTTTACTAAGAAGGGAAGATTAAGATAACTCAAAAACAGCTTAACTGATCATGTCCGCTATAGTTTTCGTTGAAAGTCTTTATTAAGCTTTACTTTTATGATTTTTTATCATGTTCTACTTGCTTCCAATTAAATATTTACATACTGACGCAATAAGAAATTGTCTTTATTGACATCGACAAAGAGACCTTATGCTTTCAATTACTTATTAAATAAATACATCTGTTTTTGTACAAAACCAATGAAGTTAGAGAGAGAGAGAGAGAGAGTGAAGAAAGAGCAAATATACTAATAAATGAGCAATTTTACCCCATACCAAGTACACAGTGGTTTGACATCGTCAAAGGGGGACCTATTTATTGAGAAGGAGAAATTACAACTTTATAAATATTCCACTAGATGGTAGCATGAATCAAGAAAGTACGGAAATTACTAATTGGTGTCTACTGGAAATTCGTATTCAAATACAGATAATTTATCTCACGTTAAAAGTAACATAAGGCCTGAATCACACTGGCGCGGCCTGCGGCCGCGGTCAATAGTAAATTTCACAGCTAATAACAAGTTTACTATTGACCGTGCGGCATAGACCGCACCAGTCTGTAAGAGGCTTAAGTATATGTATAGGTATTAATAAAAATATTTTATTCAAGAAACAAGTAACATATATTGGTTCAAATTAATATTTAAGAATATTAATATTTTAAACCAATATAAGTTGTACCTACCATAATGTGTTTTTTTTTATAAAATAGGAGGCAAACGAGCAGACAGATCGCCTGATGGTGAGCGATTATCGCCGCCTATGGATAGTCGAGGAATGAAAAGGTTCGTCACTTTTCGACCTTAACGGTATTAAAATAGAGTCGAAAAGTGACGAATCTTTTCATTCCTCGACTGGACACCTCTAATGATTATTAGTAGTTTGGGTGGGGTAAGTGGGTTTATTTCTAATTATAATAATATGGGAAATAGGTTGCAATACCTAAGATTTATTATGGCAGTTGTAAGTTACGGGTCAATGAATGTCAGTTTCAGTGTTTTGAGACAGTTTTATCTTACGGAAAGTTATTCTCTCTTTTATTCCGAAAAAAAAACGTGACATCTCTACCTTGCGGCATGCCCTTTATTTTTAGGGCACGGTTTTAAGGTAAATAAATATGATGCAAATGTTTGTTTTCACTCTTGTAATAACTTAATAACAAATTTTGACAGCTGAACCTTGCTCGTCAGTGGCGCCAACTGGTGAGCACAAAAATGGTAGAACTCATTCAGTAGTACCTATATAAGAAGTGTCAGCGGAATCAAAAACCCACATACCTCATATCACAACACTAAAAATAATAATATTGACAATAAAATCTAAATAACGTTTCCATAATTAGACACTAACAAATATACATTATATGTAATTGCTATTCAATTATATTCTTGACCTGTAAAATGTGAAATTTTGTTATTAAAAGTTCTGATTCTGATTGGTACGAACTCGAACCTCATTGGCATAATTGGGCTGCTCCGAGTTTCGGTTTGAACTCGTTGATGATCTCGCTGCGCGCAGGTCATTATTAGTGTGCCATATCGTGCCCCGAACTTGACCGCAACTTTCCACCGCGCAAGTGTCACGCGACCCCGAAACTTGCCCCAGATATGCGCCCGCGCCGGTCTTCGTTACGAGACGAGGGAAAGGTTGTGTGACATCAATTTCATTAACACGGTATATACTTGAGTTTTTAACTGTTGAATTTAAGAGGGATCTTAGAAGTAGTAACGCAATATGGTCGTTTTAAAAAAAATTGCCACAAAAATATAATGGTTAAAATTTACTGAGCACCACGGGCCAGGGTTCGAAAACCGGTATTCTCTTCATACAAAAAAGCGGTATTTTTTTATCAATCTTTCGTTTTTCTATCTCTATATGATTTCGGGATTTTGAGATTAACCGGTTCCTATCCCTGATACGGGTCTTAACAGAAAATGTTAAATATAGTACAAAACTAATGTGCTTATGTTTTTACTCTACGCGCACGCAAATGCGATTTGTTCTTATCAAGCAAAAGCTCCTTCGTTGTCGATGTCAATAGGAACAATGCTGATTGTGCCAAAAAGTACCTATCGCTTTGCTAGATAATGCTATAGTGCTATACATAAGGGCAACAGATGCAGAACGACGAACAAAATAATTCCCGATTGGATTGTTATGTATTCTTATGGAAAGTCCAACATTTCTTAAGAGCAAATATTGTCCCAAACCCATCTCCGCCCATGTTTCATAAAAAGGTTTTTTTTCAAATTGGATTGTTTAAAAAGTCCAGTCGTCCACCCTGATGGTCGCCAAACATGACTGTATTTCATATGGATTTGCAAAATTATCTGATAGCTATTTAACACCCCCAATAAACGTAGATAATAGAAAATCTGTACCATAGACAGTAATACAACACTATTCATCTGTTATTTTATTTGCCTACACAAAATAAACAGTAACTGCAGAATATTATCGTGAAGAAAGTTTTACCGCTATTCCGGCCAACGTTGGCGCCCGCGCCGTGCCGGTCAAAGAAAGTGCGCGGAAATATTACACCACAGTGAAAAGAAATTTCACGTAATAAGGTACGCTATTATACAATGTGTGGTTACCCTATGGTATAGTTTTTTAAATACACTCGTGGTCAAAAATGTAGGGCCATCCTGAAATAAGGCTTTTTTAAAGTTACAAATAATATAGGTACTTATTAAACCCAACCATACCAAACTATATAAGTAATTTCCGGGATCCTATCATAAAAATATTAATATCCAAAAATGTCGTTTTTTGAGATATCTCGCTCCGTTAATGTTGTTTTTTTCATAGGTAATGTTATTTTTTTTACTGTTATTTTTGCAGTTTAAATGTAAAATTAAATAAAGATTATGACAGCATTTATTTATTTATTTATTTATTTATTTATAATTGTTCTCTTGTGGACTTACAGTTGCCCAAAGCGTCCACAAGACAGATATTATACAAAGGTTTCCTAGGGACTAAACGCTAATTACTACACTTATAGTTATTATATTTAAATATTATCTATATCAACATACTACAGATAGCAGCGACTATTTGCAAAACGAATAATTTTTAGTCTAAGTGACGACCAACTGTCTGCAAACACATCGGCGTCCTGGATTTGCGCAAGTAAACCATTCAGTAGTGCGATGGCTCTGGCAGTAGGTGCATTGCGGGCTTGTAAAGTGCGAGTTCTACTCGTGTGCGCAAACAGGACCCGTGCCCGCCTTCCCTTACGACCCACGGCCTTTATAAAGTTGTCAGGAACAAATAAATTCAACTGGGCCAAGACAGTCGGGTTATCCACTTTGTGGCGTAAAAGAAGGCAGTAGTGTGTAAGCGTCGAAATTGTCCGGCGTAGATGCAGGGTTTCCAGGCCAACCATCCCGGTCACAAAAAATGATGGAAAGAGAGTTGGATAGTACCCATAGCAGCGTTTGTATAAGAACCGAGCGAATTTTCGTTGTACTCTTTCAACCAATATAGTATTTTTTTTTTCACGCGGATCCCATACAATCGCATTATATTCTAGCCTGCTTCTAATGTACGCATTGTATAAAAGTATAGCTACTTTAACAGTACCAAATTGTGAGGCTGTTCTAATTATGAAGCCCAACATCTTATTAGCTTTTTTGCAGATAGCAACGATGTGGTCACGCATGTCAAGTCTAGTGTACAACGTAATACCCAAATCCTGAATTTTGGAAACGTGACACAAAGGAGTGCCTGAAAGATGGTAGTTCGCTACGATTGGGTCATGAGATCTTGAAAATGAAATGGTTTTACATTTCGTCACATTCAACTCTAGCTTATTACTTGCACTCCACCGCGATACGTAGTCAATTACCCTCTGAAGTGCCTCACAATCAACCGCGCTCGTAATTGGCATCATTAATTTGAGGTCGTCAGCAAACAGGAGTGACTGCGCCTCTGTAATGCCACGGCACAGATCATCCACCATGATAAGAAACTGTGTTGGTCCCAAATTACTACCCTGACTCACTCCTGAGCGCGTGAAGTAATCACTGGACCGAAAGGCAGACACTTGCACGTACTGTCTACGCTCCCCTAAATAGCTGGCAAAGAAGGATAGAAGTTTCGTAGTGAAACCGAGACTGCAGAATTTCTTCAGCAGCACATCGTTATCCACAAGGTCAAATGCTTTTTTGAAGTCAAAGTATATCGCATCGACCTGGCGGTGTGAATCCATGTGTTTCTGAACATAATCGAAAAAGCATATATGGTTAGTGGCAGTAGACCGGGCACTACGGAACCCATGCTGGGCGTCATGCAAATGACTGCCTATTTGGTTAATGAGGCAGGAGTTCAGCAAACTCTCAAAAAGTTTGGCGAAAACTGATAAAATTGCTATTGGCCTATGCGTCACCACATCTACCGAGTTCTCTTTAGGGATCGGAGTCACTCTTGACACCTTCCATTTCACCGGGTATGTTTCCGATTTCAGTGCAAGGTTAAAAATGTACAACAGTGGTTCCTCCAACACAGCCAGGCAATCCTTGGCTAAGTAAGGAGGAATATTGTCAGGCCCGCTAGAGGATGATGGTTTAAGGCGCTTGGCGGCTTTGCGTAATTCCGCGACAGTGACATGAGGAATTTCGACTCTTAGTGACGCGTTGTAGCCACCAGCATTGCTGGCATATAGCTCGGCTTCTTTTGGGTCGAGTTTAGGGATATCGTCGGGGAAAACTGACCCAAAATATTCCGCAAATGCATCAGCTGCCTCTTGACCCACAACGAGTTTGCCTTTATAGAAATATTCAGATTGTTGGTTGGAGCGTTTTTTTTTAGATCTAACAAAATCCCAGAATTTTGCAGGATCCCGAAAGATGCCACGCTCAACCCCTTTCAAGTACTGGTTATAATCGCGGTCTATTAATCTTTTCACGAGAGTCCTGCAGTACTTGTAAGATTCCTGGTTTACTAGTGAACCACATGATTTAAACATTTTCAAATTATAATATTTTACTTTAATGAAATATATTAATTCAGGTGTATACCACAATGGATAGGTGTACCGACTACTAGATCCATGTGGCTTTTTAAGAGGAATGTTGAGATCTATGGTGGTATTTAATTTCTGGTAGAAAACATCTACCGCGAGGTTAACATCTGTTTGTCTGAGTACGTCTGCCCAGTCGATGTCTGCTATTGACCCATACAGTGCGGTAAAGTCAGCTTTCCGAAAGTTCCAGGTGGGATTACTGGGCCTTGCGCCTACATGGTTTTCGTCAAAGCCTGAATTGTCTACGACCGGGACTTGCATGTTTATTTCAAGAGATGGGTGATACAGGTCCATGGGAACTAATGGTACCACGCCCCGTACAATATCTATCGCTTCAATGCTGAGTCCTGAAAGCACAAGATCCAGAATACCTCCGTGTGCATTTGTTACACTGTTATGTTGTGTTAATTCACAAAACTCAAGAAAACATTCAAATTGATTCTTAACGCTAGTGCTACAGGAGTTTAAATTGAAATCTCCGACAATGATCACCTGGTAGTCAGAGTACTTACAAACAGCATTTTCTATACACGTTAACACATTAAAAAACTGTACAACCTTGTAAGGAATATATGACAGTATTTTACCGAACCGTATTCTTAATTTGTCCGCGAATGTAATTACTCCTTTTTCATAAAACGTAACAAACCTTTGTTAATAATAATGTATAGATAACACATGCCTTCCTCTCAAAAACTATTTTCAAATTTTAACGACATTTTAACTGAAATAGGTTTGTTGAAGATCAGGGGGCCAATTCTCGGTCCGATCGAGATGCATGTCTATCGTGACATTGTATAGAATGGTAGAGTCACTTGTATTGAATCTCGAATAGAGATCATCTCGATCGAACCCGAGAATTGGCCCCCAAGTCTGTCAGTTAATCAGTTTTGGGTTTGACAAATCAAATGTGATCATGAATACGTGGACGATATAACCTACAAGAGATCCATGAGTTTGTAGAACAACTTCTTACCACAGTTTAACAACAATATTGTAATACTGTGTTGTTACTGTCGTGTTTGGTTCGAAATTATCCATTTGTTAATAATAACATACGTGGTCATTATAAATATTATTTAGGGGGACAATCTTACACAAATCGACCTAGTTATAAACTAAGCAAAGCTTGTACTATGGGTACATTAAAATATATTGTTCCAATTTTAATTCTCTATAATATCTCCCAAATAGCTGATTATCTATCGTGCTCCAAATTGAGACAAAAGACAAAATGTACAATGTACTGATAATTAATACCACTGTGACAAAAAGACCGTGCCCAAGACTTTTTATAATTTGCTCGCCAATTGTCTCAATATAACAGGGCAGATAAACTCATCTCTTTCATTGTATTATTTTTTCTAGCTAAGAAAGAGATAGGATTATTTTCTAAGCTATCTCAGTGACACGAATGGTTAGTCTGATTGTATGTACCTAACTATAACTATCTTCTTCTACAGTCGGATCTGGTCGGATGGGACTATCAGCATCACAGTTAAGTGCCCATTGGTAGACCTTATCTTTATTGCAATAAGGTTCACAAATGGTCACTTAACCTTGATGCAGATAGTACCGGCACAGCTATGCTATTCACGACTTCTTTCGCCTCACTTCGCCAGCGCCACCTCTAGTATATCTTGAATCCGATAATCGTAATAACAAAGCGTAATAGGAGGTCCGAATTACGCTGGTTCCTCCGGGCCGGGGTGCGGTGTCGTGAATAATAGCACAGTGAATGTAAGGTTCCGTACAAACACGACTTTATGCTGAGTGACCCAAATAATCGGAGATTTGCGTCTATTGATAAATGTTCATTGTTAACTGTATTATTGAACAAAGGTGACTTTATGACATTCAGTTTACAAAATTTATTATTTTCAGACGAGGAATTATCTGATTTCTGACGATAACTTCGAAAACATACATGTAGACAAATGATCAGAACGTGGTTATAATTTATGATTATGCGTCGTGCGTGGGTATGTAATTATAATTAGATATTAGACAATGTGATATGACCCGGGCAGGGTATGTCCTAAAACTACGACCAAGAGCACCGGGGGATGGGCAGCAGCATCGCTGGAGTGCGGTGGAGATACTGCGATCGCCAATCCGTATGCCAATCGTGGTGATTATGACATTTATACCCCATGAAATTGGGGGAGGCCTAAATATGTCCAGCTGTGGTGATATGTCTCTGTGGCAACACTGGCAACACTGTTGCACAACAGGCTGGCTAGGCTGTATAGAAGAATAATGTTCTGTCTAGACTATTAACTGTCTCAGCTTCTTTCTACATTTTTCAGCATGTGAAATTGTCCTTTTGATTTATATTTAATGTAGTAAGTCTAGTTCCATAGCAGATGTATAAGTTTACATCGTGAAGCAAATATATCGTTTATATTCCATTCCGGCATTTTATTTGGCTCGCAATATCCGAGGAAAGAACTGAACATACAACCGCCCTACAAGACCACAGGAGGCTCGATGCGCCCAGACCGGCGCCCCATATATCGGAATCGGCCTCCCATATCTCTATATATTTATATTACATATACAAATACATACATATTTAATTAAATAATATGTTAAACATGCACAGATATCTTATTTCCTTTTAGTTTATATAGAGCGGTTTTCGGTAACTTTAGAACATTATCTTCCAATACTAATTGTCGATCATTTTTCATTTTGCTCGCCGAAAAATTTGTTAGAGAAGCGACAAAAATGGTACGATGAGCATTGGACACCGTCACCTTATCCCCCAAGCTATTTTTGAGTATTAAAATTTGCAATAATTCATGGCGTTAATGAACGAACAAACATAGAATGGCTTATACCGATAATACCGGACATAATATCCCTGCGTGCGCGCACCAATCAATCGCGTTTCTGCTTACGGGAAATCGCGCGTTTTCCAGTGTCGCGGCGAAACGCACTTATGCAACTCGCGATGCAACAAAACCGCCGTTTCTAATATTACACACATGCATTTCAGCTTTCATCGGCATACTCCCAAGTAAAATGGCCGGTAAAAATATAGTGCTTTCTTTTTCAATGTCGAAGAGCGGGACAGGAAACGAGAGACAAAGGAAGGAAAGAGATAATCATATATTATGTTATTGCGTGCAACGCTAGCGACATTTGAATTTAGAAGCATTGCTAGCCGGTTTCCCGCCAAACGATTCGACAGTGTGCGGGCATAGACACAAGAGTGTTTTTCTTCGCGGCCAGTGTTACCGGTTGGCGCGCAGCGATTCGCGTGCGGTGAAATGTGGGACAAACGAAAGCCTTTCTCCGGTTAGGTATTTTATTCCGTTAGTTTTTTTGTGGTAACCATTACACTAATATGGCGGGTGGCATCATTTTTTCGCTTTGTCACGTTAGATCATTCTTGTTAGACGTTCGAAAGCTGTTCTGCTTTGGAATCGGAGTCGCATAACTGTACACCACTGGAGAGAAATGATGTAATTGTAATCGCTCGTGTTCTGCTGGATTTTCTGCTTTTTTTCTTGTTCTGGTAATGAAATGCTTTTTCATGGCCGTTCGATCTCGTGGTTTAAATTAACCGTTAATAAACGTTATTTGTTTTAATCTGCTTTAGCAGTTGTTATCCGTACACATTATTTGTTTAGGTTCTAATGCCACATCAATGTCTTTATAGGACTTGTATATATGTACGAGTAGAGTTTTGGGTCATAACAATAGATACCTAATAATTTCCACATCATGACGGTTTTTTTGCAGTCAGCGTAGGTACTCATCAGCAGCATTTATATCTATACCGTCGAAAATCCTCCTCGCCAATGCGTCTAAAAGAAAGGTTCTTACTGGGCTAATATACAAGTTTATTGCCTAAATTAGGTTACAGCTGGAATCTGTATTTCCATGTAGAATTTCATAACTGTGTCATATAACTTGAGTAATTGACAGAGCGAGCGAAGCGTCTCCGTTTCAGCTTTTGACATAAATTCTTTCGTATGTCTGTCTGTCTGTCAGTCCGGATACTCTCCTCTACAGGTCGCATTTCTCAACCGATTCTCGTGAAATTTTGTGAGCAGGTTCGATAATTATATAAAAAAAAATTGTCGAGTCAGTTTTGGGTGACAAATATTTTTTTTTGCGAGGTCGCTCACAGGCCCACTAGTTGTAAAGGGTCGTGTTATAAACACTTTGGGAGATGTAATAATGATCATAACGTGTCTATCACATTTACTAGTTAATTAACCATTTTGGGTGGGTTGCACGAAATCCTATGCGGTGCGGTGTGATCGTAAGCAGTGTTTGTTAAAATCCGATTGTTCCGTATGATTGAAACTCGAGGATCTATGAATATGAATTACAAAAGTAAAGGCTTTTACCTCGCCCAGGGGATCAGCATTGCCATTCAGCGTGGCAATGCTGCCAGCCTTCTGGGCATACTACCGCCTGGCAGCGATCTGTGGCATTTTTTTAACCTTTTGTATTAGTTTTATTTGTTATTTCTTTATTGTAAGTTTTATTCTTTTTATACCGTTTTATTACAAAAGTTATGTCGCTCATATTGAGATTCAGAATGCAAGTGTCAAGCGCGGACGTTATTTTCGACGTATGTATGTGACAAGGATATCAGAGTATAAAGCAGATCCGCTCATTTAAGTTGACCGATTTGTGTACATCTGATATATTAGTCTCACTATCTAATCAGAAGGTTTGAGAGAGACAGACAAGTGACATCTGACAGGTCTTCACCTGTCAGTGTCTCCGTCTTCATAACTGAAAATTGTACTGAACTGACGTTGTGGTGTGTTAAGTTTATATGGGATTTAACATTCTAGTGTGCTTTCAAATGGAGACAATTCGTTAATAGCCGAAAATGATCGTACTATCTGTCGCATTCTATCTCATTTTGGTGCACCATAAGGACTAAACGGGACAACTACTTATATATAATAATCATCGGGCTTAATACTACTTACGAGTCTGCATTATCTGTGGTATGTGACGTGTGTATGAGGGAGCGTCTGTGATTGGTTAAATACAAATTTCTTGATATGTGAGTCTTTTGATTGGTAAAAGGAACGCAAGCCAAAATGAGCGTTATTGTAAAGATGTAAATGTCATTTTTGTGTACTTGACATTTTATTAACTAGGTAACGGAGCGGCGCGAACACTGATTGTATGGAAGTTTGACAAGTTTGTATGGTATGTAATACATTTCAGTGAATGTCAAATCAAAAACTGTTTACTAAACGTCAAAAACGCTCGGTTAGTATGAAGTTTGTATGGAAATGTGCCTAATGACGTCACAATTTTCTACGATCAAACTGCGTCCTTTTTTCCTGTTTATAAAGGCCGTGCCAGGATAAGCTAAGTGATTCTGCCCCCCTTGAGTTTGGGCTTGTAATTTTTATAGATTGTGTGGCTCTACATTACTCATCATGGTGCCAAATTTGAGCACCCTAAACATTACAGTTTTTGTTTAAAAAAATAAAACGATATTTAATTTTTCTCTGATATTTTTTTTTATTCAACCTATTTTAACGAGCTTGGCATATATTGTACATTTTATAAAGATGATTAAATAACCATAATTATATTTTCATTATGTCATAAAAAAATATATAAAAAAATCCAATTACACTTTTCATAATTTTTTTTCTTCTACTTTCACGTTAGAGACCGCTCCAATTTTTTCACTGGTAATACACCCACCAACGTCCTATAATATGTATTTTTTTTCAAAATTTTGGCTCAGGAGGAACATGGAGATATCTTTACATGAAATGATTTACATACATTTCCTTAAACCGCTATAATTCAAATCGGAATGATTACAACATTTACAACCTCTTTAGAGAAACGTACATGTTGCATATTAAATACTGGCCACTTACATTTCAACTTTTTAAAAAGATAAAAAAAAAACGTTTTGCAGCAAAAATAACTCCTTTCGTTTTTAGACTAGTTTAGTATTATTCTGAATTTGTAATGACTGTTTATAGCTGATGGCCCTGGTAGCCAAAGCTTAATAAATAAAAATAAAATAAAAAATAACTCCTTTCGATTGTCGTGCGTTAGGAAAATATTTTATTATATTAATTACATGTCAAACGAAAACATCTTACATAAACCCAAATCGCTCATTTAGCGATAAGACCGCCTGTTGTTTACCTCTGCTTGTATCTTTATGCTGTTTATATCTGTAATTCTTTTTTTTGAGGTGTGCAATAAAGCATATTGTATTGTATTGTATTGTATAAACATTACTTGTATACTTCATCTGAAGTAATGTATATGCAGTTATTATAAGATAAATACGTGCAAATGTGCACTACATTTGCACAACATGTCTGGAAACAGTCAGTCACTTATATGGAATTTGGGAGTCTCAGGCAGTATAGTGTATAACAATCTAAATTAACAAAAAAACATAATTATTAGTTTGTATGTATGTACAATAAAGAGTTTTACTACTACTACTAATTATTTAAACGACCTATTTAAAGTTAAGTAGCCATTAATTACTATACAAATGCACAAGATGCCTTTTTGACAATTACCTGTTCAAAAATTGGAAGCGTATTATTAAAAAAATCGTATTGTTCGTTTATACACGACCCACGTATTGTTCGTTTATGAAGACCTGTTTAGCCTAGTTGGTAGTGACTCTGCCTCCGAAGCTAGAGGTCCCGGGTTCGAATCCCGGCCAGGGCACTTATTTGTGCATTTATCACTGATATTTGTTCTTTTGTCTTGGATGTTTTCTATGTATTTAGGTATGTACAAGCTTTGCTTAGTTTGGGACTAGGTTGATTTGTGTAAGATTGTCCCCGAATATTATATAGAAGTATTGTTTTTATTGCGAGGCAATACAGCGTTTTAACTTTATTACGGAAAACGCGTTGTATTGCAGTCGTTTTTGTCAATGAATTCATACCGTTGTTTTTATTTTCCCACCGCACGACAATCGAAAGGAGTTACTTTTGCTGCAAAAGGTTTCTTTTTAATCTTTTTAAAAAGTTGAAATGTAAGTGGCCAGTATTTAATATGCAACATGTACGTTTCTCTAAAGAGGTTGTAATCATTCCGATTTGAATTATAGCGGTTTAAGGAAATGTATGTAAAGCATTTCATGTAAAGATATCTCCATGTTCTCCCTCAGCCAAAATTTTGAAAAAAATACATATTATAGGACGTTGGTGGGTGTATTACCAGTGAAAAAATTGGAGCGGTCTCTAACGTGAAAGTAGAAGAAAAAAATTCTGAAAAGTTTAATTGGATTTATTTTTTTCTATGACATAATGAAAATATAATTATGGTTATTTAATCATCTTGATAAAATGTACAATATATGCCAAGCTCGTTAAATTAGGTTCACTAGAAAAAAAAATATCAAAGAAAAATTGCCGTTTGTATTTTTAATAGGTCCAGTCGCCATCAGATACATCTTAGCGAACTAGGTGCTCGGCAACATCTAAATATGACTCTAATGTCAAGACGTTAAAGTGCATCTATCTATCTATCTATATATATATTACGCGAAGCCGATCCTTACAACGCCCATCAGATCTACAGTTATGGACCGATTTTGATAAATTATATACCATAGGATTCGTCCCATGCTGCAGATTTGCAATAAGGTCTTAGTTTTTTGATTTTTATCCTGGAATTTTTTTTAAATTGATATTTACGAAAAATCCTGGATGCCCCGACAAATATAAGCCTCAAAATTGTGTTCGATGACGCCGCATACAAGCGACGGGTCAGCTTACCTTGGTAGAATTGTACGAGGTGTCAAAATTTAGCTTGGTTAACACGTGACCTCCACGTGACTTGGGAACTGGCTATGGTATGATTCCGGATGACATAAAATTAAATATGAACTAAAATGTTCCTGTAAGAAATATCTGGTACAGCATTACAATATAAAACTTTTGAATCGAGAAATACTCAATATTATTAACTATAAACGAAAGTAAAATTACTAATTTGTTTACCAGACAATACATAATATTCGGTCTAAGTATTTACAGTTTACATAAATGACAGACGTATTGTGTCAACTTTTTTTTTTATTGTGCTCTAATTATGTCAATATTAAATTGTCATGGTTTATACTTCAAAGAAGTTGATATATCTTGACTGATATTGATATCAGCCAAAACAATGAGAAACCAAATTAAACTTTACGTTGTGGGTTACAGAACTGTTTCTGAGTTAATCATAGATAAGCTGCAAAACATTTTGAAAGAGAAGAGGCTAGCTTTGTCTAAGTGTGTCTCTCTTCCACCTATTGTCATACCAGTAGGGTGATCATAAGCAAAGAAGTTCAATGTATAAGTAGACGTTACTTATTGGTGGATTCGGATCAAACCGACGAGAAAACAATGTTGCACTAATTAACCTTTACGACGCCAATAACGTATTCGACGTATATGCGCACCATTGATTCGACAAAACGACGAATATATCCGTCATGGTAACGGCGTCCAATGCGATATCAACCTAGATGCATTTCTATTGATAGTGCGCTTAAAAGGTTAAATACTTTAACAAAATTAAGACGTCAGAAAAATAATTCAACCCTTTAATTGTCGACAACATGGGAGTTATGACGTACGTTGTCAAAATCACCTTCGTTCTTTAGTTGACGTGTAAGTGTCACTGCCGTTCATAAAGTATGGCGTTCAAGGGGTTAATTTGCTATTCATCAATGTTTGTCTGAGGATGTCAAATGCAAAGTTGAACCCTATAGAAATGCATGTAGGTTGATATCTCATTAGAGGCCATGACGGATATATACGTCGTTGGCTTCGGACCGTTGGTGCGCAATATAGGTACATTGTTAGCGTCGAAAAGGTTAATAATACTCGAAAAGTTAGAGGACATGTATATTTCTCTTTGTTACGTTTCAGTAAACATGTCCAAAATAAGAGGGATAATGGTCACGTTAAACTGCCACGTGCTAAAAGGGCGAAGGTACATTGAAAGAATGAATAAGATTACCACTATTGGTAACATGTTCAATTAAAAGTTAAAATTATACTGTATCAGTGTCACCTGCAACAGTGACAGTGCCGGTTTTCAGGGGGTCTACCCGAAATACCCGAAGATCGAAGTTCATTCTATTTCCTTCTCTATCACACCAATAAGCAAGTGTTATAGAGATAGATATAACGAAAGATTTTAACCCAGTTATAGGTCGATTCACAAGAGCTGGCGCGGAATGTCTATGAAATTAATGACAGTTTCATACCTTTTCCGCGCCAGCTCTTGTGAATCGACCTATTGGCTATGTGCACGTCAGAAACGTCAAACGTCACGGGTCCTGGGGCAATGTCAAACTCAGAGATGTGAAATAATGACACATGAATATTTTATTTATTTTAGTAAGCGAGAAAGACCCATTACTGGAAATTTGACTGAAATAAATAAGAAAATAAATAAATAAATACAAACGAAACGAATCGTAGGAAACCAATAGGAAACGTAGAAGTAAATTTGACATATAAGTCCCCGGAAATTGCACATTTCTGCCATGGTGTGCGCTGCGATCGCTTAGTTTACCCCCACCACCTACTTCACACATAGCCAATACTTCACTTGACAAAATAGACCTCACAACTGTCATGCCAAAACCACACGATGGGCCATGATGGGCCACGTACAGACACGTACGACGCAGTAAGTAACACACACATGAAAAACCACACATACAAAATATTACTACTATACAAACTATTACTATGCACCATTACACTGAAACAATCAACGCACACACATTCAAAACACTAAAATTAGTATCTGATTATTGTGGCCGAATTGACTGAAGTTGCTAAGATGCATATTTTTCATAGAAATTCTCATAGTTAGTAGGTAGATCTTATTTCTTGAAATAAGGCTGACATTTACTGTAAATTTGACGACTAGCCGTGATGATCAAGCACGAATGTTTTTAAATAAATCGACTTTGTAATCGACCTTCCGAATACGCATATTCTATCCCGTGGCTTCGCTTGCATTCTTCGTAGTACGTCGACGCGGCGAAGCCGCGCGGGTAACTAGTGTTTTAAAATGTTTGAACAGCCTAGACAGCACAGACGTATCCCATGGTGAATGTACTTGTATAGTACATACATGGGCTACAATGTAGTACAACGCAAAAATCTGGTGAGAAATTGAGCAATAAAACATAAATTCTACAACACTGGCAATGATTCTCATATGATATACAATTCATTTGACTTGAAAATACTACTTTGACCATACATTTTCCATTGTACACAGCGACTTTAGCGCTGAATTGTTGAGCCAGTTAAACCAATAATGGAATTGAAATAGAGCCTCCAAGAAAATAGTGTTTCTTAGGCTCAATGCACATGTTGGCGAAGCCGTGGATGTCTGTGGAAGAAAACTCAAAAAATGTATATATAAAAATATATAATGTAACTTCACTGCCCAGGAGGCATTGCCCAGCACTGGGACACTTATGTCTCTTAATAATAATAATAAGGGACTTCAAACACGCGTTTATAACATAACGGTGAAAATAGAAGACAGAAGATATCGTTGCCCAGCTACAAACAACGTTCAAAGTTATCGTAGATAATTAAATAATCATAAAAAAAAATATGTCGCTAACACAGGTTAAGTGTTACTGAAATAGCAAGCCTAAGGCCGAGACTATTTAAATTCAACAGAATCAATATCTGCCACAAGGCGCGAATAAATATATGACACGCCTCTATTTGTAGGGTCGCTAAGACATGTCAGACAGACGTCAAGACGTGTGATTTGTTGTGGCAAAAGTCAGTGATTGTACAAGAGACAAGTTTGACGACAATTCAGGCAACTGTGGTTGAAACAGGTGCGGATACAGGGGGGCAATTAGGGTTTTTTTTTTCTAATTATAAATTGATATTACCTACCCCTCTTTGAACCAAATCCTAAATCCGCGCCAGGGTTGTGATTTGACAGTCTAAAGTACAGTCTCTTTCAATTTATCTCAAAGCTATCAAATCTCGTGTCAGAAGCGATTAGCATAGAAACATCGCAGCGGATGTCCCAGTTGTGTCCCGTTACGGAGAAAGTGCCCGCCACGGCCGCTGCACTGACTATGTAAATTATGCAATTACGCTGCAGCTCTTTCTAATTTGCAGAATTGTGTCAACTCGGCGCGCTTTATGATTGTCATTTATCACTGGCTGGAAAAACTGCAAAAAAGGTTTAGATTGTTTTTAGGGTTCCGTAGTCAACTAGGAACCCTTATAGTTTCGCCATGTCTGTCCGTCCGTCTGTCCGTCCGTCCGCGGATAATCTCAATGACCGTTAGCACTAGAAACGAAAAACCGACCAAGAGCGTGGCCCGACACGCTCTTGGTCGGTTTTTTTTTTCACCATATGACCTATACCTATATTAATATATTAAAATAAATGAAGTCGGAATTTAACTATTGTAATAAAATTAAGCTCATGTCTAAGTTAAGTAATTATATGTATAGTAATCAGGCCCAAATACTCAAACGCCGCAAATACTCCTCTCTAGTACAGAGCTACGAGTTTGCGGCGCTTGCAGTGGAAACCATGGGACCCTGGTCAGCCGACATGAAGAGCTTCATGAAGGCCCTGTCCTCGCGGCTGGTCCACGCCTCAGGGGACCCCAAAGCTGGCGCGTACCTCTCTCAACGGATCGCTCTTGCGGTTCAGAGGGGAAACGCTGCCAGCGTTTTGGGGTCCATGCCGCAGGCAGAACTTTTGGATGGAGTTTTCTTTTTGTAATTTGTTTTTTTTTATTTTTATTTATTTAAGTAGTATAGTAGTAGTTATAGCTTTAAGTGTTTTCATACTTTTCCTATACATGTTAATTGTTGTTATATTTAGTCTGTAAATTTATTGTTGCTTTAATAAAACATAGTTAAGTAACTACGTTTCTGTACCGTACTTAAAAAAACCCGCATATTGGTAACATACGTTGACTAGCAAACATCTTTCAACTTCAAATTCAGTATGTATTACCTAAGTGCCTGTATGTTTCACACCGTAATAACCAATATGGCTGACACCTATCCTATCGTCCACCGTATGAATTAGATTGAAAGTGTCGAGTATTAAGACCTCTGTCGAGCACTGGGATGTTTATTTTATAAACAGAAATACCCCGCAGTGAACTGAGTTTCCAGTGCATTTCTTTTATGTTATTAACGCAGGCGGCGTCGGTTTGACGTCACTCTTATCGACAGTTAGTCGGTCTTGTTTTGAATAAAAGAAAGGTTTTATAGTAGGCCAAATAAACAAAGGTAAAGCGTGAATCGGACCCGCGTACTGAGATGTACCGGATACCGTATGCCCTAACAATTACTATGTTACCTACAAAAGTAGAGAATAAGAATTCAATATTGTTAACATGTATAATAAATAATCATCTAATTGCGAAGATTTTTTTGGCGTCACTTCAGGCGACTGGGACTTGAAGTACACGTACCTAACTAACACATTTATAAACGCGGCTTATAGGAGGTGAATACTAATGTGCCTAGCATAATAACAGGTTAATATATGTATAGTAAATAGAAAAAAACGAGCCTAAAAATAATGATAATAGTCTCTTTTTTTCGCGAGTAGTCTCAGTTTGTACCATCCATTCCTCCTAGCGTTATTCCCAGTACAGTTTCATCCTAAAGGATGCCTGGAGTCCGCTACCTAATCCCAAGAATTGGCGTAGGCACCAATTTTTACGGAAGCGACTGCCTTCTGACCTTCCAACCAGAGGAAACCAGACCTTATTGGCCTTATTGGGCTTTAGGCTTGTCAAGTGAGTGGGTAACTTGACTGTTAGAAGTTCTCAAGCCGCCCGGTGGCCTCTAACTTGGCTTAACGACTGCTATCATAGACAGCAACCGGGATCAACGGCTTAACGTGCCTTCCAAAGCACGGGAGCGCTCAGTTAGTAACCACTCAAAGCGGTCGCCCATCCAAGGACTGACCTCGCCCGACATTGCTTAACCTCGCATACCGCACGCGGTACGCGAGCGCCGCTGGGCCACGAGCGCTCTTCCTCCTTTGTGTACATTGTACGTATAAAATATATCACAATAAGGTCCGTTGGTTAAACGTGAAAATGCTTTTTTGTACTGTGAACTTCACAGACCAATCAAATCTTTATAATACATTCAATATTAGTGGCTAATATTGAATGTATTATAAAGATTTGATTTTATTAAAGATCATTTAGGTAATGAAACTGTTAATTAGTTCAACTCTAAAGAAAACATTAATTTTATTGAATATTGATATATTTGCAAAGAGCGTTTCAACCGCTGTGTTTCGATATGGTCGCATTATTAAAGACATCTGCCCGGCTAGTATGATAGCTTATACCGTCACGTTTTATGTGACGTTTTAGTACATTTTGGCCATATAACGTGACGGTATAAGTTATCATACTAGCCGGGCTGTACAAAGTTGGAGACGATTTCAGGCTGTAGTTTAGCATGTGAGGACCGCTATGATTATTTTTTAATGTACCATAGAAACCTAAAGGCATCGTCAATAATACGGCCACCGAAATCACAGCAACCACTTAGTTGCCATAATCATAAAACTATCGTCATCAAAATCCGCTTTTCCACATTTTCTAATCAGCTCATCTGACACTTTGCGCGGGAAACGCCATTACAACTCATTAAAATTAAATAGCCGTGTTGCCAGCGGTAATATTAGTAAACACAAATAAGCGGTGTTTTATGACGCACCGCGAAGTGGGTCACACAATCGGTGAAAGTTCGGGGAAAGGGGACCACTGCAGGTCACTGTTACCGGCGTTACGTTGGTAGCGTGTGATACTTTCTTTAATTGAGATATTGACAGTCGAACGCCATTTTTGTCATAGACAACACAATACCCGCGGGAAAAGTGGAAGCGACAATGGAATTGCACTGTTCGCTAGGTTTTTTTTAATGGAGTCTGTTTGGTATAAATACTAGTTAAATTGCAAGCTGTAGTGAATTGAAAAATTCACGTCATGATACCTAATTTCATTTTAGTCCTCCATGAAATGAAGCCAGGATTAGTTGATAACTCCCTACCCGATAATATAGGACTCCCAAGGGGTTTGAATCGTGTTGATTACAGTGAATTTTGTTCATTACTACCTAAGGTTACGATATTTAATGTTGTATTTCAGGAATAAACGAAAAAAAAAAAATGAAAAGGTGGACAGTGCATTTGGAATTTATTCGTTTATCGTTCGACATTTATGTCATCAAATGTCTTATGGACATAATTAATGTCGTTGTTCATTCGTAGTCGATAGGCAGACTCTATTTACATTAATTTCGCGAGGCTTGTCTACACTGCGTGATTTATTTACACAAACTACGCAAATGTTTAAGCATTGTACCTATTTCTAACTTTGAATGAAATATTATCTTTCAGAGCGGAGGACAAGAAAATACTACGTGTTCGAACTTCTGACGTTAATAAGGCGGTTCTGGCGTTTATAAGGCGGTTCTTTGTGATAATTGTGATGATGATGATGATTTCCTGTTATCCCTCATTAGGGACATAGGGCTCGCAGAAGAGTTTGAGATAATTGTGATATTCACTATTTATTTCGTCATTAGAACGTATAGGCATAGCGCTCGTTGCCGTGCACGAAAAAGGAATGACGACCACGGCATCCCTCCACCACAAGGTGGCGACCGCCGTAAGTACTAAGATTTATTTTGAATCAAATTAGGTACTCTAAAAAGCGTGAAAGTTGCCTGTAGGTTTAAGGGACTACCTGTTAAATATTATATCGAGAATGAAGCGATGAAATATAATAATATATTTATTTGCATAAAATGCGGTACATTGTAGTTGGCATCATTGTTTATGTGCAAGACAAATTTCACCAGCAACTGGCATGCAAAAAAAACAATTTTTGTAAATGTTTAGATGTGTAATGAAATGTAATTCTTAGGTACTAATAGTTATAAAAAAATATTTTGACGAATTGAGAAGCTCCTCCTTTTTTGAAGTCGGTTAAAAATCAGCAGGATCACACATAGTAACTACAACTTTATCTCCTTTCAAGTAAAATCTGTAGAAATCTACGTGCCCCTCTCTCTATCGTACCTCACAAAAATTAAAAATAAAACAGTCATTTCTGTCATTTCGGGCGACTTGGCAACACCGAGATGAAAATCAGCGTTCGCAACATAGGGTTTCCTTTCCCCGTGTTCCGTACACTTTCACAAATAGGTTTTGCACGTTATTGGAAATCTACTAATGTACGTAACTTGCCTGTCAAACAGTTACCGTGGACACATTAATGAGATGCAATTTAGCCGCTTAACTAATGTTTATGAATGTATACACGTAATACTTGTAACTTAAACTGGAATTTACTGTAATATCTATACCATAAATCTCATATTATCTCATAGGTACATTAACATAGAGAACACGCTCAGCGTCTGTAAATGTAAGAAATTTACAAAATATTACATTAATATTTAGTTTTTATACAGGGTGTGGACTGTAATAGGAGCAATAAATTTAAAGGACGCTTCCTTAGAGCATCTTGTGTCCAAGAAAAAATTTTTTTTTCAATTGGGAGAAATTTTGATCTAAAGTTATGGTTCTTGGCGCCCAGAGATTATAGCGCAGCAGTCAATGCTGATTTTGAGGTTGCATCAAGTTATGACTCATAATCGTTGTCTCATTTTTGGTTTAAAAGGATAATTTTGGGATTTTTATTTTTTCTTATAAATTTTTAGTGTTTTTTTAAATAAATAGTTATTAATATCATTTCAGTAGAGTAAAAAAGTACACGTAACTATATTTGCATTATAAAAATCCAAAAATACCTTTTTTTTTCAATTGAAACCATTTGGAGCTCAATAGTGTACCGCTTAATTTATTGCTCCTATTACAGGCCACACCCTGTATGTATTGTGAAGGTGACAAACAAGAATATGGTGTACCTATGAACGCTTGCGACTCCAGAACAAACTCAAGCGCGCTGCCCATCTTTTTTTGTTAGAGACAAGTGCAGTTATCTCTACACGGTGGAACAGCAGATCCGCGGGCGTATGATGGTTGCCATTTTATCACTCATTCGTTATGATACTCGTCACTCTCGCACTCACATACTAGTCAGAACGTGATGAATGTCATATCCACGACGATAAGTGATAAAATGGCAATCATCATGGCTGTGTTGGCGACCTTACTCGATTTTTATCCATTATTATTGGTAAACGGGATCTCATCGCGTAAAACTGAAATATGAATTAAACATTAATTTGCACAAAACTGGGAGATTTGCATTGCAACAAAGTGATCCTATAAGGCCCCGTATGTCCTAAAACTACGCCCAAGACCACCGGGGAATGGGCAGCAGCATTCCTTGAGTGCGGTGGAGATACTGCGTCGCCAACCCGCATGCCAAGCGTGGCGATTATGGCATTTACCCCCCATGAAATTGGGGGAGGCCTATGTCCAGCAGTGGACGTCCTAGGGCTGATATGGTGGTGGTGGTGGATCCTATAAGGGTTCCGTTTTTTCCTTTCGAGGTACGGAACCCTAAATTTTTTATAAATATTACTCTGTAAGAGTACATCTATATCTGTATATAAGTACCTTAGTTGCCTGAATCAAATAAATACATGAACAACTAACTGCCATTCAATAACTATTTACATGCCAATGGCTAAGACAAGAATCAGCTTTAATAACGTTGCCACGATACCACAGACAAGACCAGAGACAATACATGCACGGACCGTTAGCATAGACTGCAGTTTCGAGGTCGCTTTCGCGGGTTTCACCGGCCGGCATCGCGGTCACCCCGTTTTGAAACTGTTTTGTCTATGGTGCTAAGGCTGGGGTCAGAGAGGGAGCGGATGCATTTTTGTATTGATCATGCATCAAATATGAACTCACGAATTTATTTCGAAGGGGTTAAGCAGAGTGATTGTAGGTTTAAAGATGGATAAATGTGATATTGTGGTTCGTTACCGGCGCATCGCCACTGAGTAAGTTATATATAGTACAAGTGCATCGCCCACAACAAACCTACCCTTTCCCACAGTCGATTATTACTATAGGTACTTCCATGCGAAGAAAGAATAGAATATAATACTTTATTGTTCACTGTATACAAGGTACATGGTAAACAGGGAAAAGGTATCCTGCTACCCTAGCTATCCTGTGCCATGTATTATTAATTTAAAAACTAAAATACATCATAATTATACTGATAAACCCGGGGGTATGTCCTTAAACTACGACCTAGACCACCGGGGAATGGGCAGCAGCATTCCTAGAGTGCGGTGGAGATACTGCGATTGCCAACCCGCATTCCAAGCGTGGCGATTATGGCATTTACCCCCCATGAAATTGGGGGAGGCCTATGTCCAGCAGTGGACGTCCTAGGGCTGATATGGTGAAATACTGATAAAAATTAAATAGATTTAATTATTATTATCACATGCACTATTAAAAAAATCATGATTGTCATTGCGCTTTCAATAAGCCAATTCTTTAAGCTACACTTGTACAGGTTCCCTTGTAGTTCATTAAATACCTGCTTTTGTGGTACACCGTATTATTTGCATTCTGTCGCAGCAGATGGCATTTATACATTGCATTCTTAAATTTGCCCGAAGTGTGTTCTTTTTAACAAAATAATCTTGATGACCTTTAAGAGACAGAGAGATTGAGAGAGAGAATCAGAGTTTGAAGCCGATTTTCTCTGAAAACAATGCGCAGAGAATGGGGGTGAAGAAGGATGTGGTGATGTTATAAACATACGTTATAGGGAAGTTTCTGTATGTCACTGACAATATTTCTGTTTTTGACCGAGCGAGCTAAGTTCTCCGAGACGTAAATATCTTCGTCGGTTCGTATTTATTTCAGAGTACCCCAGAGTACACGTCAAATAATAATACCAAAGACCGAGTCAGATGGTCATTTACTAAATTGAATATGAAATTGAGGCAAAAAAACGATTACCCACCCAAATTAAGGAGGTTGTTTATGGTAAGCCGTTAGCCTCTAGGTTCAGTAGTTCGGTTGAATACTCCGTTCTCAATTTAACTTTTCCATCCCTCTTGGTGGAACGCGTATAGGATTACTGTGAGGTATTTATGTATATATGAATGTACACGTGTAGGTATGTATGTAGATCTATCTTTGTTCGACGATAACTCGAGTATGGACGTCGTGAAATTTGGGAGGCGAATTAATGAGGCAAAAAGATTTTTCAATTCAAACATAAGCCTAATCGGCCAAGGCGTTGCCAGATATAAAAAGCCGTGGTTTGTATTTACTTTCATCAATAAATAGAACAACCATAAATGTTAACTAAACCCAAATATAATAGTACTAGCATTTGCCCGCGGCTTCGCCCGCGTACTAAGCGAAATTTTTAACCGTCTACAAAAAACAGGTTCGTATGTTTGTCCACGATTATCTCGCGTTTGGCTGAACCGATTTAGATGCGGTCTCCAGAAAAGTAGTTGTTACATTCTGGGGTTTCACTATACGAAGTTTGGTGATTGTGATTCATTAACAGATGAACAGATAAAAAGTTAGTATATATTCTGAGAACCGGCAAACTGTTGAATTTCATTTGATTTTGGCAAAAATAAGGATCTAAAACTATTATCATACATTTCCGAGAGGCCGAAGGGGAAAGGGCCGATGAAATAAAAGCATGTCTTAAATGGCTCTTAGTAAAAGTATCTGTGTACTACAGTAACACCAATAGGTCTGTTAACGACCTAACAGCGCGCAGCGGCCATAAACTCTGGTCCTTTGAAGTACAGAAATACGGCTAATTCAATATCATGTGTAACATTTATTTTTCCTACAATTAAATTTATTAGGTAGGTTTTGCCAGTTACCATTGGAGCATCTAAAAAGAAAATTTGGCCTCACTTCCATTCGCACTCCTTACTGTCAGTCCGTCTGTTACAACCAAGTTGCTTTTACTGGACCTATTGAATTGCAATTTGGCACAAACTATCAAGAATTTAGAGCGCTCGTGGCCCAACGGCACCCGCCTACCGCGTGCGGTGTGCGAGGTTAAGCAATGTGGGCGCAGGTCAGTTCTTGGATGGGTGACCGCTTTGAGTGGTTACTAACTGACTCTCGTGCTTTGAAAGGCACGCTGAGCCGTTGATCCCGGCTGCAATCGTTAAGCCAAGTTAGAGGCCTTCGAGCGGCTTGCGAACTTCTAACAGTCAAGTTGCCCACTCACTTGACAAAGGGGGGTCGAAGTTGCACCGCGTCCGTAGGGAGTACCCACCGTTACCATACACAGAACCCCTGGGTGGTGCTAAAAGTGCAACAAAAACTGGCAACCGTACTAGTCTTCTCGAAAATCTCACGGTTCGTAAATAAATGCCATACGATTAAAAAAGAATTGAAGGTTGATTTAAATGGAAAAAATATCGAAACCTCTATGTCGTTTTTAAAAGCAAATCCATAGATACCCCACACGCCTATATAGTAACATTAAACTTTTTTGCATATAGGTATGAATGGAGTGCCAAATTTTACCTCAGATTCGCATTAAGAGACCTCTCGGATGCTCAGATATCGATTTGGAACGAAATCGGGACGAAAAAAAAAGAAAATCAATATGGCCGCCACTTTCACAAATTTTACCCCGGATTCGTATTAAGAGACCTCTCGGACACTCAGATATCGATTTTGAACGAAATCGGGACGAAAATGAAGAAAATCAATATGGCCGCCACTTTTTTCCAATTTTACCTCAAATTCGTATTAGGTGACCTCTAGGACGCTCAGATATCGATTTTGAACGAAATCTGGACGGAAATGATAAAAATGAATATGGCCGCCACTTTTTCTATTTTATACCTCGGATTCGTATTACGAGACCTCTCGGACGCTCAGATATCGATTTTGAACACAATCGGGACGAAAATGAAGAAAATCAATATGGCCGCCACTTTTTTCAAATTTTACCTCAAATTCGTATTAGGGGACCTCTAGGACGCTCAGATATCGATTTTGAACGAAATCGGTTTGGAAATGAAGAAAATCAATATGGCTGCCACTTTTTCCAAAATTTACCTCGGCTTCATATTAAGAGACCTCTCGGACGCTCAGATATCGATTTTGAACAAAATCGGGACGGAAATGAAGAAAATCAATATGCCGCCACTTTTTCCAAATTTTACCTCGGATTCGTATTAAGAATTCTCTCGGACGCTCAGATATCGATTTTGAACGAAATCTAGACGGAAATGATAAAAATGAATATGGCCGCCACTTTTTCTAAATTATACCTCGGATTCGTATTACGAGACCTCTCGGACGCTCAAATATCGATTTTGAACGAAATCGGGACGAAAAAAAAGAAAATCAATATGGCCGCCACTTTCACAAATTTTACCTCGGATTCGTATTAAGAGACCTCTCGGACGCTCAGATATCGATATTGATCGAAACCGAAACGAAAAAAAAAGAATTCAATGACTGCGACTTTTTCCACATTTTACCTCGGAGTCGTATTAGGGACCTCTCGGACGCTAAGATATCGATTTTGAACGAAATCGGGACGAAAAAAAAGAAAATCAATATGGCCGCCACTTTCACAAATTTTACCTCAGATTCGTATTAAGAGACCTCTCGGACACTCAGATATCGATTTTGAACGACATCGGGACGAAAATGAAGAAAATCAATATGGCCGCCACTTTCACAAATTTTACCTCGGATTCGTATTAAGAGACCTCTCGGACGCTCAGATATCGATTTTGATCGAAATCGGGACGAAAAAAATAAATTAATGACTGCGACTTTTTCCACATTTTACTTCGGAGTCGTATTAGGGACCTCTCGGATTCCTATTAAGAGTCCTCTCGGACGCTCAAATATCGATTTATGTCGAAATCGTATCGGACGGCACTGATTAATAAAACCATCTACAATACATAGAATCAAAAAAGGTCGTATCTTCATAGGGAACTCACGGCACTTCATGCACCTTTAGACCTTATAAGGAACTTACATGCCAAATTTGGTATCTCTCGAACCACCAGTTTGCGCTGTGCGGTGATAGGTCAGTCTCTCAGTCAGTCAGTTATTTCTTGATATTTGGCACAATTTTTCAAAAGTTTTCATGATCACAATATTAAATTTCAAAACCGATGCCATTTTCGTAATTAACGTCCCAAAAAACCATAAAAACGACACCCATATTAATATTTAGACATTTCATCCCCCTCGGACCCCAACAGAGGGGATGGTATTTCACGTCCTCCACGTGGGATTTTAAAATCATTGTTGTTTTCGTAATCAGCGACCAAATAAACCATGGAAACAACACCCATATCGATTTTCAGAATTTGTCATCAGATTTCCCCCTTTTAGGGGTTGATTTCTCAAAAAACCTGAAACACATGTTTACTCATTTATCGTTACAAATACTCCTGTGAAGTTTCGAATAAAATAATCCAGCTAATCTTGATTCCCCATACAATCTTCGGACCCCCATTTCACCCCCTAAGGCGTTGAATTTTGAAAAATCCTTTCTTAATGCACCTCAAGACCTTATATGGAACCTACATACTTAATTTGGAATTTCTAGAACCACCAGTTTGCGCTGTGCGGTGATATGTCAGTCACTCAGTCAGTCAGTTATTTCTTGCAATTTGGCACAAACTTTCAAAAGTTTTCATGTCCACAACATTAAATTTCAAAATCGATGCCATTTTCGTAATGAACGTCCCAAAAAACCATAAAAACGACACCCATATTAATATTTAGACATTTCATCCCCCTCGCACCCCAACAGGGGGGATGGTATTTCACGTCCTCCACGTGGGATTTTAAAATCATTGTTGTTTTCGTTATCAGCGACCCGATAAACCATAAAAACAATACCCATGTCGAATTTCAAAATTTGTCACCACATTTTCCCCTTTTAGGGGTTGATTTTTTAGAAAACCTGAAACACGTGTTTACTCATTTATCGTTAGAAATACTTCTGTGAAGTTTCGAATAAAACAGTCCAGCCAATTTTGTTTCCCCATACAAACTTCGGACCCCCATTTCACCTCCTTAGGGGTTGAATTTTGAAAAATCATTTCTTAGTGCACCCCTAGACCTTATAAGGAACCTACGTGCCAAATTTGGAATCTCTAGGACCAGCGGTTTGGGCTGTGCGTTGATATGTCAGTCAGTCAGTCAGTCAGTCAGTCAGTCAGTTTCTTCTTTTATATATTTAGATTATGCTTTAGTGGTCGCTTACTATGGGCCTCATAAGAAGGCTCAAAGTCACCCAAAGAGCAATGGAGCTATGATGGGAGTTTCTCTGCGTGATCGCATCAGAAATGAGGCAATCCGCAGCAGAACCAAAGTGACCGATATAGCCCTTCCGTTAGCACGCAGAACCGATGGCCGTTGGAGCGGAAAGGTTCTCGAGTGGCGACCACGTACCGGAAGGCGTAGCGTGGGCAGGCCCCCCAGACGGTGGACTGATGACCTGGTAAGGGTCGCGGGTGTCCGCTGGATGCGGGTGGCGCAGGACCGGTCATTTTGGAAGTCTTTGGGGGAGGCCTATGTCCAGCAGTGGACGTCATTCGGCTGAATGATGATGATGATGCTTTAGTATTTCATTGATAGTCACCGATATCACCACTTTTTAACCGACTTCAAAAAAGGAGGAGGTCCTCAATTTGACTGTATTTATTTTAATGTTTTTTATTTCAGAACTTTCGACTGGGTGAAGTGATATCGATGATTCTTTTTTAATTTGAAAGCTGCTGCTTTCCGTGTAGTCCCATATTAATTTGGTCCAGTTCTGACACTGGAATCCATGAGAAAACCATATAAGTCTTAAATTTGCATTAAGTACATATGTGCACGATAAATGGACGAATAACTCGGTTGAAGTCGTTTTTTTTGTTAAAATTATGTTTTAGCGCCATCTAGCGTTAGTAATGGAGCAAAAATTGAAAACGTTGAGTGTAGATCAGCTAGGTAACTCTTATAAGTTGCCAACAAAGAAGTATCCACTTCAAAAAGGAATTAATAACCCGTACTGTACGAGGTCGAGGCGACTAGAGAAGGATCAACACTACCACCACCACCCATCAGCCCAAGGACGTCCACTGTTGGACATAGGCCTCCCCCAATTTCATGGGGGGTAAATGCCATAATCGCCGCGCTTGGCATGCGGGTTGGCGATCGCAGTATCTCCACCGCACTCCAGGGATGCTGCTGCCCATCCCACGGTGGTCTTGGTCGTAGTTTTAGGACATACCCGGGTCCATCAATCGGGCTGATCAAACCTACGTCCCAATATAATAATAGGGCTTCGGGTTTTCATTCACGACGCCGAGCTCTCTCTTAGCGAATAGGGCATCAAAATAACTTTAGATAAATTTTGTAGTTCACCCGCTGCCGCATTGGCCCCAGCCTAGCTGCAATCTATGTTACTCGACAATGGTAGTCTCAGACGTTTACAGTCTACTCAATGCTCCATATCTGAACTAAAGAAAGAGACATCGTTTACTGACACCGACCTTTAACTTTGTCTATACAGTAATGGTTTCGTTTACACAGTGATTATTATCACAATACTGGTATGTCAAATATACTTGTTTCAATAGCTACGAATCAATATTCACGTGACTGTTTCACTATTGCGTGTATCCCGTGATAATATTTTTTTTTAAATAAAACGGTTGGTTTGTGGCTTGTAATGAATGACTATAGGAGGCGTCAAAACATATGTAAATTAATAGGTATCACTAGGGCGTGTAAGACATGACCAGTATCTGCCATTTTAGACTCTATTATGTATTTGTGCAGCTTATAGATGCTGAAAGAATACCTTGAACACAATCGTAAACCGGTCGGTGTGAACATACCTTTTAACATTTAGGAATCAAATCAAGGACGCCACCATCATCATAAGGCAGCACACTTATCCTGATTTGTCGGTGCGGAGGGGGTATGATACTCGTATGAGAAAACTGCCCCGCTTCTGTGAAGTAGTACTTCTGCGCATGATATACTAGTGCTCAAACATAATACTGATCTCGTCAATTGAGGACACTTCAGAGAGCAAAATACCACAACATACAACCCCTCTGGTGTTGCAGGTCTCCATGGGCGGCGCTAATCGCTTGCCATCAGGCGATTCGTCTGCTCGTTTGCCTCCTATGTCATAAAAAAAAAACGATCCCGCCGTGCCAAGTCAGGAAATCGCCATACACGCCACAGCTCGGCCGCACAGGCTGAAAAATGCAGAATTAGGATCTTAATTCTGCAAGTGCTTCTTTATGTACAACATATCACTTGATAATTATAGTGGACGGTTTTAGGTTATAAACTGTATGAAAATGACAGGTGTCAGGATTGACTTCTTAACCCGTGGAACGATGTGTCAATAAAAAATGTATTGTAATTTCAACTATAAATTTAAGTAATCGTTCAAAATTCAAAATTTGTAAGGAACACACGTGTGATACTAGCGCGCTTTACGGGTTAACCGCCGACTACTATACCGTCTTAGTTGCACACTGCACACATTTATTTGTATTTGTATTTATTTAATTGCTTACATGTGTGTTACAGGTGGCAATTTGAGTTGACAGAATCAACACCCATTTTGCGTATTGCAATATACTTAACATAATTAAAGTAGAGTTCAGCATATGAGTATGAAATTACATTAATTTTAAATCATTACAGTGATTCAACAAATTAGGGCAAACAGCTGCTGCGGAAGACCTCATAAGTCAAAACATATCAGTAAGTATTTTATGAATTACGAAAACGAAAAGTCATGTCACACGGCAACCTCCTGTGTGTCGTAAAATTGTCCTAACACTATTCTCAATTTGCAGTCATTTTTAGTGCTCTGTACCAAAATTTTGGTCCAATGGAACACTTTGTCATCACTAGGTATCTGTACTTCTTTCATAGACTAGTTTTCTCGAAGACCGCTTGGTATCCACCACCACCACCATATCAGCCAAAGGACGTCCACTGCTGGACATAGGCCTCCTCCAATTTCAATGGGGGGGGGTAAATGCCATAATCGTCACTCTTGGCTGGCGGGTTGGCGATCGCAGTATCTCCACCGCACTCCAGGAATGCTGCTAACCATGGTGGTCGTAGTCTTAGGACACCCCCGGGTCCGGGGTTTCCGCTTGGCATACAAAGCTGAAATTTGATAAAGATACGGCAATTGATAGATTATCTGAAGCTAAAAATGGGTTTGCTCCATTTAAGGGGACAGTTTTGGGGATAATAAGGGGTTAAGCTATTTTTTCTTATCTTAATTACTTTAATCCAGTCGATATGTCGAACAAATGTATGGGTAGCTGGAAAATATTCCGAAATTAATGGAACTTTAATAGGTTATCGCGGCGCACGGATCTTATCGGTATTAGTACCATTGTATCGGCATAATGTAGTCGGAGCGTTGTTGCAAATATAGAATTACCGTCATTTTCATGCTCTCGCTTGTTACAAACGTGATGTTTAATTTTAAGTACTCATATAATAATAATAGAATTGAAAATTCTTAATGAGTATACAGGGTGTGGCCTGTAATAGGAGCAATAAATTTAAAGGACGCTTCCTTACAGCTTCTGCAGGAACCTCTAGTGTCCAAAAAAAATTATCTTTTTTCAATTGGAAGAAATTTTGATCTAGAGTTATGACCTCCAAGTAATGAATCTTGGCACTCAGATTGTAGCACGGCAGCCAATGCTGATTTTGAGGTTGCTTCAAGTTTTCACTCATAATTGTTGTTGAATTTTTGGTTTAAAAGGATATTTTTGGGATATATTAAATTAGTTTTATAAATTTGTAGTTTTTTTTTAAATAAATAGTTATTAATATCACTCCAGTAGAGTAAAAAGTACACGTAACCTATTTTTGTATAAACAATCCAAAAAAAACCATATTTTTAACCGACTTCAAAATTTCAAAAGAGGAGGTTATCATATCGGTTGTATGTATTTTTTTTTGTTTATGTTTGTTAGTCCATAACTCCGTCATTTCTTAACATTTTTCGGAAAATTCTTTTTTGATTGTAAGTATATACTTGTATATCCAAGTTGGTCCCGTTTTTGTCAAAACGCAGTTCTGATGATGGAATTCATGAGGAATTGAGGGAACTCCTCAAATCTTAAAGGCAAACATATAATAATTTTTGCGTTTTTTTCAACAAGTCAAGCATTTTCATCCAAAAATGTGACATTGGATGAAGTGGAACTGCTGATGATGATCAGAACAGAACTCTTCAATGACAAAAAGTTCACGTTTAGTGATTTGTCCTCCTAGCTGTGTTTGTTAAGCAAGTTCTATTTTCACGATTATTTTTTGTCATGCTCGATTTTTGATGATGGGATCCATGAGGAATTGAGGGAACTCCTCAAATCTTAAAGGCAAACATATAGTGATTTTTGTGTTTTTATCAACAAATCAAGCATTATCATACAAAAATGTGACATTTGATGAAGTGGAACTGCTGATGATGATCAGAACAGAACTCTTCAACGACGAAAAGTTCACGTTTGGCGATTTGTCCTTCTAGCTGTGTTTGTTAAGCAAGTTCTATTTTCACGATTGATTTTCGTCATGCTCGAGTTCTGATGATAGGATCCATTAGGAATCGAGGGAACTCCTCAAATGTGAAAGGCACACAAATAGTGATTTTAGTATTTTCATGAACTAATCAAGCATTTTCATTCATAAAAGTGGCATTTGATGAAGTAGAACTGCTGATGATGATCAGAACGGAACTCTTCAACGACGCGTAGTTCACGTTTGGCGATTTGTTCTCTTCGTTTTGTGTGTCAAGCAAGCAAGGTTTTTTCATGATTCCATGAGGAATTGAGGGTACTTAGTCTTCTACCATTATAAACATACATTATAGCCATTTTTATTTTATTGTATATCTATCTAAGAGTGCACCATCTAAGTATAATAATCTTTTACCGGCCTCCCCCATTGAAGTCGGTTTTTTTTCTTAAAAATTATTTTCAATTGATACCATTTGGAAATAATTGCTAGAGAGCTCAATAGTGTACGATTTGATTTATTGTTCCTATTACAGGCCATATCCTGTATATTGTGATCCTTAAACCTAAACCTTATTTGGGGATACACTAGGAAGACTAATTCTAAGTTTGTGACCTCTAGGACTCTGAGCTAACTTGGGGAAGGCTTCAAATACCAGATCTTATTAAGTTTTTCGCGAATATCTCTGAAACTAAGAACATTTTGTGTACCATATTGTATGACAAAGTAAATGAACATTAATTACGTTTACTAAAAGTTCGTTGGTTAACCAGCTTTTCAAGCCCGATATTAACGGAGATACAGTCGATCAAAGATATAGTACTTATAGTCTATATGATAATTCGAAAAAGTCATCTACTTCACAATTTTCGTAGACATCCCTTCATATTTATACCTAAAGCGGGCATGTATGTGTTCCTTGTGGTCTCCAGAATACGAATTTACCGGTTGTACATTAAAAATGGAGGGAGGGACATACTGGCTAGATGCTGGCCAAGGTCAATCCCATTTTTAATAATAAAAAAAACCTAGCCCTGCTGTTAAAATTCGACTCAATCAGTGTAGCTTTATAGATTACGAGAAATAAGACTGCTCTTTTGACAGCTGTCATCCCTGTACAATTATTAATGTCATTTTTGAGGTATCATTATTTGTACTGGGATGACAGCTGTCAAAAGACCAGTCTTATTTCTCGTACCTAATCTATAGTAAAATGTGCGAACACGGCGATCATATATGTATGTTAATAGGCATGTACAGTCGCGAAATGAATAGGTTGGTCACTTTTCAACTCTATTTACCCAGCATCTAAGTTTGTAAATTAAATACCGCTTTTACGCGTAGGCGACATGCTGCGCATACGCTTACACATACTTACATGGTATAGAATGATAGCACAAGCTTTGCGTAATTTACAGGAAAAATCAAAAATAAAACCGGCCAAGTGCGTATATATACATCATCTTGATTTTTTCCAGTATTTTAATCTTCGTAGGTTGGAAATTAGAGAGGGGGGGGGGGACGGGGGGGGGGGACACTTTTTACGACTTTGACAGCAATATCTCACCAACGGATAACTTAAATGGAATAGTTTTTTAGAAACGTCAAAAATCTATGGAGAGGCCTTCAAAAATTTCATTTTTGAATGCCTATCCATAGATACCCCGCACGCCTATATGTGCAGTGAAAAAAACTTTTTGACCCCCCCGTTACGTGTATGGGGTGCCCCCAGTTTAATATTTTTTCGTAATTTAACACCATATTTTTATAGCGGTTCACAGAATACACCTACCTACCAAATTTCCTAATTGTAGTGCTCATAGTCTCCGATTAAATCGGCTGCGACATACGGACGGACGGACGGACCGACATGACGAATCCGGAAAACGGAACTTCCGTTTTCGCCATTTTGGCTACAGAACCGTAAAAACCCAACGGCCAAAGTAACCCAACTTTACAGTAAGTACTCGTTTATTCGTGATATTGTGTTTATAACATGTGATAGCTTACGTTCTCCGTTACATAATCGTACGCTGCACTTCCCTCGCGTTTCCTGCGACGCAACAGGAACAGTGAAAGCGAGGGCAACGCTCGCGAATGTCAATGTGAACTGGGTTATACGTGCGATCGTAAACCAATAGGTGAACTGTTTGTTATTCTATGACCGCTCAACGAAGCAGATAAAAGTATTTACACCACACCTTGCCAAAAAGCGCGCTTTTCCGCACGCTGCGCGTCTGGAAAAGTCCACTTTTTGGGCAAGTGGTGACGTAAAATTGTGTACGAAACACGGGTCGTAAAACAGAAAGCCCTCTCTCGCATATTTATGACCCTCGCCTGCGGCTCGGGCCTCAAACATCTGCGATATCGGCCTTTCTTTGTTTTACAACCCTTGTATCGTAATGTACTACTAACTATTTTAACTGTTCGTCAAGGTTTGGGAAAAAAAGTTGACTAAAGCTCGAAACGCGGCGGAGGCAGTTTCGCATTTTTGATCTTTCCGAAACTGTCGATTGTCGATAGTGTCGATTACTGCTTCATGTGTCACACACGCCGCCTCCGCTCCGCTATCCCGCGCGGTATTTGGTGCGACGTCCACCGGACCGCGTTCGCTTTACCACAGAACCGCCTCCGACCCGCAACGACGCTGGCCCGCGCTCTGTGTGTTTCAAGCTTAAGAGTATTATATGTATAATACAACGGTTGCAAAGAAGCATGCAACCAGTCTGATGGAAAGCAGACGCCATAGGCATCTATGGATGCTTCATCACAAATATGAGTTAGACTCTTGACACACACATACACACACACACACCTACTCATAGACGCGCGACTGCAAATTTTTTGACTTTTTTTTGTACGACATGACTGCATTTTTTTTTGTTTTCTTTGTTTATTTATGTATACAGTGGTAGAGATGGGAGTACCTCAGGGGTCTATTCTAGGTCCGTTCCTGTTCCTTGTCTATGTAAATGATCTGCCATATATGGTAAGCCGAAGATCAGGCATTGTAATGTTCGCAGACGACACCTCATTACTGTTCAAGGTAAATAGGAGAGATACTGAACTCATTGAACCAAATAATACCCTCTCCATGATATCTGACTGGTTTGCTGCCAATAACTTAGTATTGAACCCGAAAAAAACGAAATGTATTAAATTCTCTCTTGCGAACTCATCAAACAGAAACTTATATACAAATATTAGACTTAATGGTCAAACATTAGAATTTGTTACTTCTACTGTATTCTTAGGTATTACATTGGACTCAAAATTGCAGTGGGGTTCCCATATAACAGCGATAGGAAGTAGGTTGAGCTCTGCTGCATTTGCAGTCAGGAGAATAAGGCAGCTTACCAATGTGGCAACGGCACGGTTAGTTTACTTTGCTTATTTTAATAGTATAATTACTTATGGTCTTATCTTATGGGGATCAGCTGCAGATATTGAAACTGTTTTTATTTTGCAAAAAAGGGCTATCCGAGCAATTTATAACTTGGGGTCACGTGAGTCATTAGGAGAATTTTTCAAAGAAATAGATATTCTAACCCTGCCGTCCCTATATATATTTGAAATAATAATGTATGTTAGGAAGAATTTGGGCAATTTTCCAACGAACGCTGATAAACCAATAGCCACGAGAAATACTGGGAAACTGAAACTAACCTTCTATAGACTAGTAAAGGCGAAAAAGTCGTTCTTGGGAAATTGTATCAAATTTTACAATAAAATTCCTAAACACATTACTGAACTTAGTAATTCTAAATTCAAATCTGTAGTAAAACAAACACTTATTTCAAAAGCATATTATAAGATAAACGATTACATCATGGATAGGGATGTTTGGCAGTGATAGCGTCCTGCACGGGTAATCTATCGCGAAAATATGTTTTCTACTGTAGCATTGTTATTTCAGTTATTTTGTAGTAGCTGACACTGTAATTTATATTTAACTATACAATGTATATTGTTTTGAAAAAATGACACCTCGCCGAGTTTCTTACGCCGGTTCTTCTCGTGGCAGAGGTTTATTTTTCCGAACCGGTGGTAGTTTATTGACGTTCATAGGTGCATGTAATATGCCTAATTTGAAGAATAAACTACTTTTACTTTTTACTTTTACTTTTATGTAACTTATCCTTGGTCTTCCCCTTCCCCGCTTGCCTTCATTATTGCCTTCTATGAAATTATTTTTAAAAGAGACCGATCATTTTCCGCCGTCTTTATTCTATAACTTTTAACAATTAATTTATCTCCCCCACTCTCCTAACCACTTTTTCGTTTGTGATATGAACGCTTGCGACTGGAAAATAATCACAAGCGCAGTGTTGATCCTTTTTTGATTCGGGCGTTCATCGTATTGACAGCTAGAGGTAATGCAGGCCCCTCACCCTCACTCTCAACACAGGGCATCCTCGGGAGCTCTGGCGACCATACTCACTACCAGGAACGCAACACATGCCTGCAGAGCAAATGGTTGTGGTGTTGTTATGGCTATTATCGCCCTGTTTAGCCTTGTTGGTAGTGACACTGCCTACGAAGCTGGAGGTCCGGGTTCGAATCACGGTATTTGTTTATGTGATGAGCAAAAACTTTTGTTCCTGAGATTTGGATCATCATCGTCATCATCATCATAAGTAGAGTTGGGATGTTTGGTGGCATTAGGGTGAACAAAGAGCAATGGAGTCGTTGTTATATATTTTTTGATTGATTGAATGAATAAATAATTGATAAACCAGTAATGTATAATAAAATGGAATTACAGCTGAACTCCTGAAGGCGGGTGGAAAACCGGTCCTTCGGGCCCTTCAGAAGTTGTTCAATTCCGTCTTACTGGAAGGGAAAACTCCAAAGGCATGGAACAGAGGTGTGGTGGTGCTGTTCTTCAAAAAGGGTGACAACTCCTTACTGAAGAACTACCGACCCATCTCACTTCTAAGCCATGTCTATAAGCTGTTTTCAAGAGTCACTACGAACCGTCTCGCACGCAGGCTATATGACTTCCAGCCTCCCGAACAAGCCGGTTTCCGAAGAGGCTTTAGCACCGTAGACCACATCCATACGCTCCGTCAGGTTATACAGAAGACTGAGGAGTATAACCTGCCCCTCTGTTTAGCGTTCGTGGACTACGAGAAAGCCTTCGATTCGATTGAAACGTGGGCTGTACTACAATCTCTCCAACGGTGCCAAGTGGACTACCGGTATATCGAAGTGCTGAAAAGTTTGTACAAGAACGACACTATGTCAGTCCGACTCCAGGACCGGAACTCAAAGCCTATTCCGTTGCAGCGGGGAGTCAGGCAAGGAGATGTTATTTCTCCTAAACTGTTCTCCGCTGCACTGGAGGATGTTTTCAAGACTCTGGACTGGAGGAGGCTAGGCATCAACATACACGGCGACTACCTCACTCACCTTCGGTTTGCTGACGATATAGTAGTCTTGGCTGAGACCATGGAGGATTTAAGTAAAATGCTCAATGAGCTCAGTAAAGCCTCCGAGCGAGTTGGTCTAAAGATGAACATGGACAAGACGAAGATCATGTCAAATGTCCATGTCGCACCAACTCCCTTAACAATCGGACACTTTACGCTCGAAGTTGTAGACGATTACATATACCTAGGACAGACTGTCCAGTTAGGTAGGTCCAACTTCGAGAAAGAGGTTAATCGTCGAATCCGACTCGGCTGGGCAGTGTTCGGGAAGCTGCGGCACATCTTTTCGTCCAATATTCCGCAGTGTCTCAAGACAAAAGTCTTTGACCAGTGTGTGTTGCCAGTGATGACATATGGCACTGAAACGTGGTCGCTTACTATGGGCCTCATAAGAAGGCTCAAAGTCACCCAAAGGGCAATGGAGAGAGCTATGTTGGGAGTTTCTCTGCGTGATCGCATCAGGAATGAGGCCATCCGCAGCAGAACCAAAGTGACCGATATAGCCCTCCGAATCGCTAAACTTAAGTGGCAGTGGGCGGGGCACATAGCACGTAGAACCGATGGCCGTTGGGGCGGAAAGGTTCTCGAGTGGCGACCACGTACCGGAAGGCGTAGCGTGGGCAGGCCCCCCACACGGTGGACTGATGACCTGGTGAAGGTCGCGGGTGTCCGCTGGATGCGGGTGGCGCAGGACCGGTCATTGTGGAATTTGGGGGAGGCCTATGTCCAGCAGTGGACGTCTTTCGGCTGACATGATGATGATGATGATAATAAAATGTATTGGTTTGATACAAGTAAATTGATTCATAAAAAATCAATAAAAACATAATAGTTGTTGAAATGTTATAGCTATTCAAGATCTTGAACTATTTATCATTGGAATAAGTTTCAGTATACTAATGATACTCCAGTTTCAGTGTCAGTAGTAGCATATAATATTTATTCAAAATACCCTCTCTTACTACGTCAATATTAATTCTAAGCTAATATGGAACAAATTGCCGTAGATATGCTTTTCATGATCTTGACAACCGTGTAACACCAGAAGAAGATAATATGCAAGATTTTGAAACTTTAATTCCAGTTGCAAGTTGCTCGAGCTCTTGAATGCATAAACATTTTAGCAAACAAGTAAAATTTATTTTTATGAAACACCTTTACTGCAACAAGAAATTTACGGACTATAACAACAATTAACATGTATAGGAAAAGTATGAAAACACTTAAAGCTATAACTACTACTATACTACTTAAATAAATAAATAAAAAAAAAAAACAAATTACAAAAAGAAAACTCCATCCAAAAGTTCTGCCTGCGGCATGGACCCCAAAACGCTGGCAGCGTTTCCCCTCTGAACCGCAAGAGCGATCCGTTGAGAGAGGTACGCGCCAGCTTTGGGGTCCCCTGAGGCATGGACCAGCCGCGAGGACAGGGCCTTCATTTATTTAAATGTTATATTTTAAAATCATCAAATTTTCAAAATAATATAAATAAAATTAAAACCAACTTAAAGAAGAAAAGCAGGCCCCTGAGGCATTGTACCGAGGATGCTGGCGGCCTTTCCTCGCTGTATCGCAATGCTGATACGTTGAGCGAGGGACCCGCCAGCTCTTCGGTCACCAGTTACGTCAACCAAAATCATCATTGTAATTTACAGTATTGCATTCCAGTTGTCGTCAAAAATTTATGTACAATATGTAACTAGTAAATATGCGATGTATTGTACCAACAAACCTAAATTGTTTACTCTACGAGTATACACGTTCATACAATAAGGTGATATATTATTGGCTGGTACTGTAATATAGATTTATCGTTCAGTTATTAATTTATTCAAAAAAAAAAAATATACAATGGCGACTCCACTTGTGCTAAACACAAACAAACAAACACTTGTGCCACCAGAATCCTAACCTTAACCATCAGCCATGGTCCGTCCTGTGCTGAACGTAGGCCTCCATCATTTTGCGCCACAATATTCGATTTTGGACACTTGGACTTTTGCTTGGATTTCGACTTTTTTGGAGACTTGGAGGTATTCTATTAAATATATCTTCGTGTAGTACCCAAAACACAAGCCTTATTGAGCTTACTACGGGACTAGTTCTTATTTGTTTTTGGCTAATATAGTCTTTTGTGGGTGCATACCAGTGAAACCGAGTCTTATCGTCAAAAATAATCATAATACTCGTTTAATCGCTTGATAAATCCCTGTGTAGTCGTCGATAAACGACAGGGAACCTCGGCGAAAGTGCGCGTAGTTCCTTCCTCAGTTCAAGGCCCTCGTTGCGTCAGTTCCGCGCGTTTCCAACACGTGAGGTGACACCATAATCAGCGGTTCAACGTACAATACTCTATCGAGCAAACACCGATCGTCGGCTGTTTTAATATTACTTAGCGACTAAGAAAGTTAGTCTATAGTACTCGGAGTTAATATGTTTTAGTCAGTTACCAAAAAAAAGTAAAGTATAGGCAATATTGACACATAAGTAACTTCAAAATGTCTGAAGTAAATAAAGCCCATTTGGATAAATAGTTATTAAATATTCTGAATAACATTGAGGTGATGTCAATACACCACCTCAATTTTATTCAGAATATTTGATACATTTTTAAAAAAAAATATATAACAATAATTACACAGTGTATACAAGAACACTTTTTTTCGCCAAACTACATGACAATTTGTTGGCGAATTGAAACACTCAAAACACTTCCATATATAAATACTGTGTAAAAATTATATGACTAACCTAAGTATTACAAAAGTATTTTAACTTACAATTGTATTTATTGTAGGAGGTGTATAACAAAGTAGGTGGATACTTATTCAATTTGATACTAGGTGACAGTGGGTACATCTATGGGTTATATCTATCATTACTTATTACCTTACATACACCGGTATGTCCTTAAATTACATCCAAGACCACCGGGGGATGAGCAGCAGCATCCCTGGAGTACGGTTGAGATTCTGCGATCGCCAACCCGCATGCTAAGCGTGGCGATTATGGCATTTACCCCCCATGACATTGGGGGAGGCCTATGTCCAGCAGTGGACGTCCTTCGGCTGATATGGTGGGTGTATATTATTAAATACTTTCAACAATTTTTGGTTCGAACAAGATTGATCTAACGGTTTTTGAGTTATTGCCACAGATATAAGAATGTTATTGCTGAAAAATTGTCTAAGTGACACAAATAAAAGGAAGTACCTAAGTGACGTGAGTTCCCTATGAAAATACGGACTTTTTTATTCAATGTATTGTACTTTATAGGGTTTTCAATGTGGACTAGCGGGTGTCGGTACGGAACCTACTCCTTGTGTGTGATCCGACACGCACTTGGTCGTTTTTTTTGTTGTATAATCATGTCATGAAATTTACTAAATACATTATGGTCCCTATTTTTGGGAATTACGTCCTTCTGTGACATTTTTTTTAGTATCTTAGTTTAAAAAAACATAAATACGAGTATGCCGTTGTGTAATTAACCACAAAGATAAGTATACTATGTTTAAGTCATTGTTACGTTCTTAACTATTATCTCATGTCACGTAACTCGGCAGTAACTCCAGTTATGTGACAATGACTGTGACAAGCTTCCTTCTTTTTTATGTCTATCTACTATCTGTTGCAAATAGTATCGGAAATCCTTGGTAGGTAAAAGGCCTTACAGTAAACAGTACAAGCGAGCTACAATATTGTTGGTTTATAGGATCTTTGGAAACTGGAACGAAGCTTATTATGTACGGAAGTTAGTTGAGAGTCAAGGTTGATATATAGATAAATGTATGTTTATTGAGAAATACTACTTGCACACTACTTGCCCTTAACTAACTACACTTTTCTCGGTCCTGCGCTATTTCTCGCCAGCTTGCACCGGCTCCAAGCTCACGCAGGTCCGCGTCCACCATATCCTTCCAGCGATACTTGGGGCGACCCACAGGACGCCGTCCGGTCGGTCGGCCCAAGTTTGCTCTCTTCACCTGTCGATCTTCTTCCATCCTCTCGAGGTGGCCAAGCCAGCGAAGAGGATGCGCTTTGGTTTCACCAATAAGGCCCTTAAGGCATGTGATATTGTTCCTGGTGGTGAGTAAGGTCGCCAGAGCTTCCGAGGATGCACTATGTTAAGAGTGAGGGATGTGCATACAGGGTGTTTGGTAACAGGATGAAAAGACTTTCAGAGATGATAGAGGAGGTCATTTTATATATTTTAGACACAACCTGCTTTAATACAAAGTCTCTTAATTTCCAAGATATGCGCCATTTTATTTTGAACATCGTGTTTTCCATACTACCATACAAGGTGTAGCTTCTTTTGAAGAAGCCCGAATCAAACACGGATCTCTTCCGTAAATCGTTATTTACGGAAGACTCGACCCAAGCCCTCCTATGAGTATACTTACGATAGTCAGGGTCAGCTGTATTGCACACAGTGCGACCGAACATTTAGATCAAAGTTCGGTTTTGCGAGCCATGCACGTGCTCATCAGAGGAAGCTGTAAAAGGGTCGCCGTCGTCGAATACGACGAGGAGGACTATATACAGAGTGTCCCAAGAAGTAGTGATATACTGAAGCTGGGAGGTAGAGGACCTAGAGGGCTATCTGAATCACCCCATGTATGTTCCGCGTTTTTTAGTATTTTCTGAGTTATGATTTTTTTTTTAATTTTTCACCTATGGCCGCGTACGATGAGATTTTTATTTATGGTGACGTGAATTATTGCGGTAGATGCTTGTTTTTTTTTGTGTGCTAAGCTGATAGATAGGCCAATTCAGTATGGTAAAATTTACTATCGTTAGATCTTAGAATGGCATTAAAAAAATTAACCTGCGGACTGGTCTTGATGTTTTAAAACCAGATAGGCAAAGCAGGGTATTGTCAGCGCAGAGGAAAATGGTTGAACAAGCGGGCGGTGATCAGAGGTCGGTAGATGTTGGTGAGCCTGTATGGTTTAGGCAGTACAATTCTGGAGACAAGTGGGTTCCTCGGGTTGTAGCAGACCGCCTTGGAACCACCGATTATTCGATCACGTCAGGTGATGGCGGTGTAACTCATAGACATATTGACCAGCTAAGACCGAGGAAATTAAGCATGTTATCTTGTCCCTTAAGCCTCAGATCTCCGGTACTGGAGTCACAGTCGTTGCCTTCGGATGATGTGTCTTTGCCACACGCTGCCGTTGCGCAGTTGCCAGATCAGAGTGTGCTCGGCTCTGCGCCTCCAGGGGAGGGTGTTGGGGGAAGCGAGGTGGAACAGAGTTTATCACCCGTGTTGAACCGCCCTGAGCCTCGTAGCACGAGGAACAAGTGTCCCATGTATAAGTGTTAAGTTTTAGTCCAATAATTGGTTGTTTATTTTGTTGTTTTAGTGGTGAGGATTGTGGTATATCGACTCTTTGGATATGTTGTCTTGTCAGTGTCAGTTTTGTTATTGAATATAAAATGTGTTACATATCAACTCGATAGTTTAATTTACTTTACCAAGAAAGATAAAATTACCCAGTATGTTCACAACTTCAAGGGCCCTTAAAAAAATAAAATCACATAAAAAATAATTACCGATTGGCTTTTAAAAACTTGCTCTATCTATCAGGTAGCTACCCTGAAAATTTAATTTTATTATTAATAAGGCTTCAATCAAAAAATTGAAATCTAAATGTGGTAAGTGCACAATTTTAATTTACATAATGATTAATGCAAGCAAAGCAAAACCTTTTTAAATAAATTTCGTTCTAAATCACGCAGTGGCCATCAATAGAAAAAGAACAAAAAACAAAAGACGGTTGACGCATGAGAAAATTTTCACGTTGTTTGGTCATCGTTGTTATTTATCAATAATTTAAAAATTGTGTTTTAATACTGCTAATTGTTCATTTCCCTAATCATTTTGGCTATTCATATGGACTTTGACTTGCATTACGATTTGGATTAGTGTTATTACCTGGAATCGACGAGTTGGCATCATTTAACTGGACTTGAGTTTGCGTGTAAGTGATCATGTTTACTTCACGTGATTACGCAGAAATGCATTACTATTACGGTTATGCTAGGGGGAATGCGGCGGAAGCTTCAAGGCTGTACCGGGAACATGTGGAACGAAGAGGCGGGCCTCAACCTGAAACGTTTCCTGACTATCGCATGATCTTAAGAGTACATAATGCGTATTTGGAAGGTCACATACCGGGTACGAAATCAGGCCGTATGGCCACTATGCCGGATCCTGATGTAGTAGATGCAGTTGTTGAAGAAGTAGAAAGAGACCCGTTGACTAGTGTGAGAGTTATGGAACGTCGTACCGGACTTTCTAAATCTCAGGTACACCGTACACTACAGAGCGTAGGATATCATCCGTTTCACATTAGAAAAGTGCAACAGTTGAAACCGGAAGATTACAATCGGCGAATTGAATTCTGTCAGGAAATGCTGAGGAGACAAGCTGAAAACGACTTTTTTTTAACCAAATTTTGTGGACGGATGAATCCCACTTAAGACGCAATGGGATTTTTAATATGCACAATTCTCACTCATGGGCAATTGAAAATCCGAATTTAAAAAGGGAATCGACATTCCAAGAACACTTTAGTGTTAACCTTTGGTCTGGCATACTTAACGGTAAGTTAATCGGGCCCTTTCAGCTGCCAGACCGCTTGGGCGGCAATCACTTTTTAAATTTTCTACGCGTCGATCTGCCCCTGCTGTTAAAAGATGTGGATTTGGAGACACGCAGAAACATAGTACTGCAGTGTGATGGTGCACCATGCCATTTTGCCTTGGACTCCACCACCACCACCACCATATCAGCCCTAGGACGTCCACTGCTGGACATAGGCCTTGCCTTGGACGTGAGAAACTATTTAAATCAAAGATACCCTGAAAGATGGATTGGTCGTTGCGGCCGGGGTGACGCCTGCCTTATAGCCTGGCCTCAACGTTCCCCCGACCTAAACCCCATAGATTTTTTTTCTATGGGGATATTACAAAGACCTCGTCTACTCGAGAGAATGCCGCAATTTGGACGAGTTAACCCGGAAATTGAGAGTAGCAGAAGAAACCATTAAAAATAATAGAAGTGCATTCAGACGTTTAAAAGACAACTTTTTCCGGCGATGTCGCACTTGCATCAACAGGGGGGCCATTTTGAATTATTATTGTAATTAAACACCTTGTAATTGGTTTAACTTTGCTCGCATTAATCATTATGTAAATAAAAATTTTGCACTTACCACAGTTAGATTTCAATTTTTTGATTGAAGCCTTATTAATAATAAAATTAAATTTTCAGGGTAGCTACCTGATAGATAGAGCAAGTTTTTAAAAGCCAATCGGTAATTATTTTTTATGTGATTTTATCTTTTTAAGGGCCCTTGAAGTTGTGAACATACTGGGTAATTTTATCTTTCTTGGCATTTAATTTTTTTTTATGCCATTCAAAGATCTAACGATAGTAAATGTTACCATACTGAATTGGCCTATCTATCAGCTTAGCACACAAAAAAAATCAAGCATCTACCGCAATAATTCACGTCACCATAAATAAAAATCTCATCGTACGCGGCGATAGGTGAAAAAAAAAATAATAATAATAAAAACATAAATCCGAAAATACAAAAAATCGCGGAACATACATGGGGGTGATTCAGATAGCCCTCTAGGTCCTCTACCTCCCAGCTTCAGTATATCACTACTTCTTGGGACACCCTGTATATACATTTGGAAAATGTGTATAATGCACATGGTACTCAGATACGAATAAATTTTCATAGAAACGGAAAACGAAATAAAAATAAATAAAACATAATCACTCCAAAATTATCCTAAGTGATTAGGTTCTTACTTCGAACTACAGTAACTTCCAAAATAACGGGTTAATTTTTTCGTTCCTACTATGAAAATGTATGGAGCGAAATTCACATCTGAATACCATGTGAATACAGGCAGTAATAAGTCGTTAGTCCCAACTCAATTGATTTCAAAAACTTCCTTAGTTCCTACGGCTACTGAAAAATTACGATAAGCCAGAAAATGAAGGGAACATTCAAAAAAATATAAACATTTTCCAAATGTATGGTAGTATGGAAATCATACAATTCTCAAAATAAAATGGTGCATATCTCGGAAACTAAGAGACTTTGTACAAAAGCAAGTTGTGTTTTGAACATCTCAAATGACCTCCTCTATTATCCCTGAAAGTCTTTGTATCCTGTTACCATACAACCTGTATATCTCTATAGCTGTCAACACAACGAATCCTGAAGACAATAAAGTTCTTTGTATATAAAAGGTAAATTTTTCAAAAAAACCGACTCTAAACTTTGCCAGACCCCATCCTTTTGGTTATTTGAGTTCCTTATTTTTTCTTATTTGACCTCATCCTCTTGGTTTATAATTTGAGGAGTTCCTTCGATCTTTCCAAGGTCCCGTCATCAGATCCAGACTTGGTGACAATGGGACCAACTAGAAAACACGCTTTCAAACTAAAAAAGATTTTTTGAAATCGGTCCACTAGTCTCCGAGTAATCGGTAAACATTCATAAAAAAAAATATATTCCGACGAATGGAGAACCTCCTCCTTTTTTGAAGTCGGTTAAAAATAGCGTAGCGTGACTGCTAATATTTCCAAAACTTCTGCTCTTCTTTTAATCCTTCCCTTAATTAGTTACAGTCAGCATCAAAAGTATCTACGCATATGAAGGGGTCAATAGCTCTTATTCATTATAATAAAGACTTTTGAACTTTTCAAATGCGTAGCTACTTTTGATGCTGACTGTACATGGCCAACCTATGCATTAATCTAATTCTTTAAATAAGTGAACAGTCAGCATTGGAGGAAGCTGTGTCAAAAGCTCAGAATTTATTTATTTAGTTTAAGGAGTACCAACAGTTACTAAAATATGATAGAGTCTTATAGGTACTGTTCTACGGACTTAGAGCCCCAGATCCCCTAGGCACTTGACATTTAGGGCCCCCTCTCCCATCTCGAAACAGTTCCATTATGGAAGTTTCCGTTATTGGGCTCCTCTAGGCTGACTGGGCCTCTACACCGGTCCGGTACCTTGCAGTTCCGTCCGTGAATGCAGTCGAAGAAAAGAGCATTCCCTCCACCTCCTCATGGTCTTTCCTGCCTTTCGGCTTACATACCGACACATGGACAGTCGTTCGCTCCCCGCCGCCTCGGTTTTAACCTGAAGAAAAGAGCAGTAGCTTTTCAAGATTTCCCATGCTAATCGTGGACGTATTTAAACTATTTATTCGTCCGTTGTTGCCTTGCGTCCTTGGAGCGATAAACTTTCGCCGGCTCAAGTGTGAGGTGATCGACCGCCAGCGGTGTTTGCATAACGCCTTGCACTCAGGTGACGTAATTAGCCAATCGTTCTTGACCGCTGCAACTGCGAGTACCATAGTGTCAGAATTGTGAGGGCGTGCAGTGAACTGCGATCTTCTGTAAGGTGGAGCCAACTATTTCCCGAGTTCTATTGTCGAAGTATCTTAATTAATTGCATAGATTTTAACTAACGTTATATCGAAGATAGGACAAACCGCGAACACTTCGATGCATTAAGACTTTGCACCGATATTGGTTTACATTGTTACATAAGTTAACTCAGGTTAATCAGTCAGGTCTCTTAAACATCATACCAATATATGGTGAGGCGGCAATAAAATATACTGTATGTTCGCCCCAGCCCCCAGGCGATATAACGATGCGTGCATTCAGTATAATTCTAAGCCACATTAAACATGACCAAACACGGTATTACATGAACACTACCTCAACAACCGATTAAGCACATTCAAGCAAAGCATAAGGTTAGTCATTATCATTACCGATTCAGTTCCGATCGCGGTTCCGCCGCGGTCGTCGACCGGCGCGGGAGTTTACGTAACAACAGGGCCTTGAACTCAGACGTCATTCTTTATTTATCCATTTTAAACCGCTATTGTAGTAAATATTTATTCCAAATGTGATGGTTGCCTCTGAAGGCAAGCCATAGGTATCCTTCCAGGGCGTAGTGAAGGTTTCCGAGCTCAGGGTTCAGGGACTAGCTTCCAATTACATTCGAACTGTAACTCTCCCATTTCTCGTGTTTTTTTTATGGCTTATTGTATTAACAACAACGAGGTTTAGCGATGGTCAATTGCATATTTACTTCAAAACTCACATTCGACATATATGGTAGTGTCAAACTTAGCCAGTTTTAGGCCAATAAACAAGATTTTTAGATGTAAGTATTAGTTCTTTAGTTTTAGTAAAAATGAGTTAAAAATAACAATCTCCCTTACGTTGTTAAAACCGTAAGGAACATGTAGATTTCATCATATATATAAAGTGCAATAACAACATACTAATATCGGAAATAGCATTTTTGGTCCGTGTTTGAAAAAAATCTCTGCCGGCGTCTGTATTTCCGAGTTCATATAACCTAGACCTTTTTAAGGCACGAGTGAATAGGCATCTTCTGGGTGAGCTCGCTTCATCGTCGGCCTCATATTTGCCCCCCCCCCCCCTGCTAGATGCAATCCAATAGCAATCCCATTTTGAATTTAAAAAATAAATCGAACATTTTAACAAAAATAAATCCGACTTCAATCGAATCGTCGCACACATACTCAAAGCAAATTTGAGACTTGTATGGTTTTCTCATGGATTCCATTGTTAGAACTAGACCAAATTAATATGGGACCCCACGGGAAGCACCAGCTTTCAAATAAAAAAGGACCATCAAAATCGGTCACCCAGTCGAACGTGAGATAAACATATAAAAAAAAAAACAAAATACATACGTCCATTTGTCGCGCACATACTTAATGCAAATTTAAGCCTTATATGGTTTTCTCATGGATGCCATTGTTAGAAGTGGACCAAATTAATATGGGAGCACATAGGAAACACCACCTTTGAAAAAATAAAAAAGAAGCATCAAAATCGGATCACCCAGTCGAACGTTCTGAGGTAAAAACATACAAAAAAACATAATACAGTCGAATTGAGAACCTCCTTTTTTGAAGGCGGTTAAAAAGGCTCTTACAAAATTAGGAAAAGAATTGAAGAAGCGATACTTGAAGAATTGAAGAACGAACAGTTCATCATGTCAGCCGAAAGACGTCCACTGCTGGACATAGGCCTCCCCCAAAGACTTCCACAATGACCGGTCCTGCGCCACCCGCATCCAGCGGACACCCGCGACCTTCACCAGGTCATCAGTCCACCGTGTGGGGGGCCTGCCCACACTACGCCTTCCGGTACGTGGTCGCCACTCGAGAACCTTTCCGCCCCAACGGCCATCGGTGGTCGGCCAACGGTCGGTCGGAACGAACAGTTAGTACCATAAATATATCTATACCTATAGTTTTGACGGAATATCAACTAAAAAATCGTCGAGCCCGTTCAAGCTTTATCTAATTATTGGCGTTAAGTCTACGGATCGATACGCGGATAGCACGGGACCCGTAGGATGTTCCGGTAACGAGGGATAGTTAAGGCTTGGATTGAGGATCGTTCTCCGGAGAAAGCCTAACCCTGTAAAGAGTAATACCCGGTGGCCCGCGTCGCTACTGATAGGGATGATCGCGAAGAGGGAGAATTGAACCGCAGGACTAACTACGTGGTACCTATATGGGTATAACCCACGCAGCCATTGAGGTTCGCCTAGGGTACCTAGACACTATTCCGGTAGTTTGCGTCGCACCGGTCAGCCCTTATTTCCACGTGGAGCCGAAACAAAGACTAAATATCTATACTGCCTGGTCCCTATTTCACCAACTTGGCAATTGTCAGTTGACAACGACATTTCGACATACATTACTGGCTCGATGAGTTACGATGCTGTCCAGTAACCGCCTTAATTTGTTGACTCATCAATGCACATCGAGTTGCATTGTCAGGTGACAGTTGTCAAGTTGATGACATAGGAGCCTCATGGAAATTAAATACCTATGAACGGTTAAACTTCAGCGGGGCTTAGTACAATTGATATAATTCCATTGCGGGTTAGAGGCTTCACATACACCTTTGAATTTCTTCAGACATACCTGACATTATAGGATATCCAGTACTTCCATCCCCATAATTAAATGGGGAGTGGAAGTCGGTACAGTACAGCAGACGCGGACAAAGTCGCAGGGAAAAGCTAGTATTTTAATTAGTAGTTATTCACCGTTACATTGACTGTGCAGTCGGTTGAACTCATCATAATCTACATCCCTGCATTATTGTGTTTCATCGTATTTTACCCCACACAGTGCATTACAGTTTCCCCAACAATTAAGTTTCCTGTCTGTCACAATGTCGCAGACAGTAACTTTAGCAAAGACGTAACTAACTCACAAACTGTGAAGCATATACGACCTTTTTGTGTCAGGGTAGCAGTGAAGTCACTCTTATGTGGTTTTCAAAAAGTAATAAGATTGATGTCGTCATGAGTTTTCCGAGGTAATTTGCATGATGTTTCGCAAGTTGGAGCCAATGGCATAATTACTTATGCCTTATATTACGAGTAGTTGTCTTATGAAAAGGGTTGAAAGAGACTTGTATTCATAATATACACTTGACAAAAGACTGCAGCCATAATAACAATACTACTTGCTTTGTACTTACCTTGAATATCGACCCTCGCCTGCGGTTCGAATCGATAATTATCTCAGAGAAACACTTGGTTTATGCAGTTATGCACTCTAGTTGTATTTTTTTTTGAGTGAAGAACAAATGCATGGTCGTACGTTCAAAAACCGTTGTCTACTTGTAATGCAGGGTGCGCATCACTTTCCTCGCTTGCGCATGCGACGCCTGTTTGGAGAAACGCGCTTTCTGACCGGATCCGAGGTTTTGAGTTTAGACGAGTCAACGAACTTGGTGTAGGTTAGGCTTTAAGACGTAAGACTTAGGCTCGGTAGCACCAAACCATCTGTAATCGTAAGCGGTGTACGTTAAAAATTGAATGTATGGAAAGTTTGACAAGTTTCTATGGGATTTCAGCTGCCGGCGCCATATTTAACGTTGATCGGTCTGTGATAGTAAGTCGGTGCAACCCAGCCTTAGGGTGAGATGCACCAAACCATCTGTAAGCGGCGTTCGTTAAATCTGAATGTATGGACAGTTTGTCAAGTTTATATGGGATGACAGCTTCCAGCGCCATATTTGACGTTGATCGGTCGGCATCGGTTGGTGCAACCCACTCTGAGGTTTTTCTGTCGAAGCTATGAGCTCCTACCAATTGCGCTAAGCTCATCATCATTAATTTAAGAGATAAGCTTCTTGTTGGTGGAACATTCGACATGTATCACTTTCTTTCATAGGCCGTAGCCCGCACACACAGTAGTGTTTGCTTACAATCAGACGGGCCGTATGCTTGTTTGCCACCGCTTAGTTTGAATAAGTGCATAGAAGGTTGTCTGGAAGACATCAGGTTTAAGCCTGCGCGTGGATATTGAAGATTTGTGTTTAGAACAAGAGTCAATGACCTTGCAAACCACTACAGGTTACGAAAACGGTAAATATTCGCGAAGTTTTCGCATTTTTTGAATTCCAATTAGATTATTTACCCAGTGCATAATTGGTTGCGGTGTTTGACGGTCAGCTGCAGAAATATCTGTACCGCGAACCCGCTCAATAATATCTAAACAGTAGCTGTAGCTTTAAGAGCTTATGCGAAATGCTAACATTTGAAACATATTTAAGGATTCGCTTTTAACTGCTACGGATACACAAGCTCAACAAGCCCTTGACCGATTCCGCTCATGTTCATCATATCAGCCGATGGACTGCTGGATATAGCCCCCTCTAAAGAATGCCACAATGACCGGTGCTGTGCGAGTAGTCCCCTTAATATGTACATGCAATAGAAAATGCAGAGCGAGGTTACATTTCTACGCAGCCCCAAGGAGTCATGCCGATCAGAAACACGCTGGCAGCCGACAATTCGAGTCACTCTCCGTTCGATGCGGTCTAGAGGGAGAAGCTGGCGCCCCTGTCCACAGACGAGAACAGTATTCCATATGTGGGCGGACCTGCGCCTTATAAAGCTGTAAGCTGATTATACACTTTTATTAATTTGTTTTACTTCTGGCCCGCCGGCTAGCCGGGCAACAATAAGACACTAACGTCACGTAGGTTTAAAAAAAAACGTTACTTATTTATAATAAACATCAACTATTATTACAGGTTGACTCTAATGCAATAGAGCCTTAAATATGATTTGAATAAATCAAATTACAGTAACTGGATTTGAATAAAACAGATCAATTTGGTCAGCAACAACATAGATGAAGCGTTTGCACGGCATGGCTTAGAGGCGCTTTGCGAAGCAAGTTAGTTCAAGCTATTGCTACATCCAGAATCGAACCTTGAACCTGAGTCTTCTGCAGCCGATTCCATCGACTTTCTTGCATAAGTTACGCTCACGACTACGAGTTAAAAAGGCTTTACGTAACTGGCGGAAACGCAACTAAATTTTACACGCAGTACATTAACTCATCAATTACCGGACGATTTATTACTATATCAAATTAATATAAGTAAATTGTATCAACCGATGCTTTGTAACAGTTATATAATCTAACTAGCGATATACTAATAACTGGTGGTTATAACATAGCTTGGCTACGGAGACACCTGTCATTTAGCTGTCATTCCAGTACATACAGATGTAGTGAATAATTATTTCCCTTCGGCTAGACTCGAAATACGAGTAAACCCGAAGAAGTGTCAATCAATTACCGTATTATTTAACATCTGTATGTCAAATGGCAAAATACTGCCGGTTTTCATTCTAACATTTGACATTGACTAATAAAATTTCACATTAACATACATGAACTTGTCAATTATTTAATAACATAATTGATAGCCCCTTCGGACCTAGTGGTATTCCTAGTTTAGCCGGTGGGAAAGCATTATTAAAACTTTAAAACGTCAAACATGACATAATTAGTGTTGGGAATGGGCTCACGGCCATCACCGTTCTGAAGCTGGGTCAAAAGCATTAAAGTTTAGGTTTAATTAGTTTCTAATTTTACGCGTGATATTAAATTTGACTGTCAACTACATACAGAGATTACTAAGTGTACCTGACAATGTAAAAAAAAACTGGCTATAGACTATTACCCTGAGATAAAAAAGGTGTGTATTCCTTAGATATATATATATATAAAAAAACTACCAATAGAAATACGAAAAACAAGAAACTACTCATTTAAAAGAGAATAACAAAGTAACTGTCTAGTTTTGAAAAAAAAATCTCAATATACATTCACAATACATACGAGTAAGGTGCTTCATACTGAGACTCACTTCCAATCAAACGTAACCGCATTAGAGGCCCTTTAATTTTAAGATTTTTATTCAGTTACGATACTGCCTATTTATACATGCGTGTGCTGGGTGCGGTTAGGAAGCGAGTTTACGTAACGCTCGCGGGCCTTGAACCTCGGAAGAGAACCGATACAATAATACTATAGTAGTAGTAGCATACAGTTCGTATCTTAATTACATCATCATCATCATATCAGCCGATGGACGTCCACCGCTGGTCATAGGCCTCCCCTAAAGAGTGCCGCAATGACCGGTCCTGCACCACCCGCGTCCAGCGGACTCCCGCGACCTTTACCAGGTCATCAGCCCGTCTTGTGGGGGGCCCACCCACGCTGCGCCTTTTGAACTACATACGAACTCATAACTAAAAATCTTTCGGCCTAGTTGGTAGTGACACTGCCTCCGAAGCTAGAGGTCCCGGGTTCGAATCCCGGCCAGGGCATTATTTGTGCATTCAGCACGTCTTGGATGTTTTCTATGTATTTATCTTTATAAGTATGTAAGTCGTTGTCTAGTATACCCATAGTACAAGCTTTGCTTAGTTTAGGACTAGGTCGATTTGTGAGATATAGTCTCCAAAAAAAAAAAAAACTAAAAACTAAAGATAGATTTAAGAGGTGTTAGCAGTTTTATCAAGCATTCATAAATTACCCTTGACAATAGCGCAGTTATTTTGTAAAGGTTTCTCGAGTGTTAATGTAGCATTACAACATGAAATTTGGTGGACACTTCTTAGAGACAATTAAATATACATACTAACAGACCTATATTATATATTATAGGAATACCTTAGAACCTAAATGGTCGCATACGGTACGGTTTCAGAGGAACTTCCTTCCTCGGACGCTCCGGTTGTGGAATGACCTCCCTGCCGAGATTTTCCCGAGGAACTACAGTATGGGATTCTTCAAGAAAAGAGTGTATAAATTTTTAAAGGGTCCGCAACGCGCATCTGACACCCCTTGCAGGCGTCCATAGGCTGCGGTGACCGCTTACCATCAGGCGGGCCGTACGCTTGTTTGCCACCGACGTGGTATTAAAAAAAAGAATATTATATAATTTATTAAAGTACCAAGACAATATATACAAGAATACCCTTACCAAAATAACTTATAATATAAATAATATTAAAACTAATTTAAATCTAAAACAGGCCCTTGAGGCATTGTACCGAGGATGCTGGCGGCATTTGCTCGCTGTATCGCAATACACACACGTTGAGCGAGGAAGTCACCAGCTCTTCGGTCACCAGCTACGTCAACCACACGCTTCGCAATTTCTGTAAATAATTTTGGTGAATCTGAATTTTGACAGCTTTTAATCCTAAATTAAACTGGTGAAATGAAAGTCGGCAATTTGTATCAAACCTCATCTAAATCTGTGGGTCGAACCTCATCCAATCTGTTAAATCGTTTTTACTTTAATATAATAGTTATAATATAACGTTTCGTTCCTGTAACAGGTTACGATACTGTCTACTTACATACATGTGCTGTGGGTGCAGTTAGGAAGCGGGTTTACGTAACACTTGCGGGCCTTGAACCTCGGTAGGGAAGCAAACCGCCCAGCGGAACCTTTGCGTTCTGGTTGCGACAACCGGTCGCGGGCAGTAGCGGATCCAAAGGCTCTGCCTCAAGCCCCTCCTAAAATCATACCAATCCTTATACCCAAACGCACATTTGAGTTGAAATGAATAAGTAAGACATGAGTAGAACATTGCAAAATTAATAGAACTCATAGACGCGTTCAAAGTACTGTATGAAAGTAAAGAAATGTATACGTTGCCGTTGGTGAATGCGTTAAGAAATGTCAAATACCTTTGGCTCTAATGTAACAGCCACGCAAGGCCGTCGTGACGTCACTGCAACAACGTGAACCTGCCCGGAATGACGTCATCGTATTTCCCAAGCGCGTGACTCACGTTACCCCTGTTACACACAGGGCATAACTTTATAGAAAAACTCGGGACTTATTTTCTATCCAAGGCTTCGTACGCACGACGTAAGAGCGCTCGTAGCCTAGCGGCACCCGCGTACCGCGTGCGGTATGCGAGGTTAAGCAACGTGGGCCCAGGTCAGTTCTTAGACGACAACAGTCGTTAAGACAAGTTAGAGGCCCTCGGGCGGCTTGAGAACTTCTACGAGTAACGGTCAAGTTGCCCACTCACTTGACAAGGGGGTCGAAGTTGCACCACGTCTGTAATAGTGGGTACCCATCATCGTTACCCTACACGTGACCCCTGGGTGGTGCTAAAAGTGTAACAGACTGGCAACTGTACTTGTCTTCTCGAAGATCTCACGGTTCGAAAATGAATGCCATCCGATTATTATTATTAGGCCTCGTTAACTCACGGACTCGTACCTATAAGTATTTCGAACTCTTGTACGGAATATCATTTGATATTTACCGTTAGCTTTTCGGTGAAGGAAAACATCGTGAGGAAACCTGCATACATCAGCAAGGAAATTCAAACGTGTATGTGAAGTACCCAACTCATTCTGGGCCTCGCGCTGGGCCAGCGTGGGCACTATACTGCCCCATTCCCTCTCATCAATGAGAGGACGCATGTGCCCACAAGTGGGACGTATATAGGCTGATAATAACTCGTTCTTGTTACGTATTAAGTTACAAATAACATCGGTTATGATGCTTCACAAATGTCAAAACTTGAAAAGTATATTATGCACGTTAATTATGTTTATGGAATTGTGTAAGGGACGGTGACGGAAGATGTTATTATTAGATTTGGTTATGAATAAGTTTAAAAGTTGTGCCACAGAGTTGTGCACGTTTCTTAAGAGTTTGTAGAGTTGTTATCAGCGCAATTATTAGTATTATTACACAACAGCCAACTATGTTAGCAAACAAGCCTACGGCCTGCCTGATAGTAAGCAGATACTCTAGTCTATACAGACACTGATGCTTGCGACTCCAGAAATAACACAAGTGAGTTACCGACCACTTATTCATTTGAGGATACGTTGTGTTGGCAGCTATATACATGTGCAAGTCCCTCACTCTCAACATGAGTGCGTCCTCGGGCGTTCTGGAGACTTTACTTACCACCAGGAACACAACACCACGTACGTATTACGCTTAAAGGAGCACATGAAGTAAGAATAAAGGATGATTCACAGTAGGCCGTTCCGTGTCCGGGCCGGCCCGTTTTCTTCTAGAGAAATACGCGGGCCGTTGCGTTTGCTGTCATAGAAAACAGGCCGGCCCGGACACGGAACGGTCTACTGTGAATCATCCTTAAGACTGAAGAACAATACACACATACAAAGATGTGTGAAAGAGATGTAAGCATAGACAATATCATTATATCAAACGGTACACGTGGGAGCGAGATATGTGGTGGACCCGGGTATGTCCTAAAACTAATACGACCAACACCTCCGGGGGATGGGCAGCAGCATCCTTGGAGTGCGGTGGAGATACTGCGATCGCCAACCCGCATGCCAAGCGTAGCGATTATGGCATATAACCCCCGGGAATTTGGGGGAGGCCTATGTCCAGCAGTGGACGTCCTTTGGCTGATATGGTGGTGGTGGTGGTGGGAGCGAGATGCACTGACATATCTCCTATCTGTCATCGCGTATAAGGACGTAATATTTGTCACCGTCACCGAAACGTCATAGATAAATGCCATTGCTGTCACTACATATAACACCACCAAATAGGGGATGTCACAACTGTGCTAAAGGATGTATCAGTTTTCTGATACATCTCAATTTAGTCGGGTTACAATAAGTCAGTCCCTTTTGTTGATACAGTAATACTCCTTCTATAGGATCCTCTTTCTACGAAGGAGCAAGTAGGGGTGTTAAGGCTGCGGTCTTTGAATCAAAACTAATTCTCTAATTCAAACATTAGCCAAATCAGTCAAGGTTGGCGCTGGATAGACTCACGAAAACATAGCGAGTTCACAGTTCGGGCTCAACCACTAGTTTGTGCAGTATTGTGTGAAAATACATTTGTTGTGGTTGGAATGTGGTACAGAAGGTGTTACATAGTTCACCAAGTTACAAACATTTTACCAGGGGCAGCTTAGTTAAAAACTTGACATACTTACTCGTAAATTAAGTATGTTCACTTTTTTATTTATTTATTTTTTATTAAAAATGGGATTGCTCTTGGCCAGCGTCTAGCCAGGGGGCAAAGATGAGGCCGACGATGAAGCGAGCTCACCCAGAAGACTTTGTAATTAAACTTTTTAATGCTAATTTTCGTGTTGGAGTTCACCATCATCGTCATAATATCAGTGGCAGGACGTCCACTGCTGGACATAGGTCTCTCTTAATGACCGATCCTGCGCCACCGGCATCCAGTGGACTCCCGCGACATTTTCCAGGTCATTAGTCCACCTTGTGGGGGGTCTACTTCGCTGCGCCTTTCGGTACGTGGTTGTTACACCTTTGCGTCCCAACGGCGATCGGTTTTACTTTAAGTGCAATGTGCCCCGCCTACTGTCACTTAAGTTTAGCGATTTGGAAGGCCACATCGATTACTTTTCTTCTGCTGCAAATACCCTCATTTCTGATATTATTTCGCAGATATACTCCCAGCATATAGCCGTTGCTCTTTGGGTGACTTTGAACCTTCTTATGAGGCCCATAGCATATTAAGCGACCACGTCTCAGTGCCATGTAACGAGATCACTGGCAACACACACTGTCCAAAGATTTAAGTAATTTTATTATGACATAATCTAAAACGTCACGTTTCATTAACTAACTTACGTACCAGTCGGATAGCCTTCTGTAAATAGAAACGCGTGACTTATGAAAGGGTGTTTTAGAATTGTTTTTAAACTTTTTTTGGTTACGCAATATTGTTACATAACATCTTCACGTGACGGTTAGGATAATATTAGACCTTCAAAGCCATATAAAATATGGCTGTAAATAATTATACAAGTTTGTCATCGTCGATGTCGATAAGCCCGCTTTTTGATTGCTTTATATAAGGAAATAGCGTCTTAATGACGCCATCAAAAGGACAGGACCCTTTTAGGTGGTGGATACGAATCAGGGTGAAACTAAGCAAGGTGAAGGAGTTTGCATTAAGTGACTATATCGATAAGGCTATCCGCAGCAGAAGTAGGCAACCGATATAGCGCACCGCCACCGAATCGCTTGCTCGAACCAATTGCCACGTACTGGAAGGCACAACCCGCATGCCGAGCGTGGCGATTATGGCATTTACCCCCCATGAAATTGGGGGAGACCTATGTCCAGCAGTGGACGTCCTTGGGCTGATATGGTGGTGGTGGTGGAAGGCGCAATGTGGGTAGAGGTGGTCTGAAGACCTAGTAAAAGGTCGCGGGAGTCCGCTGGATCCGGCCTTTGTGGTACTCTTTGGGGGAGGCCTATGTCCAACAGTGGATATCCTTCGGCTGATATGATGACGACCACTAAATATAGGTTCACCATTGGGCTGGACACTGGGCTAACTATAAACATGAAAACTAGATCTTCAATAGAGGAAGTTGACTTCATTCTAGTGTCACGCCTTCTTCTTCAGGAAAGTGACTGATGGTATGTTGGACTATTCACCCAATATTTTGCAACATATTTACCGTCGACTTGTATATGTACATATTTGACACAGGTCAGTTACTCGCGAGAAGAAGAAGAAGCTTTTAATAGTATTAGTAGATTTCCTTTTTCCCCAAAATCCAATATATATATATAAATAAATTAGGGAAATTAAATTCTAACGCTTTGCACTTTGTTGGGCACTTTTATCGCTACATGTTTAATTTGCTAAATAAATTGCATTTTGTAAACGTAGTTACTAAATAATGTACAGTCGAGATAATTTTATGTTTGTCACTTAGGAGAATCTACAGGATGATTTTGGGGTCGTAATCCGAAATAATTGTACATAGTTCAAAATTCAAAGTAGACCACATGACAGTCGGTATGAAGGTTTATAACTCAAATAATTTTCTTTTTTTACAAATTTTAATGGAAAATAATACTTTTTCATACAACTTGGTCACCCTACCCTACTGTCAACTCTCCATACCATCCGTCAAAGTGAGTAGGGTAACCATGTTTCTTTGTGATTTTGTATTTTTTTCCTCAAAATAAATTAAAAATGAAATGCGCTTGTTTCGTGTCAGTACAATTTTTTTGAAATGGTTAATAGATACCAAGTCTAAAACTGGTTCTTGATCCACGACCCCGAAATCACCCTGTATTTTTATAGAACTGGGGTCCAAAAGTGACAATTCAATTCCGCGATTGTAGGTACAATAACTTATTATTTTTAATTATAAAAATAATGTTTCGTTTTCACGAAAAACTGGTTTTCAATCATAGCGATTCTTGAACCGCGCGTGGGCGATGAGTAAGTGCAGTCGACTACAAATAGATCGATCAACCTAAAATTACTAAAATATGTATCCGTGTCAATAAAGATGGACATAATTAAGGTCGTTGATACATATTTTTGTAACTTTGTTTAGACCGATCTATTTGTAGGCGACTGTACACTGGCGACTATATACTATTTTATTATTATGTGACCTTTTCGAACAACTCATTTAGCAAGTGAAAGATATTTTTTTACGCCTGATGCATTCGCCTTTAGTAAATGTACGGACAAAAACTGTACATTTTTATTTTGACTGCAAGATTATACTCGTACCTATCTTGATTGAATTTTAGTACGGAAATATCGAACATATATTTCATTGAATTTGAATAAGGAAGTGACTAAACATGGAAAGTAACAGTGATTATTCGGAGCAGTCGTTGGGTTTTCCCCATCCAGACGTAGTAAAGGCGTGGTCACACGTGCGTCATTAGGACGAGCCTCTAGCGTCGATGTCACGGTTGATTGTTACATGCACGGTTGATTGTCACATGGCTAAGCAGCCACAGAATAGTATTGACTCAGCGTTACAACTGCCATCGCACGAGGGAAACAAATCCCATATGAGCAGCTTATAAATCACAACATTTATTCTGCAAATATGGCGCAAGAGCACTTTTACGCGTCAAAATCTATTAATTAATGATATTACTGTTTGAACCAAAAAACTATAGTGAAAACATAAACAATACATATTGGTTATAATAATAAAAAATAATATATAAATACATATATTAATAATAAACTATAATAAAGAAGGCGTAGAGATGTGACGACCCCATCGCCCACTGGTTTTCCAGTGCAATCAGTCCACGTAGGGTATCTGTGGCGAGCTTTTAGGGATTAGCGACCATACGTACCTGAGTGCTCCGGGGGGTGTTTTGTGGGTGGGTTGTATGAACAGCCCCCCCCCCCCCCCGCCTCTGGCTGTCCAGAGTGGAGTCTCTAATAGAGTCTCTAATGTTGCTCGGGGGTGGATGTGGTCACCGAAGTGGTGAGTTGGCTATTCGAGTATATTTAAAATCCAGTGTCATCTTTCTACCCCCCCCCCCCCCCCCCCCCCCCAGTCCTTAAATTGTCTAAAGGGCCTCCACGTTTTGTTTATGTGGTACTCGTTTGGTACTTCGGTTCCACGCATGCCCCCCAAAGGTCCGGGACACCATTTTCCCGTGAGCCAGTAAGACATACAAATAATAATTAATTAATTATAAGGGGACGAATTTACACAAATCGAAATAGTCCCATAGTAAGGCTCAATTATAGGCTTGTGTTAGGGGTACTAGGCCACAATATACATACTTAAATACTTGCATAGAAAACATCCAACTCTTCAAGTGTCAAAATAAAATAAAAGTAATAGTAAGACGTAATTGATATTATCTTTTAACGACTGCAATGATATTTTCAGAGAATAGAATAGAATATTATTTATTTCAGTATAAGTACACAGTGGCTATACACAAACAAAGAAAGAAAACAATGAACTTACTTACTAAATTGTACACCGATACTGAAAAAGGTGAACACTCAGCATAATGCCAGGTGCTACTAGAGTACCCGACGCTGGTCTTCCGTGAACACCTGTAAGGAGCGCAGTTGCGCTCAGCCGCTAGTAGTGTTACACAATTACTCGAGCTAATAATAATTGGTTTCATTTGTGTTGTATTTGGCGGAGCAGAAATGAAGCAAGTGGAATGTCATAAAAAATAAATAGCATTTTATAGAAAATATAATATATATATAATAGCAATAATGGTTGGCAAGTATGATATGAACAAAGTACCTATATAGTAGTAGTATAGTAAAAGTTTCACTACCCCGAAGTTAATTTTTGCTTACTGAGAAGATAGTTATTTAATTTATGTTTAAAAGTCTGCAACGATGTGGCTTGTTTATAAGGTGGCGGTATATTATTCCAGCATTTCGTGGTGGTGTACTTGAAACTGCCACGAAATGCTGCTGTTCTGTGTTTGGGGTACATGAGAAGAGTACTTAAAAAGTACTCTTTGACGTTGCATAAACCTGAGCTTGCCATGCAAGTATCGAAGTGCTTCCCGAATAGTAAGCAGGCAAAATGGAGGGAGCGCCGAGATTCCATGTTCATTAGGTCACTTCTGTTAAGATAAGGCGTCACGTGAGTGACTTAGTGGAATTATAAAACAAAAACGAGCACAGGCATTTTGTACACGCGGTATCACTTTCTTAGTATGCGACAAGAGGCAGGAGCCAATAACTATGTCAGCATAATTAGGTTCTGATAATATAAACGATTCACATAGAATGATTCTAAGGTCAATGGATAAGTAGTTGCAAACTTGGTATAAAACCTTAATGTACCTGTAGAAACAGTTCTTAGCAATATCACAAACATGAGTATGGAATCTCAAGTTTTCGTCCATGAGAACTCCTAGATTTTTCGCTTCTGTAACTTGTTCAATGATGGTATCACTTATTTTCAGTCGAGGGATACATTCATTAATTTTTTTCCTTTGTTTTTTAAAACTAGGTTATTACGTATACACTAATCGGCTATACGATCGAGGTCCTGATCAATGGCTTTTGCTGCCAATGAAATTTCACTTGGTCGACATGGCAAATACACTTCTAAATCGTCTGCATAGATATGATAACTACAGTTCCTTATACAGTGTATTATATCCGCGCTGTATAAAATGAATATAATTGGTCCTAAAATTGATCCTTGTGGGACTCCGCGAGGTACTGGTGAAGCCACAGAGCAACTACTAGAACCACTTTCATTGCACAGTTCTACCTTTTGAGAGCGGTCACTTAGATAACTAGAAAACCATTTCAACGCAACATTGTCGAATCCGTAGTAAGCAAGCTTGGATATCAGTAGGTTGTGGTTAATTGTATCAAACGCACGTGAAAAGTCAAGCAAAACCAATAACGTTCCGTTCCCATGATCTGCTTCAGTCAAAATATTGTCGACAACATCTAGTAGTGCCGTCGCTACGTACGCTACGACCTGCTCTAAACCCACATTGTTTTTCAGGCAAGATCCCATTAGCATTAAGATACTCCGTTACTTTTTGACATACGACTTTTTCAATGATTTTGGACAGAAATGGTAAGATGCTGATCGGTCTAAGATCTTTTAAATCAGCTGGGTTATTGCTTTTAGGAATTGGTTTGATACGAGCTTCTTTCCATATATCTGGAAAAAGTCCAGTCCGGAGAGACTTATTGACTAAAGCAGTAATGATTCCCAAGGTTTGTGGTAAGGTCTGTAAGATCATGTCGCGTGATATACCATCTGCGCCTTGAGCGTTGGACTTAATTTTCATGATTATTTTAGAAACAGTGGCTTCATTTACCGTTTTTAAGCTAAATATAGATGAATTAAAGCGGTTGAATTCAAAAAATTTAAGATTTGAGATGGGGACACTATTATCACCTGAGATGTTCAGAAAATGAGTATTTATTGAATTCGGATCATTTAAATTGCGAGGAAGACTGAACTGTTTTGAATTGAAGGTAGCAATGTCACGTTTTATAGTTTTCCATAGTTCTCTTGGATTTTTAGAACTGTTATTAATTTTATGTTGGAAGTATGTTTTTTTTTCGGACCACAAAGCCTCATTTACAACACCTTTAAGCTGCTCGTAGTACAGTTTATGAGTATCTAGATTAGATGCTCGACATAAAGAATAGGTAGTCAACCATCAAAAAATTATAATGAATTTGTAAATGAGGGTGGATGTGGTCACCCAAGTGGTGAGTTGAGTATATTTAAAGTCCAGTGTCATCTTTTTTATTTATTTATTGAGTTGCAGGCGTCCATAGGCTGCGGTAACCGCTTACAATCAGGCGGGCCGTACCCCTGTTTGCCACCGACGTGGTATAAAAAGATATAAAAGTTAATCAAAATTATGAAATGATATGTGACGACAGTTATGCTTTTCTTATTCAATATTTAAAAGTACCAATAGAATTCTTATGCTATCTTAAAAAATAAATTGTATGTCAACTACGAGTAGGTACCTATATACCTTTTAAACGCAGTAGTAGTTATTTCACGACTAAAACAGCAGTTTACTAATTGTCCTATACAATGGTTGGTTGGAATATCTTGTTGTAATGACAAGCTGATTTTTTTCTTAGTTTTTGCCCTTTCTTATACTCTAATTGTACGAGTACTATAGCCTCTCCAAAAACTGGTTGGAGTGGGTCCTTAAAAATAAATAAGTAGTGAATTATGTCATACCGTCATAACCATAACTATAGTGGTCGGCGGTTAAGAAGTCAATCCTGACACCTGTCATATCCATACAGTTTATAACCTCAAAGTGACTTTTAGGTTATAAACTGTATGAAATGACAGGTGTTAGGATTGAATTCTAAACCGCCTACTACTATAGTATAAAACAAAATAGCGATTCAATTGAATACTTGTGTACAGACTTTGGACTTTTATATACTAATTCCAGGATAACATCAAAATGAAGGAATAATAAATAGTATTTGGAAATAGTCCGTAAACGAATATAGCAACATCTTTTGTCAAACAAATAGCCTTACCAACTTATTAACAGTTCATAAATAACATTTTGAAATACTTGCTCATGAAAAAGCTTTAATAGCTTTTACAGTTCAAAGACTTAACAAATATGAGTACTTCTATTAATAAGACATGATTTTGATTGTGTAACGAACTTTCCAAACTTTTCGCCATCATATTTTTCTTTTCGTAAGAGGTTGAGCACGAAACGGGATAATGGTGACAACATCGGTGACGCCACTTTCCGTTATATGAACGTGACGGCACAGCCACGTCTTAGCAGTGCAAAGGACCATAATTTTGATGAGGTATGCTGAAACAGCTATTTATTATGTGACTCATCTTGATAACTACATGAAATTACTGGTAAAAGTTGCCAATAAAAACAAAAACGTAACACATAATCATCATCCTAGCGTTATCCCAGTATAATTGCATCGTAAAGGATGCCCGGGATCTGCTAGCTAAGTATCCAAATTCAGAATTGCGTCCTCGGCAGGTCATAGGGATATCCCCACTTGTAAGTCACTGTCCAGAATGACAGTTATATCATGATACAAAAGCGATAGTGATATACAGTTCTGTCCATTAAGACAAATGTTTCGTTAGCAAGGCAATATATGGTAAAAATGTGGCCAATATGTGCATTAAATTATATAATAACTTGCCTGAGGACATTAAGGTCCTCCGGGGAAACGGTTTTAAAAATAAGTTGACGAGTTGGCTTCTCGACAGATGTTTTTATAGTGTTAAGAGTTATTTAGAGTATAAGTGACAGAAATTGGTATTCGGTATTATTATTATTATTTAATGTATAATAATTATGAAATTGATAATTTTTATTTTCACTTTTTTCATACATTTGCACGCCTGCATACAGGCTGAATACACTGTCATCTTTAATTATGTAACACCTTCCTTTACTGTACCTATCTGGCAAATAAATACTTTTGACCTTGACAAAATAAATACTTTTGACTTTTTGGAATCGCGGCCATTGGACATAATTTTCCATTAATTACTTAACGGAAATTGTGCTGAATTACAATTTACCAGATTCCAAGTGAACATCCAAAAAAATGTGATTTATTTGTAAAATATACGTTATAATAAACATTATCACCATATAAGTTCATAGGCCAATGGGAAGTTAAAAAACTCGATGAATGAGGAATCGAAGTTGGGTTTTTTGTCCATAATTTTGTTTGCACATAATCATCATTTGTGATTTTTTTGGAGTCTCAATTATCCACTACGGTATCTGTTTACCATCAGGAAGCCGTAAGCTATTATGCCACCGCCGTCTTATAAAAAAATCTTTTATTTTAATTGCAAATTTAACGAGTATGCTGTACAAATCCACACTTTGTTAGATAGCCTTGCCTGACTCTGAAGAAAGGAGTAATGCATAACCAAACTAGGTAACTGGGTCATCAGGACGAGGTTGGCTTACATAAGGTTATATATGTAGGTTACATAATGTATATAGGTATAAGGTAAAGCGATGTGAAGGCAAATAGGTCAGGTATTGTGCATGTGAGTTAGTTTGTGTAAAGCTGTGCACTTAAGGACGGAATAATGAATAGCACTCAAATAAATCATAATAAATATTGAGGGTCAATCTTACATAAATCGATCTAGTCTAAGCAAAGCAAAGCTTGTACTAGGGGTACTAGGTCACGATATACATAGTTATATTTATATAGAAAAATAAATACTTATATTCATAGAAAACATCCAAAACTCGGAATCAAATATTTACACAAATAAATGCCCTGACCAGGGTTCGAACCCGGGACCTCCGGCTTCGCAGGCAGGGTCACAGGCAGGGCTAGTTCAGGAGCTTGTCGTAAAAGGCAACTAAAGGGCGAGTACACCACGTGGCGGGGACCACAGCACCCGACTATCAACCCCAGGGAAAGTGACGACGAGCCAAAAGGTGTAAAGTGCAAGGGGGGCTCCAGTGCGTTCAGTACTGAGATCCTGGAGTCCTCCGCATTCGAGCGCAGATGGCGGTCACCGTGGAGTTTTTAGTGGATAGAAATACCACATAACCCAGTCATTCTCCGATGACTGGGTACCTGGATCGCAGGTTTTCTCCAAATAAAAAAAAGGGTCAGGGGCTCAACCAAAGTGGTCGACCTACGAACAGCAAAACTGATGTGCATTGATTTTTTTTCATCCCCCGGTTACATGTATGGAGCGTTCGTGGCCCAGCGGCGCCCGCGTACCGCGTGCGGTAAGCGAGGTGAAGCAATGTCGGACGGGGTCAGTCCTTGGATGGGTGACCGCTTTGAGTGGTTACTAACTGAGCACTCCCGTGCTTTGGAAGGCACGTTAAGCCGTTGATCCCGGCTGTTGTCTATGATAGCAGTCGTTAAGCCAAGTTAGGGGCCTCCGGGCGGCTTGAGAACTTCTGACAATCAAGTTGCCCACTCACTAGACAAGCCTCATCCCAATAAGGTCTAGTTTCCCCATTGGGTTGGAAGGTCAGATGGCAGTCGCTTCCGTAAAAACTAGTGCGTACGCCAATGATTGGGATTAGGTAGCGGACCCCGGGCATCCTTCAGGATGCAACTGTACTGGGAATAACGCTAGGATGATGATGGTTACATGTATGCAGTGCTCCCTCTAATTAAATATTTTTTCACATAACTTTTAGATAGCGGTTCTTAAAATACACCTTTCTACCAAATTTCATAATTGTAGTGCTTATAGTCTCCGAGTAGATCGGCTGTGAGCTGTGACATCTAGCGGACAGACGGACAGACATGACGAAGTTATAAGGCTTCCGTTTGATATGACATGTCATATCAAATGGCTTAAATTCCACATTCTAAAACTTTTTTTTTTTATTGTGGATTTTTTAAATTTATGAATCAAGAACCAAACCAAGAGATTTTTTTATTGAATAAGTGAATTTCATTTTTAAAATAGCAGAACTTCTATAATATCCTTCCATCCCTTTACTGTAACACCTGTTTACAAATAAACGCTTTGATTGATTGAAAATGTAAAATGTAATGTATCTAGATTATATATTTATTATCATCAAAAACATTTCTAAACTAGGTTTGTATGATGCTTCGATAGATGGCGCTAAACTCAAATTCAAATTCAAAATATTCTTTATTCAAATAGGCCTAGCAACAAGCACTTTCGATCTCATTCGATTTCTTATGAATTTATGGGGTCGGGACCACTACAAGATCATACGGAACCCTCGCGAGTCAGACTCGCACTTGACCGTTTTTTTACAAGTAGACTCGCTTCGTAAATCTACAGAAAATGTAGTGTTAATATTTTTAGTATAACTTTTCTCCTTGCTTTGACCTTTACTTATTCTTGATGATGATGACGATGACTCACGCCTCACACAACAACGTCATGGTCTTGACGTACTTTGATGACGCACTGGGATCCTGGCGGTTTTATCAAGGTTTCGGTATGTAAATATGACTACAAAGTCATATCAATAAGAACAATGACAATGAACGAATGAATGAAACAATAATGTTAAGGGTGTAAAGTTGTTTTGAATATATTAAAATCTTAGGGAATGTACATGTATGGAATCTAAATGTTCTAGGCTATGGGGTGAAAATAACGGACTAAATCCTTCCTGAACTAATATTATTTCATCTTTTTGGAGTTATCCGAGGCTACGTCTTGTTCGAAGTTATGCTCAGAAATGGCTCGAGATGGTGACGGTCATAATCAACCGACGAGGAAGTCATGGTTCTATTGACCAGTTATTTTTGTCATATTATGGAATCGAGACAGTCAATTTTTTTTTAATATTTCGGTCAGCAGAAACAGAAGTTTGTTTATAAACTCGACTGTATAAGAGAATGTGTGAGATTCCGTGAGGAGATGGATATTAGGCTTATAACAGTAATAACTGTACCTACGTAATTTTAATGTGTTTGTATCTAGTTATTCAACTTTAATTTAAATTTATTTGTATCTGGTTAGTGTAGTACAAGTTTCGTTTTATGACGCATTGATGTAACTGCGACCCGGGTATGTCCTAAAACTACGACCAAGACCACCGGGGAATGGGCAGCAGCATTCCTAGAGTGCGGTGGAAATACTGCGATCGCCAACCCGCATGCCAAGCGTGGCGATTATGGCATTTACCCCCCATGAAATTAGGGGAGGCCTATGTCCAGCAGTGGACGTCCTAGGGCTGATATGGTGGTGGTGGATGTAACTGTAATGTCATGTTAACATGTTTTAAATAAATAAATAAAATAAGTTCAATTTTAGTAGGGTAAGCTGTACAATCATTGGCCCCTTAAGGCGACCATTGACTTTCAACATTTGTAGATTCAAAGCAAGGTCCAAAGTCATTTAACATTTACTGTCAAATTGTTGCTTATGAACCCGAGTATTCGAACAAGTTACAACCGTAATAATACTGTAACTCTTTTATAACTTAAATGAGTTGAATATGAAAATGGTGCGAAAAGTACAATCATTGGCCCCTGATGTATGAAGGTACTAACTTTGGCCTACTCGTTTCTACGTTATCTTGGGCCTTTTTTCACCAATTATAGTATATTAACCAAAATAGAATGGTAATTAATATATGAAAATACTTACCTCGCAGCCCCGACAAAAATAAAGTAGGTAAAAATCTAAATGAAAATATTTAATCCTTAAGATTTTCATAGCAAACCACTCTCGAAGTTGTAGTCGCTGCTAAAGTATTTTTTTTTCAAGTGTTCTACCTGTCAAGTTTGGAAACGACCTACTACATTTTAGAGTGTAGCAAACAAAGAAAAATATGAAATTTATTTTTGTCCTTGCACTCAAGGATTGCGCTTAATACATTGAATTAACATTCAAGAGGCCAATGATTGGAGGGGGGCCAGCATTACTACAGCTTACCCTATATTGAGTCCATTAAAGTCTATTTTTTACCCTTCAGATGGACACCAGCCGCATATGACACATCAGCAGCAGACGTCGTAGCGGGCCTCTGGAGTTGCCTTGCGGGCGGTAATCCCAGTAGCAGTGACGCAGAGTAAAAAAGCGCCCAGCACACGTGGAGTGCACACAGCCCCAGCACAAGACAGCGCGCGAGATAGACTATCCACCTCTCTCTAATCGGTACACACGGAAAGAGACAGATAGTCTATCTCGCGCGCGATATAGCTCGCGCACTGTCTTGTGCTAGCCGTCCAGGGAGGGTGCTGAGAGGAATCTCAACAGCAACATTTGCTGGCTTGTATGATGCGTCGAGGATCTGCGACACTTTGTGTGAAGAACAGTGATACAAAGTACATCTACTCGTACACCAAGCATAACGTGCTGTTACTTCAACTGGTTAGTTACCAGATTAATGCGTCCAGCCGATATAACAGCCACTTCATGAGAAAGTTACATCAATTTTAAATCTCTCAGTGTTCCAGTCCATCGAGTTGCAATTTGGCAAAGGTTCACAAGAATCGATCGATAAGTAAATGGAAGATGTATAATACAATAGTATATAACTAATAGTATAAAAGTTGTAAAACCCCCGACATTTTCATTTCAAAGCTCAATATCTCAAAAACGGCTGAACAGATTTTCATGAATCATGGCTAAGAAGTCTAAGAACACTCGGGATAAAATTATCCATGACACAAAAAAATAAACTAAATGAAAATCGGTTCATCCGTTTGGAAGCTACGATACCACAGACAGATACACATTAAACTTATAACCGGTGATCGGAATTAGGTGGGCTAAAATACCTATTCTTCGCAAGAGGACATAATATACAGAGTGATTTGGAAGACGTGAGCAAGATCAACACTACGGATTCAATAGATCATAAGCTACTGCTTCGTACCGCTATTAGTGAAATTAACGTTCATTTATCTTTGGTGTTGAAAACATAAAAGTTTTATATTATTTACGAAATTCATGGTCACTCTACAATCAGAATACTACAGTCAAGTGATACGTGTCAAATTGAATGTCATCCGAGTCCGATTACTTTTGAAATATCGTATCTCACTCAATGTGACAATTTACTTTCTTCGTAATTAAAGTGCTGTCATAACAGTTAGAGGTTTAGGCTGGGTTGCACCGACTTACGATCACAGACTGATCAACGTTAAATATGGCGCCGGCAGCTGTCATCCCATAGAAACTTGTCAAACTTTCCATACATTCAAATTTTAACGAACACAGCTTACGATTACAGACGGTTTGGTGCAACCCAGCCTTAATCTTTATAAACCAGTTGTTTTAGGGTGACCATGATTGTAGAGAATTAAACTTTAACTTAAGAAAAATTAAAATACAGGAAAAAAGTATGGGTGTATGTATGTATGTAGTGTTGGTCCTGCTCACGTCTCCCGAATCACCCCGTAGAGTGGTTAAACCGGGTAGAGATTTTTTTTCTTGAATACCGGGTATTCGATATTTATCCGGGTACTACTCGTAACGTTAAAAATACCTGTTTTTACTTACAGAACGGATATTTTATATGTATAAATCTAAAAGTTATAAAAATTTGTGGTTATAATTGGTAACATGTTCGTCACATTAAAAAAAAAGGACCTTCTGAACCTAATCGTATATTTTACTAGGACTGGTACCCAGATAAATATCGAATACCCGGTATGCAAGAAAAAATATATTTTTCTACCCGGTTTTAACCACTCTATATTATGTCCTCTTGCGAAGAATAGGTATTTTAGCTCAACTACATAATTCCGATCACTGCTTTTTTTTTTTTTTTTTATGAAATAGGTGGCAAACGAGCAGACGAATCGCCTGATGGTAAGCGATTAGCGCCGCCCATGGACACTCGCAACACCAGAGGGGTTGTAAGTGCGTTGCCGGCCTTTAAGATGGGAGTACGCTCTTTTCTTGAAGGTTTGAAGGTCGAATCGGTCCGGAAATACCGCAGGCGACAGTTCATTCCACAGTTTAGCTGTGCGAGGCAAGAAATTTCTGGAGAAACGCACAGTTGAGGACTGCCAACCATCTAAGTGGTGAGGATGGAAATTTTGCTTGTGCTTATAACACTCTTTTTGCGTCGGGGGTTACAAAGAGTTCTGAGGACGTTACTCGTTACCTGCCTAACTAGCAATATAGCTCATACCGTCACGTTTTATGTGACGTTTTGGTACATTTCGGCCATATAACGTTCCTGTAACGTTCCGTACGAATACTAATAAAATCACAGCACAAGCTTAAAATTTTCCTTTACATTACTCATTGCCCACAGCGCCAATGTCAATGTTAAAGTGCATATTTGGTGCAGTAATTTGTACTTTTATTTTACGTTACCTTTTTACCATAACATGAAAAATTGCAAGTCATTGATGTGTCATCGGCAGGTGGTGTGAATTGTGGTTGTTATTGGAACCGAGTTACTGCGTGTCTTCTTTGTGGTGAAGACATGGAAGCTATTGTGTATTTTTCCAGATTTTGACGTCAACATACATTATGAAAATGCTTGATTGACGTGAAAATTAGGGTTGAATACAAAATTGCACGGAATCTGCAATTGAATCCTGCTTTGTTTTTGCTAGGCAATGCGTGCTTTGGTAGATGCATAAATACCTACGACCTGTTAAGAGTTTATAATAGAAGGACATATACAGGGTGAACGATTTCACATTTTCTCAGATCTATTTTTTATTCCAACCGAAAATGAAAAATTGATCACCCCGGGCGGGATTTGAACCCGTGACCTCTTGGATTCCGTCCATCGCTCTTTCCAACTGAGCTACCGCGGGTTATCCCGAGGCGACGAATCTTTCAATCAGTTCACTCTTTTTAATTAAGCCTTAGGAGGACTAGTAGCGACATCTACCGTCAAAGTTGCTACAACTTCTGAAACGGCACCAACGTCTCAAGTTACATTGAGAATCATTAGTAACAATGTGCTACCCCATTCTCACTGTAAATATTTTTACAAGCGGAAACGTCCACTTAGCGGAATTATAATTACAAACCGAAAATTAAAAGTTGATCAACCCGGGCGGGATTTGAACCCGCGACCTCTGGGATCCGTCCATCGCTCTTTCCAACTGAGCTACTATTTTTTTTTATTGTTATGTGTAAAGTATTTAGCTTTACATACACATTCATCAAACCTACTCGTATTTTAGTTAAACGCTGTTAGTTAGTCTTTATCTAGATCACTTTCATTTATAATAATTATAAAAAAATTGTGTCTTTCTTCAAGAACTATACGTAGTATGTACATGTAGTAGCGGAAATAATCTATCATATTTGCGTTTTTTTTAAGTGTTTTTTTTATGAGAACGATTATCATGTGAAAATCCTTTAGATGGAGAATAAAATCATATACTACATTTGTATGACACCATATAAGAAACTCGTTTTAAACGAGTTTATTAAAAAGTGCATACAATAACTAATACTCGAAATATAGGTAAAAGTGGTTTATTAATGAAGAAAACAATAAAAATTACCGATTCTGCACTGAAAATCAAAATATTAGACTAGTACATGGTACTGAAAGCCTTTGCATCAAGAACAGCTTGGCATCTTCGGGGCAATGATGCAACCAACTTCGCGAGGAAAGAATTTGGAACTTCAATCTCTTCGAATCTTTCGTTGATATTTCTTGCATTTCTTGCACTCTATTTTCTATGGGATTCAAGTCCGGACTTTGGCTGGGCCATTCCAAAACCCTCACTCTACGTTTTTTGAACCATTGTTTAACAAGATTAGACGAATGTTTCGGGTCATTCTTGCTGAAACATAAACGCTTTGCCGAAATTTTGGCGTGCCCAGGGAAGAAACACATCTTGTAATATTCCTTCATAAACTTCCTTCGTCATAATGCCGTTTATTTGATGTAAAGGACCAACTCCACTTGCACTGAAACAGCCCCACACCATAAGGGAGCCGCCGCCGTGTTTGACTGTCGTACGTAGGTAATTCCATCTGTTCCGAACAGTAAAAACTTGGATTCATCGCTCCAGATTACCTTTTACCACATTTCCGCAGTCCAAGAAAGATATTCTTTCGCATATTTTTTTCTAACTGCTCGATTTTTCTTGGAAATCAGTGGTTTCTTTGCAGGACGACGAGCACGAAGTCCACCATCCATCAGGCGTTTTCTTACAGTACGTACGGACACAGAAACTGAATTTCCACACGATATTTCCCGCATAATGTCGCTCGCCGTGAGTCGTGGATTGTGTCTTGATATTCGCAAAATGTTGCGGTCTACCAAACTTGATGTGCAGCGTGGGCGACCAGGTCTGTTGGGCCTTTTGACACCTTCGTGAGCTTTTTCTTGTTTCAAAACCTTCGATATAGTAGACTGATGAACTTGAAATTGCTTAGCCAGTGTCGATTGTGTGAAGCCATTTCTATAGCCATTTATAATTGCTTCTTGTTCTATAGCTACTGTTAAGTTTTTATATCCACGAGGTCTCCCCATGACGGAACTGATATTTCTTACAAATATGATTATGAATAAGCACGATATTCCGTTTTTTATCGACTTAAATACTACAAGTGACGGACGCGAAAATCCAGAAAAATGAATTCAAATTGAATTTCGAAATATGTACCGGCCTGTTAGCGTATAATTGGTTGAGAATAAATCAAATTAACCTTTTTTGATTAGTTATTAACAAATTCAGTTCTTGGTTTCATCTAATTTGAAATATTTTACAGAAAAATCACAATATGATAGATTTTTTTCCGCTACTACGCGCTTATATCACACCAGACAGACAAGACATAATGTTCACAGCCACGTCATCGGTTCAATGGCTGCTCCCGATTGAAACGCATTTAAAGGACGTATATTATCTTAATCTAGCCTTGAAAATGCAACCTTAAGATTTCATTCTCAAGGTCGCTTTTCAGTGAGCAGCTAATATGTAAATAAGTTATTATAAAAGTTACGATAGCAAGGACAAGGCCGCGTCATCGCTGGAAAATTGCACAATCATTTATTTTCAGGCTCTCGTGTGGAAACTAGAATAATAAGGAAAATATGTCTGCCTCTTGGTATTTTGTGGGGATGTAGTCCCGGGTGCTTGTACGTAATTTAAAATTACTTACAGGCTTTTTCTTTACACTCTCCTCTTAGTTCACTATTAGGTCAGGGGTCGGTAAACATTTTGACCAAATAACCAAATTCAGTAAAATATCATCTTCTGGGAACCTCGGAGAGCCAAAAAAAAGTAAAGTTAATGCCCTAGCGTTCAATCAAAAGGTAAATTAAGTCTACTACAGGACTTTTTTGCTTTGTAGAGTTACAGGCAGAAATGTAAATGTAGATCGTTTTATCTTGCGAAGATGCGCCAATCCTAGTTACACATACAAATATAGAATAAGTTCAGAAAACCGTCACAAATAAACAAAGTTGTGAATCATCTCGACCGACAACACTCTCTATTTAAAAGCTGCACTGATCGGTATCCGTTTCGTAGCTACGATAAGTATAGGAAGTAAGTAGAAGTGATATCAAATTGCTTAGGGTGCGGTGTCATTTATCTGTCATTCATCATCATCACCATATTAGTCAAAGGACGTCCACTGCTGGGCGAAGGCCTCCCCCAACGAGTGCCACAATGGCCGGTCCTGCGCCACCCGCATCTAGCGGACTCCCGCGACCTTTACCAGGTCATCAGTCCACACAGGTCTACCTACGCTGCGTTTTCCGGTACGTGATCGCCATTCGAGCCCCAACGGCCATTGTTCATCGACTAAAAACCTACTCGTACATCCACCATCACCACCATATCAGCCCAATGACGTCCACTGCTGGACATAGGCCTCCCCCATTTTAATTTCACTCGTACATGAAAACACTAATTACATATATTAAAATTGTATGGAGATAGGTAACTACTTCTACGGGGAAAAGTATAAGGAAAAGAAAAATTCTTATTACCAAATTCCCCATCATCCACATGGTCCAACTTATACATATGTATGCTGCAATGCTAAATAAAGCATACATTGTGATTGCGGTTACTTACCACAAATGTTTGTTATGGTTTTAGATCATATTGTAATTTCAAACATTTGTATTGAATTAAATAATACATTTACAAACCCTTACATTAATACATAAAATACACTATTCAAACTTCAACTTCAAACTAATTTATTGCCAAAACATGATATACAAAATATTACAATAAACAATTTGGTAGCCAAAATAATAATAAAAATAAACAAACAATAATGGTAGCATAAAATAACAACAACAATTTGTGTCATGTTGGCCATGGGTACCAACCTCAGCATATGCTGGACTAGTGTCCAGCGCTGGTTTTCAGTTTGGTCCCTTTTTTGGGTCGGACGAAGTATTTAAAGAGTACAACTGTGGTGTATATTAGGTTACAGCATTACATGGTTTAACTTATTACTAACATTGTGGAAAAAATAAAAATAATAATAAAAATAAAATAAGTAAAATAAGTGCGGGAGAAGGATGAGCGTTATTCAACTATAGTTCTGAGTTTACTGTTGTTGTGTGCGTAATCATTACAGTGGTTGCGTGAAATATGAGGGCGTGTCATGTCATGTGATTGTAAGTGTTTACTTGTGTGTTAGGGAGTACCGCCGTGGAGTGTATGCAAAAATAAGACTTTATACAAAGCCTGAGCCTAGTCAAACAAGCCCCGAGGTTCGATGTCTTCAATTTACAATAAAATAATAAATATATTAATCTGTGCCCGAGGGTTGGACATACCCATTCAATGATAGGTAACATGAGGATCATCAATCTTGAAGTATAAAAAAAGAGATGCATACACAACTTGCTTTTGAAGTAGAATTTTCTTTCAGCTTGCCTAACGGTAAGAGGAAGATAATTCCAGAGACGAATTCCCTACAAATTGTTTATATATAAAAGAAAAAGCCACCACCGAATCAAAAATCGACATCAGGTACTAAGTTCACTGTATTATATCCAAGATGTACCGTCATAGCACGTCGGCAGTGTAAACCGAAGCACCGAAGACACCCACTTAGTGCCCCACCGGGGTATCGGACCGGCGACCCTGGCGACCGATGACTCCTTCATCTGATTTAAAAATACAAGCCCCAATTCAGCTTAACTCTTTTAGGTATCAATCGCTTTTTAATATATTTCGCGCCCATTCAACTTGTTGGTCCAATGCGTGGGTAAGTGGCGGGAAATACATTAAACTAAAGTCCATAGTACTCGTGAATGGACAGGATACTACGGAACTGATTCCATCAGATATGCATAAAAGATGTACTTGGGCGATGACTGCCACTTTTTATCACATAACCCGTCTATTCGATTGCCCCTTGCTATATATAAAACAATAAAAACACTAGTCAGAAACAATGTCAGAAAAACGATAACTTAACGATAGTTTCGAGCTGATCGATGACGTAACCTTTAACTCTTTGAACGACAGGAGCCTATAAAGTGATCGTGTGTCGTCGTGCCCACCACGCCAACAACCACTAAAAAGGCCGGAGTGAACGTGTACTTTGATCATGAAAAAAAACTATTATGAATTGTTTTTATTGGTTTAAACGTTACATCAATTTTTGATACCTTGGCGTCTGAGTGATCACTTAATTCAAATATGTAAGCGTTCAAAGGGTTAAAAAAACAATCGATAATCGTTATTTAATTAGTAAAAGTAAGGACAACATTCTTGGGATATTGTTATTGATATATTATTTAAAACGATGTTTTTTCCAGTCGTGTTTTAAATAGTTACGTAATAAATAATATACTCGTAGGCACTATAAATTGTTGCAGAGACCGGGAAACAGCAATTCGCGGATGAGCAATTATTATGTGTAAGTTTCTATTGATTTTTCTAACGAAACCTGTTTCTAAATATATAAAAACAAAAAAATCGATTTTAATGATTTAAATATTACATACATTTAAATGATTAATATTAATATTTTTTTTACACTTATATTACGACGTTACGAAGATTTTAAAATTGTATGTTTCCTTCATAATGTTCTATTCAGTCATAAGCCCATCAACAGATGGCGTTACGCGTTCTAAAACTGCATCTAAATGTTGTTTATTTCAAAAAATGGTCTCGAATTAGCTATTGAGAAGAACGGTTGTTTTACTTCTCCCACACCTCAAAAGCGCCCGGTGCAGATGATGATGATGAATATTGAATAGGTAAAATCAATACTTATGAGTCCGCAGGAAGCTCTGTTCTCCATACAAACGTAGTACCTACTTCCTGTAGTCAGCTAGAAGTCTTAATTTTTTTTTAAGTGTTTTGAACTCAAATTATGACGTAAGTATTAATAATTCTAATACACTAGTACTAAGGTACTATCCAATTTTTTAGTGGGTAGGTGTGAACAGCGGATAAATTATGCACCTTACGCCCAATGTGGCGGTAGCGAAATAGCCACACATATTTTGACCAAGGTGTAGGCTTGTAGAGTTCGGGCGTGTAGAAATAGAAGCTTGGCTCTATATGACATCTTATAACTTTTTCACAGTGCAAGCCATATGGTCTCGTCTTGGCAATACTTTACATGAAAATGTTTTACTGGTATGATATTCACACGAAGGACTAAAGAGGCCTAGGTAGTGGAAGTGGACTATGGAGTTTTTCTACGGACAATAAATCCATAGCTCTTATTTGGGAGAAAATGACTAACTGTCCAGTTTTCTTTGGCATTTCTTCTCGGCAGTGGTCTTATTTTTTAGAAATGCTATTAGACTTTGACACAAAGGTTCATTTATTTAATTGATTAATCTCTTAATTAATGAAGCCCTAACCCTAAAATGATTTGGGTTACAAGGGCAGATAACACTGCCATCATAGCAGTCGATTCCACAAAAAATGTCTCCGCAAATTCTTAGAATTATGTAGCAAACGGAGTTTGGTTCCTATAGGGGGTAACCAGATATTGCTAACAAGATTGACACCCCTGTAGACGCCAGATTCTACCCGCCCCTAATGTACCTAGCACGTAATTTAGAAACAAATAAAGATAAGACGTTAGCTAGGTAAATTTAAGAGTAACCCTGTTATTTAAAATGGAATATTTAAGAAATATTGTCATATTTACGTAAATATTAGAACCTTGTCGCACTAAGCGGAAGGAATAACTCTTTAAGGCGAGTTTATTCATTTCAGCAAGTATTATGACACAATCCGAGTGATTGCGCAATAATGCTTGGAAATTTCCATACGCAATGAAATGAAAGATTGCGTAATAGTGTAAAATGCATCGATCGTAGATCGAAATTACGCTATGAAAATGGCATGTTTTGTGAGCTAACTCACAAACAATTGACTCTGAGATAATAAGGTTTTTATTATATAAAGTAGGCGCTGAGGCGCATATTATAAGCCCTGTTTGAATCACAGGCACTAAGAAATGGTCGCGCAGCGAATTTCTTAAGATTGAATTAATTCAGAATAGTCGTTTTTACACAACGTTTTTCCCTCTCAGAGCCAATATTAGGAAGGCGCTGTCCAAGTATAAAGGGTCACGTGTGACCACACCGAACGCCGACTCGATGAGTCTTAGTACAGGCCAGTGAGATAATCACAGCCTCCGCAATCCGCGGAAAACCGCGAGATTTGTAAGAATCCCTATTTATACTCGGACAGCGCCTCGTAGCGTGCACTACTTCAGGGTGCTCACGTTACGGTCAGCCATTACGAAAGATAGGAGGTGAGTTCGCAACGTACTTCACTCAGTACCGAAGAGACACTCTAAGGAAGAAACCCAGAACAAGAAAGAAAAGCGCGTTGGGAACTCAGCTCAGGAAAAGTTTAGGAATCTAGACATTGTGTCCTAGATTTAGATAAAATCAGTGTTAAAGTCATTATAAATAAGTAAATCTAAATATATAAAAGAAGAAACTGACTGACTGACTGATATATCAACGCACAGCCCAAACCGCTGGTCCTAGGGATTCCAAATTTGGCACGTAGGTTCCTTATAAGGTCTAGGGGTGCACTAAGAAAGGATTTTTCAAAATTCAACCCCTAACAGGGTGAAATAGGGGTCCGAAGTTTGTATGGGGAAACAAGATTAGTTGGACTATTTTATTCGAAACTTCACAGGAGTATTTCTAACGATAAATGAGTAAATACGTGTTTCAGGTTTTTTGAGAAATCAACCCCTAAAAGGGGGAAAGGTGGTGACAAATTCTAAAAATCGACATAAGTATTGTTATTATGATATACCGGGTCGCTGATAACGAAAACAACAATGATTTTAAAATCTCACGTGGAGGACGTGAAATACCATCCCCCCTGTTGGGGTGCGAGGGGGATGAAATGTCTAAATATTAATATAGGTGTCGTTTTTATGGTTTTTTGGGACGTTAATTACGAAAATGGCATCGGTTTTGAAATTTAATATTGTGGACATGAAAACTTTTGAAAGTTTGTGCCAAGTTGCAAGAAGAAACTGACTGACTGCGTGAGTGACATATCAACGCACAGCCCAAACTGCTGGTTCTAGGCATTCCAAATTTTTCATGTAGGTTCCATATAAGGTCTTAAGGTGCATTAAGAAAGGATTTTTCAAAATTCAACCCCTAAGAGGGTAAATTGGGGATCCGAAGTTTGTATGGGGAAACAAGATTAGTTGGACTATTTAATCGAAACTTCACATGAGTATTTCTAACCATAAATGAGTAAATACCTGTTTCAGATTTTTTGAGAAATCAACCCCTAAAAGAGGAAATGTGGTGAAAGATTCTGAAAATCGACATGGGTTATGTTTCTATGGTTTATCGGGACGCTAATTACGAAAACAACAATGATTTTAAAATCACACGTGAAAGGCGTGAAATACTATCCCCCTGTTGGGGTGCGAGGGGGATAAAATGTCTAAATATTAATATGGGTGTCGTTTTTATGATTTTTTGGGACGTTAATTACGAAAATGGCATCGATATTGAAATTTAATATTGTGGACATGAAAACTTTTGAAAGTTTGTGCCAAAAAGTCAAGAAATAACTGACTGACTGACTGAGTGACATATCAACGCACAGCCCAAACTGCTGGTTCTAGAGATTCCAAATTTAGTATGTAGGTTCCATATAAGGTCTTGAGGTGCATTAAGAAAGGATTTTTCATAATTAGGGACTAAGGGGGTGAAATGGGGGTCCGAAGTTTGTATGGGGAATCAAGATTAGTTAGATTATTTTATCCGAAACTTTACAGGAGTATTTCTAACGATAAATGAGTAAACATGTGTTTCAGGTTTTTTGAGAAATCAACCCCTAAAAGGGGGAAAACTGGTGACAAAATCTGAAAATCGATATGGGTGTTGTTTCTATGGTTTATCGGGTCGCTGATTACGAAAACAACAATGATTTTAAAATCCTACGTGGAGGACGTGAAATACCATCCTCTCTGTTGGGGTCCGAGGGGGTTCGAATGTCTAAATATTAATATGGGTGTCATTTTTATGATTTTTAGGGTCGTTAATTACGAAAATGGCATTGATTTAGAAATTTAATATTGCGGACATGAAAACTTTTAAAAGTAGGTGCCAAATTGCAAGAAGAAACTGACTGACTGAGTGAGTGACATATCAACGCACAGCCCAAACTGCTGGTTCGAGAGATACCAAATTTGGCATGTAAGTTCCTTATAAGGTCTAAAGGTGCATGAAGTGCCGTGAGTTCCCTATGAAGATACGACCTTTTTTGATTCAATGTATTGTAAGTGGTTTTATTAGTCAGTGCCGTCCGATACGATTTCGACATAAATCGATATCTGAGGGTCCGAGAGGTCCCCTAATACGACTCCGAGATAAAATTTGGAAAAAGTGGCGGCCATATTGCTTTTCTTCATTTCCGTCCCGATTTCGTTCAAAATCGATATCTGAGCGTCCGAGAGGTCTCCTTATACGACTCCGAGGTAAAATTTGGAAAAATTCGCAGCCATATTGATTTTCTTTTTTTTCGTCCCGATTTTATTCAGAATCGATAGATATCTAAGCGTCCGAGAGGCCTCGTAATACGAATCCGAGGTAAAATTTAGAAAAAGTGGCGGCCATATTAATTTTTATCATTTCCGTCCCGATTGCGTTCAAAATCGATATCTGAGCATCCGAGAGAATTCTTAATACGAATCCGAGGTAAAATTTGGAAAATGTGGCAGCCATATTAATTTTTTTCATTTCCAACCCGATTTCGTTCAAAATCGATATCCGAGCGTCCGAGAGGCCCGTCCCCTAATACGAATCCGAGGTAAAATTTAGAAAAAGTTGCAGCTTTATTGATTTTCTTCATTTCCAACCCGATTTTGTTCAAAATCGATATCTGAGCATCCGAGAGGGGGACCTCTCGGACGCTCAGATTACGATAATACGAATTTGAGGTAATATTTGGAATAAGTGGCTGCCATATTGATTTTCTTCATTTTCGTGCCGATTTCGTTCAAAATCGATATCTGAGTGTCCGAGAGGTCTCTTAATACGCATCCGAGGTAAAATTTGTGAAAGTGGCGGCCATATTGATGTTCCCTTTTTTCGTCCCGATTTCGTTCAAAATCGATATCAGAGCGTCCGAGAGGTCTCTTAATGCAAAAAAGTTTAATGTTACTATATAGGCGTGTGGGGTATCTATGGATTTGCTTTTAGAAACGACATAGAGTTTTCGATATTTTTTTATTTTAATCTACCTTTAGATTTTTTTTAATCGTATGGCATTTATTTACGAACCGTGAGATCTTTGAGAAGACAAGTTTGCCAGTTTTGGTTGCAATTTTAGCACCACCCAGGGGTCAAGTGTAGGGTAACGGTGGGTACTCTCTATGGACGTGGTACAACTTGAACCCCCCTTTGTCAAGTGAGTGGGCAACTTGACTGTTAGAAGTTCGCAAGCCGCCCGAAGGCCTCTAACTTGGCATAACGATTGCTGTCGTAGACAGCAGCTGGTATCAATGGCTTAACGTGCCTTCCAAAGCACGAGAGCGCTCAGTTAGTAATCACTCAAAGCGTTCACCCATCCAAAAACTGACCTTTTTTTTTTTTATTTTGACCCAGAGAAATGCGTTACGCATACCAATACGTAATATGAGGCCTGCGGGGACAAGCCAGATATTACGCATTAGTTATGTGGGACTCTCCGGTCCAAGCGATGACCAGCCTACCCACTAAAACTCTGGGATGCTGCCTCCACCGTGCCCGAGTGGTGATGCCATGGGATCGCGAACATTTCACCACGACATCACCGGCACCATTGCCCTAAGGCGAACCCTCACCAAAAAGGCACACTGTAGCACCTCCCTACACCCCGGGAAGGTTAGAGACCAGCACCGACACACGGTGATCTGGTCCCACCCGCGCCACGGCACCGGGAGGACAAACGCCCCTACCCCGCAGCCCTCCGCAGCCGAAGCCGCCGGCCCCCCAGTGGGCCGTGTAATTTTTTATAGAGGTTTTCTTCCTCGCGACTGCAAGCCTACCGCAAGCGGGGTCTTCACAGTCCCCGGTCCGGACATCATCGGCCCTCTGCCTAGTCGGGATTACGGGGCCGTTATATTTGACGAGGCAAACGGTCGGTGCCTCGAACCGCACTACGCCGCCGAAGCGGCCCACCTTCGTCGGACCTGGGGATTTCTCCGTGGAGAAGTCCTTGGTCCGATACCCTCCTCCCCCCCTGACAGGTTATTGGTAGCCCGACAAGTGATCACTTAGGGTCCACTAAATGATCACTTGCCGTGCCTCCAGGACGCACCGGCCAAGACTCTACCCTTACCTGCGGATCAACCGGATCAACAGGTATTGGTAGAGCCCGGACACTCGAGGAGGTTACCTGTCTCGCGCCCCATCCAAAAACTGACCTGCGCCCACATTGCTTAACCTCGCATACCGCACGCGGGTGCCGCTGGGCCACGAGCGCTCTAAATTCTTGATAGTTTGTTCCAAATTGCAATTCAATCCGTCCAGTAAAAGCAACTCGGTTGTAACAGACGTACTGAGAGTAAGGAGTGCGAATGGAAGTGAGGCCAAATTTTCTTTTTGGATGCTCCAATGGGAACTGGCAAAACCTACCTAATAAATTTAATTTTAGGAAAAATAAGGGTTACACGTAATTTTGAATTAGCCGTATTTCTGATGTACTTCAAAGGACCAGCGTTTATGACAGCTGCGCGCTGCTTGGTCATTATCAGACCTATTGGCGTTACTGTAGTACACAGATACTTTTACTAAGGGCCTTTTAAGACATGCTTTTATTTCATCGGCCCTTTCCCCTTCGGCCACTCGGAAATGTATGATAATAGTTTTCAATTCTTATTTTTGCCAAAATCAAATGAAATTCAACAGTTTGCCGGTTCTCAGAATGTATACTGACTTTTCATCTGTTCATCTGTTAATGAATCACTATCACCAAACTTCGTATACCGAAACCCCTAGAATGTAACCACTACTTTTCTGGAGACCTTATCTAAATCGGTTCAGCCAAACGCGAGATAATCGTGGACAAACATATGAACCTCTTTTTTGTAGACGGTTAAAAATTACGCTTAGTACGCGGGCGAAGCCGCGGGCAAATGCTAGTTAATTATAAACAGTGTTAACTTCAAAATACGTTTTAATAAGAACATAATCTGTGATAAACAATATAAACCATTTACAATCCGTCCGAACTCTTTTACTTGTTACGAATCATAAGAAAAAGCAGAACCAAGGTGGCACCAAAATCAGAGTAGAGTCAGTCACTGTTATTTTACGAGAGGAACTACCAGTCATTTGTATACAGTCCACTTTAAACATTTATATTTTTGGGCCTAATCAATCCGGATTAGTGCATCATTTAAAACCCCAATACAATAGAACTCAAAGATTGGAAATAAAATTACAAGGTAAATAGCTACAAGCGGTATTCCACAGGAAAAATACTCTTTTATTTTGGACACATGTGTTTACTGAGTAAAATCCTTGGCAAGTTTGTTCGCCCGCACCTTGAACTCAACGCGAGTTCAGCCACTATCCTTGGTACGTCCTGATGTCTGATTGAACTTGGATATAAATATTCTGCAATAAAGCTGCGATGAGTACAACTGTTTCAATCTAAAGGATGTGGGTTTGAAACCCGGCTCGTGCCAACGGTTTTAAAAAAAAAAACTTATGTACGAAATACCTCTGCTTATCTCACATAATTCTCATTCAATTTTAGCTTCAAGTTAGTAATAATAATCGTATGGCATTTATTTACGAACCGTGACATCTTCGAGAAGACAAGTATGGTTGCCAGTTATTGTTGCACTTTTAGCACCACCCAGGCGTCACGTGTAGGGTAACGGTGGGTACTCCATACGGACGTGGTGCAACTTCGACCCCCCTTCTCAAGTGAGTGGCCAACTTGACTGTTAGAAGTTCTCAAGCCGCCCGAAGGCCCCTAACTTGGCTTAACGACTACTGTTGTAGACAGCAGCCGGGATCAACGGCTTAACGTGCCTTCCAAAGCACGGGAGCGTTCAGTTAGTAACTACTCAAAGCGGTCACCCATCCAAGGACTGACCCCTCCCGACATTGCTTACCCTCGCATACCGCACGCAGTACGCGGGCGCCGCTGGGCCACGAACGCTCCTAGTTTCAAGTTGATAAAGTGTTATGCATGATTGTCTAGTGGGTAGGATTAGAGAAGAGAGATGACGGGTCTTGGAGGACCAGGAAGAATGTTTTTGTCCCTATAATAATATATGTAATGAAAGGCAGAACTAATAGAACCAAAGTGACCGACATAGCCCTCCGAATCGCTAAACGTGGCAGTGGGCGGGGTACATTGCTCGTGGAAGGGTTCTCGAGTGGCGACCACGTACTGGAACAGCGTGGGTAGGCCCCCCACAAGGTGGACTGATGACCTGGTGAAGGTCGCGGGAGTCCACTGGATGCGGGTGGCGCAGGATCGGTCATTGTGGCACTCTTTAGGGGAGGCCTATGTCCAGCAGTGGACGTCTTTCGGCTGATATGTTTTTTTTTAATGATAGACTGACCAGCGATTGGCTTTGGTCTCACCTGATGGAAAGTGATGACAAGGCCTAAGATGTTGCTCGCTGGTTCAGTAATAGCCTATTCACTCTTGTCTTGAAGAAACCCCGATTGTATGTATCAGGAAATACAGACGGCCGCAGCAAATTCCAGTCCTTAGCTGTTCGCATTAGGAAAGAAGAAGCAAATTGCTTCGTGCGAATAAATGGTAGACTGACAACGTAAGGATGCAACCGCTCACCACGTCTGGACATCCGTTGATGGAACGGGGAAGGCGGAACTAAGTCATGTAATTCCTGTGCACACTCTCCAAAATGTATCCGATAGAACACAGACAAACAAGCAACTTGACGGCGGTGTTCCAAGCTCTGTAACTTAGATTCAACCGCCGGATCGTCCTCGAAAAGCCTACGAGCACGGCGCTCTACCTAATCCAAGGCCGCTAACTGATACTTAGCGGAACCGTCCCAAAGGTGGGAGCAGTACTCTATGCACGATCGAACCTGAGCTTGGTACAAGGAAAGAAGCTGTTTGATGAAAGGCAGACGGACTGTTTCCTTGTATAAAAGTTAATGCGTAAAAACTCGTTCATGTAATGATGCTTATTCATGTTACCATAATAATTTAAACCCATTGATCAAATAAGTATAAAGTACTTACATGTAACAAAGTTATTCATATTAAATGAATTTACGCCTTATAATGATTTCCAGCCAATTAATTTATAATATTTAGTTATATATTGTGGTTAACTGTTGAAGATTTCGGAATAACCAAATACGTAGTAAGGTAAATGTCCCAGTTCTCAACACTGACCTAATAAATGCACTTTCAATCTTATGCCATCATAATGATAGAGATGATCAATACGTGTCATCTATTGGACATTAAGGGGATTATTACCGGCCCGTGGGCGGACTACCTATATACTCATAGAAGGTACAGCGCTCTGCGCGTGCAGTACAACAAAGTTTTCAGGAAGCTGATGGGGCTGCCTAGATATGTATGTATATATTGTTATGCCTCATACTAGTTGTTGCTTTCACATGATATTTTTGGTGTTTTTTTTTCTTAAATTTAAGCGTTTTCAAAATAAAGAGTTACTAATATCACTTCAGAAGAGTAAAAAAAATACACGTAAGTCATATTTGCATTAAAAAAACCGTTTTTTAAATTGAAACCATTTGGGTTAATCCCTTGAGAGCTTGAAGATATTACAGACTACAGCCTGTATTTTGTTCGACCATGATAGTTTTCGGAATGAGATATTTAGCAGTCAATTCATATACACTTTGACGTCATCAATAACATATAGGTAGTAACACTTTTCAAAACGTACGAGTATCAAAACTTATAGCGGTTATTTATTTAATAACAATGTGTGTTAGTGCCTCATATCTATCATTACTTATTATAAACATTTGTCGTGTACACTATATTCATACCTACCTACATAGATATATTATATTAATACCACTCATTCGATTCTGGCTCTATCAGATGTAGACTTCGCGAGTCATCTTTTTTACCGACTTCAATAGAAGGAAGGAGGTACTCAGTTCGTCTGCATGTTTGTTTGTTTGTTTGTTTTTTTTAATGTATGTATGTTCCCCGATAACTCTTGACCACGTTGGCCGATTTTGATAATTCTTTTTTTGTTTCAATGCAGGTACCCCGACATTGGTCCCATATAAATTTGGTGAAGGTCGGACGGACACACGAAAGCTGTTTTGCCCAAGCTGTAACAGAGAGGCTTCGCTTGCTCGGTCAATAAACTCAGGCATTTATTCTCAAAAGGAGTAGGCAGAGCTCATGAAAACTAATTTCCGCTTGTAGAAATTGTATGTAGGTACCTTTATGTTTAAAGGCCAAGAAAATGTGATATTGCAATGATAGGTTAATTGCCAATTCATCGCCCACAACACACTTTTTCCCGGTTTCCATAGTCAATTGTATAGACTTTTTTATCTAGTCAGTCAGTAGTTTAAAAATAAATAAATTAAAAAATATATATATTCGCGAGAGCTAAGCTAGTAATGAAGTTTTCATGAATTAATTCATTAGGCAAACATGTGGCTATTGCATCAATACGAGACGTCATGATAACATTCTTTTCGTCACATGATGTTGACGTATGCGATGCGTATGCGTGATAAGATACTTAGCTGATTTCGGTTACGTGATGAATGCGGAGCGGTCATGTGATGTTGTTTATGTTAATTATTTATGTCACGATGATAAAAATTGTAGTCAAGTTCAAGTAAAGTTGACTAGAAAGTTCAAGAAACTAATATACAGTAGACATTTTTTTTATGACATAGAAGACAAACCAGTAGACGAATCGCTTGATGGTATAAGCGATTAGCGCCGCCCATGGACACCCGCGACACCAGAGGGGTTGTAAGTGCGTTGCCGGCCTTTAAGATGAGAGTACGATCTCGAAATGAACTTAGCTTTACAGTGTGTTCCAGGGTGTTATTCACAAACCGAGCCGTCCTCACCTCCCACCTCACACCTTACCCATAATGACATTTGACAGTTTCCATATAAAAACGGGTGAGGTGTGTGGTGACAGGTGAGGACGCGTCGGCTTGTGGATAAGAGGGCCGCGTGTTTCTGGACCAAGCAGATACACTCATTATGCGCAATACACGGCAACTCACACATATGTCTATCAAGTGAGGGGCGTTAATTTTAATATTGATTAATATATTTAAGTACATATAATATATATCTATTAAATATATCGTCGTCTAGTACCCATAACACAAGCCTTATTGAGCTTTCTATGGGACTAGTTCGATTTGTATAAAAAATTGTCCCCTAATTTATTTATTATTATTTATTTTATTATTTATCATCAAATGAGCTCAAAGATGATGGCCGTTGGGGCGGAAAGGTTCTCGAGTGGGAGTGGCAACCACGTATCGGATGGCGCAGCGTGTGTAGGCCCCCCGCAAGGTGGACTGATGACCTGGTGAAGGTCCCAGGAGTCCGCTGGATGCGGGTGGCGCAGGACCGGTCATTGTGGCACTCTTTGGGGGAGGCGTATGTCCAGCAGTGGACGTCCTTCGGCTGATATGATGACGATGATGATGAAATGACTCGAAAGATCTGTCCCTTGAATACAGATTAAGACTACACCAACCACCGGGATACTTGCGCAATGTTTTAAGCGTGCGTAAGGTAGATTGAAATGTCATTAAATCCATGTATTAACAATGACAGATTTACCTATATTACGATTTAAAACTTACGTGTGCAATGCAGGTATCTCAGCGAATATGACAAACCTATTCGAATTATTGCAAGGGTAAAACTAATCAACTTAAGAGGCATTGTTAAAAAAAAAACTTGAATTAGTACCTAATGACATTATTTTGCAACATTAAAATGATTGAACTATTTGTATGTCAATATTTAATTGGTCTATAAAAAAATACTAAATCTTAAATATCATATTTATAACTATTAATGACTCTACTTTACATCGACCCTTGCTTGCGGCTCGGATCGATTCTTGGGTAAAATGGCTTGTTTTATGCACTTGTTGTACAATCTACTATTACGCACGCTCAAATGTACTACGCAATTATTTTGCTAAAAACCTCATAACTTCATATTAAGATAATTTCTTTGTCATCTATAAATAATTGTTATCGTGAAGTGAATGAACTTTCTCGCGATTTCGGCTCACAAGTAGCAGGCGCTCATAGATCGGAGGTGATTCACGCGTTGCGCAACAGAGTCAAAGACCCGGCCTTCACGTGGGCGCAAGGTGAGCGTTAGGTGAGATAATTCTAACTAACTAGACGATTCGCAAACGCATAGAACACAAACAATGACGCTGCCGTTCTAATTTGAGCTGTGTTGTAAGTATTTTAGATTCAAAATAGTTAGGTATTTTTTTTTGTACTTTAAAAAAAATTACCTGTCGCAATAGAAGTTCGCAGAATTAATTTTGGAAGACGCCTTTATGAAATATTCAAAGGTTATGTGGCTTACGCTATGAAGTCTGGGGATATAGCACGCTATAACGTTACAATTTGTGATGATCAGACTGTGGTGATTATATGACTACCCACGAATTTTGGAAAAATTACAGTACGATAATACACTCGACGACTCCATTCCTGGATCTCAAACTGTCTGCTTAAGTAGGTACAGCCAGCATCAAAAGTAGCTACGCATTTGAAAAGTTCAAAGTTTTTATTGTAAGGGAATAAGAGCTTCTGACCCCTTCATATGCTAAGCTACTTTTGATGCTGACTATGTACCCAATACCAAGTGTCATCGGTCTTCGCATTAGGTTGAATGAGTTTCGGTGAGAGGTAACAGACAGAGGTACTTTCATGTTTAAAATATTATTACCTATTAAATTAATAACTAGTGGCTCCGCGATTTTTTTTCAATATTCGAAATTTCCATAAATCGACTCGACAAAAATTTCTTTACCTATAATTATCAAACCTGCACATTTGTCGAAAATTGGTTGAAAAATGCGAGATGTAGAGGATAGGAGCCGGAAAGCGGGACATACGAAGCCATTTTTGCCGAAGCTGAAACGGAGACCTTCGTTTCACTCGGTCGTCGGTAATTAACTACATTGCTAGATTATGAAATCATGGCATATTTTTACTGTATATAATTAATTGTGTCTCACCAGTCTTCTCCATTCATTCCTATCCCCAGCTTGCCTTCTCCATAAGATTCTCGCGCATAATGTCTTCCCAGCGTTTTCGTGGCCTGCCCCTTTTCCTTTTGCCATCTGTCGGTACCCGGTCCTTTACCTGTTTTGTCCATCTGGTGCTGTTCATTCTATAAACATGTCCTGTAATCAACCGACTTCAAGATTTCAAAAGAGGAGGTTATCAATTCGGTTGTATGTATTTTTTTTAATGTTTGTTACTCCGTAACTCCGTCATTTCTTAACCGATTTTGAAAAAAACTTTTTTGATTGTAAGTACATATATCCAAGTTGGCCCCGTTTTTGTCAAAACGCAGTTCTGATGACGGAATCCATGAGGAATTGAGGGAATCCTCAAATCTTAAAGGCAAACATATAGTGATTTGTGTATTTTTATCAACAAATCGCGAATTTTTATACAAAAATGTGACATTTGATGAAGCGGAACTGCTGATGATGATCAGAACGGAACTCTTCAACGACGCGTAGTTCTCGTTTAGCGATTTGTTCTCTTCGTTTTGTTTGTCAAGCAAGCTAGGTTTTCAAGACACATTTTTGTCAAGCTTGAGTTCTGATGGAGGATTCCATGAGTAATCGAGGATACTTAGTCTTCTACCATTATAAACATACTTATAACCAGTTTTATTTTATTATCACAGGCCTCCCCCATTGAAGTCGGTTTTTTTTTCTTAAAAATTATTTCAGTAAGATTTCGATTTATGTAGGTAACTGTGTGGCGGTGACATTGTCATTGACCACAAAACCATAGAATGTCCCGAACTATCCTCATATTTTTCCTATCGACTTTGGGGCCTCACACACAATGAACGTAACATTTCCACGTTTAAAAAAGTAAAAAAAAAGTAAAAGTAGTTTATTCTTCAAATTAGGCATATTACATGCACCTATGAACGTCAATAAACTACCACCGGTTCGGAAAAATATACCTCTGCCACGAGAAGAACCGGCGTAAGAAACTCGGCGAGGTGTCATTTTTTCAAAACAATATACATTATATAGTTAAATATAAAATTACATTACTACAAAATAACTTAAATAACAATGCTACAGTAGAAAATATATTTTCGCGATAGATTACCCGTGCAGGACGCTATCACTGCCAAACATCCCTATCCAGGATGTAATCATCTTATAATATGCTCTTGAAATAAGTGTTTGTATTATTACAGATTTGAATTTAGAATTGCTGAGTTCAGTAATGTGTTTAGGAATTTTATTGTAGAATTTGATACAATTTCCCAATAACGACTTTTTCGCCTTTACTAGTCTATAGAAGGTTATTTTGAGTTTCCTAGTATTTCTCGTGGCTATTGGTTTATCAGCGTTCGTTGGAAAATGTCCCAAATTTTTCCTAACATACATTATTATTTCAAATATGTATAGGGACGGCAGGGTTAGAATATCTATTTCTTTGAAAAATTCTCTTAATGAATCACGCGACCCCAAGTTATAAATTGCTCGGATAGCCCTTTTTTGCAAAATAAAAACAGTTTCAATATCTGCAGCTGATCCCCATAAGATAAGACCATAAGTAATTATACTATTAAAATAAGCAAAGTAAACTAACCGTTTGCACCTTACTCCATTATATTAAGGCGTAAATTATATATATATATTTTTTACTATCCAACTGTCCATTAGCAGTCTCATGTCATGTTATTAACCCGCGGAACCTAGACTCGTGACGCAACCGTGACGCGAAAACCTAAGGTCCCCGACCCCGGGGGGCAATATCCGCGGCCCCAAATAAACATACGCCTTTAATGACACAAGGTCCTATTTGTCTGTTATACGGGTGTTGATTTGGTACTTTGTTTTAATAAGGTAACAGTGGTAACAATAGTTCAATGAGATAGAACATACACTGAACGCCGCGCCGTTCGATTGGATTTTTGGTTGACTTTAAAACTGATCGGGACCGTACATGCTCTGTCTACGCCTGTTGGAAATATAGGCGTGTTAAAAAACATATCATGAGTCATGACCCTGAATCATGATCATTGCACCATGTCGCTTTAGTTTGCAGTACTCTCCAAACAGACAGAATTTCTGAAAAAAATATATAATAATTTAAAGTTGTGTAATTAGACTGTGCGGCACCCTCAAAATGAATCAGAGTCAACGAAAATTTCCCTATTCGTCATTGATCTTCGGCAAAATCATAATAAAAGTATCTAAGTAGTTCATTACTCCATTCCGTCATTGTCATTAAATCAACGCAGTAACAATTACGTACTCTATAACACTAAACTCACGCAATCAATACTTCGTTGGTCACAATTGGGAAAGGGGAATTACCTTACCCGAATGCTAAACATTAATTGCTTCTTAAGTTCTTGTAACAATTGCGTAGGTAGATATTTAATTGTATTTATTTTACATTTGTTTCCTCATTTTACGGTAGTTAATAGTAAATTTGTGGAGTCAAAGTAATGGCTAAATGTTACGTTACGTTGATGTTGGTAGTATTCAAACCTCCTTTTTCTTAAAATTTTCCATTTTTACTCCCTTATTCATAAAAACTTAACAAACCTCTGTTAACTAAAATTTGTTTTGTCCCTTTCTAACTAACATAAATGTCGAAGTGACAGATAATGACAAACCAACTTTAGCGGCTTGTTAACTAATATAGGCTTGAAGGACGTTTATGAATAAAGAGGTTAGGAAATAGGAGGCAAACGAGCGGACGAATCGCCTGATGGTAAGCGATTATCGACGCCTATGGACACCCGCAACATCAGAAGGGTTGTAAGCGAGTTGGCGGCCTTTAAGAATGGGAGTAAGCTCTATTCTTGAAGGTAAAACCTTATTCATAAACGTCCATCAAACCTATATTAGTTAACAAGCCGCTAAAGTTTGTTCATCCTTATCTGTCACTTTGAGATTTATGTTTGTGAGAAAGGGACAAAACAAATAATAATTAACAGAGGTTTGTTAAGTTTTATGAATAAGGGGGTAAGTCGTATCGGTCCGGAAATACCGTAGGCGACAGTTCATTCCACAGTTTAGCTGTGCGTGGTAGGAAGTTTCTGCATGGAAAAATGCACAGTTGAGGACTTCCGACCATCTAAGTGGTGAGGATGGAAATGTTGTCACGTATGGTGATGGCGGAAAGAAGCGGCAGGGATTAACCCGAACAATTGCTCGGAGCACTCCCCGTTATATATGCGATAGAAAATGCAGAGCGAGACTACATCTCTACGCGGCGCCAAGGAGTCAAACCGATCTGAAAACCGCTGGCAGCTGAGAATTCGAGTCGCTCTCCGTTGGATGCTGTCTAGATGGAGAAGCTGGTACTGTGGTGCCCCTACCCACGAGAACAGTATTCCATATGTGGGCGGACCTGCGCTTTATAAAGCTGGCATTGGGCTGGGCGTGGAATACTGTTTCGATCTGTTGAGCACACTGAGCTTTTTTTTCCGAGGCTAATTTGGCCTTAACTACTAAATGGCCGCGGAACCGGACTTCACTCGAGATGTCGACGCCAAGGATTTCGATATTGGCGGTGGCAGTTACAGTGGTCTCAAAACGACGTGAGACGACAAATGCAAGCTTTTTTTTGCGATAAACACGTAAACGCGTCTTTGTAGGGTTGAAACGGACTAGATTAAGTCGACCCCATTCTGAGACTTGTTCTAGGAAAGTCTCAATTTCAGACACAAGTTTGTTTCGGCTCTCAATGACGTTTAGTTCTGTAAATTAAAGTGAGTTTTATTTTACCAGGTAGCACACATTTCAAAGGATATAGATAAAGAGCAGGTATTTTTTTCAATAAACCTTCATCAAAGCTTAATACTTTGATGAAGGTTTATTGAATAAGGACATAATTCGAAAACTGTTTATAAGGGGCAACTACGACCCAATCCTTTGTAGAACATATTTAAACGCTCTTGAAATGTTGCCTAAATGTGTACCTACATAATCATTGACTTATTATTAAGCTACGAGTACTTCATAAATACCTATATGCGATTCAATTCCGTATGCTCCGGAAAATGCCTTGTTCTTCCAGGTACGCTAAGAAACGTGGGTAAAGCTAGTTTTAAATAACTCCACACATCCATGGTTCTGACTTCTGACTAATGTGAGCTGATATTTACGAGAACTGGTAGATTTTGTGGTTGAATTTTTAGTACTAAGTTTTAACAGGAAAATGTCTCGAACTTAATTAAATATCTGCAGACCCATGTTCCCAGAATCACCAAGTTTATCAATTTCGAATTATTTTGTGAGGCATTCAAAACTGGTAATATGTAGTTGAGATCTTGGGTGCGACTTTCATGGTACAAAGGTAGACTGACCAGGAACGTGATTGCGTAATTGGTCAAACAAACATTAGCATATATACTAACCATTCTTTTATTTATTTTTTTAACCCGGGGAAATGCTTTTACTCATCCCGCCTAGCCAGGGAACTAGGACAGGTATGACGGACTACCGTCTAAAACCACCAGGGTATGCCCATCGCGCAGCATAAGTGGCGGTGACACGGGATCGCCAAGGCACACAACCACGAACACCGCTAGGTACCGGAAGGTACAGGGAGTGTAGCCCCCCACAAGGAGACCTTGATGATGATTACCTGGTAAAGGTCGCGGAGTCGGTTGGAAGCGGGTGGCGCAGGACTGGTAATTATGGCACTCTTTGGGGGAGGCCTATGTCCAGCAGTGGAGTGGACGTCCTTCAGCTGAGCTGATATAATGATGATAACATCTTTGTATATTTCTAGATGATTACTTTAAGCTACGAGTATGATTTACTACTTATATTATGATTGGCTTATTATGTTTTTTTACTTATGTTTAAGAATGCTTCTTCTTCCTTGGTTCTTCAAGGCTCAGGGTCGTGACCACCAGAGGAGCAATACTTCACCGCTGCTCCCAAACCTCCAACCTTGTCCTCTATTGTTGACGTCCGTGGCATCTCGGATTGTATCTGTCCATCGTGTAGGTGCTCTGCCTCTGATCCGATCTAATCATTCCTTAAGAATACTTGCAGGCTTTAAGTAACATCTTCTTACAGTGGCTGTCCAACTACTAAGTGAAGCATATCTCTTTCGGGCTTTTGCAAGGTTGAAGAGTTCCGTGGCTCTTGTGATTCTCGTCCATTCTCGGGCAATTTCTTCCTGAGGCCAACTCATCTTTTGCCTGCCTCTTTGCACATTTTAATAAACGGCAAGAGCTAGTATTTGGCATGCCTAAGAACGTGACCCAGATAGGCAACCTTCCGTTTTTTGATAGTTGACATTAACTGTCGATTTCTCCCAGTTGAAAGTAAAATCATAAGCAGAAATAAACAAATTTTGTATTGAGCAGTAACGCTGCTAACGAAAGTTCTAAATATAAAATTAGTAATATGGGCATAAATAGTTGGTATGGAAACCTATATTGTTGTTGTGACTATTCTGTGACACAAAATATTCCAAACTACAGTTGTGCGGTAAATTAATAATAGAAGCGTTGACCCAAATCACATAACTGTTTTTAAAGCATATATTTTCAGTTCGGAATATTTTGTAAGACAGTTATATGACATATTAGCGCATAACTGTGCCTGTCACACGCCTCCGCTTTTCAACTAAAAAATCCATTGCAGTTTGATCTGAATAACAACTCAATCCATATACTCGTAGTTTCGTCGCATTTCTACACATTTGGCGGTTTACTTGTGAACCTAAACAATTTTGAAATTAATGCAAAACCACCACCATATCAGCCGTAGGACACCCACTGATGGACATAATCCTCCCCCAATTTCATGGGGGGTAAATGCCATAATTGCCACGCTTGGCATGCGGGTTGGCGATCGCAGTATAGATCTCCACCTCACTCCAGGGATGCTGCTGCCCATCCCCCGGTGGTCTTGGTCGTAGTTTTAGGACATACCCGGGTCCAATAACTGCTTTCGGTGTCTTCTAACTGCCTAACATCGGTTTCTTTCAATATACACTGGCCCGCAAAAGAAGGTATAACACTCATAAACGTGAGGATAACTTCTGTACTATTTAAATTAGAAAGTTTAAATAAAAAGCATTATGTAGAAAATTTAGTTTTGTTATATAAACTGCTTTTTGACAACCTCCTTTTAAAAGATGGCTGAAATAAAAGAAAAAAGAAAAACGCTCCCTCTTCAAATGCTGTATTTTTTTACTTTTCGCGTTTCTTAAAATATAGTATTATAATATTATAGTATATTACGATATAAGGAAGGCACGTTAAGCCGTTGATCCCGGTTGCTGTCTTTGATAGCAGTCGTTAAGCCAAGTTAGAGGCCTCCGGGCGGCTTGAGAACTTCTAACAGTCAAGTTGCCCACTCACTTGACAAGCCTATTCCCAATAAGGTCGGTTTCCCCCTCGGGTTGGAAGGTCAGATGGCAGTCGCTTCCGTAAAACTAGTGCCTACGCCAATTTTTGGGATTAGGTGGCGGACCCCAGGCATTCTTCAGGATGCAACTGTACTGGGAATAACGCTAGGAGGATGATGATGATTACGATATAAGTGCAGAGAACAGGAAATTCGCAACGAGTGGTGATAAATTAAAACACGACCGAAGGGAGCTCGATAGTACAACGTTTTACAGTACACATTGTATAGCTCTTTAAAGTTTCGATATATGCACGTAATCTGCTGATTACCGCACTCGTGCGGTAAAGTAGCACCATATGTACTGTAAATTACTAAAAACTGTTATACCTTCTTTTGCAGGCCAGTGTATATAAGAACATATGTAGTGAATAATGCTTTCACATCGGCTAAACTCGGGCGGGATACGACTCGACCCGAAGTGGCTACCAATTATGTTAATACAAGTAAATGACTGAAAAGTTCATGTCAAACTTTATTAGTCAATGTCAAATGTCAGAATGTAAACTGGTAGTATTTTTGACATTTGACATGACAGGTGTTAAATAATACGGTAAGGGGGCGTCCACAAATTACGTAACGCAAAATTCTTATTTTTTTTCGTCGCGCGAAATTCTGGTTAGTTTTCTGGTTAAAATTCCCAGATAAATACCGCAAATTAGGGATGAGAAAAACTAATCAAAAGAAAATTTTATGTATACTATTATGAAAAATCGTGCGTGACGTAACTCAAACCTTGACACCCCCCTCCCCCAACGTAACAGGACCGTAACGCTTGGTCGGACTTCGCCCCTGCCTCCAATTTGCGTTACGTAATTTGTGGACGTCACCTAATTGATTGACACTTCTTCGGGACCAGTCGTATTCCGAATTAAGCCGAAGGGAAAGCATTCACTACAAATGTTACTAATAATTATTCTGTAGAAGTACCAACAGCCATAACCTAGGACATCAGGTTTATACTCGTAACTTACTTATTTTAATATCTAAGAATTGATTTAATAATAACATAACACGTTATCACATTATACAGTGGCATACAATGGTTATATAAATTATGTTATTATTCAACGGGTTCAATGAACCAGTCAATCTAAACTGCGGGGTGAATGAACTCTGATATCACGGTGTGTTCTGAGTGTATGTTGCGATGGTCTGATAAAGGTTTGTCACACTCGTATGAGAGTTGTTATTGTTTTTTAACAAGTCTACGGGGATTTTCAGAAATATTCACGTTTTAACACTCGCTAAGTTTAATGTTGTATGCCTATTCGAAATTTAATTCGTTGATTGTGCGTGCTATTATTACTGATGTGGAAAGGCACCTGAATTTTGTGTGCATGATAGATAGGTACGTACAGTAAACAGCAAAAGTAGACGATCATTTTAGTAGATACCTTGTCACTTTCACTACTTTGACGCATCCCAACTGTCACAGTACTGTTACGTTAGTGCGACAAAGTAATAAAATGATATCTGTTGCGTAGGATGTAAATGCGAACTGGTAATAACGCTAGGATGATGATGATAGATAGGTACAAGTAACGATATCGCCGACTCTCCCCTACTTAATAAGCACTTGGGCCTGACCTCTCAGCATGATTTATTGAACCATTGAGCCTTCCTTGGCGGGGCGCAATCTGTATGCGGTATCCCTACGGCATACTTTTAGCAGTGCTAAACGGACCGTCTAGATCAGCGCTCATGATTAAGAACCGCATACCGGTTTGAAACATGTCGAGCAATATTCGACTTTAAAGGCGTGACTGACTCTCCCATCATTAGAAAAAAATGTTGGGGGACAATCTCACACAAATCGTCCTAGTCCCAAAATAAACAAAACTTGTAGGTACTATGGGAACTAGGTGTTGATAATACGTACTTATATAAATAAATAGATGTTTAAATGTATAGAAAAACATCCAAGACTCAGGAAAGAATATTCGCGCTCATCACGCAAATAAATACCCTGACCGGGATTCGAACACCGGACCAGCTTTGTAGGCAGGTTTACTACTACTTGGCTAAAGTTGCGTGATTCTATATCAAAACAGTTTCTTTTTATCCAGTAGTACAGTCAACAGCAAATGTAGATGATCATTTTAGTACTTTGTCCCACTAACACAGTTGAGATGCGTCAAATTAGTGAAAGTGACATGGTACTAAAATGATCATTAATTTTTGCTGTTGACTATACCTATAACAGTGGTAGGCATAGCATTGATGTCGTTACCGCTGGAAATTGAGGAGGCCAAGACCCACAGTGGATTGTAGCGCCATCGGAGAAGAGAAGACCGCTGGAATAAGATATCATGCAAGAGGAATTGAATACTAATTATGTTCCTGAGACTTGGATGTTTACTATGTATTTAAGTATAATCTATTAAATGTGTCGTCGTCTAGTATCTATAACACAAACCTTATTGAGCTTACTATGGGTTAGTCTGCGAGTATATCTTTTTGCTATGGGACTAGTTCGATTTGTGTAAAATTATTCTTTAATATTTATTATTATGTAGGCTGTCCTGCGCTCAAATTGGCTCATACGTTAAAGAGCTACGATGCCACAGACAGACACACATATTCACAGAATCACAGATACACATGTTAAACTTTAACTCACCTCTTTTGCGTTGCGTCGCGGGGGTTAAAAGTCGAGCCTTAATTTTTCACTAACTGACAAATTGCAAAAGTTGAAAAACCCCTGTTATTTTGACTAGATATCCATATTTAATTTAGTGGGTTTTTTTAGCAGGAAATCTGAATATACTCGTAATTGCCGTTGGCGCTACTTTATCAAAACGTCATACGGGGAAATAAAGTTCCTGGAACTAGAACAATACAAATTCCATTGCGCAATAGGACGAGCCTTGGTAAAGGACGCAATGATGTAAATAAAGTAAGTGCCTATTATAGCTTGTATATTACTTATGAGCTGTTGTTGTTAATTATATTATTTTAAATTTATAAGTTTCCTTACTTATCTGCAGTGGTTAATGGCCAGATTATTTCTAAAACTTTCTTTCATCACTATCAGAAGTCACTTTTAGCATCAGGAGCGCTCGTGGCCGGCACCTGCGTACCGCGTGCGGTATGCGAGATTAAGCAACGTGGGCCCAGGTCAGTTCTTGGATGGGAGACCGCTTTGAGAGGCACGCTAAGCCGTTGATCTCGTTGTCTATGACAGTAATCGTTAAGCCAAGTTAGAGGCCTTCGGGCGGCTTGAGAACTACTAGTAGTCAAGCTGCCCACTCACTTGACAAGGGGGGGTCGAAGTTGCACCGCGTCCGTAGGGAGTACCCACCGTAAGCCTACACGTGACCCCTGGGTGGCGCTAGAAGTGCAACAAAACCAACAACCGTATTACTGTCTTCTCGAAGACCTCACGGTTCGAAAACTAAATGCAATAAGATTATTATATTATTAGTTTAAGGAACATTGACTGGAACAATAGAAATTCCATTTCGCAATAGGACGAGCCTTCATAAAGGACGCAATGTTATTGTCATAAAGTTAGTGTCTACTAAGGTTTACATACATTTATCTAAAGTGGTTAAAGGCTATTATTATAGTCTCAACCAGATCATTTATAAACCCTCCTTCTTTATTTAGAAGTCACTTTTAGAAACTTTAGGTTCAAAGTAAATGTGATATCGTAGTGATATGCTAGGACATCACCCACAATTGGTAAATTATGCCCATTAAACACTATGGTAAGTTCTTATGGGGATTCTATACAGATAGATAGATACTAGTGGCTCTGTGAGCAGTAGACCACACAAAAAAATTTTTTTTTAAATTTTTTTAAAAACTGATTCGTCATAAAATAACTATATAACTATCGAACCTGCTCACAAAATTTCTCGAGAATCGGCTGAGAAATGCGACCTGTAGAGGAGAACATCCGGACAGACAGACATACGAAAGATTTTTTGTTGAAAGCTGAAACGGAGACGCTTCGCTCACTCGGCCAATAAACCCAATTTTTCTGTATTACTTATCCGTGTCTTGCGCGTACAGTAGTCGGGGGACGAAAACTTTCGTCATTCCTTTATAAATACTTATAAAGGATGATTCACAGTAGACCGTTCCGTGTCCGGGCCGGCCCGTTTTCTATGACAGCAAACGCAACGGCCGGCGTATTTCTGTAGAAGAAAACGGGCCGGCCCGGACAGGGAACGGCCTACTGTGAATCATCCTTAAATGTACACTAAGTATTAGTGTAATATTTGCATGCCATACTGCGGCGGAACATGCATTCATGTAATTTTAGTATTTTACAAAAAAAAGTCAAAAGTATTTATTGTTTGGGAGAAATGGGTTACATTACTGACGCGATAATTGTATATAACTGTGTATGTTCTAACAAATAAATAAATAGAATTGAAATTGAGTCAGACTCTTAGTACCTTTTGAAACCAAAGTACTAAGTAGACAAGTGCATATAAAATTATACTTACTAGAGTCAAGTTTATATCAACTATTAGTTTCATATCAACCATCATCAAACCTTTTTAATAACCTAGTCAAATTAACAACTTCGTAAGAGTTCCAATCAAATAATATATGTTCTATTTAATTGCCAGAGTCAATATTTTCTCGAGTAATTTTTGCGAGCAATAATAACTCTGCGTCGTATTTAATTTAATATTGCCGAGGAATTTCAATATCCATGAGAAAGCTGATATTATTGTAGATCATGAAACTGGCTATAACATTAGCGAAATATCTTTTGTTAGTTGACCTGTGACTATCAGCCGAGTAGCCTGTTATTGCAAACTTCAATGCGATACTCGTATTCGTTTAAAATAAAACGTTGGCAGGACTGATAATTGCCTTGGTGAAAAAAAAAAACAAAAAAAAAATTAAATCGTAGATATGGAAGAGCGGTGCCTCCTGGCATAGGTTATTTTGCAAATAACCTACAAGGAGACGCCGCGCCGGTCACTATAAGATTTATATTAGTTGTTAAAGAAATAAAGAGAAGAATTTTTGATATTTTTATTTGATGTCGACTTTAAAATGACGAACTTTTTCTTACCCCGACTGTACATATGCCCCGTAAGATACCGAAATCCGCATTTGCGCAAAAAACTGGCGTTTTCGCCAAATACAAAGTTTATAATGTAAAATTAAATTAATCTTTTTACGCGATCTTACTGATTTGACTGATGCTGTGTCCAGGGTTTTCCCGAAACAATTGAATAGTTTAGTCACTAGAGTATACTAAACTTTAGTGGAACGACGAATTTCGCTATCCTACGCCGGCATTTACACAATGTCACATACAAAGTGAATAGTTTATAAGTAACCAGTCATACATTACGTGATTCAGTGTAAGTCGCAGTGGCATCTTCCTGCAGAGGTCTCTGAATGTCATCGGTCATTGCCATTGATGACGTGATATTGCGATTACAACTTGCCTTGATTGATCTCACCACCCACCACCGGTGAATCTTGACCTAAGCATTGTCTTTTTCACTAATAAAACAATCAAACACGTGTATTAATTGACCGAGCGAGCGCGAACCGGTCGGTTTCAGTGTGACCAAAAATGCTTCCGTATTTTTTTCGTAAACGAATAAAGTTCGGGTATCTCCCTCTCTGTCACACTTGCGTATTCGAGCGAGGGAGCTATTCGAACTGCTTTTTGGTTCGCGGTAGCAGCTCTGTTTTTAAACTTACCATAGATACGCTGAAAAACAAACTTCCGACTCACTTTGTCTTAGCATGTCCCTCTCCCACAGATATTAAAATATATATACATATGTCCGTATATATGTATATAAATATAGTTATTATCCTAATTAGAAAGGGACACAGAAAGACAATGTCAATCTCTCTCGGTCTCTTTGGTCGGGCACAGATATGGTCTCTACTTACGTAGTATCTCCTATTTCATGGTGTTTGCCTGAAAGTGATTGTGACATCTTGCTTTTAAGTATTAAACTGCAAATCATGGATGTATTGATGTTATGTTAACAAGTGACAACATTTCATTTTTTTTGTCGGCTTTTTTTCCAGTGAAAGCAAATAGAGGATTAAAAATTAAGTATGCTTAACCATATTTTTAAACTCTCGACAATTACCCATTTTCATATGTAGTTTATTTAATAATATACATGTTTTATACATATTTAAAAAATCGGCGGTACAATAAAAACACTTCATATTGAAAAATCGATTTCAAAAGTTCCTCATTCTAAGAGTAATTGACAAGTACCTTAAGGCGTCACAGCATGAAAAATCATACAAAAGGACTATTCATAAGGCGAATTTACTAAATAAAGTGTACTGCTGTGCGCTTTTTGTGCGCTGTGACTGTCCCAAATCAGCCTTGTGACGTCATATAGGCGGTGGTAGGCTTTCTTCACATTTTCATGAATATGTATAATTATTGAAAACTAATAGCTATAACAGTATATTTTTGGGTTTCTTGTTAACAAATTAACGAAATGAGTTAAGATTTACTACTTGGAAAGAAATGTTATCAATTGTATATCACTATGGTCGCCTTATACGGGGGCGTTTCAGAGTTTTCAGTTGTTGTGAATAGCCTAGATAAGATGAATGATGGCGATTAGATTGTTCGTGAGTGAATGATTACCACTTGTTTTTGGGTTTCATAAATAGCAGTCTGATGACACGATAACCGAAAGTCTAAATTATAAATACCTATTAAAACAAATAAAAAATATTAGGGGACAATTTTTTACACAAATCGAACTAGTTCCATACTAAGCTCAATAAGACTTGTGTTATGGGTACTAGACGACGATATATTAAACAGATATAATAGATATATACTTAAATATATAAGTAAACATCCAAGTCTCAGGAACAATCGTTTTGGCTTACCACAGAAACAAATGCCCTTACCGGGATTCGAACCCGGGACCTTCAGCTTCGTAGGCTGTGTCACTACCAAACCAACTAGGTTAAATAGGCCGACACTGGGCTAAACAGGCCGATAAACCTACAAGTAAGTTCTATCTGGGTTGACAGGTCAGATGCCAGTTGCTTATGTAAAACTAGTGGAGACGCCAAATCTTCTACTTGGGATCTTACGATTAGCGGCCACGGCAAACCCCGGATTCATATCAGCCGAAAGTCCGTCCACTGCTGGACATAGGCCTCCCCCAAAGACTGCCACAATGACCGATCCTGCGCCACTCGCATCCAGTGGATTCCTGCGACCTTTACCAGGTCATCAGTCCACCTTGTACCCTACCCACGCTGCGCCTTCCAGTACGTGGTGGTCGCCACTCGAGAACTTTTTCGCCCCAACGACCAGCATCGCACCCGGCCTGGGAGAACCCGAGTGGGTATGTCCGACTCGCACAGGCTGAAACCACTGGGGTGTTCCTTAAATCGCATTTGGACAAGGTGCCGGGAACGAAACACATCCGGAACCATGTCAGCGCTGCCCTCGCGGGCGCGGGCCCACGTAAGTGGTGGAGAGCCAGCGTCTTACCTACTCCACTCTTGGCACACTAGAACACAATGGGGGCCTTCCAGCTCGGGACCAATGTCGTGCAATGGTTAATTATCCTAACCTAACCTAATCCGGGAAAAAGTAGCGAGTTTGATGAATGACTAAAAAAACCTATTATTGAAACTAGAAAGGAAGGATAACAACATAAAAAAGCAGTTATACGGAAAATAACCAGTATTTATTGTGGTTTTCCTTAAGTAGGTATTGTTAACTTTATGTTCTTCAATAAAATGTAACTTTGTAAATACGAGTATAAAACGTGTAGGTTACATTTACAAGTTGAGTAAAAATGAGGTGAGTAGGCAATTAGGCATGATAGCTATTGCAGTAGTGATTCGATCAGTGATAATTATTCACATTTGCTACGGAATAAACGGCAAGATAATGAGCATTACGATATTTACGACCTGACCTCAAACCCAAAGGCTGTCTGGAGTAGCTCGCTCTTTAGCGATAAGACCGCGTGTTACTTATAGTAGTTTATATGCAGATGAAAAGCATCCTGATCGTCTTTGTACCTAAAGTGACTTCCTGACTTGGCGGGGCGGGAGCGATATGTGATAGGGATTTTGTTCTTTGACGTGAGTTTACTGATGTGAGATTTCCTCACTTGACGAAATACTGTCAGTATTACGTTTGCGCAGTAGTAATACCATGCGCAGAATCGGGGCAGTACTGCATTAGTATCGGTTGACACTGACAGCTGTCAGTTTTCTCATATCGTACCGCCTCCGCATCGACAAATCAGGAAGGCGCCTTATGAAGTACTAGCTGTTTCCGCGACCTCGTCCGCGTCTTCGCCCATTGGTCGCAGCGTGATGTTATATAGCCTAAAACCTTCCTCGATAAATGGGCTATTCAACACAAAAATAATTTTTCAATTCGAACCAGTAGTTCCTGAGATTAGCGCGTTCATTTATTTCTGCTTTGCCTTAAGGTTGATTGGTAGAGAATGCTTTACGGCATTAAGTCCGCCTTTTGTAGTATAAGGTTTTCTTTTGTGCAATAAAGATTAAATAAATAAATAAAAGTATTGTTTGCTTAGTGAGTTAAATACGTACGGTCCCAGAATTTGATTTCCGGGCCACTTCATACCTTGTTATAGTGAAAATCAATATGAAAGCTGATATCAAAAACAAATTGGTTGACTGTACATTAAGAAAGTAAGAGGCGCGGTAAGTAAGGGGTTCCCTGACGAGGTGGTTGGCAAAGCAAGACTGCCGAGGCCTGCCAATAACCTAGTTAGTCATGACTATAGTTACCACCAAGGTAAATGGCAATTTGCTTTACTCAAATCTAATAACGTGGTGATATAAATATCATCGCGCCATTATTATGTGTGTCACCAAATGTTCTCTACAATATCTTGGTTTCATTTCCCCACATTTTTTGAGAAAAATACTATAGGTTCAGTTCTTGACGTACTTAAATGGGGGTTGACTTTGAGAACTACGTGTATACCCCTACGTCGTAGGCAAGAGTTTTAACGTTTTAAAGGGCGGATGAAAATTAGGATCTTCGCTCAAATAAAATCGGATAATTTCCGAGCATGTTTGAGAAAATAATGAATGTTTGTCGGGGGGAAAATGCTTCAAGGCATAAAGTCCGCTAATTTTAATTTTTGAATCTGTACATTAAAGTTTAAATAAACAATATAACTGAAAGAATATTTGCTTTGTATTTTAACACTGTTGTTCTAAATTCAAAAGTTCAAAACAGGCCAAGCCAGATGTGACACAACAACCGTCGACCCCCATTGTTCGCTACACGTGACCAAATGTGGGGGCACACTGGATCAATATTAAAAAGATCGCAAACTTACCCGACTGCGCAAGAAGGAGGTTTGGGTTTTTCGAGAGTAATGAATGTATGTATAATTATTTGGCACGCTCTGCTCTGCAGCCCGAACGGCTTCATAGATTTCAACATGAGAGGTGTCGTTAGATTCGTATTTACTGTGAGAGTGACACTGTGGGTATATCAAAATAAAATAAAAAAACGAAATGGCGGATTTTTAGCGCCAAATTCCAAATTATACAGACACGCAGTCGGGTTTTTTAGTTTTTTTTTAAATAATTAGTCTTTTGTTTGTTTATGGAATTTCACGGAGTTCTGTATTGGTGGTTGGGATTTTTAAGCTTCCGTACCAAAATGCCAAAAATAACCCTTATCGTGCTACTTTGTCTGTCTGTCACATTGCTAAATATCACAAGAACTACTCATGCAATCGATTTGAATTATGAAGGCTAAAGAAAGAACAAATTTACACAAATCAAACTAGTAGTTAGTAACTCAATAAGGGCATAAGGGTGTTATGGGTACAGTCAGCATTAAAAGTAGCTACGTATATAAAGCTGTCAAAATCTCTTATTCCCTTGTGATAAAGACTTTGGAACTTTTTAAATGCGTAGCTACTTTTGATGCTGACTGTACTAGACAACTATATGCTTATATCGAGCTAATTCCACCCATTGCTTACCTACCCATAGTTGATAAGTTAAGAGGTTATCACCTACGGAGGTATGGGCATGTTATGTGGGATGAAAGCTGTTACGCAAGAAAGACATGAATTGGAGGGATGTAAGAGGAGGGGTAGGCCAAGGAAAAGGTGGATGGATTGCGTGAGAGACGATATGAAGAGGAAGATTGTGAGTGACGAGATGACGGGCGATAGAGAGATATGGAAGGAAAATACATGCTGCGCCGACCTCAAGTAAGTGGGAAAAGGGCACGCGAACGCAATGTGTACTCAAATTTCTTTTTATGTGGTGCAATTAAGTATATTTATTATAATTATTAAATTAATAGAAAACATACAAGTCTCAGGAACAAATGATTTTGCTCATCACATAAACAATTGCCCTGGGATTTGAATTCGGGACCTCCCGCTTTGTAGGCAGTACCGACTATGCTAAGCAGGCGGAAAAATTAAATCGATACATATTTTTGCAGTTGGTGACCAGACTACATACAATATTTATTTATTTATTTATTTATAAGTATTAGGAAGGTACACTTTACAGACATCATACAACACATGGTTCATTTAGCTCGCGCGTGTTCAGTAGCTTATAAACTAGCATGATATCCAAAGCTAAGTGCACACAGCTTGATCAGTAAATTAGCGCATAATTGCCCATGTGTATAATATGGGTCGGATTGCTTACGGTTATAAACATTTAACAAGAAAAACATGAAAACGAGCTAAAAAATGTAAGTGGTAAAATAACGAGAGCTAAGGAAATTCATAACATTTACTTCATTCTAGACACTTCTTATCTATGACGTTTTTTAATAATGTCTACCGCCTACTCCATCTTTAATTGTATTCCTAATATTCTTAAGCTTTGTTTAAATAACTTCTCATTGTTGTTCAATACAAAGACAATGCAAATCATTTTCACATAATGACTCCACCATTTCCATAATAGATAGGACAATGGCCAGCGTAAAAAGACACTTCATTTCAAAAGGGTTTCCCTCTGTAGGTCCTGTAAAATTTTTGTTGAAGGGGAAAGGGGAGGCCATGTAATTTTGGTCCATGGGTAAAGGCGCGAAATTGCGCAATAGTTCAATATCACCTAAAATTCGCCGGTCGTCGACCTTACGCACACATTGACGCGCGTCGCGACGCTCCATTATCTACATTAGACACACACATGCGTACGTGTATGAATACTGTACGTGTGAGTGAGTTTGTGTGGGTGAAGTTTGGAAATGGAATGATCTTTAATGAGGGCGAATGGCGGTTTTAATTCTCGAATTTATGAAAGCAATTACGAGTATGTTTTTAATTTGGAACAATGGATCGATGAATTGTGTATCGGGGTTCGTTAATTATTCGTTCGTTATGTACAAAACTATGAATTGAAACTGAATTTTTTTACAATATATTTAAGTAAGGTACGAAATTTGCTAGGATTTTCACCATATCTTTACTTATCAGTAGCAATCAACCACATTTGTATTTTCAAAATAATTTTCGCAAAACAACCGTTTCATCCTGTTCGTAATAGTGAATAAATGAAATTCTTCACATAAGCAATTGACAGTCGGTCTGTGACATAAACATAAGGAACGAAGAATATTTTAGAGATTCAATGTACTTAGTAGCAACCATTTAGCAGGCAGAGTCCCTCATTTTTTTATACTACGACAGTGGCAAACAAGCGTACCTGAGCGTACGGTTCGCCATAAGGAATGCGGTCACCGCCTGCTTAGTAATGTAACCAATAAGTTATAACATAAAAATATATTATTGTCGTGATTAATTAAACGAAAATAATCAAACGATTGAAAGACAAAGAATATTATTCGCCACAGAAACCATCCCATATCCCATAGGCGATATAAATGTGAGACGGAAGTTTGTATGGAGGTACGATAAACGAGTTCCACGTGGATAAAGTTGCGAGCATAAGCTAAGTAGTATTATCAAATAATGATAAAATGGTCCTGATAATCAATATTTTCTTATCTGAGATATCGACTGACATAGTATTAAAATCATCCATGCCTTGCTGAAAACAATCAATTTTAATAAATGACGATTATCTGTCAATAACTACATTATAACCAATTTTGTAATGAACACTGGCGATTTAAAATAACATCAAGGCCTAAAAATGGAGAATCTGATTTGATAAATAAATTATTGTAGTAAAACTCTTGTACACACTAATAACCAAAAATATATATATACGAATGAAAGAGCAAGTACAATGGCGAACTTATCTCTTTCCATCTAGGCGAACCGATCTCGCCCAGTCTCATGGATAGGGATGTTTGGCAGTGATAGCGTCCTGCACGGGTAATCTATCGCGAAAATATTTTTTCTACTGTAGCATTGTTATTTAAGTTATTTTGTAGTAATGTAATTTTATATTTAACTATATAATGTATATTGTTTTGAAAAAATGACACCTCGCCGAGTTTCTTACGCCGGTTCTTCTCGTAGCAGAGGTATATTTTTCCGAACCGGTGGTAGTTTATTGACGTTTATAGGTGCATGTAATATGCCTAATTTGAAGAATAAACTACTTTTACTTTTTACTTTTAGCTAACCTTTGTGTAGATGAGAAAAGACATAAAAAAAGGTTGTGAGATTCAGCAACGTGTACAACAAGGTACAAAATAAGACAAAACATATAAAAACAAACAAACATACATAGGCAAACACGCGTAATAAAAGAAGAGTAGGAGAGATAGAGGTCTGAATTTAAAAAATTGTCAAGGATAAGGAAAATATGATATGAAATATATAATATAATATATCACTGATGATTATTGTTGACAATCAGAGATTCATGGTTCTTAGACATGGTTCTTAGTCGGCTCAGCCATTTTTGAACTTTGAAAGGACAATGTAGGGGTTTTTCTTTTATGTTTATTGTTTAAGTTATTATTAACAAAGTTTGTTGTCTAGGAATGTTTGTAGATGTAAATTATTTCAGGAGGTCGATTTTATAAAGTAACTTCTCTAACATAAATTAATCAGGCATTTGTCAAACTGCAAAATATGCATACAGTTTTTTTAAGTATACCTACATATTACTATAGTTTTTTTTATTTACTTAAATTAGACGAGATGTTGTATTGTAGAGGCCAGCTGGAGCTGACATAGTCATTCAGAGAAAAGCTCCGAAATAAGTAAAGATATTTAAAAAAGAACTGGTCAAGTGCGAGCCTGACTCACGTGCCGAAGATTCCTTTAAAGTTTCTAAACATTTTTGATGATTTATAAAAAAAAGTCTAGATATATAGTATACTATCTTTCCTGTAATTTGCAACATTTTTAATTATTAAGACGATATTATGCCAATCTTCAGCTAAATTAATTGTAAAATTAACTCTAGATTAAAAACCTAAAACATGTTGGACCTCTTAGGCATGGCGTCGAGGATGCCGGCAGCATTTCCTCGTTGTATTGTAATGCGTTGTGGGAGGAAGCTGCTAGCTCTTCGGAAGTAACTTGTATTTCATCTGTGTCTTCGGTCACCAGTGGAGTCGACCATGAGATATATGTAGTTGTCTGGGGTTGCTAGCGTGCAGGGTTGAGTCGGAGATAATGGAGTACTCAAGATCCAAGTATATAGTGATCACTTTATTAAAAGAAATACCCTATTTTATACACGTTAGGTTTAGCATATACAAGCAATATGCGTTTATGCTGCAGTAAACTATGAAGTTACTGTTAAACTCTAAAGGTGACTAATGACCATACTTCAACCAGGATCTTAGCCATATCTTTGAAGAGCAAATGGGTACTGGGACCCCACTGACTATTTATTAATAAAGTAATAATCGTTCACCTAATAAAGTAATAATTTCAATTTATCGCTCGGTAAACTTCAGAGATACTATTAACTTTAAATTTTCCTAAATAAATCTAAAATTAACTGCTCTATAAAAAACATGAAAAACAGTTTTAGAATTTGTAGTTTAAGCTCTCTCATATGATACACTTGACCTACACGGGCAGCCTGAACCGCACCATAAATAAGTATTATTTTTTACGTTTGTGGTACGGAACCCTAAAAACTAACCTATAACGCATTTCGCGTACGATTGTTTGAAATAGATTTTGTCATTAAATAACCCTCTTCACCGTCATAAAAAAAAAAGAAATCTTGAACGCCACAAGAACTTTGAACCCTGCAGTGGGTGTGCGTAAAAACATTGCCCTTTTCACCGACCACCTTTACCAGACCCTTTGCGCTACGCCACATTCCCCTTCTCGGTTCCAGTTTTTACGTAGTTGTCGGGGAGAGGCGGGTCTTTTGTACTGGTCGATAAGAATTTTCCGTTGAGAAAAACGGCCGAAAATATACGGTCAACGGCCTCAAGGTCGCGCAAGGTCGTCGGCCGGCGGGGCGATGAACGCTGTGACCAAAACAACGACGTAATTGGGGTCCTTTGAGGTTGGCTCGAGCCTCGAGGAAGTTTGGGGTGCGGGGGCTTATGTCCTGATGAGGGATGTTCATATGTTATTGATAACTTTCGTACTATTTTCAGTTGAATAACATGATCATTATATTTTTTATGTAAATTTTTTTGAAGAAGACACTGAACCCGTGTGGCGGTAGACGACTTTCAATCTGGAGGTCGTGGGTTCGAAACCTGGATCGTATCACCGGGTTTTTGCAAAAAAAACTTATGTAAGAAATTTTTGGTAGTAGTATTTATTTATCTCCAAATCTAATACAATTTATGAAACAGCAATAAAACCTGTTTTTTATCTATAAGTATAAGAAAACTTATGTAAGAAAATTTTAGTAGTAGTATTTTTCTCCGAATCTAATACAATTTGTGAAACAGCAATAAAACCTGTTTTTTTATATACAGTACAGTTTTTTATATATATCTGAAACCGTACCGTACGCGACCAGTCAAGTTCATTTACATATTTAAACTTTATTGCACAGACTTTATTGCTGAGACGCTAAAGGAACACAAATCAATTTCTTGTTCTGCAACTCTCTGGATTTTAGGCGTCTTCCTGATTTGTCGATACGATATGAGAAAATTGTCAACCGATACTATAGTGGTCGGCGGTTAGGAAGCCCCAGTATAACACGAGAGAGAAAGGGACGGCACGACACGAAGTTTGATTTTCGAAGTTCGGAGTAGGCTTAGATTAGATACTACTGCGCAAACGTAATACTGACAGTATTTCGTCAAGTGAGGAAATTTCACATCAGGAAGCTCACGTCAAAGACCAAAATACCTATGACATATTGCTCCCGCCCCGCCAAGTCAGGAAGTCACCTTAAGGTCATGAGTCCAAAGAGGCGCCTACAGTAAAATATCGTTACTATTCGTTTGTTTTTGAAGAATATCAAACACATACCTGCCTAATTCTATTCTGAACGTAGGAATTCACTTGTACTCATTGTTTGTTTTTAGACGATGAAGCCATGCCTGTTTTTTTAAATTCTTGTCAATGACCGCGGAATGTATTTGTTGCCAAAAAACGTGTGTTCGCAATAGGTGCATAATTTAGGTTTTTATTGCCATTTAAGTATTGTTTTTGAGGTTGTTTACCAACGTGCTGTTTTGCGTCTTATTTTATTGTTATGTAGGTAATAGACAAGATTAAAAATAAGAAAGACAGGAATAGTTAGAAAAACATAACAATAAATGATAATGACCTGGGGGCCGGGCCCCCTAACGTATGTAATATGAATCACTTTCTAAGTTTGTTTTTTACTACTAATCCCATTGCGTGGTGTTCTCACCTTATTAAGCAGCAATAAGGTAATATAATTTACATATGTTTGTTGCCGAATATACAAGTGTACACCATGAAAGTTTAGCTGCAAACCAAATTTTATAAAATACGACCTACTCACACTACCTTCCATGTTATGTACTTACGTTCGTTCTAGAAGCTGAAATAATATTCGCCCGAAAGAATTTAAATTAAATCTATTTCCGCAAAATAAGACTTCTGCAGCTATTAAACAAGATCAAAACACATATTAAAAGCGAGATGACGTTCCGCTCTACCCTACCTCTCTTCTGTGCCCTACTTCTCTTCCTCAGCACTTTCGATCCACCCCATATGCGTAACTGAGGTTCTAATTGTACTGGATCTGAGTGGAGCTGCCACGAATACTAGGGCTGGTATCCCGTTTATGTTGGTTAATAAAAACCAGAGTTTGACTGCCCTTTGACCTTTGACCGCACGGTCGTGCGTAAGGGCGCTGAAGGGCAGCAGCCCTGGGGTCGAAAAACCCCAAAGGTACGTAAATATTAGAATCTCTACGGCGTAATATTTGCAGGGAAAGTCTCTTGACCTTTGGAGTTTTGAAGATACGACGTGTCTTAACATAACATATCCCTTATAATAAGTTGTGTTGTCTGTTCCTGTTCCTGAGACTTGGATGTTTTCTGTGTATTTAAGTATATAGGTATATTTATTAAATGTATCGTCGTCTAGTACCCATAACACAAGCCTTATTGAGCTTACTATGGGACTAGTTCGATTTGTGTAAAAAATGACCCCTAATATTTATTAACCGACTTCAAAATTTCAAAAGAGGAGGTTATCAATGTTTGTTACTCCATAACTCCGTCATTTCTTAACCGATTTGAAATTTTTTTTTAATTGTATGTATATATATCCAAGTTGGTCCCGTTTTTGTCAAAAGGCAGTTCTGATGATGGGATCCATGAGGAATTGAGGGAACTCCTCAAATCTTTAAGGCAAACATATAGTGATTTTTGTGTTTTTATCAACAAGTCAAGCATTTGCATCCAAAAATGTGACATTGGATGAAGTGGAACTGCTGATGATGATCAGAACAGAACTCTTCAACGACGAAAAGTTCACGTTTGGCGATTTGTCCTCCTAGCTGTGTTTGTTAAGCAAGTTCTATTTTCACGATTAATTTTTGTCATGCTCGAGTTCTGATGATGGGATCCATGAGGAGTTGAGGGAACTCCTCAAATCTTAAAGGCAAACATATAGTGATTTTTGTGTTTTTATCAACAAGTCAAGCATTTGCATCCAAAAATGTGACATTAGATGAAGTGGAACTGCTGATGATGATCAGAACAGAACTCTTCAACGACAAAAAGTTCACGTTTGGCGATTTGTCCTCCTAGCTGTGTTTGTTAAGCAAGTTCTATTTTCACGATTGATTTTTGTCATGCTCGAGTTCTGATGATGGGATCCATTAGGAATCGAGGAAACTCCTCAAATGTGAAAGGCACACAAATAGTGATTTTAGTATTTTCATGAACTAATCAAGCATTTTCATTCATAAAAGTGACATTTGATGAAGTGGAACTGCTGATGATGATCAGAACGGAACTCTTCAACGACGCGTAGTTCACGTTTGGCGATTTGTTCTCTTCGTTTTGTTTGTCAAGCAAGCAAGGTTTTTCCATGATTTCATGAGGAATTGAGGGTACTTAGTCTTCTACCATTATAAACATACTTATAGCCATTTTTGTATTTTATTGTATGGAATCTAAGAGTGCACCATCTAAGATTAATAATTTTTTTTTTCTTAAAAATTATATTATAGATGATTACTTGATTGATTAATTAGAAGTACATTAACGGTAGTACTGTAGTTTGCTGTACGTACGGTAGTATAGTCAACAACAAAAGTAAATGCCTTTCGTGGTAGTTTCAGATACGCTGCCACTAAGTGTTGGAACAATCTGCCTCCACCCATTCGTAGTTCTAAAACGATGGGAAGTTTTAGGCATAATTATAAAATAATACTTCTTTCCGAGCAAAAAGCTCAACACAGCTGAGCAGCGTATCTGTGTTAGATTCGGAGTTATTATTTCCTTTTTTTTTCCTCCTTTGTTCCACATATGTTGTTTTAAGCATATTGTTAAAATTAGTACACTATTATTATTATTTTTGTCATGATATGTTTTAATTTGTGTGGTTTAGTTGTTAATTTGTTTAGTAGCACTTTATAATTGTTTATCTTTTTATTTTTACACATAATGTTCTGTGCGAGTGGTTGGATGTCACCCACAGGGATCAGGCTGAAAATCAGCGCTGCAGCCGCCAGGCTGTAGCATCATGCTGAGCCTGATCCTTTTTGCTGGCACACAACTTTTTTTTTCTTCATTTATTATTCTTGTATTGTGTGCCTGATGCAAATAAATAATTTCTATTTCTATTTCTATTAATTGCTGTTGACTGTACATAGAGAGCTACTGTAACCTAGGTGGTTCAAGCGTGCGGCGGTCGTAGGTTCGAAACCCAGCTCGTACCAGAGGGCCTACTCCGAACCTCGAAAATCGAACTTCGTATCGTGCCGTCCCTTTCCGTCATATAGTGTATAACACGAAAGTGAAAGGGACGGCACGACACGAAATTCGATTTTCGAAGTTCGGAGTAGGCCCTCAGACTTTCGGAAGTCAGCTTTCCGATGAAGGAAAACATTGTGATGAAACCTGCATACATCTGCGAAGAAATTCAAAGGGTTAGGTATGGCTATTGCCCGTTCATTGTCGGCCTGTTTAGTGTAGTTGGTAGTAATACTGCCTCCGAAGCCAGAGGTCCCGGGTTCGAATCCCGGTAAGGGCATTTGTTTCTGTGGTGAGCAGAAACATTTGTCCCTGAGGCTTGGATGTATTCTAAGTATTTAAGTATATATTTATTAAATGTATCGTCGTCTAGTACCCATAACACAAGCCTTTATTGAGCTTCCTATGGGACTAGTTCGATTTGTGTAAAAATGTCCTCTAATTTTTATTTATTTATTTATTCTCATATATGAGACGAGGCCAGTGCCCAGCAGTGGGACGTGTATAGACTGATGATGATGATGAGATAGAAGTATAACATATGACCTTTTTAGTGTTTTCGGTGCTTAAGTAAAAAAATACAAAATGTAGTGAAATCATAACAACGACCAAATCACTTTACTGATCGAACATCAAATTTATGAATCCATAATTTAGTAAAAGGAGAATATGTAACATTAGTCATTCTAAATATGTCACTGATATAGGCTACAAAAAAATAATATTAACACATTGGTATGAGTATGTCTTAAATAGGACATTCACTCAACATGTTGTGACAGCAATCTGTCACATGATTTTCAGGGAGGTCGTTAGAAGTCGGTCAACTGTCGGGCCCTCTTAGGAAGGGTTCCGTTCATAATATAAATTGTGCATTGCAGGATCCGGCCTGGTAAATGCGTAACTTTTCAAATTTTCGAATGTGTGTTAAGGCATATTGACTGATGCTGCGTCTTCAAAAACAGACAGTTTTTGGTCTTCCTTCTAACGGGCTTTCGAAAAATTACACGATTACATTTGTTTGCAGAGAATTAAAAATAATAAAATTGTCGCATTCCCAGCAATGGACGCAAATTTTATGCACATCATTAGGCTTTATTCATCTTGAGAGAGGATTTAAACAGTGTCTGTACGCGAATCGCATCACCTGTTGTGACTATAGGGGTAAAAGGGAATCCGGGGTCGACAGTTGCGTCCATATTTGTGGCTCGCGAATTGTGGGACCGTATTATAGGTATCCTCTTCACGGTTATGCCTCCTAGTTGTCCCAGTTGTCGTGGATTTCATGTCCTGATTTATGTATGACACAAATAAAGGAGGAGGGATAAATCTAACCCGAAGGTTTTTTAACAGACTGTACTTCTGAAAACTAACAGCATCTCGTAGATACATACATAAACTCACGCTTATATTCCCAAAAGGGTTAGGCAGAGCACAGACAGCATCTGGTATTTGGATTGAATTTTCTTTATTTATTAATTTAAGCCTTTATTATAAAAAAAAAGTGTTTTTCTTAGTTATATATGATCACTTATTTTATTCATCATGTTTGTAAGGTTATTTTGAGATCGCCACTGTCTATTTCTTCTAAATATTACTTTTCATGTTCTTCCATGTCTGTGTGTCTATCCATTGTTAATGGACTGAAATTAGAACGCTCTAATATCTCGTATTAAAAGCAAACGGCTTAAATACCCCTGCACAAGCTCCAGGTATCTACCTATTTTTATTTTAATGTGAATTTTAATTACAATTTTATTTTTATTATTAATTTAGATTGATTATATTTTTTGAATTGTAATAACTATCTATTAATTGTATTCTTGTTTTAATTGCATTCTTATTTTAATTGTATGAGACTTTAATTATGTATCTCAGAGCCTAATGTTTTGTACGCCCATTGGCAAGACATAGATGATCACACCTACCTACTTATAACAACTCTGTATTTTACAGCCTACCTATGTTCTACAATAAACATTTTCTGATTCTGATTCTGATTCTATTAACCTTAATTGATATCTATAGAGAAATGTGAAAATTCTGAGTATACCGCTAAAATCTTATTCCATGGAGTTATATCAGAGAAATGTTCAAGTAACATGTGCCTATACTATAGGTATGATATAACATATAGGAATTATCCAGGTATATCATAGTATAGGTACATGTCAGCATTGCACCCGTGCGAAGCCGGGGCGGGCCGCTAGTATTACATAAAATACGTTCATAATTTTAATCGTGTCAAAATGGCTGATGTATTTATTCTAAAAGAATCTGATGTCCGTTTGGCACCTAATTTCTAGATTTGCGTAAGCACTAGTTTTTCGAAATCGATTGCCAATTTGACCTTCAAACCCAGAGAGAAAACTAAACCTTGTTATTAGACTGGTTTGCTCACGATGTTTTCTTTCTCCGAAAAACTACTATTAAATATCAAGTGTTTTTTTTTTAAACCTAGCGCACCGAACCAGGTTTCAAACCCCGACTTCGAATTGAAAGTAAGTGGTTTCCAGAATTAGTAAACAGTGTTCGGCATACCTAATTAAAAATCTATTTCCAGTTGATCTATTTCAAGCAAATTGGAAATACAATGTACTAGCATTGACGCAAATAACGATAAACTTTTTTAGGAGCAGTGTACGCAAAGCGTGCCGGTAAGAACTGTTTTGTATGGAGGCGTGCCAAAGTGCAGTTTTGGTATCGTTTTACTGTTGCCTGTTATTACAGATTGTCCATAATACATTCAGAAGGAGTGAGACAAGTTTTAACACAAATTAGCCACCAACTACGCTTTCAATTTTTATATTATCATTAAAAAAATGCTAAAAGGTTAGCTGGAAAGATCGCTTATAGGGATAAGTTCGCCTTTGTACTTCGATCTTGTGTGACATGTAGATAGGTGACACTTAAATCCTGTTATTGTTTACAATAAAGGGCTTCCACCACCACCATATCAGCTGAAAGACGTCCACTGTTGGACATAGGCCTCCCTCAATTTCATGGGGGGTAAATGCCATAATCACCACCCTTGACATGCGGATTGGCGATCGCAGTATCTCCACCGCACTCCAGGGATGCTGCTGCTCATCTCCTGGTGGGCTTGGTCGTAGTTTTTGGACATACCCGGGTCCATAAAGAGTGAGAGTGAGGACTCTCAACCGCACTCTTGGGAGTTCCGGTAACCTTATACTCACCACCAGGAACACACACGACATACCTACACAGCGAGTAGTCGTGTTATTATGTCTGCGGTCTTCTGTAAGTTATACTTTCCCAGTTGAGCTCAAATATTTTGAGGAAAAATATAAAAAAATATATACAAATAAGCGATTACCCTGCATATATCTTACTCCCATTCAAATTCAAAATCATCGCTTGTAATCTGTATCCACCCATTGTAGAGTGAAGGCCTCCTTAGGTTCACGCCACTTGGTCTGTTCTGAGTTTGTCTCGTCCACGACTTCCCCGCCATCGTCATCGCACCAACGAGGTGGTGGTCTTCTTACAAATCTGTATCCTAACCTAGTCACCACTCTGTGACCGCTTATGACCGTCTGCCGTTGTCTCGTCTTACCAAGAGTCCTGGAGAGTATAGCATCACCACCACCACCACCATATCAGCCAAAGGACGTCCACAGCGGGACATAGGCCTCCCCCAAATTCACGGGGGGTGTATGCCATAATCGCCACGCTTGGCATGCGGGTTGGCGATCGCAGTATCGCCACCGCACTCCAGGGATGCTGCTGCCCATCCCCCGGTGATCTTGGTCGTAGTTTTCGGACATACCCGGGGCCGAGTATAGCACAACTAAAAGTAATGTAGGCATAGATGTAGGTGCGAAAATACTCTCTCTGGGCATACACCTGTCTAACCCCATTGTTTATCGACCTCGCTGGCCTTCAAAAGGTCGTGTTTTATCGGACATTGGGTGCGTAGACAATCTGTGACCGCTTTACTGCGAGCCGTAATTGTGAATATTACGTGTGCATGAATAAGATAGCCCGTTTAATAATGAACTATTTATTCATAAAGTGTTGAATATTAAACAGATTAATACACTTAAGATATATGTCATTGTGTGGCAGATTTATCCCTTTTCTTTCTCTGTTCTTTTTTCGGGATAAGGTGAACGTCCCAATGACACTTTAACATTGAATAGTGGACACCTATTGTTTGCCCCTATTATGATGACAATAAATAAGTCGAAAATATTGGGTTATGGACGATTCACATCAAACGGCCGGAGTCGGCGCGCACACCACAAGAGTCAAAAGAATTCAAACCCTCCATACAGAAGCTAGACTTCGTATCCAAACGGCAGCGGTAGAGTCGGCGGCAGCCGACCGCCTGCCCGCAACCCATTCAAATATGGAATCTAACTTTCTGTATGGAGGGTTCGAATTCCTTTGACTCTAGTGGGGTGCGCGCCGACACCGGCCGTTTGGTGTGAATAGTCCATTAGTGTCGAGCACAGTCTTCTTGTACAGTCAGCTGCAGAAAAACTTGACACCCGGGCATACTAACTTTTATGGTCTTCTATGGTCAGGTTTCTCCGCCGACTGCATGTGAAGGGTTCACGGAAAGAACATGTTTAGTCCTTTAAATTTCAAAGGCAATTTGCACCTTATGTCTTTATCAGTTAGGTTGCTTTTTGTTATGAAGTTTAAGTGGTCTAGAGATGTTTTTTCCGTGGACCCTTCATATGTTTCTAGCTATTAACACTTACTTATTAAACTACGGAGACTCTTTACATCCCTGTATTATAGGATAACTTTATAACAAATGTGTCACCAGGTTCTGTTGGTTGATTATTGCTATGCATTACGTTATGTCTCTCAACTTAATTATGTCATTGTAACTACATACAGGGAGGAACAATACCACGGACTTTCCTGAAAGTAAGTTGTCATTTAATTGATGTAGAATCGACTTGTAATCATTAGAAATTTGTGTAAGAAAGAAAAATATCATTAAAATAATGACTTTTAATATGAGTAACAACCCTATTGTTTTAACATTATCATATTTGTATTTTGAAAGCCACATGTCACTAGCTTTCTTATAAGATAGGGTTGAAACATGCTGTTTTTTTAATTGATTTTAAACAAGCTATAACTCGAAAACGGTTACGAATATTAATATAGTTTATTTGGCAAAAGTATTGTACCAAGGATAACCTATTCCCTGTTTACAGGAAAGTCCATCGTTCTATTCCACCCGGTATATTGTAGTCTCACGTCTTAAAAGAGCCCTTGACGCCTACCTACTTGCAAAATAAATGTTTGATTTTCATTTGGTTTTTGATGTGATCACAACTAATCCTCAAGTCAATAAAGAGTCGGTAACGTGCTTAAGTCTTCTGGAATCGCAAGCGTCCATAGGCTACAGGCTCATCAGCTGGATGAGGTACAGGATCATCCAGCTGATGAGCCTGTAGCCTACCAGGCAGGCCGTAAGCTGGTTTGCCACTGACGTATAAAAGAAAACCTATTATTGAAGATTAATATCAATAACATTAAAACCACCTGGCTACAGTTTTAGAACCGTTTAAATCTATTTTCAAACAAACATCCATTTTATTAGCGCTCGTTACCGAGTAGGCCTAGTTCGCGGTTCCGGGTTCAAATCCCGACGCGGCACATTTGGCGGTCGACGGTTGTTACTGAGATTTTTCAAATGTGGGTCAGTTTTCATGTATTTTGAGCCTTACTAATAAAGCTGTCATTGAAATACTACAACTTGGGATTAAAGTATATTCATGGGATTTTGGATAAATATTTGTTCCTCGTCAGGCGGGGGAACACGTAATAGACCCGTTGAAATAAGTAGGCAAGTAACGTTTTCAATGTCAAATTTCTTTATTGTGACTACAGGTGAATGAAAAGGTGTTACATATATTTATATCTTACAGTAGCAAGACCGTAGCCTACCATAATTATGGTGTACAATATATCGTTACAATTTTTTTTTCTCTCTCTGCAGTCGGTCCCTCATTCCTGAGGATCGTGATCACTGTTGGATATCGCTGATGAACTTGTCTCCATCGGTCTCGATCCATGGTAGCCCTCACTGCTTGGTGAAACTTGCTTGAGGACGTGGCTACCTTGCACTCCACCAACCACGACCAGTTTCTCCAACCTATCAGCATCGCTGTGCATTATATGTCCAAAGTATGACAGTAGCCGTTGCCGGCAAACAGTGGATAATCGTGTTTTGACACCGAGCTGGGAAAGGATCGACAGATTAGTGCGTTTGGCTGTCCAGGGTATCCTGAGCATTCGTCTCCAGCACCACATCTCGAATGCGTCTATTTTTTGTCTCTCCCTGGCTAGTATTGTTTATGTTTCTACCGCATACATGAAGATAGGAAAGACCAAGGCTTTCACCAGACGTGATTTAGTGTGGAAACTTATGCTTCGGTTTCTCCAAATTACTTGATATAATTTTTTACACAAAGTCAAATATAGACAAAGTTAATTATTTTCATGCCAATTAAATACGTATAAGTTACAATCACTACTCAATAAACAACAAACAGACTATCAATTAGTCCAAAAATAATGTTATATAATATTAAATTAAACTATAATTTGCCTTTATTATTTAAAAATTGAAATGTCGTGTAAAACATTCTATCAAGTGACCATTAATTAATCTTCCTTTTAAATTAGGTATTGTCCAAGGATTTAAACGTATCTGGAATACAATTGAATATTTTAATACACATAAAATAAATACTATTTCATCAATAATAGTAATCATCAGTCAACATCCACCGATGATCAAATCAGCCACTTTTTATGAAATGTCTAAAACACACGGTTAGTATGAAGTTTGTAGGGAAATGTGCCCAATGACGTCACCATTTTCTATGGTTAAGCTGCGTCTTTTTTTTCATGTTTATGTATTTAAAATAAAATAAATAAATATTGGGGGACAGTCTTACACAAATCGACCTAGTCCCAAACTAAGCAAAGCTTGTACTATGGGTACTAGACGAAGATATGACATACTTAAAATAATTTAGATAAAATACATACTTAAATAAATAGAAAACATCCAAGACCCAAGAACAAATATCCGTGCTAAATTCACAAATAATGCCCTGGCCGGGATTCGAACCTGGGACCTCTATCTTCGGAGACAGTGTCACTACCAACTAGGCTAAACAGGCCGTCAAAAAAACTTTAAAATTGCATAAATAAGCTGAAGTTTGATTTTTCGAGTTTTAGAATGATTTGTTTTTTGGGGGGCCTCCCCCAATGTCATGGGGAGTAAATGCCATAATCACCACGCTTGGCATGCGGGTTGGCGATCGCAGTATCTTCACCGCTTTCCAGGGACGCTGCTGCCCATCCCCCGGTTGTCTTCGTCGGTGTTTTAGTCCCAAAAAATTTTTTAGTTTTGTGAAATACCCTATTAAGCCGCTGGCTTAAAGAATATAAGAAAATTGAAATTATTTCTCTTAGATATCAAATATTTCTACGCGGCCGAAGTCGAGAGAGAAACATAGTATATCAGTATTGCGATATAGCTTACTTCAAATGTGAGCGGAAACATCGTGGAGAGGCGTTCGGTTTTTAAATTAGATATCAACACGATTCCTCAAACAAATAATGGGTCGGCAGCAATCTTGTGTCTCGCTTCACAAGTGCCCATAGGCTACGGTGTCTTTACCATCAAGCAGGCCGTATATCTATTTGCCACCGCCATCATGCCAAATAAGCTTTTCTTAAGGCCTGACGTTTCGACGTAAACAAACCCTGAGTCTCTGCTATTGACTGGGATTAGTTATTTTCCGGGTTCACTGACCTCGACTAGAACTTCGGTACTAAAAATTACTAGAACACAGGCATAGAACTAAAATAAGAACACATATAATACGAATTACAGAGCCACGCGAAGGTGAAGCACCTCAACTGGCCTGGTTATGTTTTATTACACGACTGACGTATGTTATACTGTTATTATAAGCTATTGGCTTATGACCGCTAATTGCGTGAATTAGGGGAAACATTAGGGGATGATTTCATAAGAATACTCACCCAAAAAAGTACATAAAAGAAAATCATAAATTAAAAATACACAAGTGTCTTAAGAGTCCCCAGTGCGTTCGGCTGAACTCGATTCTCCATACAAACGTAGTTTTGTTGTCACTTTAAAACGCCTTGCTGAAATAACATGAAACTTTGTATACACAATGGGAGCCGCCATATCTAGGTCGGAAAGTTTCTGTTGCTAGAAATTGTAATAGAAAAAAAAATACATCGAGTTTTTGAGTTTTTTACCTCTTATATGAAAACTTTAATAATCGGTGTATTTTTTCTCCATTATTATTTCAAGCAACAGAAACTAATTTACGACCTTGATATTCCGGATCCCATTGTGTATACAAAGTTTCATGTTATTATAGAATGGCGTTTTAAAATGAGAGCGAACCTACGATTGTATGGCGAACCGAGCTAACTGCGGACTCTTAAGCTCGAAACGAGAGCGGGCGCGGTGCGGGCGCGGGGCGAAGCGGTTTTGCATTTTTGATCTTTCCGAAACTGTCGACTGTCGATTACTGCTTCATATGTCACATACGCCGCCGCTGCTCTACCGCGCTTACCGAATACAGCGTGGTTTTTGGTGCGACGTGCCCCGGACTGCGCTCTCTTTACCGTAAAACCGCCTTCGCCCTGTAACGACGCTGCGCCGCGCTCTGTGCCTTTCAAGCTATATTGCTAAAAAACTTTTTCACCTCAGCGGCTCGAAAATGGCGGTTTTGCTGCTTGAAACCAGTGAGCAAAATGCAATTTTGCTGCGAGCGTGAAAACGACTTTTCCAGCTTGAAACCAGTGAGCAAAATGCAATTTTGCTTCGAGCGTGAATCGAAGCTTCTTTTAAAGATCTTTTTAATTATTCATATCGTAGGTTAGTTTAAGTAACTTCATTCTCTCTATCCCTATTCCTTTGCGTTATATGTTCTCGCCGCTGAGGTGAAAAGTTGTATGTATCACACGAGAGCGAAGTTATTTGCATCTCGTGTCTTTAGCTCTCGCTACGCTCGTGATTCAATTATAGACTCTTTCGCTTGCTCGGGACTCAACATCAACACTCGCAGCAAAAATCTACTTTGCTCTCTTGTTGAACAAATAACTATTTCAGACAACCTAACGTCAGTGGAGATGATGACAAATAATTTAACCTGATAAAAGGTTTTGTAGGTAATTTGAAGGCGCTAGCCGTACACTGAGAAGAGACGCTATGATGTAGTGGTTCAAGCAAAGGCCTGACGAGCGGTGGTCGTGGGTTCGAACCTCGGCTTCTACAGTCAGCATCAAAAGTAGCTATGCATTTGAAAAGTTTAGAAGTCTTTATCACAAGGGAATAAGAGGACAGCAGTGGGACGTATATGAGGCATCAGGATTAGACGATTATGATGATTCCTTACCTTAAAGGAAGGATGTGAGTGACGAGATGACGGGCGTTAGAGAGTTATGGAAGAAAAAAACATGCTGCGCCGACCCCAAGTAAATGGGAAAAGGGCACGCGAATGATGATGATTCCTTACCCTCCTTTTCCTTTCGTCCCTTGGTTATTGTAGGAGTAAGAGGTGACTACGGAATATGGGTGAAGGGTGTTGTGTAATATAACATTATCTCCATCTTTAAGCCGCGCACGTTCTTTAAACAAGCTAAGACAAGCTCTTGAAAAGGATGGCATCCAAATACTTTCCCAAGGTGAAAAACGAACCAAAACAAACTCAACTGGGTTGAACGTTTCTTTAAAATGCAAATTATTAAGTGAAATAACTCTTATGACACACGATACCAACATTACACTGAATTGCGTGACATCATGAGTTCAAAGCACAGCCTAAAAAAGTTACGTCGACCTTACAAATTTATCTTTGCTGCCCACGAAATTACGAAGTAAAAAAACTCTGAAATAATTTAAGGTAATCAAAAGTCTGCCGTGCCACGGTCAACCGCAAATGTAATTTTGCGGAGCGGCGCCAAATTAGTGCCATCGGCAAGTCGCTAAATTGGTTCCTTTGCTTTTAATTAGTGATCGTCATTTGTTTTTTTTGGAAGTCAGACACGTGAGTGGCTTTTGTTTTAGACTAACAATATTATAGTAGGTACCTTCATCTATTTCTACGTTAGGGAAATACATTTTACGCATCCCGCCCGGTCCATGCCATAGGTAACTAAGCCATAAACGTTTGGTATATTTTTATCTTAACGTTATTGTAAACCGTATATTATTCGTGTTTTACTTTCGTGTATTTCATTGTTATTATTACATAAATAAAATAACACAAATAATTGCAGTGACGTACAAGAAAATCGGCCTTAATCCACATTTGCGATACTAACTGCCTTACACGTTCGCGGTATTGACGCGCGGTGCGCGGCCACTGACCCCGGGAAAGCGGTCGGAAGCGAGGAAAGCGCGGAACTGTGACGTCATCGGTTGAGTAATAACTGGCGCTACCACGAAAACTGCATATAGAAGTTCTGTTCTCCATCTCTGTCACTCGAATGCAGGTGGGATAGAGATAGGGACACGAACGAACGGATTTGGCGTTCCTGGCAGTTGACGTTTTTCAACGTTCGAATTTCAAATGTGGGAGTTCGATTGACAGTCTCTTGTTTTTGTTAACGGAAAATGTGTAACGGAATTTGGAATAAATATAAGATTCAATTCGGTAGTATGAATTTGAATTTTAAATGATAGGTACATGTAAACAAAGTGACGATAAATGTGTTAACGGATTAAAAAGGTTAACATGTATATTGTTTTGCCATTTGTTGTCATCAGTGAAACCTCATTCACCTGTAGAGGTAAGTAGCATCCCTGGAATCTTAGATTCCAGGTACATGTCACTGTCACCCCTATCAAGTTTGACATATGCTTTTCTCCATGGTACGCGCCATGGCTCTTAAGAAAACAAGTGTAGTTTTTTTAAATAAAAGATTGACCACTGATGGTTAAATTTCTTCGGGGCCTAAATAGAAGCTCACAGGCTCAGAATATATTAAAAAAACGCCCTAGTGTGAGTAGGACTCGCGCACCGAGGTTTCCGTATAAAATATTTTTATTATATAATTTAACTTAAAATTTACGGTTTTCGCAATTTTTCCTTTATCTGTGCTATAAGACGTTGCTTCGTACCAAATTTCAAGATTCTGAGGTCACGGGAAGTACCCTGTACCTAGATTTTGATTCCCTTGCGAGTGTCGAAAATTTGCGGAAATTTTTGGCATAAACGGCTGTATCTTTTGATTTCGTTGGCTTAGAAATTTGATTTTATTGCAGCTCCAAGGGACAGTACACTTGAGTATTTGATATAAATTCCAGATTGATACCTCCACGCGTTCCTGAGAAAAAGGGTCTTGACAGACGGACGGACGGACGGACAACAAAGTGATCCTATAAGGGTCCGTTTTTCCCTTTCGAGGTACGGAACCCTAAAAAATAGATATTTGGGGACAACTTAACACAAATCGACCTAGTCCCAAAATAAGCAAAGCTACCATGGGTACTAGACGACGATATCACCATGAAATACCAATATGTAGCTTAATTTAGTTTTAAATTAACAAAGTCTAAAATACATACAATTTTACGGAGGTGGTGGTGGTGGCGGGTACAGGCATTTGCCATTTGAATTTTCCTTTTAATTACTTTTCAACTCTAGGGGCGACATGCCTAATTTTCAACCCGCTTCTTAGGTCAATTATGACCTACTTTCAGAGGAACTTTATGAGGAAGGAAATATTTTTTATTACATCCACCACCACCACCACCATATCAGCCCAAAGACGTCAACTGCTGGACATAGGCCTCCCCCAATTTCATGGGGGGTAAATGGCATAATCGCCACGCTTGGCATGCGGGTTGGCGATCGCAGTATCTCCACCGCACTCCAGGGATGCTGCTGCCCATCCCCCGGTGGTCTTGGTCGTAGTTTTAGGACATACCCAGGTCCAGCCAGCCAGGTCCAGGTCAGGTTTTTATTACATATTTATTATTATTACACAAATATCGCTCTGATTGCCATAATCATGATAAAACAATTAACCCAGTAACTGTATGTGCGTCCGTCAGTTGGCGCGCATAAGGTCAATGGCCAGTTTCAGCTTCAGTAGGAAAGTGTGTTAGTCGCGGCCATTGACCCGGCCAAGCGTGAGCGTTGCTATGCGATACATCGAGTCTTGGGTGCGGGTAACAACAGAAAGTATGCCATGATTCGCTTGGTATATTCGTTTTTTTAATGTTTAGTTATTTTTATTATATGGCTATATTTTTAACATTGATTCCGGGCTAACTTAACTTACAATTCTTCTTTTATCAGTAATCGTACTAAGTTACCGTGGAAGTGCTCTACGATTTTTTTATTATTAGGTACATTATTATTATTGTTATTGATGGATGGATGGTTATGGATAGGTACTTAGTTTAAATCTTGCTATTTAACAACATTTCATTTTTTAAGCAGGCTTTTTTTCAGATGAAATCAAATAGAGGATAAAAAGTTAAGTAAACCCACATTTTTTAATTCTCAAAAATATTTCAGTTTCATATAATATAAATAAATCAATTTCAAAAGTTCCTCATTCTAAAAGAGAGTAAGTGACAAGTAAGGCCTCACAGCGTAACAAATCATACAGAAGCACTGTTACTAAGACAAATTCACTAAAGAAAGTGAACTGCTGTTATTTTTGTGCGCTGTGACTGTCACAATTTCATAGTAGTGACGTCATTACTACGATATGTGCTTTCTTCACATATTCGTGAATATTTAGAAAACTAATAGCTATAAAAAAATTAAAAAAATATTTTGGGGTTTCTTGTTACCAAATTAACGAAATGAGTTAAGATTTCATACTACTTAAAATTTTGAAATGTTGTCAGTTAATTCAACTGAAAAATAATCATTGTTTTTACAAGGCAAGTTCATGATAGATGAATAAATTTTGATTAACTATAGTTGACCGAGCGAGCGAAGCGTCTCCTTCATCTTTCGACAAAAATTCTTGTTCTCGTATGTCTGTCTGTGTCACAATGGTCCGACTTTCACGGACCACCATAACCATATATGTCTGTCTGTCTGTCTCTCCGGATGTTCTCCTCTACAGGTCCCATTTCTCACCCTCCTCTCAAGTGAAATTTTGTGAGCAGGTTAGATAATTATATAGATTTTTTTTGACGATACAGTTCTTGGGAAATATGAAATTTGAAAAAGTTTTTTTTTAATTGCGAGGTATGCAGCTCACAGAGCCACTAGTTATATATAATGCTAGAGACCCATTAAAGGCATTAGAGCTCGAAACGCACAGAGCGGGTTGGCGGGGCGGGTCGGTTCGCCGTGCGGGGCGGAGACGTTTTTAATTTTTGATCTTTTCGAAACTGTGGACTGTCGATTACTGCTATAAATGTCACACACGCCGCCTCCGCTCTACCGCGCTACCGAATGCCGCGCAGGGTTTTTGGTGCGACGTGCCCCGGATCTCGTTCGATTTATCATAAAACGCCTCCGCCCCGCAACGACGCTGCGCCGCGCTCTGTGCGTTTCAAACTTTAATCTGATTGGTATGTAAATGCTGACGACGTAAAAAATTGGTCCTATTGATTCTAAATTATGACCGCACTTTCTGGAAAAAAATAAATGTAAAACTTGATCTTTTTGTCGTGTTTTTTTTTGTAAATATATTTTGTTACGTACCGTAAGGCGTAGCTTTGCTTAGTTTGCTACTAGGCCTATTTGTGTAAGATTGTCCAAAAAAAATAGTAGCTTGTATAACTCTAAGTACCTATAAATAAGTAAGTATAACTTGGTGGCAATAGTATTTTTTATAATTTTATTTATTTAATCGTATGGCATTTATTTACGAACCGTGAGATCTTCGAGAAGACAAGTACTGTTGCCAGTTTTAATTGCACTTTTAGCACCACCCAGGGGTAACGTGTAGGGTACCGGTGGGTACTCCCTACGGACGTGGTGCAACTTCTACCCCCGGCAAGTGAGTGGGCAACTTGACTGTTAGAAGTTTTCAAGCCGCCCGAAGGCCTCTAACTTGGCTTAACGACTGCTGTCGTAGACAGCAACCGGGATCAACGGCTTAGCGTGCCTTATAAAGCACGGGAGCGCTCAGTTAGTAACCACTTAAAGCGGTCACCCATCCACGAACTGACCTGCGCCCACATTGCTTAACCTCGCATACCGCACGCGGTATGCCGGCGCCGCTGGGCCACGAACGCTCCTATTTAATAAATTGCTGTGACACGTACAAAATATAGACACCACTTTGGGTAGATAAAGACATTGCGATTAAACGCCACTGATTTAATCACTTTTTTTATAATTGTGAAATAGGAACCTAATAAAAGTTGACATTATGAGAAATTACTTATGTTTCCTTATCCGTCAATTTTACTGTCGCTGTATTTAGGTTGACTGATATCAAATACATTTAAAATAAGTTAAATTAGTGTATTGTGTTTTGTGGATTTAATAGGTATGGTGAAGTTTTTTGATTGGGGAATTTAAAATGTTTTATAAATCACTAGCGGCCCGCCCCGGCTTTGCAAGGGTATTTAACAGAAATTTTATAATTAAAAATTATAATGATCACATATAATTAATAAATCATAATTCTATCATCAATAGTTTTGGCAGCGCATGCGATGTAAAGAATATTTTAGGTATGTTTTTACACCTTGGGTTACATAATTGGAGTTTTAGTAAGGATCCCAATTTTTTTTGGTAATAGAATATAGCTTATGTCACCCAGGGATAGTGTAGTGTAGCTTTTAAACAGTGAAAGATTTTTTAAATCGGTTTACTAGTTTCGCAGCCTATTCAATGCAAACAAACAAACAAACAATCAAATCTTTTCTCTTTAGTTATAATATTAGTATGACTAATATTATTATTATTATTTAAGAAAGTAGATATTTTCATGGGCTAAATGTACTCCTTCAACTATTACTTGTACTACTTCGCTATTGACAACATTTCAAATTTTTAAGTAGTATGAAATCTTAACTCATTTCGTTAATTTGGTAACAAGAAACCCCAAAATATTTTTTTTATATTTTTATAGCTATTAGTTTTATAAATATTCACGAAAATGTGAAGAAAGCCCATATCGTAGTAATGACGTCATTACTACGAAATTGTGACAGTCACAGCGCACAAAAAGAACAGCAGTTCACTTTCTTTAGTAAATTTGTCTTAGTAACAGTGCTTCTGTATGATTTGTTACGCTGTGATGCCTTACTTGTCACTTACTCTCTTTTAGAATGAGGAACTTTTGAAATTGATTTATTTATATGAAATTGGGATATAATCGAGAATTTAAAAATGTGGTTTTACTTAACTTTTTATCTTCTATTTGATTTCATTGGAAAAAAGCCTGCTTAAAAAAATGAAATGTTGTCAATTGCCGTCACTTTACTCGGTAAAAGGATCGAAATTATTAAATAATTTAGACTTTCGTATGATTGTTACCACTTGCCCATTTTTATTTTATTTTATTTTTTATTTTGTAGTATTAACATTTTGACATTCCTACTACGTATTTAATTGATAGGTACTTCTATTATGGTACCACTATTTTATTGTATTATTGTTAGTATTGAGATTTGACATCATTATTATTTGAGCGGTACTCCTCTAGTACCACATTTTTATATTATTCCATTATTATTACATTAGGATTAGGACATATGACTTATTTTTATTCATCCTTTATTGTTTTATTTATGACCATAAATAATTAATATATAAATATTTTCTTTCGACATTTATGTTCTGCGCATACTTAATATTATTATTTTATGTAACTATAAATTATTTTCTATTTTAATTCTTAAGACACTTATTGCAAATTATTATTGTAAAACGATCGCTAAAAGACCAGTAGTATAAGCAAAATGTGTTGTTTTATATGAAAATTGTATAATGAGATGAAAAAACTAATACTAAAAACAATCTCGCTTGATAAGCCTAATATGACACACTTTTTGAGCATGAGAAGTGAAAAACCTTATTTTTATGCCGATTTTGGAATGTTCAAGCATATCGAGCGAGACAAAATTTAGACGACTGCATATGTCTTAAAGGCAAAACAAGATAACGCTTACTCACTTCTGCATCGTCATCATCATATCAGCCGAAGGCCGTCCACTGCTGCCTCCCTTACGGAGTGCCACAATGACCGATCCTGCGCCGCCCGCATCCAGCGGACTTCCGCGAGCTTTGGTGGGCTTTGGTGGGCCTATTCCCATATGCGAAACGCAAATGAACCGTATTCTTGATAAGAGTCCCGCAGTAAGCTCGGTTCTCCATACAAACGTAGTTTCGCTCTCATTTTGAAATGGCGTGATGGAATCATTTGAAACTTTGTATACAGGAGGGGATCCAGTACATCTAGGTCGGAAATAAGATTCTGTTGCTTGAAATTATAATGAAAAAAAAAATAATACACCGATTATTAAGATTTTCATACAAGACTTTAAAAAAATTAAAAATTTCGGTCGAGCGTACGGGGGACTCTTACGTGAGCTAATGCCAGAAGAAACATGAAAAAAGCAATACGAATGCGAAGCAGAGTGATGAACCAAGCTCTTGAGTCATGCTCCTAAGCCTACGCAAGTTCAATGGTCTAGTACTGTCTAAAAATACTACAGTATACTTCCAAAAGGCAGTAACAGCCTGAATATGTATAGGTTTAAATTACCTTTTAGTTTGGTGCCTCAGTCTGGCTGACGTGTATTTTAAGGTAAATCAGATCAAATCCCTTGTCTTGTTTGAACAAATGACTAACGAACTAAATAATTATGTAAGGGCTACGTCGGTTTGTTTCACTTTAGCATAGGTATAGTATTTCAAATGACCGAATTGTATCGAATTAATCTGTTTAAAAAGCTACCTTACTATCTAAGCAATAATGTTCAAATTCTAATGGCAGTTAAAAAAGATCTATAACAGTCAACCAGATTAGATAGAGGCTTGACAAATCCTGCCTACCTAACTTTGAAAAAAAAATTGGACGAGGTGAGTCAAGTGAACAATACAAATATTTTCTATTGCTCTCCAAACATAGTACACAAAATACAATGCGATCTTATCGCTGAAACGCGATCTCTTCCGGATAACATTTGATTGGTAGAGTGGAACTATTGAAATTTATTTATTTATTTTATGCAATTGAGATATTTTCGAGAATTCAAAAATGTGGTTTTCTTAATTTTTTATCCTCCTAAAAAAATGAAATGTTGTAAATTTAGCCTTGTGACGTCACATAGATGATGGTAGGCTTTCTTCAGTTTCTTCAGTGAACACCTCTAGATAAAGTTATCAAAAAATATTTTAGGGTTTCTTGTTAACCAATTAACCCAAAGAGTTAGTTAGAGTTACCAAGAAATAATGTATTTGTTATATTTAGATGAATATTTGTTATATTTAGATTGTATATATCTGTACCTTTTTGCCTGAATCACAGGGAATCCCTAGCTCAGGCTCCTTTTTATACATAACTAACTGTTTAGCTAATTTTAGTCTATAGTTATAACATTTGTTCAAAAGTTATTCAATAAATTTATTTATGCTACACCTTGCCAAAAAGCGCGTTTTTCCGCACGCTGTGCGTCCGGAGAAACCCACTTTTTGGCCAAGTGGTGACGTAAAATTGTGTACCAAACACGGGTCGTAAAACAGAAAGCCCTCTCTCGCATATTTATGATCCTCGCCTGCGGCTCGGGCCTCAAACATCTGCGATATCGGCCTTTCTTTGTTTTACAACCCTTGTATCGTAATGTACTATTGTATTGTATTTTTTTTAACGCTGTAATATATTTATTAACGGAAAGAGATAAAAGATTAAAGACTAAACCAAAAACTATACCTATAATAAAACTACTATTAAATTAAAATAACTAAAATTATACCTTAAACTTAGAAAATATAAATAAAATAATTAATTAAAGATGAGACCTAAAGTTAGAGTTATTATTATTGTTAGTTATGGGCCTTTATACTCGTATGCCGCCTTGACCAGCTTGTGATCTATTGTGGCAGCCCTTTAGAGTTCACCGTTAAGGCCCGTTGATTCCAGGAACTTCCAGATTCTTTGGACGGTGATGTGTTGTACCTCTTCTGGTTGCACGATGTGCTGCCCTAGGTAGGTACTTCTTTTTTGCATCAGTGGTCCGCAGAAGCAGAGAATGTGCATTGCTGTTTCCTCTGATTCTTGGCAGAACCTGCATGATGCGTCTTGTTTCATACCCATTTGAAACAGATGTTTGTTCAGTTTGCAGTGACCTGTCAGGATCTTACTAGTTAGAGTTAGTTTCATACTATGTACTTGCAAATTTTAAATGTTGTCAATTATCTCATGCTGTTGACACAGTGAATCCACACATCGATAAATATCCTGGTGTATGCTAGCAAGCGCGATATAGATATCTGTCTCACACGCCCAGTGCGAATAAGAAAAGGAAGGGTAGATTTTCTCGCATCTCATCGCAGCGGGAAATGTGCTGGCCCCACCTAGCCAGAATTGTCTTCGTCTATAGACTACGGTATTCGGTTATTTTCCGCCATCGTAGTACACAAAAATTAACTTACATAATAATGTACGACGTACGTGCGCTTACAAGGGTCAATGTGCCTATTCTAGTCTAAACGATGTGCGATTCTATTTACAGATTCTGACATGTCATAGGCAATTGACTCACTGTCTCCATTGGTTACGGAATACACGTCAATAGGGTCATTGTGCTTGTTAGCGACTACCTAATTTAATGTGGACGACAGTATGGGGTGATGACATATGACACTGAAACGTGGTCGCTTACTATGGGCTTCATAAGAAGGCTCAAGGTCACCCAAAGAGTAATGGAGAGTGCTATGCTGGGAGTATCGCTGTGTGATCGCATCAGAAATGAGACCATTCGCAGTAGAACCAAAGTAACCGATATATGCACTCCGAATCGCCAAACTTAAGTGGCAGTGGGCGGGGCACATTGGTACACGGTAAGGTTCTCGAGTGGCGACCACGTACTGGAAGGGGAAGACCTGGTAAAGGTCGCGGGAGTCCGCTGGATGCAGGTGGAGCAGAACCGTTCATTTTGGCACTCTTTAGGGGAGGCCTCTATGTCCAGTATGACGTCCATCGGCTGATATGATGATGATGATGATGACAGTTTGGGGTCCTTCAAGAAAAGAGTGTACCTATACATTTTTATAGGGTCGGCAACGCGCACGTGACACCCTTGGAGTTGCAGGCATCCATAGGCTGCGGTATAAAAAAATGCCAGCTTGCGACCACTTACATGAGTCGGCAAATTGAAAGGATATTTACAGTCCATATGGTGCTACTTTACCGCACGAGTGCGGTAATCAGCAGATTACGTGCATATGTCGAATCTTTAAAGAGCCATATGTACTGTAAAACGTTGTACGATACACGTGCTAACAGGTAATTCGCAACTCGTGTCGATTTAAAAGACTCCCTTCGGTTGTGTTTTAATTTACCACCACTCGTTGCGAATTTCCTGTTCTCTGCACTTGTATCGTTATGTACTACTACACGTTTGTTTTATTATTGCTATTATATATAAACCAAATATGCATATGGCTCACTATTTTTAATTAAAGTTAGATTAGATAGAGTTGCACATCCACGAAATCTTTGAGGAGAGACGATTCAATTCATCTTAACTAACAAAAGTGGTCGTCCCGATGATATCGCCTTTGTTTCGTGTCTAACATTCTGATTTTAAAAGAGAGATGCCAAGTGGGAATATCCGTATGACATCGCCTGGAGACGTCATATTTGTCCCTTGATTATCCTTCTTATAGTTTAATTTAAAACTGTTAACGACTAGCTCTGTAAAATGGAGATAAAATATACAAAACGATATGTAAATCAGAATAAATACAAGTGCTGCTCCAATGCATCCACTTGCGATCTAGATTAATTGTTTTCTGCCTTGTACCTACTATCTGATGCAAGGTTTTTTTTAACAGCACATTACGTCTTTGTTCTATGCATAATAAAATGACAATTTACAGTGTGTTCAGCTTGCACATAACACAACGCTGTTACGCGTTATGCATAAAGGCTGGCAATGGCCGCGACCGACGAAAGCGTCTGCAACAAAGAGTGCCCGGCCTTGACGCTACGCTTGCGCAGGGCAATGCGACGTCCGTGGAGAACACTTTAGGCATGAAATCCATGCAAATACAATGAATCCTGTTCTGCAGGAAAACTAGAAGATTGGATGTGGGAATGTGACTAGAGATTAATACTTTGTCCTCTATACTTCTTTTTATTATTTTTTTCTATCCCTGTAGTTACGATTCCTCTTCTCCTTTTAAATGTAAAAGTTATGTTTTCCTGTAATATATGTATGCCTGTAGGTTTATTATTTCTCATGTGCCTTTTGTACATTTTGATGCATTTGTCTCATTTTATTCATTTCTACTGTCGTCTACTCAAACGTTAACTGGAATAGATCCCTTAAAGTGATAAGTTCGCCTTTTTACTCATGTCAATCTTATATGTTGTGTGTTTTACTACTACTACTATCGATCTCAGAGAAGCCTGTCCTCTTTTAAACGCAAAAATATTTCACAGTTGAAATGAAATTTGGTAAGCTAGATTTATGAAAGAGGCAACATCTAAAAATTTTTTTTTAAATCTAAAATTGGATGTATTTGTTCAGTAATTACACCTACAAACTTACAAAGTCACACACTTTATTAAGTACCTCTTTTTAATATGTGGCACGGGGGCGTAGAGTATAGGTCGATTCACAAGAGCTGGCGCGGAATGTCTATGAAATTAATGACAGTTTCATACATTTTCCGCGCCAGCTCTTGTGAATCGACCTATACCACATAATTAGTTAAGCTAATATGACTTATAACTTATAATCTGAGATTTTTCTAAAGTGGTGGGTATCGAGTTTTATGGACGCCACCTCATAACCACAAACTTTGTGTTACGTAACTCTGGTTACCAGGCGTCAGCCTAATGACACCCTTGGATTTAAAGTTTATCGAAATTTGTCCAAAAAGCCGTTTCCGAAGAGGTTGTATCTCGTTTTTTCGTTAGCGGAAGACATACGCGTGTCTTTTTCACGGGAGCGCGGTTTACACGGATCAAGCACGCACTTAATGTCATAAATTGTCTAAGGAATATTAGGATGATAGCTGATGTCGTCGTCCAAGCAATCCGTACTATGTAATATTATAAATGCGAAAGTAACTCTGTCTGTTTTGAAATGACTTAAATTTATAATGGAGATAATTTGAGCCACCACGAAGGACATAGCACAGTCTTTACCCCGCACATCATCTTCTATGGAAGTGAAATGGGGAATTCACTACGATATAAATGAGTTCCATGCAGTCAAAATCGCGGTCAAAAGGTAGTTATAGGTTAAAGTTAAACTCAAAGCATTTAATGCAAAACAAAAAGGCGCATATCGAAAAATAATAATGTGAAAATAATTATAATTAACAGTGTTCATTAAATCCTACATCTTAAATAATAAAACCATAAATTATAATAATAATGTTATTTTTTTTAATAGACCTAATTTTACAAAGTCATTGACACTTTTAAAAGCATTGTCAACCAAAAATTTCCAGTTAAAATAAGTAAATACTACTTGATATTAACCTGACTGATTTGACGACCTGTTTAGCCTAGTTGGTAGTGACACTGCCTCTGAAGCTAGAGGTCTCGGGTTCGAATCCCGGCCAGGGCATATGAATTTACAAAAAGATAATGTAGAGAAGTCGTCTCCGTGGTGTCGATGCGCGCCCTTGGGCGGTGCGGCAGGTCGCGCACAGTTACTTATAGCTCGGCGCCCGCGCCGACGCCGGAATCCGCGGCTTCCGGCTCCTACCGGCACATTCAGCAATTCCACATCAACACAATTACCATCTTAATCATCACTGCCATCTTCATCTTTATCATCAATGTAATAGCTATTAACATTTTCATCGTCATCAGCATTCCTTGTCATTATTACCAACAACATTGTCAAATAAAAGACATCAACAGTTGAACATTTGCTAGCCTTCTCGGTAGTCTATCATCGGTAATATTGGAGCCATCGGGCTTTCTTCTTCTTCACCGTATATGCGCCTACTGGTGGGCAATAATTACAACTCTAATAGTAGATTATACACTACGTAAAGCACTGTTTTATGTCACGGGAGCGAATTGAATCCCGAACGTAACGAAGGACTCATAATTTAACTCCTGAGCGTAGCGAGGGAGTTATAAGTTAATTCCTGAGCGAAGCGAGGGAATTAAGACTGAGTCCTGAGTGCAGTGAGGGGTTCAACCGCCCAAGACTAAAACAGTCTTATCCCCGAGGTGTATACTCTACTTTTCACACCTTATGCGAGACAAAAAAACAGGCTCAGTAGATAAATTTGATAAACTCAGGAGTCAAAACACTTTCATCACTCGACATTTTCAATATTATTTTTGAAATAAAATCTTCTATAGGCACCTACAAGAACTCGATTTGTTCGTCACGCGTGAACAAATGAAGGCGCGCGACGTTCCAAATTCGAAAGCACAAGCCGTGGTCCTAGATTCGAAATTCGAATTTCGAACACCGCGCTCCTCCGGACCGGGGTTCACACGGAGGCAAACTTCATTTATTTTGTCAAATCAAGTAGGCCATGGCCTAGGACAAATTGTGTTTAGCAAAATTAAACTTTATGCATATAGTAATAAGAATTATGAAAAGTGAAATCATATTATTAACCAGCGGGTTATAATGAAATTCAGTACAACATTATAACCCGGCTAATACCAAGGGATTTAATGTCTTGCTTTCGGTAGGGTTTACATGACCTATAATTCGGCATTGTCGAGCATGTGGTTTGAAAAATCTATTTTCTTTCAGCCCGATTTGCCCGATTTGATTTAGACCGGCACAGCGATCGTTTTTGCCTCCTCGGGTCTGTCTTTTGGGACAAGGCCTCTGTCTTCGAACACTTTTGATCCATCTCCCGTTGTTTGGGTGACATACGTGTCCGGCTCAGGCCCATTTGATACAAGCAACCAAGATATCCACCTGCCGTCGGCCACCTATGTTTTAATTAGTCACTCCATTCTTAAACCCTTTATAACGTGATCTCGTATACTGGACTACCAGCAACTTGATTACCTAGACCAGATAAGTACACCTCGAAGGTGCTATATTCTGGATGTCCGTTTGTTAAAATGCAATGTATCACCGTAATCGCCGTGGAATGTATTATTTAATCTGATTGAATAATCTTTGTTTGTTTACTTTCTCGCAATCGAAGTGAAAAGAAGAGTGTATAACTCTGGTCTAAAATCAATAGGTATTTTTTTAATATTAAAAATGGGGTTGCTCTTGGTCAGCATTTAGCCAGGGGTAAAGATGAGGCCGACGACGACAGTTACTCCTCAAACTATTTCCGAAGGTAGTGAGGTGAGAATCATCTCGTTGTTTTATGACCTATTTTAGACACTATAGTTATATAATGAACTATTTAGTTAAACGATCATAAATACATATCCAAATGAATTTTATGACTTTAATACATAAAAACATAAATTACTCTTTGATATTTCACGCAACATAAGTAGATCAATAGATGTTGTTATGTGTCAATTTATAAGTCACGTAATGCAATTTGTAATTTATTACAAGCCGACGAAGACATTGAATAAAATATCTACCTATCATTAATTCACAATTAAATAACAAACAAACAAGAATCTGAATCGTAAATGAAACAAACTAGTCGGTATGTTCAGTAAAAACTAGAATATTTGTTTATATCCATTGTCCATTGCCAGGTAACCTGTTGATTATTTTATCGTTCAACATTCTAGTAAATATTGTCGTCACAAACAACATAAAAACGATGAGAATAAAAGTACTTTTAGCATCGTCCATTTATTTGTCAGCTAAGTCAATAACATACCTACTCGTCGGTTGTTATTGCAGTGATAAAAAGTATTAAATAAAACATAATGTAAGACAAAAAAATCTTATTGTTTATTTTATAAATTCACGGGCATTGTTCAAGTAAAAAAAATGGCTGTAACCGAGGAAATTGAGAAAGTTATCTTTAATGCCACAACCCTCCAAGGGGATAGTGCTGTGGGGTAATCACGAAAATTGTCGAAAACGAAACTTGGTTTTAGAATGACCTTTACTATTTTTATTTACTATTAAGCCAATCACATAATTAAGCCAATCACATATCAATCACATAAGATCTATAAAAAGCGTATTGAGCTATTACTGTATTAAAACCATTTCCAGCTTACTGGAAATTATTTCTTCAAGTAATCTAATTTGATTGAACTGTATGGAAAATGACATATAGATTTATCTTATGCCTGCTCTAAAACGTTGCGTAATTATCCTGCAGCTCCTGGAATGAAATTTATCAGAAGAGAGCAAGATATAACGAAAAATCTTTATACCTAATACATATGACGCACAAGTGCAGATTATATTCTTTAAAATGTGTTAAAAAATATAGTAGTTCTTTAAAGTATCAAATGTATGTATACTATCAAGGCGTAGTTTTTAGCAACAAAAAATATACAAGCATGAATATTTTACATCCATTTTACATTTGCTATTCCTTATCCAGCATCAACTATCTTACTGGTCAATAATAGGCGCCTTCAGAAACTTGTACTCGTACTTACATAAAACTAGCATTGTAATAATGAAGTTGATCCAATAAAATATCAACTATACAAGCACAGAATACCAGAATTCCTTTCGTAACTAGTTCACAAACAAAACAAAACTCGAATGCAAGATGGCGCTTTAAAGGTTAACAATTACGTTGAAAACTGAACCTCAGAAGTGGGTAACATTGAAGAGTTCGTTGGTATTACTTGCGCTTCCTGACTGGCGAGGCCGCGCCATCTTGATTTTTTTGACGTTTATTTTTGGCGCGCTTTTGTAGTTTTAACGACGCGTTCAGAAATGGTAAGGACGGTGTTATTTATTTGTCAGCTTGCATACTGGTCGAGAGGTTCGGGAAACTGAAACCATTACAAGTCTTTATTCAACTTGCAGTGTATGTTGATGTATGAGCACAAAATAATTAAAAGTACTCACGTAGTATGACGAAGGCAGAACATGAACAGAGCAACTCCTTAGCTACATGAGTGTATACTTTTTGAGTAGTAGATGAGGATGACTGTGACACAAAGGACGGTTGGCAATAAAAGTTAATAAGTAGTTTCTAATGCGCCTTTTTATGTAGGTACCTGCAGTCCCCATGAAATAAGGTTGTGCCGGACGTTCAAAAATATCTGACCATGTACTCTATCGCCTTAACAATAGAGACGTGTTCAGATATTTTGGAGCAACTTGTTCGATATATCTTATGGCGAGTGTACTTGGTATGGATGTGACTGGACTGCGATCGTCCAATTTTTCTGACAGAGTACCGAAGCAGACAAGTTCTGGTTAATTCTGAATGGAATAAATATTATATACAAATTCAGTACAGTATTTTTGTAACTGTAGACTCCTGGATTCACTACCGATTATCCCAACAATTATTAAGGCTGAGTTGCACCAACTTACAATCACAGACCGATCAACGTTAAATATGGCGCCGGCAGCTGTCATCCCATAGAAACTAGCCAAACTTACCATACATTCAGATTTTTACGAACACAGCTTACGATTACAGACGGTTTGGTGCAACCCAACCTAAGTCTCGACATAGAGACGTAACTTTTAAGTTTTCAATGAAATTTACTTTACTTTACTTGCTATTCTACCCTACTCACGTTTTTTTCACCATAGATAAAATCTCTTTCTTTCGCGCACGAATAAAAGACAAGAGAGTTACTATAGTTACTTAGTTACATTACATATATTATAATTATTTCACATATAAGTAGAACTTTTTTGTGGTGTTTAAATCAAATATTTGTGCGCTTACTTGCATGCTGAATATTGTGTGTTACTATATATATAAATAGGTGTATACAAAAAAGGTATATACAGATAAATAATTTAAAATTTTGAAGTGACTTGATCTTGACCAACACTTGCAACAAACAACTTGGTGACGCAACCGACATACATATTTAACATCTTAAAGGTGGATTGAAAATATATTCTCACGCATTGTGCTCTTTTTCAAAATAAAGGACAGTCACAGACAAAAACAGAACAGCAATTAGTTGTAGACAGTGTCAATTATCCCTGATAATGAATTGTCAATAAATTGCATCCTTAAAAGGAAAGAAGAACTGACGTTCCCTGCATACAAAATCCTTGATTTTGAGCTGCGGCAGTTACTCTTTGCCAAGGCTACGAGGCCAAAGCCCCAAACGATGGTTCAACCAGCTATAGTTGACTCTCAGTATGTAACCCGTCAAAAGAGACCTGTCGCGTTTCATACTAAGTCGGGTCCAAAGTAAATATGCCACTTTAGGTGCTATTAGGGAATAATTGGCGGATTTTCCCATACATTTCATCAAAAGAAAGTCTGTTTTTTTGCTCTCTCTGTTTTTTTTACAGCCATTTTTTTTTAGGAACTTCCAGATTCTTTGGGCGATGATGTGTTGTACAGTCAAGGACACAAATATGTATCCATTTTTTCACCTTATTGCATTGAAGTAAGATCCAATAATCTATACATATTTATCCCCTCGACTGTACACCTTCTGGTTACATAAGTGGTAAGCAGGAGCAGAGAAAGCGCATTGCTGTTTCTTCTAAGTCTTGGAAGAACCTGGATCATGCTATTTTTTCATACCCATTTGAAATAGATGTTTGATCAATTTAGGATATTTTAATTTTACATTCGAATATATTTAAATCCTTTCTTTTCACACAAACGCCGATTATCAATTTTTCTAGACTATCATCCCGTATAGCCACGTATACATAATTATCATTTATTAACTACTACAATATGCAATAATAGCCTCGAAATATCGGACACGTGAGTGGAAAAGCTCTGGAGCCGACCAGTGACAGTACGATGTATTTACGAGGAGTCAGTGAGGCTTAACAATCGCTCGTTTAGCACGCCGGGGTTGAAACGGACACTGAGTATATAGCGACAGACGCGAGACTACTTTGAAAACCTGCTCGTACCTACAAAATTTAGCAAACGCAATGCAAACCATCTTCTACTTACACACTTACGCAGTTGATCAGCAAAGGTCACTTTGTGGAAACATCCTTATTTCGCTAATTAATACTTGCGCTTTTAATTACTAGTGGCTTTGTGAACTGTAGACCACGCCGGCAAATCCGGAAATCTGCCAGCCGGACATACGAAAGCATTTTAACCGAAGCTGAAACGGAGACCTTCGTTACACTCGGTCAATTAGCTTCATGTGTGTATTATTTATTGTAGGAATCAGCTGGTCATAGGAGCTCTTGAGCGACGCTATTTAAAAGTAGCATAACTGACATCGTGACTCTATGTCGCACGTGAGAACATCAACTGATTTACAATGCAAAAGAGTTGGGGTACTTAGCAGCCAGTTTTAAAATTGCTTATAAATCCAGCATTAGTTTGTCTCCTGCTTGTGCGTCTGTAATCAAATCCATTCGCGCACATGATGCCAATGTTATTTTATCATAAAACAAGAAAGTGGTGAAGTAGGTACCTTTTATAAAAAAATCGTGACTGGCGGACGGATAGACACCGAGGTGACCGAGTTTAGGTGATTCTAAATACTTGTGGATTGAAAAATATTTTTATATTGTTATCAGGCAAATATAGCTGCGACTTGTATAGCTTCTCATCACGTGTACGTCGTCGCTGCACCGAGTCTTAGGTATATGCAAAAATGTATGTCAATAGGTATGTCGAGTATGTCCTTGGTCGTTTCGTAGGCATAAACGACTCGTCTCGCCCCCCGCCGCGTCTGTGCCGCTACTCTGTCTGCACCGGATGACGCGTATATTTAGCCGCCAGGTTCACGGCCGACGCCATCTTGCTTTTGTTGCACTGCAGATAGCTGGGGGTCGATTCGACGCTTGCGTTTCGCGTTTTTGTGCCCAAGCTTCAAGATTCCCAAGAGAGGTAGGTCTCAGAGGAACGTCGTCTCGCTCTTATTTGCAGCAGCCCGACTGGGGAAGTACCTCCACCTTACAGAAGACCGCAGTCACAATAACACTACTTGCTCTTTAGGTATGTGGTGTTGTGTTCCTGGTGGTGAGTAAGGTCGCCAGAGCTCTCGAGGATGCGCTGTGTTGGGAGTGAGGGATCTGCAAGATGTTATATAGGTGAAAAACTTAAGAAGATGACCTGTTGTATGTAGTTGTGACGTGTTCGAATAGGCGTTTCTTTTGTTTGTGTTGCACATTTTAAATATGTAATGTCTATTCGAACACGCTACAACTAAGTACATAAAACAGGCCATCTTCTTAAGTTTTTTACCTATGGCTGTCAACACAACGAATCCTGAAGTCAATAAAGGGTCGGCAACGCTCTTCTGACTCTTCTGGAGTCGCAAGTGTCCATAGGCTACGGTGTTTGCTAGCCTTATTTGCAATCGTCGTGTAAAAATGCGACTTGAGTTAACATGTAACGAGCCTGCGACACACTGATATCAACTTGAAACGTTAAATGTATGTCTGATTGATTCAATATAGCTGTTTGTTTGATTTTGCACTTAACTGTTATGCAGTTAGGATGTTTCAGCCCTGTTTATCGATGGTAAGCACCGTATACAAATCCATGGCGGGGAACGAAAAAATATGTCGGCTATTTCTGTTACCATTATTCCTTAAAGCTGGTGAATAATTGGTGGCAAATGTTTTTATAGTTTTAGGAAATTATTAAATATTGACTGAATAAATATACTTCCATGTTAGATGTTCCTTATTCCATATAGTTAACTTCAAAATAATATTTAATAGCCATAGGACATATTATGTAATATTTCCTATGGCAGCTTAAGTCGGCGTATTGAGGTTTCGGTTCACATTTATGAGAGAACTAGCTGTTTCCCGCGACTTCGTCCGCGTCTTTGCTCCTATTGGTCGCAGCGTGATGTTATATAGCCTAAAGCTTTCCTCGATAAATGGACTATCCAACACAAAATTAATTTTTCAATTCGAACCAGTAGTTCCTGAGATTAGCTCGTTCAAACAAACAAACTGTGAAAACTGGTAGTAGGTATTTTGCCATTTGACATCATCCTCCTAGCGTTATTCCCAGTACAGTTGCATCCTGAAGGATGCCTGGGGTCCGCTACCTAATCCCAAGAGTTGGCGTAGGCACTATTTTTTACGGAAGCGACTGCCATCTGACCTTCCAACCCGAGGGGGAAACTAGACCTTATTGGGATTAAGCTTGTCAAGTGAGTGGGCAACTTGACTGTTAGAAGTTCTCAAGCCGCCCAGAGGCCTCTAACTTGGCTTAACGACTGCTATCATAGACAGCGACCGGGATCAACTGCTTAACGTGCCTTCCAAAGCACGGGAGCGCTCAGTTAGTAACCACTCAAAGCGGTCACCCATCCAAGGACTGACCTCGCCCGACATTGCTTAACCTCGCATACCGCACGCGGTACGAACCGCTGGGCCACGAACGCCATTTGACATGACAGATGTTAAATAAGACGGTAATTGATTGACACTTCTTTGGGGTCTACTCGTTTTCCGAGTTTAGCCGTATGAAAGAATTATTCACTACATCCTACAGACATCCTGCTGTTTGAAATGTGTGTAACATTTCGTCAGAAGTTAGTTAAATCTGCACGACAGTTATTTTGTCCCAACGTTCGTTCGAAAATACCTTATCGAAAGACCATCTATCATATTAAACTCAAATAGATTTCTTACTGCGTAGGAGAATAGCTTTTTCACACCTGCTTTTCAGAAAAAAGTCATTTTGTCCCTCGAATAAGAATTCAAAGTCGGTCTTTTCTTCCCTCATTTGCTGGCAACAATGACTCTTTCCCTCATATATGTGTGAAAAGCAGTATGTGTCAGTCGGTAGCAAAATTATTTATAAGACATTTCATGTTTGTAGCAGCGGGTCTCATAGGCGGTGTGAAAAGCTGTATGTACACGGTAGCAATATTATTTCCGTCTTGGATGTAAACGCTTGAATCCCTCGTTACGCTCAAGATTCTTTCGCTTCATTCAGGATTCAATGTACCGCACTCGCCGTAAATATATCATTTTGATCCCTTGAGACACAATCTAATATTCTTATTTTGGAGTGGAAACTAATGTTTGCGTAGGTACATCGACACACTTGGCTGGCTAGACTATATAGCATACACTTCGCCTGGAAAATAATAAAAAGGTTCTAGTTTTAAAATATTCATAAATAAGTCACAAAGTGGCCAGCACGTAACATGACAACCTTTTTCAAAAACCCGCACTGAATTCCATTGCGCATCCACCGATATCTTCCACGACCTCTTTTCTACTGCGTTCTAACCGCTGTATTCACAACTTTATGCCAAACACTTAAGGCATATTTTGGGATGGGTAGTATAGTTGCGTACATAGGGCACCGACCTCACAAGGCCGACGCATCGCGATGCAGATGGCGGGACGCTTGATTGTGTTAAATATTACCTTGTTGCATACAAATTTGAGATGCGAAAAAGGTACAGGTTTACACCTTGTGTTGAGGCATTAAATGGCGCCGATATCAAGATCTGGTTGTATCAACTCCGAAACGTCAAGGTAATAAAACATAGTAATTTTTTTAAACTATTTACCTAAACCTAGTGAAAGATGTATCTCGCTGGTTCAGTAGTACGTCTATGCACTCTTGCTTTAAAGAGCGAGAGACTATATAAGTTGTCAAATAAAAATTTGCTAAATCATTTTTCATGTAACAGACGAGCATAAACACCTATTATACTGGGTGGCCCATTCAAATCGGTCAGTATGGGAAAGTCTAAAACTATAAGACATACGAAGATTTGTTCTTAGGAACCATATCACCGATTTTGATAAAAAGAAAAACTGCATTCATACATTTGAAAAAAAACACTGTACCCAGCTAGGGAATCGAACCCGGTTGTTTTGAAAAAATAAACTTACACTATTTCTATTCAGATATCGTTTGTGTAGGTCTTAAGCAGTAAATGTCTCTAAGAAACATAATGTCTAAAATGAATAAAATGCATTTTTTTCACATACTTTAATTTATCATAGTAGGTGTTCAAAGTGACCACCGTTACAATATTCAACAAGTTCAGGCATGTAAAATTGTCTCTATGGTTGTTTGTACCTCTCTACTTGTAAAATCGGTGACATGGTTCCTAAGAACAAATCTTCGTATGTCTTATAGTTTTAGACTTTCCCATACTGACCGATTTGAATGGGCCATCCTGTATATCTATACCCTAGTTCACATTCGTACCAATTACGGGAAAAAAGGTAGCGAAGTTGAAGACTTTGCGCCCTCGTAATTAGTAAGAATTAAAATTTTCCCTCGTAATTAGTACAATTCTGAATTAGGGTATCGACATTAGAAATTATAAAAAAATATATAGAAATTGTCGGGCAGACAGTTCTATAAATAACTCTCCGCCGTTTTCTAAATATTTAATTGTCGGATGTAACTAAAATAATAAGAGGATGCGCGCGCGCCGGATTTTATTCCATTTTCGAAAAGGGGTTCGAATTTAAAATTAGACCGGCCGGCGCGGCGGAAATCGCTCACAAGTGAATCACGCGCTCTGGAGAGTTCTACCAATGGCGAGATTCTGCTTTGCTTTTTTATAAGTCTTGATACCGCTGTGAAGTGAGTTTTGTGCTACGTTTCGTGTATTTTTTTGTACTACGACGGCTGCAAAAAATCAAACTAATGGAAAGCCGACACCGTAGCCTATGGATGCATATCACTGCAGAACAATCACAAACGCGCTCTGTTTTTTTTTGATATGAGGATTCGTTGTACAGTCAGCATCAAAAGTAGCTACGCATATGAAGGGGTCAAAAGTTCTTATTCCCTTGTGATAAAGACTTTGAACTTTTCAAATGCTGACTGTACTGACAGTACTCTCAACACAGCGCGGCCTCGGGAGATCTGGCGACCTCACTCACTACCAGGAACGCAACACCACATATTTGCAGAGCAACTAAATACTAAGTACTGTAAGAAAATACTTCCCCGGTCAGGTCCATATATGATTGAGATAACTTTCCGTTACGCCTTCATCATCATCATCATCGTCATCATATAAACCGATGGACGTCTATTGCTGGACAGGCCTCCTCCAAAGAGTGCCACAATGACCGGTACTTCGCCACCCGCATCCCCGGACTTCCACGAGTCCCAGGTCATCAGCCTACCTTTGTTTGGTCTACCCACGCTGCGCCTTCCGGTCCGTGGTCGCCACTCGAGAACCTTTCCGCCCCAACCGCCATCGGTTCTACGTGCTATGTGCTTCGCCCACTGCCTGTTAAGTTTAGCGATTCGAAGGGCTATATGGGTTACTTTGGTACTAAAACGGATTCGCTCAACCCTCTAGAATTTTTTTTCAGCACACAAATGTTTCATACCAACAACCATTTCCACTGGTATTCCACGGCTACGTGAATAGAAAACGTTGTCCACTTTCCATTTACTGACTTGTACGCTCATTGTCAAGGACATAATCCAGGCTACGATACGACGTAAAACCATACGACGCAATTTCTATATTGCGCAGTTCGAACCGAAATATATCGATCGGTGCACTATTAAGGTCGCTAAACTTTGAAGGGTGACGTTCAGTCAAGAAAAGCTATTAAGCTACGCATTTGAAAAGTTCAAAAGTCTTTATTATAAGGGAATAAGATTTTTTTGATCACTACATATGCTTAATTACTTTTGATGCTGACTGTTCAAGGACTAATGAATGACGAAATGAATAAAATATTACGATATACTTACTCATCGTGACAAGGTTTGTTACAATCCAGAAAATTTTCGCCATGGGTCATGGAAAGACGTACTTTGGATGGCAATCAGCGTAGAATACAATTTCAGTGTTATCATAATAGGACTAACTCTAGATATTAGACAGAACAGTGGTCAGACAGACTACATCTCACTACGAGCAACCTACAGAAGCCAGTTTTTACCAGTTTTTAATCCTAGCTCGCGGCTCTTCCTAGCTCCTAACTTAAACTTGGATCTGTATACTCTCCGTTTTCTCGTGTTTTTCGCTTATCGCAATAATAAAAACAAGGCTACCGAGATAGTATCTCATATTTACTTCAAAACTCACGGTCTTCGGGATATACACAATCAAAGTTTGACAATTTCAGGTAAAAATAACAGTTTTCAGGAGGTTTTGTGAAACAGTTTTAAAATTTAATATCTTTCTTACGTTGTTAGAGACGTCAATGAGGAACAGTTATATGCAAAATTCATATATTTATATGTGTATAAACAACATAGTAATATGAAAAATAGAGGTTTCTTGACCTTATTTGAATAAACCACTTTTTTTTAAATCCAGCTCTTGCAAATGTAGATAAGGGATTGAAAAATCGATAACCGATACCATAAATATATCAACTCGAAATCCGTAAAATATCAATGGTAGCGCGTGGAGTCCCATTACTCGAAAGGTGTGATCTTGACTTCATTTAAAAAAAGTTTTAATGAGTGACTTTCTCTGTGTTGCGCCTATACGCTTACGTGAGATAGCGAAAACATGGAGAGGTGTTCAGTTTAGATTATTTACATTTTTTACATATTAGATTGATTACAGGGGCCGTACAGTTGGTGGCAATTTATACACAGAAAGCAAGGGAGTCGTTGTTACAAAGTTACCTCTTATGATTGAATGAATAAATTATTTATTTACCTACAGTCCATTATTTATTTAAAATTTATAACAAAAAACGCAGACCTAATGGCACAAAGTCTTTGTCGGTAAACCTTGAGCCAAAGTAAATCAATTTTAATTCTTTCCCACTATCCTTGTATGAAAGGCCGCAGCGTGTAGAACCCACTGGATTGATCAATATTTACGAGTGCCAAGGGCATTGGTTCATGGACCGAGGATCTTGGCCCCCTCAATTTTATCTCGTCATATATCAACGGATTAAATTTAACTGACGTTTTTATCGACCATTTAATTTGCGAAATGAATTGCGGTTATATCTGATGCTTTGAAGTTATATTGGACTTAATTAAATTAGTTTCATGTAACTTTCTAAACTTATTTAAGATAAGTTAGCATTATTGATACACTGTGGTATATTTTGAGAGGTATTAAAAAAAAATTCTTAATGTTATGTCCATCATCATTTATTTAAAGCATATTTAGTAATTTGATGATGGTTTGGACATGTAGAGAGGATGGATGAATGAAGATTGACAAAACGAGTGTATGAAGGAAGAGTCGATGGAAAAGTTGAGTGGGGAAGATGTCGGCGAACGTACTCCGACCAAATCGGAGACATTCTGCAGAAAAGCCAGGTCAAGAGTACCCTAAATTGGCGCGCATGTACGAAGAATATTAGGAGAGGAGAGGTTCATGAAGCGAAAGTTGCATGTCAGGATCGTAGCAAATGGAAATCCGTGATCTCTGCTTACCCCTTAGGAAAACGGGCGTGATTATATGTATGTATGTGTGTATATTTAGTAATTACGCCATCCAATTGAGTTCTCATAAAACTTTCCAGAATGTTTTGGTAACTACGCGAATATTTTGAACTAGACCTGCGACGCAGCTGTGGTTCTGGGATCCTCCCACATCGTATTTCTGTTATTTTCTTTATTAAAAATTTATTACAATTCATCTGAGAGAAACAGTGAGAAAAAATTCTTTAATAAGATACAATTAAACCCAATTAAAAACAAAAACCAAATAGAGATAAAATTGATAAAGGTCTGAATTGGAAACCTACGGAAGGGTTGTTTCCATAAGACTGGCTGCATTTCCCGTTTGGATGGCTATGCCGATCCGCTGGGCAATTCTGCTTAAAGTTATTTTACATATCAGCATTGCGATTCAGCGAGGAAATGCCGCCAGCATCCCCGGTACAATGCCTCAAGGGCCCGTTTTAGATTTAAGTTAAGTAGTTTTAATTTTCTTTATATTATTTTGGTTAAGTATTCTTGTATATATTTTTGTTGTACATAAATAAATGTTTTTTAAGCCATTCAATATTTATAGACATTTTTTTACGAGTAGAAACCATTTAATCAATGACGACGTTATCGTCAGCTGTAGCAAGTATCTAAAGTACTACGTCGTCGAATTTCAAACTATTTGAAAATTATATATGCTAATATCATTTATTTTATTATACGTTATACAAGTAAGACGGTTCCCTAAATTTAACGACCACTTTGGCTTAGTTGGTTGGACGAAGCCGGAGGTCCCGGGATCCAATCCCGGTCAGGGCATTACTTGTGCATTTATCGCGAGTATTGTTCCAGAGTTTCCTATGTATTTTAAGTATGTATTTATCCATATATGTATATGTAATACGTATACATAATTACATATCGTCGTCTAGTACCTATAGTACAAGCCTTGCTTAGTTTGGGGTTAGGTCAATTTGTGTAAGATTGTCCCCCCCAATATATTTATATATATATAAATTAAGATATTTAAACACTTATCGAAATTCATTTCGATTTAATAAGAACAGAGTTTGCCAGAACATTTGTTTATGAATACTCGCTAAGATCGACACTAATTATAGGATATTGTGTAACAGCTGACAATTTGGTGTCCAATGAAGCGAATGTTACGACAGAATTGTCATTGTTGTCTAGTGCTGGCTGGTATCCAATAGCGCAATACATACTGGATCTAATTCAATGGAATTTACATCCTCTAGGTACTCTTAGGTACACAAAACCTCAACATACATAAACTCACGGCTTTTCCCAAAATGGGTAGGCAAGCACTCAAAAATTAATTTCAGTACAGTTCAGTACCTATTCGATTACTACTACGAGTACTATAGGTCGATTCACAAGAGCTGGCGCGGAAAATGTATGTAACTGTCATTCATTTCATAGACATTCCGCGCCAGCTCTTGTGAATCGACCTATACCATCGACTATGCGAACCAGGTTGAAGTGTGTTGTGGGCGACGGGCTAGCAACCTGTCACTGCAATATCACATTTTCTGCTAACTGTGTTGGCGATGGTATATTATGGGTACTGAATAAAGTTCTATCTATCTATCTATCTATCTAGCAGAGCTATAATATAGGTATGTTATTTTGATCAGTTAGCTTAGCTGCCACACACTCAACGTTTTCAATTTTAATTCCTAGTTGGTGCTAAAATAAAAGTGATGATATCGGTGATTATCAACGGAATACTAAAGCATTATTAATATTATGTGTGGGTTAATTTTACAATGATGGCTATTATATTTAGTGACGACAATAAATATTTTGTCGGCCTGTTTAGCCTAGTTGGTAGTGCCATTGCCTCCGAAGCTAGAGGTCCCGGGTTCGATTCCCGGTAAGGGCATTTGTTTCTGTGGTGAGCAGAGACATTTGTTCCTGAGACTTGGATGTTTTCTATGTATTTAAGTATATATCTATTAAATATATCGTCGTCTAGTACCCATAACACAAGCCTTGTTGAGCTTACTGTGGGACTAGTTCGATTTGTGTAAAAATGTTCCCTAATATATATATATATTTTTAAAAGAAAGAAAAATAGGAAGGCAACGTAACAATTACTTACTATAATATAGTATGTATGGTTGTATCCCTGATCAGCCCTTTTTTTACAAGAGAAATAATAAACCAGCACACAGAAAAACTAAACGTGCGACTTTAATTCTAACTCTCCGAATTATTCGCTTATGGAGTATTCGCACAGTTAGTATTTCAGTCAGTACGTTTTAGTTTTTTTGTAGGTTAGGTTAGTTTAAGTTCGGAGCTCTTATTAGTACCCTCTTTATAACGGACGCTTTCACTTTAAATTGTATCTATTACTCTTTTTAAGAGGGTTTTCTTTCAGAATTAATAACAGTTTTTATTCTGATAAATACATGTGTCCCAATTTTTGTATGAACTTTGTTTATACTTCCATGGATCGTCACCACCAGACTTAGTTTTTTAGTGTATATTAAAACTGACAAACAGAATCAGGCGATGACCGCCTTTATAAAAAAAAAAGACATGAAATTGTCTCTGATACTTATTTTCATACTGCGCAGTTTCAACCAAAACATATCGATCGGTGTCTGGCGTCATATTTGGAACAAATAGACTTGAATTTATCCTTGATATTTTTTTCCTTCTTTGCTACTGAAGATTATGAATTGATGCCTGCAGGGTAATCACGTAACTTTTTGAACGTACGGTAGGTAAAATGTAACTGTCAAGTTTACTATCTCTCTCCGAGCCTCTTTCCACATAAATTGGCGTCGGCCCTCCGAATGTGTTTTCGCAATTCGACTCTGTCACATGGATCAGCTGGTATATCCTTGGATAGTTTTTGTAGGTTTCTCCACCAAGTAGCTTTTAGACGTCCTCGGGGTTGCTTTCCTGTGTCAATAATTAATGCGATTTTAACAGGGTCGAAGACCACCCTCGGGGCGCAAAACATGTCCATACCATGGCAATTGGCTTTCATGGAGATTCTCCGGAATTGGAGTCACTTTGATGGTGCCTTTTATTAGCTCATTTCTGATTTTATCCAATTTACTTACACCAGTTATTTACATAATTGACCGAGCGAGCGAAGCATCTCCGTTTCAGCTTTCGAGAAAAATTCTTTCGTATGTCTGTCTGCTGTCTGTCCAGATGTTCTCCTCTACAGGTCGCATTTCTCAACTCAACGAGATGAAGAGATGTTGCTTGCGCTACGTCCACCGAGCAAACAGGACGTGGCGCAAGCAACATCTCCTGCCAGCATCTCCTAAAGGATGCCTCGTAGAGAGGCGAAACACGTGTCGAGGTTTTGCGTTTCTTTGTGGTGGTTTACTGTATTTATTTGCATGTTCGTGCGAGCGGAGGGAGGGTGGGAGCATTAACTGCGTGCAAAGGAACGCAAGTGGATGTATTAACACTAACAGACGCACACGTTTTTAGAGGAATAGCAAAGAAATATTATTCAAGAAGCTTGTCATGGATTTCCGCAAACTAACGCCTGATTCTATCAATTAGGTACTTCCAAACTATGAAGTTTAAAATTCTGAAAAAAATCAAGATGATGTACAATTATAAATCCTTTCAACGACTTTTAGTTTGAATAAGATAGGTATAACGGTTTTTGAGTTATTACTGAAAAACTGTCTTGCCCGAACAAAAAGGCAAGTGCTGTGACTTCCCTATGAAGATACTACCTTCTTTGATTTACTGTATTGTATAGTGGTTTTGAATGTAGATTAGGAGGTGTCGGTACGGAACCCCTTCTTTGTGCGTGACCCGACACGCACATGGCCGGTTTTTTGCTTATATTTTGTGTGTTAGAATTTAAGCAGAATAAAAACAGTTTATATCTTGAATTTTGCGAAGTTTGAAACGATATTTCTTATTGAAAAATCCAAAATTTACGTCTAATATGTCAAGATACGAGTATGTGTCAATTCACAGAGAACGTAGCATAAATAGATGAGCATTCATAACTGTCTTCAGTGTCCTGTTATTCGCCCTGGAACACTGGGCGATAAGGTTGAAGTGCCTGATGAAATTGTCGTCATCAGGAGTACATAAGTACATGTCATCACAAATTTAAGAGCAAGACTCTTGTCGTCGTAGCTGTCTCCATCTGATTCTGCCTCTCAGGTACATGTATGTTAACATAATTACTTCACTGCATTTAACTCTTTTGACGTAATTTCCCCAACGAGTGTCCCAGAAAAATTGGGCACAAGAGCTGTAATACTAATAACATTCAGTGATATACTATCTCGGGTCTCGAACTGATTATGTAAAATTACACAAACTTTATCGCTTTTTGCTCATTTTTATCGTAAATGTGGGTCAATGTGTTAAGGGTGTCTTTGTTTACTTGGACAACACTTGTGACCGAGTTTTTATCTATGTTTTGACTCTCAATGCTGCATAAAGTAATTACAGTGTTGACTACACTACCCTTACATCTACAATTCCTGTAAGGTACAATGTGCTTGTATGAGGAAAACAGAAAAAGATAAGGTAATATTAAGATAATTATGAGCAAGTATTTGTTTTTTAGTTAGTTATGAATATGTTTATTGCAATTTATGTGATTGCAACATCAACATACAAGTTGTTTGTACTTGCGAAGAAAACAAAATGGAAGCAATATATTTTTGTACGTAGACGGTGGACTGATGACCTGGTAAAGGTCGCGGGTGTCCGCTGAATGCGGGTGGCGCAGGACCGGTCATTGTGGAAGTCTTTGGGGGAGGCCTATGTCCAGCAGTGGACGTCTTTCGGCTGACATGATGTCATAGGCATTCTTTCGTCATAATATACAGTTTTTTAAATTTTAATTTAATCGTATGGCATTTATTTACGAACCGTGAGGTCTTCGAGAAGACAAGTACGGTTGCCAGTTTTGGTTGCACTTTTAGCACCACCCAGGGGTCACGTGTAGGGTAACGGTGGGTACTCCCTACGGACGTGGTGTAACTTCGACCCCTCTTTGTCAAGTGAGTGGGCAACTTGACTGTTAGAAGTTCTCAAGCCGCCCGAAGGCCTCTAACTTGGCTTAACGACTGCTGTCGTTGACAGCAGCCGGGATCAACGGCTTAACGTGCCTTCCAAAGCACGGGAGCGCTCAGTTAGTAACCACTCAAAGCGGTCACCCATCCAAGAACTGACCTGCGCTCACATTGCTTAACCTCGAATACCGCACGCGGTCCGCGGGCGCCACTGGGCCACGAACGCTCCATAAATAATAATATACAGTGGAACTTCGCAATAGATTATATCCCGCGCATCTTTATAAACCTTATCAATCCCTGAGCTGGTAGGTATCCTATCTACGATATTTGGAAGAAGGCAAAAATAAGGTCGCTCGAGATGCGCTGTGATAAGCACGCCTTTGTCTCTGGTCAACACAACAAATCATCAAATCAACACGATTGTCATACTTCTGGAGCCTTATCGGGATCTGCTCACCATCACGCGGGCCGTTTGCGGAGTTACCACCGACGTAGTAGGTATTAAAAAAAAACCGGCCAAGTGCGAAGCGGACTCGCGCACTGAAGATTCCGTACAACTAAAACACAAAGATGATTTATCGCATTATCATTCAATTTCAATTTAAAAAATTCTTCGGAACAAATTATTTAACAAAAAGCTTACTTTGGATTGGCTCCTCATTCCTTTGTTTTCCAATATTTTTAAAACAAAAAATGCAATATTTATCTACACAACGAGTTCTAAACAACGATACCCTACTCGATGGGGAAGCTTAAAAGTTTTTTTTCGGTCCCTCTTTTGCTATATATTAAAATATTTTTTGACAATTTGTATGGCTTTGGGTTAATAGAATGGCTATAATGTGTAAATTTGAGGACTATAGCTCCCACTGCTGTAAAACCTGTGTTGCAGATGACAGACAGACACGCGGCTGACAACAATAGGGCTCCGTTTGGACCCTTCGGGTACGGAACCCTAAAAAGTATGCGAGCCACTTTGATGTCTCTGTCATTATCGGCTAGTATCCGAGTTACAAAATTTGACGTGTTCCCGTCATGTTCAATATTTTTATATCTTTTTCTTCCTTTTTTGAACGACAGGGAGATGAAGGTGGGGATATCCCTATAACACGTCCCATTATTAAGGACACGTCACATTTGGAAGTTAAATTGCGCCCCTTATTTTGAAAGACACACACATGAAAGTAGGGACATGTTTCAGGTAGGTAGGCGGGAAGCAGGTCAACGGCTTATTGCTGATGGAATGGCCTGATGTACTTAAGTTTAAAACCCTGTTGCATAAAGCAAGTTAAGTTGCTTACACTCTAATCTAAACAGTGACCCAATGTTTGTCATATCAGGTAAACAGCAGGTGTCGGACAACGCAAGGGCACTTTGCAAACGCATTTTCCGAGCGACGACCCTTGCGGTCAGGCTGGTAAAAGTTTTTGATTCCAATTCTGATTGCTTCCAAATACAACGCACCCGATTCCAAGACTAATATAACAAACGAATACACCACATCATAGAAGATTAAGCAAATTTGAAATTATTGAAAAATTCATAGTTTTTGAGACAATTATTGCCTATAACTTATTATTCAAGTCGAACTTGTCCACGACTTTTAATAAAAGTGCATTCGAGATATTTGCATTTTTATTAAAATCCGTCGACAATCTAAGATTTTTTGAGTCAGTTTGGTCTGATAGCTATGGGCTGGTATATGGGAATTCTCAATATTGAATTTGTTTTTTTGGGGACATCCTGTAGACCGTTAAATCCAAGACGTTACGCACCACTCCTATGTCCTTTTCTTTGTCAGAACGTCATGCCTAAGAGTCTGGACCGCCATAAGTCGCTTTAGTCTGCAGTGCTCGATAAATATACCGATTTTCTGCCTTCCTCATAGAGCCTTGGACTTTTCAGTGGGTAACGTCCTGTTCCTTAGGGGGATGATTATTAAAAGACCTGACTCCAAATATGTCGTGTAATCTTAATTTTACAAATGAGCCGCGGCCGAGTGAAATATAAAATTGACAGGACAGATAATAATGCGTACGCAAGCGCTAGACGGCGGTCCTTTGGTGAGTGAGTTCACAGGCAAGCTCCCCCCCACGCCTCGCGCCTCTTCGAGCGAGACACGTCCTTTTATTTTATACTTTAATCGTAAGGGTGGTTGTTTATTGACATGCGCCTCATGCATTCCTATGACATGACGGGCGTTTTTTCAAAACCTTGCTGATGGTAACCAGCCGCCCTAGCCTATGGACACTTGAGACGCCAAAAGAATCACAAACGCGTTGCCGACCCAGTCATTGACTTGAGGATTCGTTGTGTTGACGGCCTCCTCGATTGCATCAAACCAACGGGTGAATATATGCCTATTATCTTGCCCAACTTGACTGAGCCGAACACGAGCTGATGCTCTGTACTGTGATGACTTTATACTGTGTAAGAACTGATATTTTTCCACAATATTAAGGTCACAGGTAAAAACATGTTTGTCACATAAAAATACTTGTATATCATAAATTCATTTTTTATCCATTCAATCTTTGAATAACAACCGTCTGTTGTATTGCGAAACATGTACACATACTTTGTTGTAAAGATTACAGATGGATTAGGACAGTCTATATGCTAAGTCTATATAACTTCATTGTAGTGTCGCTCAAGGCGCAAGCTTATTTATTCAGGCTGGCAAGGACCTTTATTATCAACATGGTAAATATAATTTCAGAATTCCAGATGACGCGTACTGGTAGACTCGAAAATAACCGCTTCTTGTAAACGGTTTTTTACGAAGACATGGCACGGAACGGGTCCGTGCCATGTCTTTGTATATGTTCCATTTTAACATAAAATATATTTTAATTTTTTTTATGGATTCTGATTCAACAATTACTTAATAAAATGCATATGATTCGCTGATGTGACGTGTTTAGGTTCCTTGGAAATGTTAAATCCTAAAAAGTATAGTCGCGGAATGAAAAGTTCGTGACTTTTCGATCTTTACGGCATTAAAATAGAAATAAAAATGACGAACGTTTTCATTCCGCGACTGTACCACGGTAAAAATAGACGCGAATAATTATAAGGAATTACAAAACAACAATAATTTAATAACAAAGCGCAAGATAATGCAGTCGATAATGCGTAATAAATACTACAATGACGAATGCACAGCCCACGTCAAAGATATCTACACCTTGTTACCAAGGAATAAGACCCAAAACTGTACATGTATTTTTGATTTCCGTTTAGATGCTTTTTTGTCCTAAGTGCAGAGCCTCAATACGATCCATTCATTCGCGTGCTCGTTCTAACACGTTAGCTCGGTGCGATTAGAAGCGAGCGCGTTATACATATTTAAATAAGTTTGATATCGGAAGCGTTGAATAAAAATAGACCTTTACTCATTCCCGCGCAGTGAGGAAGGTCAGTGAGTCGGTAAATCATCGCAATCATTGTTTTGTCTGATTGTATTATTGTTATTAAGTGTGATTATGGCGTTATGGCGTAGTTATCGCCATGTAATTAAATATAGTTTATTTTGTTGTGTTTGCTATTTAAAAACCTGGTGTAAATTTATGTCTCAAAAAGCAAAGGACTTTTTGAACTTTGTCTATCCAACGATATGGTCGGCCGTTCGGCCTTCAACCATTCGGCTCAACGTCATAGTTTGAGGTCAATTAAAAAAATAGCAGAGCGATGATATACATATATATCTCTGTCGCTCTTATTCGATTTAGTATATGACCATCTCGCTCGGTGGTGGTATTATTTGACGTCTACTCTGCGGTACTCTGAGCTAATTAGGTTTAATTAACAGCAAACCTTTTTCTCTGTCCATGAACGTAATTTTTAATTAATAGTATTAATAGTAACGTGGCAGTCAACACGTATGATTTAATCACCATGAATTCCATGCATTTTCTCACCAATGACAAGAAAAAAGTTACAAGATCATTAGTTAATGAATACGAATACTTACACCATTCCATTCATTGTTGCTGTAACGTGATGGTCCGACGTACGCTATAAGATATGTCGTGCTCTAGCAATAGGGTACCCTTTGGCGGTGTATATAACACCATTTCGTTACTAAGGCCACGAATGCACTGACAGGCTGCTTCCTTAGCACCTAGAAGCCTATCGAGTCACCTTGTGAGGAGCTTAGTATACCTAAGGGTGAAATGCAAAAAAAAAACTTAGTCAAGGACATAATTATGTCTACATTTTAATTGATTCCTCTGTGTTACGAAAATTAGTCATACACATCAAATCAAAAATCAAAACAAATTCAAATCAGAAAACAAATTTAAAAAAACTGGCCAAGTGCGAGTCGGACTCGCGCACGAAGGGTTCCGTACCAGAAAAAAAAACGCCAACAACTACTCTGTTGTATGGGAGCCCCCTTAATAATATTTATTTTTATTTTAGTATTTATTTATTTTTATTTTATTTATTATTTATTTGCTGTTGTAGCCACAATTAAAAATACATAATCTGTGCAAATTTCAACTGTCTAGCTATTACGGTTCTTAAGATCTAGCTCGGCGAGTGGTAGCCATGAAAAAGGGCTAAAATAGCAAATTTTTTGTATGGGAAGCCCCTCTTAATTATTATTATTATTTTGTTTTTAGTATTTGTTGTTATAGCGGCAACAGAAATACACAATCTGTGAAAATTTCAACTGTCTAGCTATTACGGTTCTTGAGATACAGCCTGCCCGGCTTACACCGTCACGTTTTATGTGACGTTTCAATACATTTTTGTCATAATAATAATAATAATCTTTATTTGCTGTAAAATATGGTACAATATGGTGGTATGTCTTCATTTCTTCCTGTACTATCACATATTTTGCTAGGTACTAGCATGCAAATGTGCACTTATAACTATTACAGTTTATACTTTGGTATCAGGTTATCACAATTATTACCTTACAAATAAGTCGTCTAATGAGTAGAACATTTGCTCTTTGAGCCATCGATAAAGTTGTGTTTTACACTGGTTGAATGGTAGACATTTTAGACCTTCTGGAATGGCATTGAATATTTTCATACACATATAGTAACTGTTTTTCATAAAGAGGGCACTGTTGGGAATGAAATCTAGTACAAGTTTGTTCGGATATCTTGTATTCCTGGAGTATACATCCTTGGCACTTTTAAATAGGCCCAGGTGTTTCTTTAAAAATAAAGCGGCTTCAAGTATGTACAAACAGGGTAATGTTAAAATGCCATGCTTTATGAATGACGGTTTACATGATTCCCGCGGAGATAATCCACACATTGCCCTTAAGCATTTTTTTTGTGCTATAAACACCCTGTAGATGTCGCAGGAATTTCCCCATACAAGGAGGCCATATCTCAGTATTGGTGCAACATATCCGTGATATGCCATCAAGACCGTATTCCAATCAGAGATATTGCATAGTCGCCTTAAAACATACACGAATTTTGTGAGTTTGTTGCACACTTTATCTACTTGAGTTTTCCAGTTACAATTTTTATCTACTGTGATTCCCAAAAAGTTTGCACCATTAGCTTCCTTAATTTGAGTAGTATTGTGACGTACATCTAAAGCCAGACCTCTGTTTTTTATATTGCAAAATTGTATGTATTGAGTTTTTTCAAGATTAACCGATAAATTATTAGATTCAAGCCATTCAATTACTAACTTAATTGTATGATTTATGTCACTATTGTAATGCCTGTCGTTGTCAGATGTCACCAGAATGGATATATCATCAGCAAAGAGTGTGCATCGATGGGTAGTGATATCTGGCAGATCATTGATATACACTAAGAAAAGTAGTGGTCCCAGAACACTACCTTGTGGTACTCCTTGGCTGCTTGCCGTATATGACGATTTGTTGTGAGTTATTGTCGAATTCTTTGAACTCATGATCTCAACACATTGCTGTCTGTTTATTAGGTATGATTTAAGCCACTTTAATGCAGGACCACGTATTCCAAGATTGTGGAGCTTTTGAAGCAGTAGTTCATGAGACACAAAATCGAATGCCATTGACATGTCAAAAAACACCACAGTTGTTGGTTTTTTACTATCTATGCTTCTAATGACTGCGTTGATTAAGTTGAAAGTGGCAAGTGTGGTGCTTTTATTTTTTTGGAACCCATTCTGTTCCTTTTTAAGAATTTTGAATTTTTCTAAAAATGACATAATTCTTTTATGAATGGCCTTCTCAAATATTTTAGATATTACTGGTATAAGAGTTATGGGTCGATAGTTGCACATTTGGGACTTGTCACCCTTTTTGAATATTGGCGTGACTACAGAAAATTTCAAAGCATCCGGAAAGCAGCCCAGCTCAAACGATAGGTTTATAAGGTGAGTTATAATTGGCACCAGTTCATAAATACACATTTTCAAAATCTTGGCAGATATTCCATCATATCCCATCGAATTAGTATGTTTGAGTGATCGCATTATATTATATACTTCGTTGTAAGTTAGAGGACTCAAGAATATGGTGTTATTTATAGATTGGGAATTTGTATTCTTTATGGCAGAGATAGTATTAGTCTTAGTACGTTGAATAAAGTAGTTGTTGAATTCATGTGCTATTTGAGTAGGGTTTTCTATCATAGTTCCATCTTTGTTTATTTCGGTAATAAAGTGTTTGTCCAAAAAGTCACCGGGGCCGTTTTTAATGATGTTCCAACATGCTTTGCTTTTATTACTAGAATTCTGTATAAAATTGTGATTTAGTATTTTTTGAGAGCTGTTGATACAGTTTGTAAGTATTTTAGAATATAACTTGTATTTCTGTCTGCTTTCTACTGTTTTATGTTTATAATATTTGAAGCGTAAAGTTCGTTTGTTTTTACAACTTATTTTAAGTCCTCTTGTTATCCACTTTTGTGTTCTGCCATCGGTTGAGGCTTTGCACCTTATAAATGGAAAACAAAGTTCGTAGAACAAGCAGACTATGTCATAAAATGAATTGAAAGCCCCATTCATATCTCTAGCATTCAGTGTCTCTGAAAAAGTTAGTGACTTTAAGCATTCTTGATATTTACTTATATTACTCGAACTATAATCCCTCCTCATTATATATGTTATTGCTGGTTGTATTTTTTTATTCGTAACAGGGATATTTAACATTTGTGCTGTTTCATGATCTGATAAACCTAACGGGAGAAGTTCACCTTCTGCTTCACTGATGTTACTTATGATAAGATCTATGCACGAATTAAGACGAGTAGGTTTAGTAATGTGAATCTTTAAATTATAAAGATGGACTAAGTCATTTAGATAAGTGGTAACTCTATTTTGTGTAATTGTATTTATATTAAAATCCCCAGCTACCACTATTTTTCTATCTCTCCTTTTTGTCAGGCTGCTTAGCACTACGTCAAGTTCTTTTAAGAATAATTTGACGTCAGAGTTAGGTGTACGATACAAGGTAATTATTATTAGTTTGTTATATGGTATCTCTACTGCACAACACTCGAAGACATTTTGACGGGCGTAACTATTGATGGTGGTTAATTCTTTAAATTCTAATCCTATTTTTGTGAGTATACAGACGCCACCTCTGTTTTTCTCCCTTGAAAAGAAGGAAGCTAGTTTATAACCTTTAACTTTAACATTAGATTCACAACCTTTTTTGATGAAGGTTTCCGACAAACAAAGAACATCTGGGTCTTTTCCTTTTTCACGTAACTGAGACAAAGTTATTTCTAATAGTTCGCGTTTCTGTAATATACTGGCAATGTTTTGATGAAGAACTACAAAATCTATACTGTGGATTTTAGGAACGAAAAAAATCACTTTTGTTTTGTACTAAGGCGTCCTGTGTGATGTTGTATGAAGTTTTATTACTTGCGTCTAATGTGTTGTTATGTGCTGTAGGTATTTGTGTTGCCGGGGAAAAGTCAATTTCATTAATAAGATAATTTAAGTCTGTGATAATTGTCTTAATTCCCGTCCTATTAACTTTTCCTGATGTTCTTGAGAACATTCTGTATGAGTAGTCTAAAGATTTATTACTATCTAAAATATAGGCATATTTATGCACAAGATTGTCCAGATATAACAGATTGTTAAAAGTCTCTACACGTTTATTAAATATGTTTGTAAATCTACTTAATTTGAAAACTGGAAGACATACAATAATATTTGTATGCTGAACGGTTAGTAGTTTCTTTTTCAAATCTTCGATAATCTCTGCGTAGTTCTGTGTTACTTCGAAGTCAGGATCGCCTAGAAGCAGTATACAGTAGTCATCAAGGGTGAAGCCTTCCACTTTTTTGTCAATTCCCTTGATTAATTCCTTGATGTGCCCACCAGTAGTAATATAGTGGCATACTTGTTCTGAAGCGAAGTTATCCAATAGGAACCTTCGCATGTTCTTTTCCTTAAGAGAACTGATGATGCATATCTTCTTTGTATTTTTTCTCATGTTTATGCTACTACCTGTGGTTGTAGATTGAGGAATATGCAATTGTTGTGTTAGTTCGTCAAGACGGTGGAGCAGCTGAATGTTTACTCTTCTCGTTTCGTCTAGCTGTTGTTCTAATTGTTCTATTTCTTGTTGTAATTGCAATAATTTTGTATTGTTTGTAGTTTCAGTGCATAAACCCTTAGAGGGTGAAGGAACTGACGATGATTTTAGACTAGTCAGGGAATGTCTTCTTTTAATTTTTCTATCATCATTTTTACTCCGGGTAGCTAATGTTGATGTTTGGCGAAAACACTTCAAGTAATTGATTTCTGTAGAAAGTTTGCTATTTTCTTGGTACAATTTGTTCCTTTCTACAATAGATTGATCTAGTTCAATTTGCATGTCTATCAGTTGTGATGTAAGATGAGATATCCTATCATGCATTTCGATGTAGTTAGTCGTGTAGTTTACTGGGTCGTCTATACAATCTATACTGTTTGATAATTTGTTCGGCGAAAAAAATGTCATATAACGTGACGGTATAAGTTATCATACTAGCCGGGCAGGTGACAGACGGACGGACATACGGACAGCGGAGTCTTAGTAATAGGGTCCCGTTTGTTTCCCTTTGGGTACGGAACCCTAAAAAATCAAGTCAAGTGTCAAATTAGTCGAAAATTAGTTATAGTAATTCAGATGGGTTTCTTTCGTAACACAGAGGAATCATTTAAAATGTAACCATAATTAAGTATCTCTTCTTAGTCGTGTACTCTTGGCAGAGTAGTCGTGGTCATGGGGGTCGTAGCACGGCCTTTTTCACTGTCTCCCGCCACTCTCCCTCACCGTGGGATTTCGCACGCACAGATTCATGGGTGATTCCGTGAGGGCTCTTATTTGATCCATCTATCGAAAAGGTGAGCACCTTCTGGACGAGCCATTAACTCGACCCTGAACATCAACAAGTCTCTCCATGGCGTCTTCCTTACGCATATCGTGGCCGAAGTCACTGACAATTCGAAATTTAACCATTGCCGAGAGTCAAATTGTACGAAAATTTGCTTTTCCAAGTACATTTCTTAAGCTCAGCTATTACTCGTTAACCGGTAATTAATACTTAGCTGTGATAGTTGTCCTTTTAAACTCATTATATATACTACTACCATGTTTTTTTCCACATACCCAGTAGCAACCGTTTAGCTGATAGAGGTACCTACACTTGCCACGACTCTAACGAAAATTTAGCACTTTAAAAATTTATAAGTATCACGCAAACGGAGAGCCTAAACAAAAAATTATAAATGAAAGCTAAATACTATATTTAATCAAGCTACCTAACGATATCTCCTAAACGATGGGTTTAATAAGAAAATACATCTAGGGTAAAATTAAAAAAAATAAAATTGGGTAGGGGATGTCCCCTACACAATTATTTTTTAATTTTATTGTACCGTTTTGTTGCCGTGATGATATGTTTACCCATGTCAAATTACAGCTTTCCTGTTGTAACGGTTACTGAGCTAAGACCCGGTCAGACGGACGGACTTGGCGAAACTTGTTTACTACGGAACCCTGAAAAGGGATATATTTCACTGGAGAAGGACACAAATAATTAACATGATTATTATCATTCGAGTAAGGTCCACATTGGAATGTCATCTCGGTCATATCATAGCATCCCATCTGGGACCTTTCAGAAAACTATAACCAGTAATAACACCACCCCTTGCTCTAAAGGTATGTGCTATTGTATTTTTACACGACTGCGCAAAAAAAGGGAATGAATTTCTACTAAAATTTCAAAGGTGGTGCAAGAGAAGATTTATTACCTATTAATTGTTAGAATACTTTTAATAGTATTGAGTTTATTGTATTATATTTATTTACTTTACTTTAATATTATATCGTTGAATTTAGGCTAATAATACTATAATTAAGTAGTCAATTGTTTCACTTATTTATTTAGTTTATTTCCTATAATTAACAATAAAACTTTACCATCATTGTTAATATTATTTTAAGTCCTTAGATTACGTATTTGCGGTACCCATTCAGGGTTATATTGGAACAATGTACTATAATTTAAGATCTCGTATGTTCACACAATAATGCAATAATAGTACATTACGATACAAGTGCAGAGAACAGGAAATCGGCAACGAGTGGTGATAAATTAAAACACGACCGAAGGGAGTGTTTTAAATCGACACGAGTTGCGAATTACCTGTTCGCACGTGTATCGTACAACGTTTTACAGTACATATGGCTCTTTAAAGTTTCGACATATGCACGTAATCTTCTGATTACCGCACTCGTGCGGTAATGTAGCACCATATGTACTGTAATAGCTATTTACGATGCAAGGGTTGTTAAACAAAGAAAGGCCTATCGCACATGTTTGAGGCCCGAGCCGCAGGCGAGAATCATAAATATGCGAAAGAGGGCTTTATGTTTTACGACCAGTGTTTTGTACACAATTTTATGTCACGACTTGGCCCAAAAATGGGTTTTCGGGCACGCAGCGTGCGGAAAAACGCGCTTTTTGGCAAGGTGTGGTGTAAATGATATTATGATATGATATGATATTATGACGATCAATTTTCAGACACTGAGTATTGACAATGCAACATTGAGATTTTTATTGTTCCTATCTTAATAAAATTTAATATATTTTATACCACGTCGGTGGCAAACAAGCGTACGGCCTGCCTGATAGTAATCTAATTTAAAATCTAAAGTAGTTGTTATTTAAAGATTAGTAGTCTAGACATTATCTTATTATTGTTTTCGCTGAATTTAATGTAATTTATCGTTCAATGTTTAGTTTTGACATAGACAGTACTATTGTACGATGGTACGCGGTTGACTTTGATGAATCTTTATTTTAAGATCTCTGTAACTCTCAATATAACAATGAATGTTTTAATATCAATTTTGTGGTGCTGGGTTTTTTAGCATGCCGAGCGTGGCGATTATGGCACTTACTCCTCATGAAATTTGAGGAGGCCTATGTCCAGCAGTGGACGTCCTTCGGCTGATATGGTGGTGGTGGGTTTTTTTGCGTGAGTGCGGTGGGTTTTTCACCGTGTGTAGTGTAAAATTTTGCCGAAAGCGCAGTGCTATCGGTATACGCTTTGTTGATCAGAGTCCCCACTCCCCATCGAGGAGGAAGGACCCCGTCCTTCATTGTCGTCTCCAGTTGTCGGCACAACGAATCATCAATTTTCTTAAACTACGACGGTGGCAAATATTTTACGGCCTGATTGATGGCAGGCAATGTAGCCTATGGACGCTTGCAACTCCAAAAGAATCACAAGCACGTTGCTGACCATTTATTGACTAGAGGATAAATCAATAGAGAGAATCAATAAAGAGTAGAGAACTAGCTTGACTCCTCTGGAGTCGTAAGGACGTATTTATTTCAGAATTTCCATCATATAGTTTTGAAGCAGAATAGCAAATTTTAAATATAAAACAGCAATTTAAATATATTTTGTACGTAGTTTCTGTTATTCTAAAATAATAATAATAAAATTATTCGCCCGATATCAGTGTTTCAGATAGGTATATATCTTTTTTTAATGTTGTCGCTTAGATCCTCAAAAACCTTTACAGGCCTGCGCGAAGGACTCGTCTGAACGATGACATGTATCTTTAAATCGTTGTCTTTTGTTTCCGCAATGCTTGTGTGCCGTAAAGGACTCAAATGGTCGAGATGTATATAATACTTAATATACGCGAATAAATTCGTTTAATTTGTTTTTTTATCACGTACCTATCTGTTTCCTTGCTCCATTTATTTCTTTCGTAACGGAGATTATGCTTGCAAACAGTTTTTATCTGTTTGCAGACATTTATAGGCTGGCTGGATGATAAAAATACACTCTTATCTCTATTTATGTGTGACAAGTTTATGTAAATGCTCAGACAGTAATGTAAATTCTTTTATACAGACAAACACCGTTCTATCACGTGATAATAACAAACTAAAACTTTGTTGCATGAGACACAGAAATATAGGTACATACAATAAATAGGAGATTGGCATTGTCTTTCTATCAACCATACTTTAAAATAAGGTGCAAAAAGAAATGATTTCTTTAAAATAAACATATTCATTCCAAAACTTTATACTTGGGGCTTTGAGGCTCGTTGGGGTTGGGTATTTGCCGCCAGTTAAAATGTATAAAATATATATTATATATTTATTTGTATATTTTTTTACACAAATCGAACTAGAGCCATAGTAAGCTCAATAAGGCTTGTGTTATGGGTACTAGACGACTGTATATTAAATAGATGTATATGTATATATACTTAAATAGGGACATATAAAACATCCAAGTCTCAAGAACAAATGTTTCTGCTTACCACAGAAACAAATGTCCTTACCGGGATTCCAACCCGGGATCTCTAGCTTCGGAGGCAGTGACAATACTAACTAGGCTAATCAGGCCGACGATGATGAACATGATGTCACTCTATGGATAATAAACCATCAAAATGAGTGGAACTACGGAAGATCAGCGCTGGCTGTAAAGCCTACATATGCTGAGTAGGTTCCCTTTCGTACGAATAAATGTTTGATTCTTGAATCTAAATATTATAATAAATTGTAAATTAAATTTTTTACCAAAATCATAAGAAGATAACGAACTAAAATTTTTAGTATTTTGTGAGAATTCTATTTTGAATGGAAACTTTTAAAAGTCAAGACTTCTCAGAATCACTCATACCTTTGCAATGACGCGGTTGTCTACGCAGCGTGATTTGGCATCAGTTTTGATACCTTCTTTGCGTAGTTGTGGATATTTCTCGGTATCGGGAGTCTATTTGAACAAATATATTGAATTGGAACCGCGATTGGGTGATCAGACGAATCCATAGTCATATTAAAAATGCAAAAGTAACTCTATCTGTCTGCCTATCTGTGGTACTTTCGAGATCCATGTAAATGTGGTGATGGTCTGATGATGGGATCCAGGAGGAATCAAAGGACCCCCCTTAACATGATGTATATGACGGTATTTTGGAGCGCTCGTGACCCAGCGGCGCCCGCGTATCGCGTGCGATATGCGAGGTTCAGCAGCATCGGCCCAGGTCAACTCTTGAATGGGCGATGACTTTTAGTGGTAAGTCACTGAGCGCTTTCGTGCTTTGGAAGGCACGTTAAGCTGTTGTTCTCGGCTGCTATCTATGGCAGCAGTTGTTAAGCCAAGTTAGAGGCCCTCGGGTGGCTTGGGAACGTCTAACAGTCAACTTGCCCACTCACTGGAGAAGCCTAATCCAAATGAGGTCTAGTTTTCCCCATGGGTTGGGAGGGAGCAACTGTACTGGGATAACGCTAGGACGATGATGATATGACGGTATTTCCTCTACTAAATCTAGCAATAAAATAAAATAAAAACACGCTGTTGGTTTGTCCATTACAATAAAAACAAAATAATCTTGAAAGTCACCCTTTTGGTAAAGTAGATAGAGGCGATAATTTAGGGTCTAAGGTGAACTTCACAATGGTGTAGGAACCCTAAGTAAATGTGGGTTCCTTGAGACGTGACAACATGCTTGTACGCACTACACCAATTCATTCGTCGAAATAGACCCCAAGGTTCAGTACTCGCTTTAAAGGCGTTTGCGCATCTTTTGGCGCGCCAACTGTCAATTAAAAGTGTTTTAATACCTTAAAAACGTGTATAGTTGACTAAATTGATTGTATTCCGTTGGGGAGCTGTCACAACAAAGTTATTTATACGAACGGAGTTGTTTCTGAGAATATATATGGGGGGCGGGGCGACTCAATACGATTTATACCAATGCAGTGGCATATAAGCATACGGTATCGTAACCAGCTCTTTGCGATTCTGGAGAAGAGGACCAAGATATGGTGCACATTATACAGCGCTGCCCCCTGCACTCATACTCGCCCCCCCCCCGGAAGATCTGTTTAAATTAACACCTGAAGCTATCTCGTAGCTCGGGACCTTGAATGTGGACCTATAATTTCTGTTTTTGTTTTGTGTTCTTTTTTGCATGAAACGTTTATACGCCATACGATTAAATAAATAATCGTAACCAATCACTTTAAAGTTTAGCCTATAGACGCTGGCATCCTATAGAGGAGAACATTTTGCCACAAGCATGCAGTCTACCCGATTGTAAGCGGTCACAGTAGCCTATTGACTCTTGCAACTCCAGGGGTGTCACACGCGCCTTGCTGACCCTTTAAAAATGCATAAGTATACTTTCTTCAATAACCTCATACTGAATTCGCCGCATGCGGATTTCTATTGGTTTTAATGAGTGTGGACACGAGTATCACTAATGAACAGATTAATGAGAATGGTTCAAAATAAAAATCATTTTTTTTTGCACACTTAATGTGACGTAATATTACAAAGAAGTAATAAAATGGACCCCGTAAGGGTAAAGGTTTGATAATGATTGATGATGGTGGTTTAAGATGACACTCGCTGCTTGTAATATTATGACATTAACAAGGAGAGGTCCTTGGTTATGCTTATAAGTTGCGTTTTAACACTGTCTATATAGCTTGGTTGAAATTAGGATAAAATTATAAAAATTACAGCTAAGGATCTAATCCGTCTACATTTTAATATCAAATTGTACATAATTTATTTGAAATTCGTATACGTGGAATTTCATACTTTACTGGAAGAACCCCTATACTGTAGTTTTTTGCAAATTTTAGGGTGAAGTGCAACAGACGGTAAGAAACGGCGCGGCGCCTGCGCAATGTTATAACTCCGGTTAAAGTAACTCCGCGGTTACGGTACCGGACCTGCCTCAACGCAGCGCGGTATTTTGAGCACGCGCGTACGGACAGCAAGATCTATAGATCCCACGTAGATCTTTGTTCGATTGCGAAAGTTTGATCGATATTTGAGATTTAGTAGCGTGAAGAATGTTGTTAGCACTTGGAAGAAAATATACTTATAATATTCATAAATTATTTATTATTCACCTAGAACAGTTTACTGGCCTATAAGTAAAATTTTTCAGCAATAAAATCTAGCTGAGTTACTTAAGCACCATCTGCTTAGTGAGATGCTCCACACAGTATTTATATAATTTTCGAGGTTGTCCAAACCTGAGGTCGATGAGGAAAAATCCGAAATATCAAAGTTCGATCACCTTTTTCTCATACCTACACTATTAAGCTTTTTTTATCCAGCCATTGACCCACACATTTTCATTATGCATTAAATACATACGCATTCCTTTATCTGCCGACGGTACGTCGCATCCACGCCATTGACTCTCTTGGTGCCATTAACCGAATAACCCATTGCACAAAGAACTGGCGCTTTTCAAGGTGAACACACACATACACACAAGTGCAGCACATGCACAATTTAACTCGACACGCACGCGACACATGCGCGCCGCCGACGTGTATGTACAGGCGCATTCGATTCAAAATAAGAATTCGACAATGTCCTTTTGTGGCTGAAAAAGAAAGCGACAGTCGGAATTGAACGCTATGCGCTTGGCTTAGAGTGGACATGGTTTTAAACGAACGCAACGGGATGTGGTCGAGACGAAAAGGGTGCACGCACACTTAGAAACACAGACGGTGCATACTGTTGTAAGCTGCAGTCTGCACTACCACATATGTATTAACACGGTCGAGCTTTTTTGCTTCAAAAGTTCCACAGTTTTTACACATCCAAACATTCGCCAATTTACTGTTCACGATTTGGTGTTGAAGGAAAATTTGTATGTTTGTGTCAGAATTGGTACAAAGGCATCGCTAAATGAGTTGTTACTTTGTCTGTACGCACACATGTATGCAGTTTCAGGAAATTTATGTTTACGCCGCGTCCAGACGCTAGTGTTGAATACATCCTGTATACGTAAGGAAGGACATGTGCGTTTGTGTGTGTGTGTGTGTGTGTTCGATTAAAATAAGGTGATGTTATAATATCTTTATAATAATGTTGTTTTGAACGCATTGTAACTGGTCAGTGCTAATGTAAACGACTGTTTTATTGAATAACTGATAAATAGTTTATATTCTTTGTTTTTCTGGTATCTAAATGCGTTGTTAGCGTATACCAATTTGGTTCATAAAACGATTAAGTATAGCATGCCAATAAAAACACTGTTGATTTTTCTTATTTTATAGCCTGTTCTTTGGCATAAATAAAATAACAGGATAATAAAGAACCAAGAGTAGATAACAGTTTTGATTTTTCACAATAATTATGAAACCAAAATACACGAAAATACTTATGTATATATTTCAGATTTCAATGATTTTTAAATAATCAGCAACGAATTTTAAATGGATTGTCTCAAACTAAAACACAACTAGTAAAGAAAGAAAGAATGTAAGAAAATACATTTATTTAGCATTAAGCACATACTTACATCAGAAAAGATACCATAAAGAAGCAACGCAGAATATCTAGTAGTCAGTATTATGACCTGTTTGTTACAGCAGCATGATGCCGCTGTTAGACGACAAAACACGTACATCCTTCACAAAAACATTACTCAGCTAGAATGACGAGAACTTTCAATGTAATTCGTCGTTTCATAATTTCATAAGTATTTCCCACTTCCCGCTATCTTGGAAGAAGTCCAGAAACTTCCTAGAAGATACATGTGTGTTGACCCTGACTTACACACGTATAATTCTAAATGCGGAAAAGCACTAAATAACTTGTTTTATTGTTAATTCCGCATACGAACATTCTTGAACTGTTTATATTCTCTATCTTCTCTGATAGAAATTTCCCCTACAGAACAGGATGATTCATTTCAATCTGGCTCTTGGCTTTCGTCTTCACTTCTTGGTATGTGTGGCTACATCACCAGTTTGACATTCGTATTCCGGCCCTTACTATCTCTCTTTTTAGGGTTCCATATTCAACTAGGAACCCTTATAGTTTCGCCATGTCCGTCTGTTTGTCTGTCCGTCTGTCTGCCCGAGGCTTTGCTCTGTGATTGGTAGTGATAGAAAGCTGCAATTTGGTATGGATATGTAAATCAATAAAAGAAAAATATAATATTTTTTTACCCACCCCCCCTACAGGTAAAGTGGGGATGAATTTTTTTTCACCCCTTTTTGTATGGTGTTTTTGGATAGGTCTTTAAAAATGAATACAGGTCTTCATCAAACACTTTTTGATAAAGTGAATATTTTAGAATATATATATATATATATTTTAGAAAATATTCACTCAAAAAAAAATGTGTCCCCCCCTCTAACTTTTGAACTATGTATGGGTCCAAATAATATGAAAAAAAAAACATGAAAGTTAAGCTTAATAAATACTTTCAACGAAAACTATAGCGGATATGATCAGTTAAGCCGTTTTTGAGTTATCGTAAAAAGTCTTCCCTTCTTAGTAAAAGGCATATGAAACGCTGCGAAAGTATTCCCTTTTGCTTGTTATTGTTTTTTTTAGAGTAAGTTCATTGGGCAACTACGGAACCCTACACTGAATATGACCCGACATGCTCTTGGCCGACATTTTCCTTTATTTTGCCTTGTAGAATGATACTGTTTCACCATTCATGTCTCAGTATGTGGCCGTATTGCTTATGTATTAACTATTCTCTGACTGACTAGACTAGACAACAAATAATAGTAACAAATAGCAAATAATAGTACCAAATAGCAAATAGTAGTATGAGACGGTCGTACACAAATTTGAATAAGAGCGATAGAGAGCAATATATCAGTTGTTGTCTTTGTCATATACCTAGTCTCACTTTTTAGTGTTCCGTGCCATAATCGTCCAACTTAAAAAAAAACCGGTCAATTGCGAGTGCGACTCTCGCACCGAGGGTTCTGTAGAACGATCGTGTACCCGTCCCGACCACATTCATTCAGGAGAAATTTAACGACATGGGTACAATTGTAACAGAACGACATCCCTCAGCCTGTGAAAACCCATGAAAGCTTCTAAGCTTCGGGAAAATCGGGAAAGCTTATTTATTTTCTTGAATTTTCATTGTCGATGAAGGTTTTCATGGTAAAAGTTAATGGGCTTTAAATTAAGTTTTAATAGGTTCGATTATTTACTATTTCTTCATAAAATCTTCCAAGTTTTAATGTATTTTTATTTTATTTCAGAATAGTATTATCAATATAATTATTAGAACAGCTTTAACAAAGTTTTGTTAATGTTTATTTAGGCCAGGCAGGGCCATCTAGCGACAAGTTGCTTAACTGACAAGAGATAATAATCCAACCGTGTCAAAAGTACGTCATTTGGTAGGTCAAGTAGCGATATCTGTAGCCATCTTAATTTATACGGGTAGTTGTGAGCACATAATTCACAGCGCTAAAGTTGAAGTAAAAATGACTCACCTTAGGCGAACCAGTGTAGGTCTGACCTCCGACTACGAGTTGTTAGTACGGATCTCGGTGTCAAGATATACTAGGCGTGAGCTGTGAATCTCGTTGATGGAAGTTATTAATTGAATAGCAATGGCTACCGAGCCGGCTTGAGCGGGTAGATTCGCGCCTGACTTTATGCTTACCCAGCTAAAATGAGAGTTATGATAAAGTAAGCAATTATTTCTGCATAGGTGACTTTTTATTTTAGTGAGGTTTTAAAAGGTATAGCGAGAGTGGAGGTGTCTGGTGTCGAGTAGGAGAACTTGCGAGTTTTGTCAACCAATAGTATTTCAGATTTAGGTTGAAAACCAATGAGAATCGTTCCCTCCAAATTTACGGAAAAAACATAGTGATCGCGTGATATTGGTGGCGCTGATGATCGGATGAGGGGGATATATAAGGAGATTCACAACGTTTTTAGGGGACTTTTTGCCTTCACCAGAGCGACAAGTAACATTAGTCTTGGTACTTCAGGAGTGTCTTTATGTGAGTTGTTTAAAGTGTCTTGGCTAGGGATTCTGATAGGGTTTTCACTGTGTTAGGATATTTAGGATGTGTGTGAATAATCCTTTCTGTTCACAGGGATTCCTTTGTCAGCGAATGTCTTAAAACCTCGTATAGCAAATATTGGTGATACATTAGTGTTCCGTTATTTGACTAGATAAACCACAAGCGTAAGTTCGTTTTCCTTTATTAATTTTGTTTTACTGAAGTGAGACGTTATGAAGGTATTGCTTATCCAAGAATCAAACCATATTTCTCGTAACGGAGCAAGTCCGGAGAGTAAGATGGTTCTCTATACATATTTATCTCGCTAGGGTACCCCCTAGATTTAGGTATGTATGGTGATTCGGGATTAGCGTAGCCTCGTAATTTTAAATTGTTAATTTCTGACGTGCTTTATCAATAATCGAACCATATTTGTCGATACGGACGAGTCCGGAGACTATATGTGGTTAATTATATATATTTACCTGGCCAGATAACTCTCTGGTGGAAGATATGTATGAGGATTCGATAAAGCATATCACATTCCCGTAAACAGATGATAATAGGATTGCAGTTTATCACTTTCTCCATTAGAGATGCATTTTATTCTATCGAGTGTCGTATTGTCTTATTTAACAACTGCGTTATCTATATATTTGCTATATGAGAGGTACTTCGGCGGCGTTTGATTACTACCCGATATAATAAATAACTTGTCTTTTATTCGACCTACATTTATTGTGTATGCTAATTATTTACCAAATTACGGTGGCGGATTTTGTGTGTACTATTTCATTTATTGAGATGCGTAGGTGCTATTCATACGAGCTGGTTATTACCGAATTTTATACTTTTAACTATTATGCCTTGATCATATATCATAAATTATTTATACTGTTTATACAATGACGGTAGCAAATAGGCTTACGTCTTGCTTGATGGTAAGCAGACACGGTTACATGTATGTGCTTGCGATTCCAGCGGAATCACGGGCGCGTTACAGACTCTTTACTGACTTGAGGATTGTAGGATATCTTTATAGGATAGAATTATAATAATGAGTGTGTCATGTTCATGTTGATTATAGTATCGAATCAGTGTTATTTTAATGCTGCGAGATTTATTCTTTGATGTGTTTTGGGCGTATCATTTTATAATGTAATACGTAGCGCCTGATTTACATTTCGTGATATATTTACAGTGATTATGCGTTTCGTATTGAAATAATATCTCGTTTAAAATATTTGGATGATGTATGTGTCTAGTCGTATTTTATGTTTCTATAACTTTGAATGAACTTTATCACAAATTATAATTATACATGATAAATATAACTATTAATATCCAACACATTCATTACGGATTCTTGAATAGGTTTTGTATATTTTTATAGGTTTTGCAGTTAACGTTATAGTTGCATTATTAGTGTAGGGTATTTATTGGTTGTGTTAAAGTAGGGTTCAATTAGTGTTTAACATTCAATTGATTATTACACCTAGTAGATTTCTATGCCATAGTTCGGACGTTTGGAAGGTTTTGCGAAATCAAACCTTTTTAAGAGAAGGATAGCGTGCCAGCCACATCACTGATACTCAGAAGATACCATGTGGATAATCGATGACCAGATCCAGGCCACCATCAATCTACTGCTGTGCCATGACAATGTGACATCCGCCAAGCATCCACCAAACGCTATATCCAACGGCGTTCCTGCGCACATTACCATATGTTTACCAGAAGTTTCCGGCGCTGCGAACAACTGACTACCAATGAAGACCATCGCAAACTACACCTGTGCCATGACGACCTGCCATACTTCCAATGCTCAACCTGAGGGGGCTACTGAACACCATACCATTTTATCTCTGGGTTATCTCCTACAACCCTGAGTGGCAATCAACGGCTTTCCTTACCACTGCTAGAAGACGGTCACGAAGATGTGCTGCAACATCGAGCTGGTTGGTCAAGGCTTCAACAACTGCAAATGGGAATTGTTCCGGCATGACGGCTTTGAAGAATACGGCTGTACACGCACAGATGAAGAGATCCTTGGATGGTTTTCTAAGTTTCGCAAAACTTTCTGACTGTGTGAGCTGTGGTACTTATTTATATTCTGTTGCGATTTAAATGGCATAAATGATACCAAGCCGAAATGGTATCGTTGTGTTATGAGATATGATTTTCTTAATCTCTGAAATCCATTTCTTGTGCGAGCTATATTTGTTTATGTTCTATTACGATTTAAATGGCTTAAATCAGGTTATCTTTATAGCAAGCCGAAATTTTATCGTTGCGTTGTGTGATCTAAGTATATTATTTTCTTACAACCAATATCTTGTGTGATCTTGGGTTATGTAGTATCTTTTGATGGAACTTTGTTTCCAATTGCAAATCTGTCTACTACGTAATTAATATTACGTCAATATCTTCATCATTATTCTGATTGTATTATTCAATCTATGATACTTATTTATGTTCTCTGGGAATTTAAATATCATAATTAATGTTGTCTTTACAACAGGCCTAAAATGCTATCGTTGGCTGTGTGATCTGATTTTGTCTTGCAACCATATTTCACGTACGACAAATGTCTTGAGTGATCTTGACTTATTTATCTTGATGGAATTTGATTTCCAATTACAGCATAGTCTGTCACACGTAATTCATATTACGTTAATATTTTCATCTATACTTACTCGTGTTACGAGTAGATACTGTTTCAGTATTCTATACCTATCTACCAACTGACATATTTTACTACTAATTTATTGTAGTTGTTGGAACTGGCCGCAATGGACTTTATCCGTGGCTATTTCCAGCAATGAGGTAACGTCACAGCCTGGACTGCCAATCGTTTGATACGATTAGTGTGGTTTGTTCCAGCCTATGACGAAAGGTATTGGTTATATATGTAGTACCCAAATATACCTAATAATAACTATTTTACTAAAGAACGGTTTTTTCCAGATCGATGAAATACGATCATCAATGGGTGTTAGGGACAGTCTTTACAGATTCTTAACGACAGGCTTTCTTCTTTGGACTGAATCCACGGGACGGGCTTTGAAAAGGGCTGCTGACCCGGTTAGGTGCCGGATTCTATTACTGCTTGTCGGAATCTTTGATTCATACAAGACACTATAGATCCGTACGGACGAGAAATCTGTATTGCCGTTTGCTGAAACTGATCATTAAAGACCCCAATATATATGTACCCTTATATATTATACTATATGGGCGAGATGGGATGTGAAAGTTCAATGGCGATACAGGTTATTGAAGACTCGAGCAAAACTCCTTGCTGTCGTGAGAACGCTGGTCAATGCTGAGGTCTTGCGGTTGCATAACTCAGTAGTGATACTTAGCTTATGGGATGACTGTATGATTCGATTTGGACGCTAAACCTGAATAGTGACAGCTTTGTTTTGTTTGCACAATATTTGGGTACGAGGTAATCGATTGATCATCATCATATGATCTGATTGACGTCCCCTGCTGGACGTAGGCCTCCTTCGTAGAGTGCCACTATAATATATTTATATTTCAGCTGATCTGTGGATCATAGTAGTATATACTACTTATGCTTTATGCATTTATTCCAACTGGCTTCTAAGTTAGATCATAGTTGTTTACTTTGCCTATGCTTTTATGCATTATAAAATGGCTGGTCTCATAATATTATGGGCTACGCTCTTATTATTACCATGTACATGTTCATTCATCAGGCGCTATTGTCACATAACTCTCATAGTCTCGGTCATGTGCCTTGTGCCTGTACCACCTGCGAGGATACCCTGATTGCTCGTGTTAGGTGTTAGGTAGGGACATATCCAAGCGGCTAGCTTGAGGCTCAGGTTCCTTCGCGAGACTTCTGCCTCGACATAGTTGCCTCATCATGTCCAGAAATGGCTTGGTGGTTTATATGACTTATGCATGGTACTTTTATGAGAACTGTGGCTTTATGGTTGCGTGCAATCAGCTATTTTATATTTACAATGTTCTCATATCTTTCAGATTGAGATTTACGCCATATTTGGTAAGAAGCCAGACTTTACCTGTTATATTCTATTTTGTAGGAAACATTAATGCTATCTTGACATATCAGGAATTTACCTACGTTTATCTGCTACCACGTTTAACTATATATGCTACAATAACTTATTTTGCTCCATTAACTATTTTCTACCATTTTTTCTAAACACTTAATCTTCTAGGTACTACATGACTACTTCGGATCATTTATACTTGCCTTCATTTAATTCCAAGCAATTTATTTAAGCCTTTACTGATCACACAGCCAACGACGGTATTTAAATGGTAGGCTAGATTCTACACTTGTTCTGGTTCATATAGCATTGTTGATAATTTAGAAATACTTCTGAAGAGTGTTGTTTTATTGCTTTTATTATTCTCGTGATAATGTTTTATCTCTAGTATGTTTGTTATAGGTTTCATAATATTGTGTTCATGGTTAGTAATTGTTTATTAATAGGATATTACAGGATATTGTTGTTATTCGTTTAGGCAAGCTTATCCTAATTTTAGGTTATGTTGTAATATTGTTTAAACATTGTCCGATTCTCAATTGTTTATACATTTCTCACACCTCAGTGAACTATGGTTACTACGTTTTATAACAAGGTCTTAAATATGTCACTAGATGATCATGCCATTAATCTTTCAATTATTTAGCTGTTGATTTACTTATGATATTGTAATTAACAAGTTATTTAAATTACTTATTGTATTAGCTTTATGGCAACAAGGGTTTTTGTGTGTCCGCTTGTTTTCCCTTGTCTAGGTTGGCCTAGTAATCAAGCGGATGTCTAATAAAGTTCTCCCCGGACTTTATTAGATTCGAGTTTAGAGTAAATTCATTTTTATTAAATAAATGTTTTGTTTGTTTATTTCTCTCTCTCAACTTTTTGTTTGATTTATTTTCTTTCCCTATAGTAGGAACCCTATCATTTAGATCTGAGAAACTTTAATAAAAGCTTTAGAACTTCAGTAGGTATTAGCAACTTGAGGAAAATCATGGTTTTCAGATTTTCTGGTAATGTAAGTATAAAGCTTTAGGTATACTTTAGGAACTTTAGGGAAATTCTAGTTAGGCTTTCTTTAGATAAACTTTCCTTGGACTTTCCATAAGTTTTCAATAAAGTTCTCCCCTTGGGGGTTGTTACAATATGTGTTACCGTGACCATGATCTTTATTAATGATATTTATCATAATTGTTAGCCTATTCAGGCACAATTTGATGTTCGTGCAAAGGTCTGAGGTTTTTCAAGTGAGAAGTGTTAAATATTTGTGATGGACATTGTTTAAACAAGTTTTGTTGAAGCTTACCATAAGGCTATTTAAGGTTGACTTTTTCAATTAGGTTATTTTACGATTTAATTTTATTTTATTATCTTTATATTATTTATTGTTTTGTTGGGTGTTTTCCAGCTTGAATGAATAGCGCCTATAAAACATGTTTCCAGCTAGTATGAATAGCATTTCTAAAAGATAGAATTTTAATAAATTATTTGCATGTTAGTTATTTAAGATTGCTCTTTATATCATTTGTTTTCAGGATATTTTGAAATTTCATTGTGTATTGTCACTTTTGAGCTTTTTCTGATTTAGATATTAATATAGCTTAAAAGGTTTGATGACGTCACGTCGTCAGTCATCATCATGACGGCATAATGTAGGTTGTGATCAATCGTGTTGTGATAGCTTATTAGTCCATTTATCAGCTTATTATGCGGTAAGCATTGAAGTAGAACCACAATTTTTTGGAAAATAGTATTAATATATTTTGTTTTATTGACTTTATATTCCTACTTCAAAGTGGTTACTTTCAAAGTTCACGTTTTAATGACTCCAAGGTTTGGTTCAGAAATTCAGTGGGCGTATCTCACTGATAATTTGAAACTAAAATAATTCTTGGGTTTTAATAATCGAATATTTCACATTTTTATTTCACAATTATTTGAACTTAAAGTATTATTCAGTTCATATTTCAAGTTATCAATATTTTTGCATAACTATTTCCTGGATTGGTATTGGTAACAAGGAAACAGTATCGGTTAATTGCATTTATTGATTTATTATTTTGTTGATATTTTTGTGATTTTTCTTACGTGTGCATGTGGATATTTCAGAGATACACGTTTCCAGGTAATGCATACCTTCATGATTTGATGATGTTAACATATTTTCTTATTATTGGTGTATACTGTGTTTTATTACAGGATTTTACATCATAAATTTAGACAGAAATACTTCCCCTTAGTATGCTTTTTTCAGTTATATTTCTGCTAGGCTACTCTCTTATTGTTAGTATAATTTCGTCTAGATCATATTTCGGATAGGGCTACCTTTCGTTAATATACTCTCTCCTAGGTTATAATTTGATAGGGTTACTTTCTCATTGTTTACTTGTAGATTATATTTGGAGTAGCGCTACTTTTTCGTTAGCTTACTTGCTCTTGGGTTATGGTTTTGATAGTAATACATTTTCACTATACTTATTTTCAGATTATGTTCCAGATATAGTTTCTTTCTCGTTACTATATTTGCTTCTAGGTTATATTTTGATAGATTACTCCTTCGTTTATTTACTTTCTACTAGGTTTTATTTCCGATAGGGTTACTTTTCCGTTTACAATACCTTTTGACAAGTGACGAGTATTCGTATAGGTTATGTTTCTGATAGGGAAACTTTATCGCTGCTTTATTTTTTTTTATATTATAGATAGGGTCACCTTTTCATTATATATTTGCTATAGTTGTTTGTGATAGGTTACTCCTTCGGTTATCTACTTTTTATTAGGATTTATTTCTGATTACTAGGGTTACTTTTGCGTTAATATACATTCAGGATACATAAGTAAATGATGAGTATGCTTGTAGGTTGTAGTTCTAATTGGGATATATCATCGTTAGTATGGTTACATTTGATAATATTAGGTGTTGAACTGATTACAGAAAGTAATTATTTGTATTGAAACTTAGAATGCAATATGTTATGTGATTAAGTTTTACAGTGAATGAATTGATTTTTTCCACAAATGCGTAATTAATTACGTTTATCAAAATTATTTTAACAATTACTTGTGGGTTTTTTAATGGTAATGTTTTTATAACACGATAGCTTTCAATTCTTAATATGTTTTATTAGTTTCTATTACATCCCTTAATTTATTGGTTGCGGAAAACATACAAATAAGTAACTGTAGGTCATCACATTTTTAATGATCATTATAATTTACAAGTTTGGAAGTGTTTTGTTGGAGTCGTTTAGTAACTTATTTTATTAATTAAGATATTTCCCTTTTAACTTATACTTATTCATTCTTTAAATAGGCCGCCTTACATAACTCATCTGTTTTTATTATCCTTATTTTGAATGATTTGGGATAATTGGTTTAATTAGTTAAAGTTTTATTAAATTCTTTATTATAATATAATAAAAGGTTGTAGGTTTATTATGCATTTAGATTAATTAATACTTATTAATTAATTTATGTTAATTTTGTCCATCCATTTAGAATTCACGATTTTATTTTGGTTTAATAAGTTTAGGTTGATTTGTATCTAGATTATTTTTCTGCTTTCCCTTCACTTAGCTTTCGGTGTCTTCTGTTTAGGGTTAGTTATTTTACTCCGGTAAACTACGGAAAAATAACATAGGGCGATTGTAACAGAACGACATCCCTCAGCCTGTGAAAACCCATGAAAGCTTCTAAGCTTCGGGAAAATCGGGAAAGCTTATTTATTTTCTTGAATTTTCATTGTCGATGAAGGTTTTCATGGTAAAAGTTAATGGGCTTTAAATTAAGTTTTAATAGGTTCGATTATTTACTATTTCTTCATAAAATCTTCCAAGTTTTAATGTATTTTTATTTTATTTCAGAATAGTATTATCAATATAATTATTAGAACAGCTTTAACAAAGTTTTGTTAATGTTTATTTAGGCCAGGCAGGGCCATCTAGCGACAAGTTGCTTAACTGACAAGAGATAATAATCCAACCGTGTCAAAAGTACGTCATTTGGTAGGTCAAGTAGCGATATCTGTAGCCATCTTAATTTATACGGGTAGTTGTGAGCACATAATTCACAGCGCTAAAGTTGAAGTAAAAATGACTCACCTTAGGCGAACCAGTGTAGGTCTGACCTCCGACTACGAGTTGTTAGTACGGATCTCGGTGTCAAGATATACTAGGCGTGAGCTGTGAATCTCGTTGATGGAAGTTATTAATTGAATAGCAATGGCTACCGAGCCGGCTTGAGCGGGTAGATTCGCGCCTGACTTTATGCTTACCCAGCTAAAATGAGAGTTATGATAAAGTAAGCAATTATTTCTGCATAGGTGACTTTTTATTTTAGTGAGGTTTTAAAAGGTATAGCGAGAGTGGAGGTGTCTGGTGTCGAGTAGGAGAACTTGCGAGTTTTGTCAACCAATAGTATTTCAGATTTAGGTTGAAAACCAATGAGAATCGTTCCCTCCAAATTTACGGAAAAAACATAGTGATCGCGTGATATTGGTGGCGCTGATGATCGGATGAGGGGGATATATAAGGAGATTCACAACGTTTTTAGGGGACTTTTTGCCTTCACCAGAGCGACAAGTAACATTAGTCTTGGTACTTCAGGAGTGTCTTTATGTGAGTTGTTTAAAGTGTCTTGGCTAGGGATTCTGATAGGGTTTTCACTGTGTTAGGATATTTAGGATGTGTGTGAATAATCCTTTCTGTTCACAGGGATTCCTTTGTCAGCGAATGTCTTAAAACCTCGTATAGCAAATATTGGTGATACATTAGTGTTCCGTTATTTGACTAGATAAACCACAAGCGTAAGTTCGTTTTCCTTTATTAATTTTGTTTTACTGAAGTGAGACGTTATGAAGGTATTGCTTATCCAAGAATCAAACCATATTTCTCGTAACGGAGCAAGTCCGGAGAGTAAGATGGTTCTCTATACATATTTATCTCGCTAGGGTACCCCCTAGATTTAGGTATGTATGGTGATTCGGGATTAGCGTAGCCTCGTAATTTTAAATTGTTAATTTCTGACGTGCTTTATCAATAATCGAACCATATTTGTCGATACGGACGAGTCCGGAGACTATATGTGGTTAATTATATATATTTACCTGGCCAGATAACTCTCTGGTGGAAGATATGTATGAGGATTCGATAAAGCATATCACATTCCCGTAAACAGATGATAATAGGATTGCAGTTTATCACTTACTCCATTAGAGATGCATTTTATTCTATCGAGTGTCGTATTGTCTTATTTAACAACTGCGTTATCTATATATTTGCTATATGAGAGGTACTTCGGCGGCGTTTGATTACTACCCGATATAATAAATAACTTGTCTTTTATTCGACCTACATTTATTGTGCATGCTAATTATTTACCAAATTACGGTGGCGGATTTTGTGTGTACTATTTCATTTATTGAGATGCGTAGGTGCTATTCATACGAGCTGGTTATTACCGAATTTTATACTTTTAACTATTATGCCTTGATCATATATCATAAATTATTTATACTGTTTATACAATGACGGTAGCAAATAGGCTTACGTCTTGCTTGATGGTAAGCAGACACGGTTACATGTATGTGCTTGCGATTCCAGCGGAATCACGGGCGCGTTACAGACTCTTTACTGACTTGAGGATTGTAGGATATCTTTATAGGATAGAATTATAATAATGAGTGTGTCATGTTCATGTTGATTATAGTATCGAATCAGTGTTATTTTAATGCTGCGAGATTTATTCTTTGATGTGTTTTGGGCGTATCATTTTATAATGTAATACGTAGCGCCTGATTTACATTTCGTGATATATTTACAGTGATTATGCGTTTCGTATTGAAATAATATCTCGTTTAAAATATTTGGATGATGTATGTGTCTAGTCGTATTTTATGTTTCTATAACTTTGAATGAACTTTATCACAAATTATAATTATACATGATAAATATAACTATTAATATCCAACACATTCATTACGGATTCTTGAATAGGTTTTGTATATTTTTATAGGTTTTGCAGTTAACGTTATAGTTGCATTATTAGTGTAGGGTATTTATTGGTTGTGTTAAAGTAGGGTTCAATTAGTGTTTAACATTCAATTGATTATTACACCTAGTAGATTTCTATGCCATAGTTCGGACGTTTGGAAGGTTTTGCGAAATCAAACCTTTTTAAGAGAAGGATAGCGTGCCAGCCACATCACTGATACTCAGAAGATACCATGTGGATAATCGATGACCAGATCCAGGCCACCATCAATCTACTGCTGTGCCATGACAATGTGACATCCGCCAAGCATCCACCAAACGCTATATCCAACGGCGTTCCTGCGCACATTACCATATGTTTACCAGAAGTTTCCGGCGCTGCGAACAACTGACTACCAATGAAGACCATCGCAAACTACACCTGTGCCATGACGACCTGCCATACTTCCAATGCTCAACCTGAGGGGGCTACTGAACACCATACCATTTTATCTCTGGGTTATCTCCTACAACCCTGAGTGGCAATCAACGGCTTTCCTTACCACTGCTAGAAGACGGTCACGAAGATGTGCTGCAACATCGAGCTGGTTGGTCAAGGCTTCAACAACTGCAAATGGGAATTGTTCCGGCATGACGGCTTTGAAGAATACGGCTGTACACGCACAGATGAAGAGATCCTTGGATGGTTTTCTAAGTTTCGCAAAACTTTCTGACTGTGTGAGCTGTGGTACTTATTTATATTCTGTTGCGATTTAAATGGCATAAATGATACCAAGCCGAAATGGTATCGTTGTGTTATGAGATATGATTTTCTTAATCTCTGAAATCCATTTCTTGTGCGAGCTATATTTGTTTATGTTCTATTACGATTTAAATGGCTTAAATCAGGTTATCTTTATAGCAAGCCGAAATTTTATCGTTGCGTTGTGTGATCTAAGTATATTATTTTCTTACAACCAATATCTTGTGTGATCTTGGGTTATGTAGTATCTTTTGATGGAACTTTGTTTCCAATTGCAAATCTGTCTACTACGTAATTAATATTACGTCAATATCTTCATCATTATTCTGATTGTATTATTCAATCTATGATACTTATTTATGTTCTCTGGGAATTTAAATATCATAATTAATGTTGTCTTTACAACAGGCCTAAAATGCTATCGTTGGCTGTGTGATCTGATTTTGTCTTGCAACCATATTTCACGTACGACAAATGTCTTGAGTGATCTTGACTTATTTATCTTGATGGAATTTGATTTCCAATTACAGCATAGTCTGTCACACGTAATTCATATTACGTTAATATTTTCATCTATACTTACTCGTGTTACGAGTAGATACTGTTTCAGTATTCTATACCTATCTACCAACTGACATATTTTACTACTAATTTATTGTAGTTGTTGGAACTGGCCGCAATGGACTTTATCCGTGGCTATTTCCAGCAATGAGGTAACGTCACAGCCTGGACTGCCAATCGTTTGATACGATTAGTGTGGTTTGTTCCAGCCTATGACGAAAGGTATTGGTTATATATGTAGTACCCAAATATACCTAATAATAACTATTTTACTAAAGAACGGTTTTTTCCAGATCGATGAAATACGATCATCAATGGGTGTTAGGGACAGTCTTTACAGATTCTTAACGACAGGCTTTCTTCTTTGGACTGAATCCACGGGACGGGCTTTGAAAAGGGCTGCTGACCCGGTTAGGTGCCGGATTCTATTACTGCTTGTCGGAATCTTTGATTCATACAAGACACTATAGATCCGTACGGACGAGAAATCTGTATTGCCGTTTGCTGAAACTGATCATTAAAGACCCCAATATATATGTACCCTTATATATTATACTATATGGGCGAGATGGGATGTGAAAGTTCAATGGCGATACAGGTTATTGAAGACTCGAGCAAAACTCCTTGCTGTCGTGAGAACGCTGGTCAATGCTGAGGTCTTGCGGTTGCATAACTCAGTAGTGATACTTAGCTTATGGGATGACTGTATGATTCGATTTGGACGCTAAACCTGAATAGTGACAGCTTTGTTTTGTTTGCACAATATTTGGGTACGAGGTAATCGATTGATCATCATCATATGATCTGATTGACGTCCCCTGCTGGACGTAGGCCTCCTTCGTAGAGTGCCACTATAATATATTTATATTTCAGCTGATCTGTGGATCATAGTAGTATATACTACTTATGCTTTATGCATTTATTCCAACTGGCTTCTAAGTTAGATCATAGTTGTTTACTTTGCCTATGCTTTTATGCATTATAAAATGGCTGGTCTCATAATATTATGGGCTACGCTCTTATTATTACCATGTACATGTTCATTCATCAGGCGCTATTGTCACATAACTCTCATAGTCTCGGTCATGTGCCTTGTGCCTGTACCACCTGCGAGGATACCCTGATTGCTCGTGTTAGGTGTTAGGTAGGGACATATCCAAGCGGCTAGCTTGAGGCTCAGGTTCCTTCGCGAGACTTCTGCCTCGACATAGTTGCCTCATCATGTCCAGAAATGGCTTGGTGGTTTATATGACTTATGCATGGTACTTTTATGAGAACTGTGGCTTTATGGTTGCGTGCAATCAGCTATTTTATATTTACAATGTTCTCATATCTTTCAGATTGAGATTTACGCCATATTTGGTAAGAAGCCAGACTTTACCTGTTATATTCTATTTTGTAGGAAACATTAATGCTATCTTGACATATCAGGAATTTACCTACGTTTATCTGCTACCACGTTTAACTATATATGCTACAATAACTTATTTTGCTCCATTAACTATTTTCTACCATTTTTTCTAAACACTTAATCTTCTAGGTACTACATGACTACTTCGGATCATTTATACTTGCCTTCATTTAATTCCAAGCAATTTATTTAAGCCTTTACTGATCACACAGCCAACGACGGTATTTAAATGGTAGGCTAGATTCTACACTTGTTCTGGTTCATATAGCATTGTTGATAATTTAGAAATACTTCTGAAGAGTGTTGTTTTATTGCTTTTATTATTCTCGTGATAATGTTTTATCTCTAGTATGTTTGTTATAGGTTTCATAATATTGTGTTCATGGTTAGTAATTGTTTATTAATAGGATATTACAGGATATTGTTGTTATTCGTTTAGGCAAGCTTATCCTAATTTTAGGTTATGTTGTAATATTGTTTAAACATTGTCCGATTCTCAATTGTTTATACATTTCTCAAACCTCAGTGAACTATGGTTACTACGTTTTATAACAAGGTCTTAAATATGTCACTAGATGATCATGCCATTAATCTTTCAATTATTTAGCTGTTGATTTACTTATGATATTGTAATTAACAAGTTATTTAAATTACTTATTGTATTAGCTTTATGGCAACAAGGGTTTTTGTGTGTCCGCTTGTTTTCCCTTGTCTAGGTTGGCCTAGTAATCAAGCGGATGTCTAATAAAGTTCTCCCCGGACTTTATTAGATTCGAGTTTAGAGTAAATTCATTTTTATTAAATAAATGTTTTGTTTGTTTATTTCTCTCTCTCAACTTTTTGTTTGATTTATTTTCTTTCCCTATAGTAGGAACCCTATCATTTAGATCTGAGAAACTTTAATAAAAGCTTTAGAACTTCAGTAGGTATTAGCAACTTGAGGAAAATCATGGTTTTCAGATTTTCTGGTAATGTAAGTATAAAGCTTTAGGTATACTTTAGGAACTTTAGGGAAATTCTAGTTAGGCTTTCTTTAGATAAACTTTCCTTGGACTTTCCATAAGTTTTCAATAAAGTTCTCCCCTTGGGGGTTGTTACACAGTGCCATCTCTCGGAGCATTATTCAAACTTAAGAGGAATTTCATCGTGATCTTAAACGGTTAAACCGATCTGAAAGCAGGTTTACCAGCGATGGTTCTTAACAAGGGGTTTTTCATGTTTTCTAAGTTTTCAGTTATTAATAATAAACTGTATCGGGATGGCAGTTAAATGACAGGTGTCATCGTAACCAGGCAATCTGAAATGAACAGTAGTAAGTTAAAAATGGGTAAGTCTCCTTATTCTGGAGTACTGGCAGATTTGTTTATTTGTTAACTGTTTATTGAATTACTCGTTATGTTTTTGTTTTTGTTTTAATTCGCTCATTTCGCACTCTCATAATGTTTTATTTAGTTTTAAGTTTCTCATGTAAGTGAATGTAAATTCTTAATGAGAAATATAGAATCTTAAACCGTTATTGCAATCACTGTCGTTAAAGTGTGTTTATATAAAGCCCAAGTCCGGTCTTGCATGGAGTATTGTTGTCACCTTTGGGATGGCTCGGCTAAGTACAAACTTGCCGCACTCGACTCGCTGGACCGCAGAGCCAGGAGGCTCATTGGCGGCAGTACGGTAGTGGGAAATAAGCTGCAGAGCTTAGCACATCGACGCAAAGTAGCATGTCTGTGCGTCTTCTACAAACTGTACTTCGGTGAGTGTGCTCAGTAGCTCCATGAGCTCATACCGCCTTCCCCCTTCTTCCATCGGACATCCAGACGTACGGCTGGCTACCATCCTTGCCTGGTCGAAATTCCTCTAATTCGAACCAAGCGCTTTGCATCTTCTTTTATAATGCGCACTTCTAAGGTTTGGAATTCTCTGCCGGCGTCTGTATTTCCGAGTCCATATAACCTGTACCTTTTTTAAGGCACGAGTGAATAGGCATCTTCTGGGTGAGCTCGCTTCATCGTCGGCCTCATCCTTGCCCCCTGGCTAGATGCTGGCGAGGAGCAATCCCAGTAATAATAATAATAAAAGTGTCAATTTTAAGGCGGCTTTTGCTATTAACAATCATACGACATGAGTATAAGTGTTTAAATAGTACATCACTATAGAGGCCGGGAAACGAAGGGTTGCAGGCCAAGTAGATATAGACGGACAGGGATACGCAGCCCCACGTTTCTTGCCCAGATTTGTATAGTGATTTTCTCAAAGATATCCAATGAAATAAAAAAATACACCGCTCAAAAAACAAAATAAACAGACGCCGTTTTTGACATTAAAATAAAAAAAAAACTTCTCGGCCTAGGCCTTCAAATTTTGTATGAAATTCCTTTACAGTTCTCCCGAGTTGTTCCGCCTGCAACGTGATACTTTGAAGCCTGTTTCTAACGCACGTAATGACGAAATTTCATTGCATGTTTGAGAAATAATACGTCCGTGTTTTCTTCCTTTATATACCTAGCGCTATCCCGGCTTATCCCAGGATCCACTCAGGGACCACGTTCTTCTTGCTTCTCCACTTTAAGTGGTAAGAGCTATGGTAGCCTAGTGGTTCTAGAATGCGGCTGTCAAGCGGCGGTCGTGGGTTCGAATCCGAGCTCGAACCAATAAGTATTTCAGAACTTATGTACGAAATATCATTTGATATTTCCCGTTAGCTTTACGGTGAAGGAAAACATCGTGAGGAAACCCGTTGCCGTCTAGGTCAAGGCATTTGTTCCTTACGCAGTTAGATGGCCTGTGAGGGACGTAACCGAAGGCGACATTCCTACAGATTCTCTGCAACGTCATGACCTCTGAAGCTGCCACGGATGTGTACTCGTTACAAATCCGCACGCCGTATATCCATCGCAACTCTTCATTTTCACTTCTTTTTCTACGTTTATGTATTTGATGGGCGTTAAAGCCGTCTCAAATTCAATGTAGTATCAAAGGACGCGCGAATTTGCAAATAAATGAGTATTCACACAGTATTTAACACGTATTTAAAAACTATACATTCTAATTAAAATATTTCTGCAGCGTCGGAGCATATAAAATGTTACATTACTGCTCAAATAATCACATATCTTTCGTATGTGTATCAAGAAGCTAGTTCACACACACACACACACATAATTTTTGATAAAAAAATATTTGAAATTGCACGAATCAAATGAGGAGTGTAAGTTGTAACTTTCCCTCCTTCCCTCATTTGAGGGCAACAATGACTCTTTTCTGAATAGCGGGTGCTAAAAACAATACCTACGTGTCTGGGGTAGATTTTTTTCCATACGTAAATACTTGAATCCCTCGTTACGCTCAAGATTTTACTTAATCAATATACCGCCCTCGCTGTTAATATGTAATTTTGCCTTCTTGAGACGCAATTCTTTAGCAATTTTTAGAGCCAACCGACTGAGTAAGATTTTTTTCAAACTTTATCAAGTCTGGTATTATACCAAACTGTACCACCCAAGACAGTCGCACACATAATTACGTTATGTATATTAGTTTGAATGCCCAATGCATTCCTTTAAGGCAATACATTAAAGTTCGTTTTATTTGTTTGCATCGGTAATGAGATAAAATCAGCGACGATCTGACGAACGCAGGCGCAGCCGGATTAGCGCGTGTGTCCATTATATTGTGACGTCATAACTGGAACAAGGAAAACATTCATCAACCTCCGTTTAGCCGGTTGCATCCTAAAGAAGCAGTGAGGTCTACCATGGATTGAGGACGATGGAGGCAAGTTATCAATCAGGTCGGCGACTTCAAATTTTTTTTTTCAACGGCAAAATCATTAAAGTTAAGTTATAAATCGAAATAATGGCAACACGGGCATTGACGCGTGCCTCTTTTATAAATTAAAAAAAAAACAGTAGTATAATAATGTTTGGAAATCCATAATGATTCTACAACCAGTCACATAATGAATTGTCTCTGTTATAGACTTGCATTGATATACAAAGTTTATTGTTTTAATACTGCTGTCAGTCATTTAATTGACGTATTACAATGCTGGAGTTTAAAAAAAGAATAAACAAAGCAAGGAGAAGGTAAAACAACAGGCGGTCTAATTAAAGATCGATCTCTTCCAGACAACTCAGATCGTGTCTAGGTGTTACAAAATAAAGTGTTGCGGGTACACCTCGTGGCGGGGACCACAGCATCCGACTATCAATCAATCAATCATTTATTTGTTTGCTATAAACACATTACAATGCATGCAAATACAGATTTAAAAAAAATATATATCATACACAATACACAATGAATAAATGAATTTAAATGAGGTATTTTTAAGATTAAATAATAACATAAGCATGTTGAAAGATTAATAAACACCAAATATAAAATAACAAACAATTAAAATGTCAATGTCAGTAAATCTACATACATATTTTATCAAAAAAAAATGTTATAATATTCCTTAACCGAGTAGAATGGCCGGGACTATCAACCCCAGGGAAGGTGACGTCGAGTGATAGGAGCCAAAAGGAGGAAAGCGCAAGGAGGGGGGAGGGGGCTCCAGTGCGTTCAGTACTGAGATCCTGGAGTCCTCCGCATTAGAGCGCAGATGGCCGTGGAGTTTTTAGTGGGTAGAAATACGACATAACCTAGTCATTTCCCGATGACTGTGTACCCGGATTGCAGGATTTCTCCACGAAAAAAAAAGGTGTTACGAAATGTGTGGACATGCCCGCCGTCGCACAACGGAGCCGCGTCGCGTGCATTGCCTTTACATAAGAGGCGGTCGGTGCAAGGGCGGCCGGCCGTTGCTCCAAACGGACAGAGTTACGCGGCGACAGACCCGGCTTGTGTGGGTGTGATTTAGGCTGATTACAACACAGTTAAATAACCTTATTTGGTATGATATGTGGTAAACATTATAATGATGGACAGCTTAGTACCCTATAGTTGACACCTTATTGTTCAGCTGTATTATTAATACATACATAAGGTTGGGTCAATGTCGAGCACTGAACCTTGCTGAAAATATAAAAACGGCACCGAAATAAAAAACGGAAGTAGTGAAATAAATAAATGAAATAGATGAATCTAGCGTTTCTGAGAAAGAAGATCAATGCCGAGGGGAAACTGAGGAAACGCCGCAACAAACTCGAAAGCCACCGAAACGAACATTAAGGGTCATCCTGCGTATTTTTCCATCTTAGTTCGAAAAACCCGTGCGGCTAGAAGATGCTGATACCCGCTTAAGAGGGCGCAGTACCCTCGGTTCTCCATACAAACGTATTTATGCTCTCATTTTAAAACGCCATGCTAAAATAATTTTTGAGTTTTTTACGGCTTGTGTGAAAACCTTAATAATCGTAGTATTTTTGCTCCTTTATAATTTCAAGCAACAGAAACTAATTTCCGACCTAGATATGCCGGATCCCATTGTGTATACAAAGTTTCATGTTATTCTAGCTTCTAAACGAGAGCATAAATACGTTTGTATGGAGAACCGAACGTACTGCGCACTCTTAAACCAGTCGGCTTGTGACCACGGATGTTGTGATACATTCGAAACGTCGGGGAAACCTCAAAAAAGGTGGTTACATTTCAGTTGTATGCGATTGAGTCCCGTTTACCAATAATAATGTTTTTCTATCTGTTGTCATTACATCGAATCCTGGAATTAAAAGGGTCGGCAACGCGCTTGAGATTGTTGTACTTGATTGCCACTGTCGTAATATAAAGAAACATCTGCTAAGCTATGGGCTGGGAATGTGAGGCCCCTGTCTGCCTGAATGCCAAAAAGTAACTACAGTTAGGAATAAAAGTTAAAGACGTGTCACACCAGAAAATTAAAGGAAATAAAGGACAGAAACAACTGCCAATTGTAGTGTAATAAAATCATATAGTTGACATAAAATATCGTAGTAGGGTCGCTAGGCCGGTTACACGACCAGCGAGCACCTAGAGAACGAAGTTTTTTCAATTACAGATATCCTTTTTACAGACCCTATAGAAACAGTGAGGCCTGTACATCTTATTTGGCAGTTATTGAATGGGAATACATAAAAAAAAACCGTGAATACGAATATATATAATTCATCCATTGTAGTCGGAAACCGGCTTAATAAATTAGCTGCGATAACCGGCGTATCAATTCAATTCCATCATTTATTAAATAAAGAAATTATTATATGTCAGGAAATTAACCTACTACATACTATGTATCTGTCGAATATATTAACAGATTATAATCTTGCAGAAATAAGTCATAAGGACGCCCGACCATTAATCCTTAGCTAGCAACTGCAGCTATCTTTATAATCTATATCTAGATCTTAGATAACTTTATCATAATTACAAAACAGATCGCAACAAAGATTTTCTAGGTCAAGAACCTTTCATGTCAATGTCAATTTCCTTTGCCAAAGATTCCAGATACTGTGACGTCATAGAATTATCAATAACTGACATTGACTAGGTGTGAGTAGCATCAATGACGTACATAAATGCATTCATTATATACATATACGTAGGTACTTCCACGTATATTGTGACGGTAGATTGGTTCGAATACCAACAAATCAAAAAGGGTGGGCAGCGCTTGCGATTGTTCTGGAGTCACAAGCGTTCATAGGCTACGGTATCTGCTTGCCACCAAGAAGGCCGAATGCTTAAACAATGAATGGTGTGGTAATGTTTAAGGGGGTGTGGGAGAGGAAGGTACTCACGCCTGAAGCCTTTAGGTAGTTCATTTACGGTGCACTGTTTACTTGATTCACACGCGTTTCAGGGGCTAGTAATATCAGGGTAACGACTCGCGATACGGAGGACGTCTATATTTCACCCTTTTAAGTTTCTTTTGGAAAATTTGGTGACGAAAGCGCGTGACGTTTCAAGCTTCGGGGCACACTGAATCGCCCGAGCGTCGCTGACGGCGGCGAATTAGGATTTTCGAAATGGGAGGGTAGGTAGACACTGCACATTGCCATAATGGTAAAAACCACCGTCATGGTATAAAAAACAATATATTGACAAACGTAACACATTTTCAGATACTCGTACACTTTATAATCATATCAGGCGCAGGATCGTTACAATGACCGATCCTGCGCCACTTGCATTCCACCGAAGATGAATCACTTACTGTTGCCTCCAGGGCGCACCGGCCAGAACTGTTCCCCTTCCCCCAGACCCGCGAGGGTCCACAGGAAATGGAAGAGCCCGGAAACTCGTGGAGATGCCCCACTAGTGCCCCGCATCCACCGGACTTCCGCGACCTTTACCAGGTCATCAGTCCACTTTGTGGGGGCCTACCCACGCTGCGCCTTCCTTCGTTCTCGTATACTTAAACGTCCAAAATTTTGACACCTTTTACCAATAATCGGCACAACACCCTGCATTACTTTATTTTTCATTATTTTGAGATTGAAGGTGTCAAATATAGGGTCATGTCGAGCACTGAGACGTCACCTTATTTGGAAAATTATAATTTGACAATAAACTTCAGTCTATAGTTTTCCTTCTGGTGGATATATTTTAAAACCATGCCTAATAATAACAAACTTTCCAGCTCTGTCTTTCACTCACTCTACCGGATTATTTGCGACGGTCATAAAAACAAAATGATTTGATTCCATGTGTTTATTGGGTCTCGTGATTCACGTGTCTAACCTTACAAACTGACCCTTATTAGTAACTCCATAAAGTGCAAAATAATCCAGTTAATCGGGAACGGCAGGAACATCTGTTGCGCTAAAGTACAGTTTAAAACGTTGTATTTGCCTTAAGAAAGTGAAGAGACTTAGGATATTTTTAAATATTTCATTATTGTTGTCGAAATGTGTTTTGGTCTCGTATAGTTTGTTTCTCTATGGTAAGGTCAGAACGGTCTATCCTGAAAAACAAACGAGCGGTCATGGCCGACACATTATATCAAGAGTGTACACGGCCATTTTGAAATACTTTTGCCAGTATTTGCGCAACTTTTTGACCATCAAGCGACGATGGTATATAAACAACCATACAGCCCGACTTACGGTAAGATGACACCGTAGCCTATGGAAGTATGCGGCCCGCACTGGGTTACAACCTTCGGTGACCGGCGCAAAGTTCGCCCGAGTTTCAGCCTCCAGCGCTCCGCTATAGACTGGGTGACAAAGGTTAGCTGGAAGAGATCTCTTATAGGGATATATTCGCCTTTGTACAAATGTAATGTGTATTGAATTCTGTATTTTTAACCGACTAGTATAATATTAACCCCGGGACCCGGGTATGTCCTAAAACTACGACCAAGTCCTTGAGTGCGGTGGAGATACTGCGATCGCCAACCCGCATGCCAAGCGTGGCGATTATGGCATTTACCCCCCATGAAATTGGGGGAGGCCTATGTCCAGCAGTGGACGTCCTAGGGCTGATATGGTGGTATGATATTAAAATCACAACTTTTACGGTCACGTTTTATCGTCAAATTCGGGTAAAAATTTTACGCGAATGGTCTAATTTGATACACAGTTACAAATCATCGTACTTAATACGTGACTATTTATACGTTATGTCAAAATTTAACGTCGTTTGCTAACATAGTAACCGTCATGGACATAAAAGGTTACTCGGGACCCCACTTAAAATTTAACACTATGAAGAATATTGACAAGTGGTTCAGAATTTCCACATAAATGATCTGAAATAAATTTGGATTACTATCTTCGTAGTTTGTGATTATATCTTTGCATTTTAGCATTAATATGACAATTTCCTTCGATAAAACTACAAGTTGAACGAATGTAAATATTTTTTTTTCAGCATGTTATCTTTTACAAGTTGGCAACATTTACGTAAATTTTGTGTATGAATATAAATATACGTTGAAACATAAGCATGTTGGATTGTGTTATATGTTGAAATATATAATTGGGGGGGATTACCGTGCTAGCCGGGCTGTTAACGTGCAATAAAGCGTTCTGCAACCTCAAGTTTTCTACCTATACAAGCTTTGTTTTGTGACTGACTGTATTTACTTTAAACAAGTTAGGTATTGCTTCATCAACCGGCAAAGTAAACGCCGTTTATCTCCCGCAAAGTTCGGCGACCTTATGCAAATAAGCTCATCCGACATATAATGTGTTAGATCGAAATCCGGGGGGCATTTGGCGACAGTTGGCTTGTTAATCGGACCACTTGAGTATCTTCTTTTTTTATACCGTGACAGTGGAAAACAAGCCCACGATCTGCCTCCGATCCGTAGCACACGGATGCTTGCATCTCCAGTGGAGTTATAAGTGTGTCATCATCATCATATATTTAAGAGTCTAGACTTTTTCTCGTGCTGTCGTCCGTCGTGTACTGTTAAATATCAAATGATATTTCGTACGTACATTTTTAAAGCCCATTTACACAAGCCGGGATTCGAACCCACGACCTCCAGCTCCAATGTCATAATAATAGGGTGTTATAGTCTCAAAAAATTATACGTTCACCTTAACAGGCATCTTTAGCTTTGTCTCATCCAATCTTCTTGTCAAGAAGTACCTGTACACACGCATAGGACAGACGGCGGGGTCACTGCCCCATCGATTGGATGCTGCAAAGCCTTGACAGTTTGGCAGGGCCGAACTTGGGGGCTTGAGCTGTTTTTTCCTTAAAATATTGAGCACTGGGTGGGGTATTTTGTGTTTTGCTTGCATTGTTTTAGTCATTTGGATTTTATTCTACGAAAGTGTGTATAGTAATTTGGATTTAGTTTTGTCCAATACACTTAAAGGAACAATAGCTTTATTGAATAAAACCGCAGAACACCAAAATGAGCTTATTGTAAAAAGTCGTTAAATCCACCTAGAAACTCCTGACAAAGGCCTTAGAGTTGATAATACAGTAAATATTAATGCATGTAGTCTTTATCTGAAATTTATGCTTATGACGGACGATAATGAACTAGCAAAACCGAACAATAGGACAATGCTTTGGACACAACCAAAACCTAACAGCCATACTTCTATCAACAACTATGTTATCAATTTAATCTGAATCTGATCTTTATATTACGATAGAGACCGCAGCGTGGTTATATGTATTCGTATTTATTATCAATGGGTATTCGGCAGATGGATGGACATACGTATATTGGGGATAGGTGAGGTCATCTGCTACATTTAACACCACATTGAAAAATGTTTATAGATAATACTACAAAACATTACAAGCCTTAAAATAAAACTTAAATAAGCACAAATTTATATGAAATAGGTGGTCTAGTTCGGTTAGACTTCCTCTCCGATGACAGGAAGACGGGCTCCACTAGAATATAACTGGGATTTTTTAAAAGGTCGATGAAGAGGTCAATACCTGGAACATTTCAATCTACCTCTATAATGTAAACCCTCGGGAAAACCTCACTATGTGTATGGAATGACAACAATTTCACGGACTTTGACAGCTTCTTAAGTTTTGTTCTTTTTTAATAAAAGAAAAAAACATTTATTTCAGCCACCATGTAGTCCATAAATTTAGTTCCCAGCCCAGTACAACTTATGTCATCATACGTGATCATCATCATCATCATCATGTCAGCCGAAGAACATCCACTGCTGGACATAGGCCTCCCCCAAATACTTCCACAATGACAGGTCCAGCGCCACCCGCATCCAGCGGACGCCCACGACATTTACGAGGTCATCAGTCCACTGTGTGGGGTGGGGGGCTTGCCCACGCTACGCCTTCCGGTACGTGGTCGCCACTCGAGAACGAAATAAAATCATAATCATACGTCAAAATGACATAATTTGTACTGGGTTGACAGCTGTCACCGGACTCTACAGCTGAAATAGATGTAGTACGTGTGGTCATGTATGTGGTCATATTTTAATGTACTCTAATCCAATGAGTGAGGGGCTGACTGTCTAGCCTGTCAGCTATAATTGCCAGGAGGCTGTTGCGGCTGTCTCGCAAGCACCGTAGTCTGCGCACCGCATTATGGTTTATATATTTTTTTCTTTTCACCGAATCCTCCCCTGTGTCATAGAAAAGGAAAGTTCGTTACCGCCCGTCTGAAAGAAACCGAAGGCTCGGTGCATCACCCCAAAAAGTTTGTCGACCCGACACCCGACACCAGGGTGTTAAACCTTGTTCTCATTTGAGTGAGTTCACTGGTTGCACGTGAACATAGAAGAAGAAGGTACCATTTTTGCAAATAATATATTTTTACATGTTTGGGTGCGTAATATCATTTTAGGGTTCACGAAAACGTGGGATATTCGGGATTTTAAATCGTGGCAATAAAATACTGGTATTATATGATTCTCGCAATGTTTTCAGACAGATGGGATGTTGATTACTCGTACTTTAACCACTGCACTGCGCTCCATGTATTGCTAAAATTGTAGATTTAATTAAGATAGTTTAACGCGGACATGTCATTATTAATTATTTCCACCACCGCCATTTCAGCCCAAGGACGTCCACTGCTGCACATAGGCTTCCCCCAATTGAACGGAGGGTATACGCATTTAATTAATTTTTTTTTTACATATGTTTATTAATTTATTCTAAATTAGTATGATCTAAGTTGGTCAAAAATATATAGTAAAGGCCGATCACGGGAATGCAAACTCTATTTAATTTCCGGGCAAAAGGTTGCCGACCAAACCCTACCAACCGGTGTGTAACTAATATGGGGTGACTAGCCGGCTAATTTCAGAACTACAGGCTATATTTTCAGAACTACTTCCTCATCGATTGAAACTTCTTGGGATACGAAGACTTTATTGATACAAGCATAGGCAAACTTCCTTTCTTGCTTCAATTATTTGAGTGCGTCAATAATTGTTCCTTAATCATTTGTTTAATGTATCTACTGTAATTATATCTGTGATCTTTCAAATAATTGATAACTTTTTAAATCAATGACATTGGTTTCCAAATTTTTGTCTCGAGGTCTAAAACTCCAATCTCAGGGCACATCAATCGCTACTACTAGATCGTTAGCCCGCCGGGCAACGGCCGACAGGCAATAAATTCACTGTTTCAATTAGACCTGCACTGTCTATATATTTCTCCTCAAAGTGTCACATATAACCCCCATGGCGTTAGCCCCAAGAGTCAGTAGGTATCATTGACCGAGTGACAAGTAGGTCTCCATTTCAGCTTCGGCAAAAATTCTTTCTTGTATCCTAGTGCGGAGACCCCTGGTATTCTCTGTTAACATAATTTAGAAATAAATGATCTTTATTTTTTATTCCGTTTCTTCTTTTATGTTCGGATTTCCAGCTGTTCTCCTCTACCTACAGGTTGCATTTCTCAAACAATTCTCGTGAAATTTTGTGAACATGTTTACGAGTAGGTATAGAATTTTTAGTGCGAAAAAGGTATCGGTTTTTTTCAAATTAAAAATAAAATCGCGAGGTCTTCAGTTCACAAAATCAAAATCAAAAATTTTATTCTGCAAATAGGCCACAAGGGCACTTTCACAAGTCAACACATGAATTATACAATTAAATAAATTGACAATGATAATTATTACGTTTTCAAAACAGAATTGCAGAACTAAAAAAAAGTAGACAATAATAATAATGATTTCAAAACTATAGTGATTAACAAACTCACAATATTCAATTAAAATAAACTTACAATACATTATATAAAAAATTTTTAGTGACGTATATATACGGTCTCTGTCCGAATACACAAAAGTATATACAATAAATTTAATATCTCAGAGATGTATATGGTCTCTGAGCGTCCATTATTCCTAAGTCCTTAGAGATGTACATGGTGTCTAAGCGTCTAAATTAAAATTAGTAGTAAATGAAAATAGCACTTAAGTAATTTAATATTCTCAGAGATGTATAAGGTCTCTAAGCATCAATAACAATAAAATTAATCCAAAACAGGATGATGTCTCTCGTCAATCTCCAATAAAATAACACAGAGCCACTGGTAAACATGTAAACATTTTTCGACATTATATTTAAGCAATGAAGTCCTAGAATGTACCTATACATGTTTATGATGCTGACTGTATGTAGCTTTAGGCAGGGAGTCAATAAGGCCTTTGCTTTACTCAAGTTGTTAAAAAACTGAACATAGAAGAGATGTGTTAGAGTAGAAGGATAAAAAGAAAACTATTGAAATACTTACCTGAATAAAAGTACTGCTATCATAATTTACGAGTAAGTGAAACAAAATAATATGAATACTGAATCTTCGTTCTGAGAACAGAGGCGGTTTTACTTACGTTTTAGTATTGTTTTAATTCAAATTGTGGATATGGAGATATGATTTGTTAGGACGTACGAAGATCCGTAAGCTAGTGTCTATTACGCAATAATATGTAGGTAGATATGCAGCATGTATAAGTTTAATTGCAAGTTATGACCATTACGTTAGCCGTGTTTTAATTTAACTGTTTAATCACGAATAAACGGTACTTAATAATACTCAAAACTAGTGTTTTCCTATATGCCCTAATATGATTTACGCTACTTGTAAAGTAATGGTAAGTGGTTTTAAAAAGGAAAGCCATTCGACATTGGCTGTTGTTTATTTACATTTTTGATCTCTAATTCAATCTCCGCTTAGATCGTTACCCCACCGTCGACCGGGCAACGGCCTGGGGGCAATAAATTCTCTGCAATTAGACCTGCACTATTTACAGGCTCTCCCTAAAGCCAACATTAAGACTAAGGACTGATAAAAGAGCTCACAAGCTATCAGATTAAGAGGGCGCAGTACGCTCTGTTCTCCATACAAACGTATTTACCCTCTCATTTTAAAACGCCATAATAGAATAACATGAAACTTTGTATACACAATGGGATCCGACATATCTAGGTCGGAAATTAGTTTCTGTTCCTAGAAATTATAAAATAAAAAAATACAGCGGTTTTTTGAGTATTTCACGGCTTGTATGAAAACCTTAATATAATCGATGTATTTTTTCTCCATTATAATTTCAAGCAACAGAAAGTATGTTCCGATCTAGATATGCCGGATTCCATTGTCTATACAAAGTTTCATGTTATTCTAGCATGGCGTTTTAAAATGGGAGCGTAAATACGTTTGTATGGAGAACCGAGCGTACTGCGCAGTCTTAAGGACATCTCCCTATCGTTATTCTTAGCCTTCGCATTGGTTTTAGTATCATACTGTATTTATTGCTAGGCCTTTGTTGCCCGGAAATACTTATAAATGAAATATTATTCAATTCAATTCAATTATTTATTTCAGGCATAGAACCCATACCGTGTTAGTAATAAACACAATTGATTGCTTATGAAACTAAGTGTTAGTATACAATGTTAAAAAGGTTTGCCCTCTGCTATTAGTAGTGCGCATACACACCTATCCAGCGGGCCAGCAACCGGGCTATCTCAGCGTCCCAGCATTATATTATTATCTCTTTATTTTGTTGTTTTACTTAGGCAAGGTTTTTTACAGTAACTTTACAAGAATAAGATATAAAAATATACATACAAAATATAAAAGCATTATAAAAACCTAACCTAGGGTGCCGCCGGCAGCGAGGCGGGGCCTAAGCCGGTGGATAGGGTGACAGAAAGAGGAACCTCCTGACTACTCGTATCCGCGCCGTGTCCAGGTGTACCGCTTTCTGTATCTGAGCCTTGACCCAACCATCTGGTGGTTGTCTAGTTACCGCAAACCCGCCTCCGCCCCGCAACGACGCTGCGCCGCGCTCTGTGTGTTTCAAGCTTTACTCACCACCAGGAACACGACACCACATACACACCTAAAGAACAAGTAGCACTGTTATTGTGCCTGCGGTCTTCTGTTAGATGGAGGTACTTCCCTAGTTGGGCTGCTCCAAATATGATCTAGATGACCTTCCCCTGCGCCCTACCTTTCTTGTCCGCTGTGTGTCTGTACAACTGTGGGGTTTATCTTCTATCCGTAAGTACAAGGTCTGTGCAGATGTGTATGTATTTTTTGTACTTATTTCCTTGCATATTCCTAAGACTTCAGCCATGTGAATTCAGTAAGACGTCGCCTGCTATTCATGGAAGTTTTCCAGACGTTTCCAGCATATAAAAAGTGAAAAAGGAAAATTTTAGCAGACATGAACCGTGACGTCACTAAATCGTTATTCTGTCCCGATCGTCGCCCGGGCAATGACTTAAGGGCAATAAATTCAGTACAATTAGCCTTCTCTATCTATTGCCATTGTAAAGACCCTTGAGTAACTGCCAGGTTTCGCGTTCGATACCCAGGAACTGCCCTGGGATTGTATGTTTGTTTTCAAGTTTCGTGCAGTTTTTTATTAATATGTTTAGCTGGCGCGACCCGCTCGCATATTACAAGTCATACACGTAGCACCAATCGTGTGAAACATATGAAATGAAAAATATATTGATTCTGTGTCTACATTTTATGTGACAATATGGTGTCAAGTTTTGTTTTAAGCAGTAACGGCTGATAACGAAATTTAAAATTATAGGGAATAAATTAAAAATACTTAAAGTGCTCTGAGCAGGATTCGGACCTGCGATATCCAATCGCTCTAGCCACTGAGTTATCGGAACAATCAAGCTCAGGTACGAAATCCTTCACTAGGTCCCTCTTACAAGCGCCTTAGGCAACTTCCTGACTTGGCGGGGCGGCATCGACATGTCATAGGTATCTTGTTGTTTGACGTAAGCTTACTGATGTGAAATTTCCTCACTTTACGAATTACTGTCAGTATTACGTTTGCGCAGTACTAATACGATGCGCAGAAGTGGGGCAGTACTGCATTGATATCGGTTGACACTGACAGCTGACAGTTTTCTCATATCGTACCGCCTCCGCATCGGTAAATCAGGAAGGCGCCTTAGGGTGGCGTACAGCGACCTCTACCTAGAAGACTTAGGCTTCTTTTAACAACACCAACGTCTCAAATTACATTGAGAAATTGTCAGTAAGATCTAACCAAGGGCCATCCCATTCTAAACTAATTTTGTACTAAACAGTAGCGCCTGCTACCGCAAATTCTATATTACATTTTTTTTCTTAATTTTTCCCTTTAATTTGAAGTTTCAAAGTTTCAAAAAAGGAGGAGGTTCTCAATTCGTCGAAATATTTGGTCCCATTGTCACCAAGTCTGGATCTGATGACGGGATCTTAGAAAAATCGAGGGAACTCCTCAAATTATATAGTAGGAAGGGTCGAGTGCGAGTATGAAAAAGTTTAGAGTCGGAGTATTTTTTTTTTAAATATACTTATTAAGTGTGTTAAGATGCACCGCCCGTCAGTAGATGGTATTAGTAAGGTATTATTTATGTATCAATATTACATCTTATATCTATATAAGAAAATAAAAATTAAACAATTAAAATGCATATCAATAAAAATTATTTACAAAATAGAGGCCTCTCGGTATGTTTACGTAGAGGCTCTACGGGAACGAACGTAGCGCGTAGCGATATCGGCCGTTGACCCCGTAGACGCTAATTTTGATGAATTTATTGCTGCGTGTTTTACGGAAGGTCAATGCTCCGGGACTAAGGTGTTAGAACTATGTTATAATGAGGCTGTTTAATAATCTTTGTTATTCTGAGGGTTTATTAGGATCCGTTAAAATGTAGGTAATTTACGTATGTCAAAAAATCGGCCAAGAGCATGTCGGGCCATGCTCAGTGTAGGGTTCCGTTCCGCTCCCTTTATCCGTAGGCGAAGAGCGGGGCGCGCACGCCGGCGCTATGCGCATCTGCTCCCCCCGCCGTAGCGGAATGGGTGGTGGGGTCGGGGGACCCTATCCATCCATGGAGTCCACGGGATCGAAGCGCCCCGAAAATGTCCCGGGGCGCTCTCTTTGGCCAGGCCCGCATAAAAAGGGTGAGTCGCGAGGGTCAAAGTAGAATGCGTCAAGCAAACCTTTGGCCCTCCCTATAAGCGACATCGTTGGAAAATCGTTGGGGGTTTAGTGGGTAGTATGGACCTTCTGCCCAGGAGTCCCACACACTCGTCCGGTCCCCCTTCGTCCGGGCGAACAGTGCGTCAATCCATTCCCCAAACGAAACAAAAAGGTTCCGTAGTTGCCCAATGAACTTACTTAAAAAAAACAATAACAAGCAAAAGGGAATACCTTCACAGCGTTTCATACGTTTTTTACTAAGAAGAGAAAACTTTTTGCGATAACTCAAAAACGGCTTAACTGATCATGTCTGGTATGGTTTTGGTTGAAAGTCTTTATTAAGCTTTACTTTTTTGATTTTTTTCATATTTTTGGACTCAAAAGTTAGAGGGGGCGGTGAATATTTTAGAAAATATTCTCTTTATCAAAAAATTTTTGATGAAGACATTCATTTTGAAAGACCTAATCAACAACATCCCACACCACAGGGTTGAAACGAAAAAAATCATCCCCACTTTACGTGCTGCTTATTGCTAAAATATTTTTTTTATTACAGATTTTATTATACCAATTCGTCAGATTTATTGATTTATATATCCATGCCAAATTGCAGCTTCCTAGTATTAACAATCAGAGAGCAAAGCCTCGGACAGACAGACGGACGGACAGACAGACGGTCATGGCGAAACTATAAGGGTTCCTAGTTGACTACGGAACCCTAAAAAACTGGGAAAAAACAAGTTTGAAAAAACTTTTGTAACGTATTGAAGGCCAGGTACCTTCAATGTATTGAAGATTTCAATACATTTAATGCGTTATTTTGGTTTTGTGTTCAATGTCTTTTTTAATGCTGGCGATGACATGTGAAAATGAATTTCATTACATTAATTACATTTTTAATGAGTTTGGGGGTTGTCACCCTTAGATACATAAAACTGGTAAAAAATTTTTTACGTGTTTTGTTTTTCTTGCGCAATATCTATGCAATAACTTGTGCAATACCTATGCAATAACTTGTGCAAACGTGTTTTAACGAGGTGTGTAGTAGATAATAATGTAAATATCACATGTAAATACACATGTAAATATTGGGGCACAATCTTACGCAAATCGACCTAGTCCCAAACTAAGCAAAGCTTGTATTATGGGTACTAGACGACGATAAACATACTTATTTAGATAAATACATCCTTAAAAACATCCAAGACCCAGGAACAAATATCCGTGCTAAATGCACAAATTAATGCCCTGGCCGGGATTCGAACCCGGGACCTCTAGCTTCGGAGGCAGTGTCACTACCGACTAGGCTAAACAGGCCGTCAACACCCTACCGTCATACCTATATACTATCAATTAATAAAATTATTTGGGGATTTGTTGAGTTGGAAGCTAGAGACTTGTATAGATCCTTCACTCTGAACAGGGTATCCTCGGGCGCTCTCTGGCTACCTTACTCACCACCAGGAAGACTACTGTAGACGACAGCCTCTACCCTCCACTAATGTACCTAGCACGTAATTTAGAACAAATAAAGATAAGACGTTAGCTAGTTAAATTTAAGAGCAACCCTGTTATTTAAAATTGAATATTTAAGAAATATTGTTATATTTACGTAAATAATAGAACCTTATCGCACTAAGCGAAAGGAATAACTCTTTAGGGCGAGTTTATTCATTTCAATAAACACAGTCCTGAGGACTGCGCAATACATTTGGGAAATTTTCGCTACGCAATAAATCGTAAGATTGCGCAAGATCGTGAATCGAAATTGCGCTATGAAAATGGCATGTTTTGTGAGCTAACTCACAAACAGTTGGCTCTGAGAACAAGACATTTTTATTATATAAAGTAGGTGCTGAGGCGCATATTACAAGCCCTGTTTGAATAACAGGCACTAAGAAATGATCGCGCAGCAAATTTCTTAAGATTGAAATAGTTTAGAATAGTCATTTTTTACACGACATTTTTCCCTCCCAGAGCCAATCCTAGTTAGAATCTGTCCAAGTATAAAGGGTCACGCATGACCGAACTGAACGCCGACTCGATGAGTCTAAGACGAGGTCAGTGAGACCATCACAGCCTCTAGAATCCGCGGAAAACCGCGAGATTTATAAGAAAACGTATTTATACTCGGCCAGCGCCCCGTAGCGGGAGCCAGTACGGCCCGCTTGCGTTACGGTCTGTCATTGCCGCATATAAGAGGTGAGTTTGTAGCGCACTTCACTTAGTACCGAAGACACACTCCAGGAAGGAACACCAAAACAAGAAAGAAAAGCGCGTTGGGAACTCAGCTCAGAAAAGATAAGGAATCTAGACATTGTGTCATAGATTTAGTTAAATTCGGTTTAAGGTCGTTATAAATAAGTAGATTAATTATAAAGTATGTCAATTTGTTAGAAAACGTAGAATAAGAACAGAACCTGTGATAAACAATATAAACACCAATCACACGGCAATAAGAAGGTGTAATATGTAGATCCTTGATAATTAATTTAAGACCATTGTAACCATATTACTGCGAATAAATTGTTTGTATTTGTATTTGTTAACCATTTACAAACCGTCCGAACTCTTTTTACTTGTGAAAGCCGTAACTAGAAGCAGAACCAATACAGGACCATTACTTTAAAGGAGGAACTTAGAATCAGCAATAAACCTTTTTTTATGACATAGGAGGCAAACGAGCAGACGAATCGCCTGATGGTAAGCGATTAGCGCCGCCCATGGACACTCGCAACACCAGAGGGGTTGTAAGTGCGTTGCCGGCCTTTAAGATGGGAGTACGCTACGCTCAACCTATATTTGAAGCGAAAGAAGTATGTAAGGACCGTAGTATTTGGCGTTCTTTGGTCTCTGCCTACCCCATGGAATAACGGCGTGAGTTTATGTATTATATACATATTGTTTATGTATTGTATACAGTCCACTCCAATTTTGAACTACGGTATCGAGGGAATCCTCGAATGTGGCCCGGTCGGCTATATTTTTGTTGTCCTTCGAACCGTAACCTCTATACTTTGGGTCCTTCGAACCGGATCCTCTATAACAACACCACATACCTAAGAAGCAAGTAGTGGTGTTGTTGTGGCTGCGGTCTGCGGTCCCTCAATCCCAGCATAGCTTATTCTCGGGAGCTCTGGCGACCTTACTCACCACCAGGAACACAACACCACATACCTAAGAAGCAAGTAGTGGTTTTCTTATGGCTGTGGTCTGCGGTCCCTCAATCCAAAGCATCTCAATCAATCAATAGCTTATTCTCGGGAGCTCTGGCGACCTTACTCACCACCAGGAACACAACACCACATACCTAAGAAGCAAGTAGTGGTTTTCTTATGGCTGTGGTCTGCGGTCCCTCAATCCAAAGCATCTCAATCAATCAATAGCTTATTCTCGGGAGCTCTGGCAACCTTACTCACCACCAGGAACACAACACCACATACCTAAGAAGCAAGTAGTGGTTTTCTTATGGCTGTGGTCTGCGGTCCCTCAATCCAAAGCATCTCAATCAATCAATAGCTTATTCTCGGGAGCTCTGGCGACCTTACTCACCACGAGAAACACATCACCACATAACTAAAGAGCAAATAGTGTTATTTTATTACGGGTATGGCCGCGGTCTTCTGTAAGGTGGTATTACTTCCCCAGTTGGGCTGCTCAATATATGAGCGAGATCATGTAACGCTATGTCCTACCTTGTAAAAATAGGTATATGTACTCATAGATAATATGAGTACGTTTTTTACCGGTACCATTCTCATGATAAGAATGAAAATGAAAAATATATTTATTACGTATCAATATATCAGCTTAATTACATGTTAAGTACAAAGAGTGCATTTATAGGTATTTAAATAAGCCGACGAAGGGTGTCGTGTGCCCTAAACTAGATAAACCTGTCTTATACGGAACAGGGGTATTCCGATGCTCATTTTGAGATCGCTAAATGCTACATTGTTACCTACTTGATAAAAAAAACGAAATACACTCAGTAATGGCGAATTCAGTTTAAGAAATTAAAAGAGATCTCGGTTTTGTAAAGATCCTTTAGGCCTTGCTTATGTCCGTAAATTGTCAAAAGAAACAGTAGTAAATAAATAAAAATTAAATGTACTAGGTTACCAAAAATTTGGATTGACATTTGGTCTAACGGATCCTCACAATAAACGGCCTAGTTGTATCAAATTTCAATGTATTTTCTTAAAACTCATAACTGCCAACTCTTCACCTACGATCGGTTCACTAAACTCCCAATCTTACACAATCGCAACCCACATCCATACAATTACATTTACATACAAACAATTAACTCTTATCAAGCATTAATGCGTTAAATTGAATTCGGAACACGAAATGCGTTACGTAAAGCGAATGTAATAAAAATGTAAAGTAGGGTATCCATGGGGTCAACGGCCGATATGACGATTCTGATAAGGAGTCTGCAATTCCTCGTGCGCGTGATCATATTATGCATATTTTGTTATCCAAGGTGACTTTACTGATGTCATTGTGCTGCTCATTTATTTTGTGATTGATTATATCATACCAATCGTTCATAGATAAGATTTTTTTTTATAAAAAAGTAAAACAAAAAATGCCCATACTAAAATAAAGAACAGGTCAAGTGCGTGTCGGATCACGCACGAAGAAGGTTTCCGTTGCTACACCTACTAGTCCACATTTAAAACCACTATACAATACATTGCATCAAAAAAGGTCGTATCTTCATACGGGGCCTGCATATGTCTCTAGCTTGACAGCTGGAGACATCTGCGGGTCCCTCACTCTCAACACAGCGTATCCCCAAGTCAATAAAGGGTCGGCAGCGCACTTGTGATTCCTCTGGAGTCGCAAGTGTCCATAGGCTACGGTGTTTGCTTACCATCAGGCAGGCCGTAAGCTTGTTCAGGCACGTATGTCCTTTTGACTGGTCAAGACAGTTTTTCAGCGATATATCAAAAACCGTTAGACCTATCGTATTAAAACCAAAAATCCTTGAAAGTATTTATCAATCTACATAACTTCAGTTATTTTCTAAATTTTAACTTCATAGTTTGGAAAGTAGAGAAGGGGGGGGGACACTTTTTAAGACTTTGACAGCCAACATCGGTTCATAGAATACACCTTCCTACGAAATTGACTTAGTACACAGAGTAAAGCGGCTGACATCAGCGAGGTGGGGCCTTTAGCTACCGGTGGTTTAGATCCACAGAGAGGGGAGTCACCTCCTGAGTCCTGACTAACTGCAACGTGTACAGGGGTACCGCCTTCTATATCTGGCCCTTGACGCAGTCATTTAGAGAGTCTCTTAAGATGTTGGTCAAGACTCTTCGCTATTAGACCGTTCGCAGAGATAAACAACTCGAAATGGGTCTAATAAATATTTATTTACCATAAATTTTATTGACAGGGAAGTAAGACAACATTCAGGGAAGTGAGAATTGAATATATAGAGGTTTTTTGTAAAAATAGATTGGTTCTAAGTAGGCTGATGTTCATTGGCCAGATATAAATAAAAAATAAATATTGGGGGACAATCTTACACAAATCGACCTAGTCTCAAACTAAGCAAAGCTTGTACTATGGGTACTAGACGACGACATTCATACTTACATAGATAAATACATACTTAAATACATAGAAAACATCCAAGACCCAAGAACAAATATCCGTGAAAAATGCACAAATAAATGCCTTGGCATAAATAAATAAGAAGAATTCTACTCTGAGAAAAGTTACCGAAAATTTTGAAAATGTAGGAGTTGCAAGCTGAAATCCTTTAAAGTACATTTTTTTTGTAGAATTATCCTACAGCCCACTTCCGGGCACAGGGCTCCTCGCATGGATAATAGGCAAACGGCGTATACTCGTGCTCTTAGATACTGCTGCAAGAGAGTGCGCATGAACCGATCCGATAGGTTAGTATATTAAGAAAAAAATATATTACAATGAGAGGAACGTAAAAATACTGACATTTTTCTTTAGTAGGAAATTTCAGAGAGTCGAACCAGTGTTTAATACATAGAAACTCATACATTGAAACAAAGTCTACTAGTATAGGGGCGTTCAATTTAAAATGGTTTTTACTTTACTTATAGTACACTCGCGGCCAAAGAATACAGGTCGGTAAAATACAGTTATATATTCCTAAAATAGTACAAGGTTGTACAGCTTTTTGATCGTGTCATAATCTTTATTTAATTTTACATCTAACTTGCAAAAATAACAGTTATAAAAATAACGTTACCAGGTTTAAATAGGGCTCGTAAAAACCCATGACAAAAAACAACGTTAACGGAGCGTTATACTCGTATCGCAAATAACGTCATTTTTGGGTACTGTATTTTTAAAAATAGGATCCCGGAAATTACTTATATAGTCTATAGTCTAGTTACTGTTATAGTGGTTGGTAATATGTATTATGTAACTATAAAAAACCTAATTGTCATTAAGAGGGCGCAGTACGCTCGGTCTGGCTCGGTTCTCCATACAAACGTATTTACCCCCTCATTTTAAAACGCCATGCTAGAATAACATGAAAATTTGTATACACAATGGGATCCGGCATATCTAGGTTGGAAATTAGGTTCTGTTGCTAGAAATTGTAAAAGAAAAAAAAATACAGCGGTTTTTTTGAGTTTTTTACGGCTTGTATGAAAACCTTAATAATCGCTGTATTTTTTCTCCATTACAATTTCAAGCAACAGTAACTATGTTCCGACCTAGATATGCCGGATCCCATTGTGTATACAAAGTTTCATGTTATTCTAGCATGGCGTTTTAAAATGAGAGCGTACTGCGCACTCTTAAATTCAGGATGACCCGAAATTTTTGACCGCGAGTGTACTTTAATTTTAATACATTAACGAAAACAGCAGACTCAACGTCATTGACTAACAAAGGTGTGTATTTGCATTGCCATATGCACCAAACGCACTAGCAACATATGGAGTTCATAAGCACTCACTACCTTTTTCCACTGAGACACATACTATACCGTTTATATAAAAGGACAAATTTTAGTAGATAATTTTAGTCGGTTATGACCTTAAGTGTATGAGAATAAGGTTAGTGTTCGTCTGGCATCGATTGTCGCGCCAGACAACAAAGCGGGTAAATCACCCGTCTGCACCCGGCCTTATGTTGGTGTTTAGAAGAATAAGGTGACATGTTTCTATGTAGATCATATACTGATGCTACATTTTGTTTGGAGGGTTCACTGTATATATTGGAATTAGTTATTTTGTGTTAAATTAAGGATGGTGGTGGTATTTTACTCTGTATCCGTTGACATTGTAGACGTGGAATTTTACATTTTCTTCTTCACCTAACCGTTTAGACTAAAACTGATCTTAAACTGAACGCCCCTCCAATTTTATTCAGCTCACATCTGACGTAATCACATGTATATACACTCAATTATTGCACACCGATATCAAAGTATAAGTGAACAAGTAAAACTAGAAGAGTTATTTTTGATAAACCCATTGTATTGTAGGTATACATTTTCGTACTCGTGTAGTTTCACCTTTTAAAGCCCTTTATTTGGATGCCCCACTGAATGACAAAATATTTTTAGACCAAATCCGGTTCCAGCTTTCGAGTGACACCCTCGCCATTAAGATGAATGCAATGATGTATCATTTATTAAAATCGGTTGAGCCGTTACATATTTACGAGGGGACATAGGAACTGTCATACATAATACATACATATATACCTACATACCATACCTACACATACATTGACCTTCAGGTCAAACACGGCGTCAGAAGGCGCAAGAAGGTTCCAGTGCATTCAGTATTAGTTCTTGGAGTCTTCCGCAAGATGGCGGAGATACCGGCTACCGTTTTAGTGGATAGAATAATATAATTTTTGAAGGCAATCTTAGACAAATGACCCAAGTTCCAGACTAAGCTTGTACTATGGGCGATAATATACATACTTACATAGAAAACATCCAAGACTCAGGAACAAATATTCGTGCTCATTACACAAATAAATGCCCTGACCAGGATTCGAACCCGAGACCACCGTCAGCTTCAAGTTAATGATTTATAACGAGTTAATGTTTATGTAGACACAAAACCCACCAAAAACTTTTATGCACATAAAATGGGCTGTGTCGGGCTGGTAGTACAGTCCAAATTTTGTACCTACTTTTTTATAAAACGAGCGAGGTCATCGCCAACAAACTGCTCCGCAGTTTTTCGAAAATACGTATTTATGGTACACATTTACTATTTCCATGTTATTAATTAAAAAAACTACAGCGGTTATCAACCAAATGCAACATAATCCGTCATCCCCTGATGTTTGTGCACCTGTTTCGCAGGTTTTCTCCAGTTAAAAGGGGTGAGCGGTAAGGTTAGGTGAAGCAAATTATAACAGCCGTGTTGTTGTGAACAACCTCTCCGTTGAAAGTAGGGTACACCCACGATACCATCTGTGTGTTTGTGTGTCACTTACGGTGCGTGCACAATGTCTTGCGGTACTCTGCCTTATTTAATTGAAAGGCGTAAGTTACATTGGCGCCCCTTTCATTATGCTCTACGAGCGGAGAGGAACTGTTGTTTTACTTTTAGACCCAACGTTGTGTAAAGGTTTACCGTTGTCATCGCAAAATGTTAACTTTGTTACTCCACTCCTACACTAATTGGCGGTATTGTACCGGTATCTCAAAATGTCATTCGTTAACATTTTTTTTAATTTATTTAAGATGACAAACGGTAATCACAATAATGTATTAAACACGACATGCCATAATACCACCAGTTTTAACATTTGACATTGACAACAAAGTTTCACATTAACAGACATGAACTTGTCAATCATTTATAGTAGTCAGCGCTTAAGAAGTCAATCCTGACACCTGTTATTTCCATACATTTTATAACCTCAAAGTGACTTTTAGGTTATAAACTGTATGGAAATGACAGGTGTCAGGATTGACTTCTTAACCGCCGACCACTATAGTACAATAATTGATAGTCACGTCGGGTCTAGTCGTATTCCGGATTTAGCCTATGGGTAAGCAATAGTCACTACATATGTGCATAGTTTAAATTCTACGTCTAATGACGTAAACTTATAATGAGATATAATTTCGAGCTAGTGCCATTTTGGCGTGCGTAGGAGTACCTCTTGTCACTTCGGCCAGATCAAAGTAAAAATGTGAGCTTATCCATACCAGGGTTCTCTCAGATATTACCTTTGAGCAACATGGTTATACATAATAATGTTGTGAATTGTAAATTGTTTTAGTGTGACATCATTCATATCCAATGTCATATGCATGTCTGTGAGGCAAAATAGTTTAGATATATTGTATATGTTGACCATCTTAGTATACACTTTTTTATGTGAATAAATTTCTTACTTACGATTAAGTACCGACTGGATGTCTGAGTTTCGTTTTCAGGCAAGTACAATGTATGTATTCTCTATTTTATATTCTGAATAGGTACTTACGTTAGTTGTAGGTAAAGGTACGATTTATTCTCAAAGACTCAACAATAGAATAGTTTTGCTTCACAATACTTTGCCCGCAGACACTTAGCAGAACATATTAGAAGAAGTTTTATAATAAAATGCACCTAGGATTTGAAGTCTAGACTATTCGACCGGTCTGCCACGTTTGTTCAAACCATAGACGAGTAAGTCTAGAGGATCTTCAAAGTCTATACAATGGTTAGGAGGTAACATTACCTATGTCTATTTTCTAGAATAATTCTAAATCAATACTTTGGCGTGTTGAAGAAGGCGGGACCGGAAATCAGTGCGTCTAAGAAAGTGAAATAAAAATGATATTTGTATTTTGGAGTTATTCTAAGATAAGATGGTGTTATAGTTTGAGTTGGAAGGTCAGATGGCAGTCGCTTCCGTAAAAAACAGTGCCTTCGCCAATTCTTGGGATTAGGTAGCGGACACTAGGAATCCTTCGGGATGCAACTGTACTGGGATAACGCTAGGATATTGTTGGTGTTATACAGCGTGTAAATTTTATACGGGCGTATACTTTTTACACATATAGTATCAATTAATACGACTTATGTAGGATAATAATTTGGTTAAATAGTGTTATTAATTAAGTGTAATGTTTTTTTATAATCCGAGCGAGCAGCAATGTACGCAGTCCAACTTATTTAGACATAACAAGTTTGTTTACTTTATTTTTATTACTTTTAGAAACTGTCTTTTTCCCATGATGTTTTTCGTTTGATAGAAACAATCAGGACTTAGCAACTTGACTTAATTAATAAAGCAAACTAATTTAAATATTGACTTGACGCATCGGTACTTTAATTATTATGGATGCAATACATTGCGTGCTTAATTATTATATGTGAAAAAAAGGATCCTAATTTACTAATGAAATTAATATAAATGGGTTCCGTAGGTCCAATCTTAATCTCCATTACGATATACGCCCGTATAAAATTTACACACTGTAGTTTTGGTGATAAACGAACTAGTAATACTTAAACATTCTGTATTTCAGTCAATGATTTTCATCAAAAGTTTATCACTGTCACTTATGTGACACCTGACGCTGTTGACTGGCTGTGCAACCTGGATGTTGACTTATTATTCATAGATTTAATCTCCTACATGATTTATATGCCATACGATTAAATAAATAAACGGTCACCATCATACATAGTATAAAAAAAGCCCCGCCGCGACTTTCTGTATGTCGTAAGCAATGAACTTTAGCGAACGGATTTTCAAACTGTTTTCATCATGGACGCAGTGTTTCATGACTTGAATGAATGAATAATTATGTGTTTAATTCATAGAGGTGTTAAGTAAATTGTTTATTTGTGAAATACCAGTGATTTGTGAGTGATATTTATTACGTTTTCAACCTCCATGGCTCCGCCATTTTGAAACATTTCCGGAGTCTAAGGCCTGAATCACACTGGCGCGGCCTGCGGTGGCAGTCAATAGTTAATTTAACAGCTAATGACAAGTTTACTATTGACCGCCGCGGCCAGGCTGCACCAGTCTCTGAGAGGCTTTTATCGACATAAAAAAAACAATATAATTTAATTATCGAACCTCCACACAAAATTTGACTAGAATCTGTTTAGAAATGTGACCCGTAGAGGAGAATGGCCAGACATCCGGAATCCGAACATAGAAAGGCATTTTACCCAAGCTGAAATGGATGCTTCGCTCGCTAGGACAATAATGATAAATGTTAGGTGTTCTTTGATTCCGTAGACAAAAGTTTCATACATGTATTGATTCGCAGTATAATTAATTTCATAGAAAGCTTGTTTTCCGAAACCGCTAACTTTCTAGGTAGGTTTTTTAGGTCATTGTGTAGAACTCATGTAGGTCTACCAGAAAAGTAGGTTAGGTTTGGTAAGAACTGCGACCCTTTGTGAAAAAAAAGCTTTATATGAAATGAAAATTATGGGAAACATAAATTCTATGAAACTTCTGTCTGCAAAACAAGGTACAACCTAAATGTTAACTTTTGTAACACTAAATTCCCTCGGAAACTGAATTACAATTGGAAATTGCGGGAAAAAGCTAGTTTATAATCAGCCAGTACGAAATTGTCGTGTTTCTTTCAATCTACTTCGTATTCCACGTAACTTACATTACGGTTCATTGATTAAGAGGTCAATATGCAGCCCCTGATGATTATGAAACATTCTTGTTAATACGCGTGTCTTATTGAACCGAAGGGTGACAATTGAATGAATTGTTGTATCGAACGAATGGGTGAATGAAATTGATTCAAGTTTTGAGGCATGTGTGGCAGGGATCAACCCGAGCAACGTGACAGTCTTTTGTAACTGATTGATTTTAAAGTGAATGGTCTTTTAGATGGGTGATTGAATGAATTGCGTGAATTAATGGTAAAGGAAGGTACACCGACGTTTGTAGTACCGTGATTGTATTATAAATAAAATATGCTAAATTACAAAATGACATGTACACCCTTCAAATTCAAACAAGAGCCAAATGAGGACAGCTAAGGAATGGAGTTCTATTCCGGATAACCTTTTCTCACATACTTATAACTCGGATCTTTTAAGATGAGAGTGAATAGGTCTAGGTACGCATGTAACACCCTCAGCCTCATCATCACTTACCATCGGATGACATAGTGTTCAAATGCTTACCTATTTTACTTATATAAAAAAACGGTCAAGAGGTTTGTCAAAAACACCGCTAGGTGGCGCTGGACGGATCCACGAGTACATCGCGAGTTCACAGCTAGCTCTTCCTCTTAGTTCAACAAAAAAATCTAAACGTCTATAATATATAATAGTTTTATGTAATTAATTATTAACATTGTACTAATCATAGAAACATAAGTGGACAAATGTTACTAACAAAGCTATGGAATATGTATTTACTATTATTATTACTGTAACGACTAACACTAGTATAATGTTTGTAACTAACACATATGGATTCTGATGTCCGAAATAAAAGATTATTATTATTATTATAATACCAACATCTCCCAAACTACAAAATATGTCGCAACCTAATGGTGGCTTGCAATTAAATATTGCATAGGGCCTGAGAATTTTGGACAATTCTGTGTTCATACTTCATTCGTACTTACTAATTACGCACATTTGTCAGTGACACGTGAAGTGAGTCCTAAAAGTTGATTTTTTTGTTAAGTGGGTTTCGGTATTTTCAAAATTGGGAACCACTAGCTGCTGTATATTGTTTTGAGTATATTGTAAATATACCATAGCGAACAATTGATAAGCATTGTTATAATATTATAAGCATCTGAGGTTTTCGCTGGTGAATCAATATGTACAATTTTTGTTGGTCAGTAAATAACAAATATAAAAACATATTGTTACGTGCGTGGGGTACGGGATAGAGTTAAAACACCTCTGTAGCACAACTCGGGGTTTATTTTGCGACTTAAGTACCTACACTGAGGAAAGTTCACTGAGTCCACACGTACTGAACACTGAGTCAACTACATACTTCACTGATTCCGCACCTAGCTAATTACATACTTCACTGATACTTTACTATCAAATCACTTTTCACTACTTGTTTTCACTGTTTCTCTTCTAGTTCTCACTTTAGAACATGCTTCAATACTGCACTTTAACTCCACTTACTTCACTTTTAAGCATTAAATATTTATTTGTTCAATACAGGTAGTTAGTACAAGGTGTTACATTTTGGTCCTGTATCATATCACTATGTGGTGCCTTGGGGCATACAAATACGTTTTGTGACATGCATTTGCATGCTACATACACTATCATAATGTCTTCTAGCATATTGTTTTCTATTCTACTTTAACAATTTTTTCCGATATTCTCTCCGATCCACTTAATCAACTCCCCGTCGCAATAACACCTAACTACTTCAGCCAAAGGTGGCTTCTAGACACAATTATGCTACATTCTGAGCACGACAATCAGTCAGACGCAATTACGGACTCTAAAAAAAGAATCAACCATGGAGAACATGGTATACTTTCAAACTTATAAAAGGACGTATTCGAGGAAGTACGTATCTTACCATACTATGTAATATTACAGATGAAAAAGTAACTCTGTCTTGTCTGTCTGAAAAATTACCAGTCCACACTTAAACCACTGAACCGATTGAAAGGTTACTTCTTGCATTCGCGAAGCTATATAGGATATTTTATTTACTGTGTTTACCTAAATCTTCTGATAACATTAGTATTTCCTCACTGAGTTTACTGACAGAATTACATTAAGGATGCAGTAAAATATTTGTCACGCCCCGCGTCTTTGCATCCCACACTCGTTTACATAATTATCACTGACAACTTGCTATACACACCGACAGACTCGGAAATAACTTAACATGAAATTCGTCATACATAGATAGAGTTGAGACTAGTTTGCACTTCGAGGAAGAACGAACGTATGTAAGTGAGATGTTTTATTAACAGGAAATCAGCACTTAAGGGATTAAATGGGGGTACAATATAAACAAGTTCCACAGAGACGAAGTCACAGGCAAAAGCTAGCGTCTCACATGTTAACATATGCTCTTATTCAATGAATAGTAGTATAACCGGTCGATAATGTCAGCGTAGACACCTGGCAGACTACAGTTAACTGGCAATCCTACTAACATAAAAATGCATTAAACATATTCATTAACAAACGCCTCTAGTCACATTCGACACAATCAATTTTGAACCTTAAAACAAAACACTTATGATACAAATCAGCGCGATGAATGAATTTATAAAGGATCTTTATAGGTGTGTTTTCAAGCACCTGTGTGATTCGCCATAACGCGTTTAGACAACTCTTATAACCTATAACACGCTTATACAACTGCAGGATGCGGGATTAGGTTAATGTGGTAATCATATATGGTCCTTCCAACCGGATTGATATTATAGGCAATTCGTTCCCACTTAGAGACAGCGTCCCATGTAGGACGCAATGTGCATTTTTTTAATTTAATAAGTTTTTGGTTTTGTTTAAATTTAGTCAGCGAGTTGCAAGACTTAAATTGGAGTGGGCGGGGCACATTGCTCGTAGAACCGATGGCCACTGGGGCAGAAAGGTTCTTGATTTCACCCACCGGAAGACGCAGCGTGGGAAGTACCCCAACAAGGTGGATTGACGAACTGGTCAAGATCGCGGGAAGCCGTTGCACGAGGGCTGCGCAGGACCGGTCATTGCGGAAAACCTTGGGGAGGCCCTTCATCAGCAGTAGACGTCTTTTGGCTGATATGGTGGTGGTTTGAATTTAAGGAAATACTTGAGTCCATTAGCTACTTTAACTGAACTTTTTTTTAATATTCATCGAGGGTGGCAAATGGCCAATCAGCATACGGCTTTAAGTAGTAGTAAAATACTAGTGGTGGATATTTAATTAGGTCTTTGCGTTGCACCATACTTGCACCTGGTTCTGTAGTGTTAAACGGTATGCAATCAGTAAACGGGTGCTGTTTATATTTCAAGATTTTAATGTCGTCAAGGTGTCGTCAGGTCAGAAATTCTATATCGAAGACTATATCTATGTTCCGGTTTTTCATTTGTGTAGTGCGATTCAACATGCATTTCTATAACATTCAACTTCACGTTTGAAATTCCGATGGCAGCCATGGCATGGCGTGTGGGTGACAGCTTTTATATTAAACTTTAATAATGGAGCGTTAAAACGTTAATAATGGACAGTACCAAAGTACTTAATACATTACATAAAGTACAATATTGTTGGATGCAAACCACATATCAAAGAATCAAGAATGAATTTGAGACAGACACACAGTATTGACTTGAGAATTTGAGACAGATACACAGTTTTGACTTGAGAATTTGAGACAGACACACAGTATTGACTTGAGAATTTGTTGTGTTGACAGCTAGAGACATATGCAGGTCCCTCACTCTCAACAGCGTATCCTCGGGAGCTCTGGCGACCTTACCCACCACCAGGAACACAACACTACATACACTACCGCTCATAATTATTTAGGCACCCATACCCTTTTCCATACATCTGTACACAAAAATGACTTTTAGAAATACACTGCCGAGTCAGAGCCCCTTGGCTGTTATGCGTGCATTTTTCATTTTTTATTTAGCTGACTTATTGAGCCTTAAGGGATGATTCACAGTAGACCGTTCCGTGTCCGGGCCGGCCCGTTTTCTATGACAGCAAACGTAACGGCCGGCGTATTTCTCTAGAAGAATACGGGCCGGCCCGGACACGAAACGGTCTACTGTGAATCATCCTTAAATCGGGGGTCTCTGGCACCGATTTAAGGCTCAATAAGTCGCTAAATAAAAAATGCAAAATGCACGCAAACTGTCAAGGGACTCTGGCTTGGCAGGGTATTTCTGAAAGTCATTTTTGTATACAGATGTATGGAAAAGGGTATGGGTGCCTAAATAATTATGAGTGGTAGTGTACCTAGGAAGCAAGTAGTGGTGTTATTGTGGCTGTGGTCTTCTGTAAGGGAAGGTACTTCCCCAGTTGGGCTGCTTCTAATATGAGCGAGATGACGTTCCGCTGAGCTCTAAAAACTCACTCTATCTTCACGTTAGAAAAATATGAGTCCGCAGGAAGCTCGGTTCTCCATACAAACGTAGTTTTCGCTCTCATTTTAAAACGGCATGCGACATGCTGCACACACAGATTATTTTCTGTTGCTTGAAATGATAATGGAGAAAAAATACAGCGATTATTAAGATGTAAAAACCCAAAAACTCGCTCCATATTTATTATATTACAATCGCTATCAACAGAAATTAATTAATTAATTCCGGCCTAGATATGGCGGATCCCATTGTGTATACAAAGTTTCATTTTATTTCAGCACGGCGTTTTAAAATGAGAACGAAACTACGTTTGTATGGAGAATCGAGTTCAGTCAAGAGTGCGTGGTCCCCTTAAATCGTGTCGTATCATTTTATAACGACTACCATCTGTCAAGGGAACTTGCGTTACGGCTTTTTGCACATATTGTTATTTTTACACGGCAATAAATTAATATTTAACTATAAGCTAATGGCTAGGACTGATGTCCGATCGTAAATTTCATATTAGACATCATAATTAGACTTTTTGAAATATTTTAACTGGACAATTGATTGAAAACGACAACTTCTTTTTTTAAACGTGTAGGTAGATGAAAATCTTCGGCAAAAAACAATTTTAATTTCATCTTGTAATTAAAACACACCTGGGAACACATGCACCAAAAATAATTCTCATATTTTTTAAATAGGCCCTTGTCTTTTTAGGGTTCCTTACCCAAAGGTTAAAAACGGGACCCTATTACTAAGACTTCGCTGTCTGTCCGTTCGTCTGTCTGTCACCAGGCTGTATCTCAAGAACCGTGACAGTTAGACAGTTGAAATTTTCACAGATGATGTATTTATGTTGCCGCTCTAACAACAAATATTAAAAACCGGCCAAATGCGAGTCGGACTCTTTACCGTTTTAATCGTACGGAACCCTTCGTGCGCGAGTCCGACTCGCACTTGGCCAGTTTTTTATACAACGACGGTGGCAAACAAGTTATACGGAAGCAAAGTAAGCAGACACGATAGCCTACAGGCGCTTGCGATTAAAGAACGTCACAAGCGTGCTTTCGACCCTTTTCTGACTTGAGGATACAGTCAGAGACCAATGCATGTCTCTCATTCTCAACTCAGCGCATCTCTGGCGACCTTACTCACCACCAGGAACACATCACCACATACCTACAAAGCAAGTAGCGATGTTATTATGGCTGAAGTCTTTAGCTCCAAACATTAGCGAGATAATATTCCGCTGTGCTCTATCTCTCCCTCCAGATCTATCTTTGTCTGTTTTTAACCAAAAAAAATTTTTGGTCAAAAGTTGCATTTTTGGTGCAAGCTTTTATTGCCGACTGTACTTTTTTCCACAATCATAAACTACTTGTTGAGTCGGTTCGAATGAGCCCAGACACGATGGGTTTATCTTGTGTAGTTTAGGAATTGCTATGACCACCTTCTGTCTCCATCATCAGATCAGCTCTATGTCATCCACCATATCAGCCGAAAGACGTCCACTGCTGGACATAGGCCTCCCCCAATTCCATGGGGGGGTAAATGCCATAATCGCCACGCTTGGCATGCGGGTTGGCGATCGCAGTATCTCCACCGCACTTCAGGGATGCTGCTGCCCATCCCCCGGTGGTCTTGGCCGTAGTTTTAGGACATACCCGGGTCCCGGGTCCCGGGTCTATGTCATAATAATATTGAATTGTCATCCGATGTATACATGCATGCAAAATTTCAGCTCAATCGGAAATCGGGAAGTGGATGAAATTTAACTTGCAAGATTTGATTACAGACCGACAGACAACAGGACAGGTGAAACTAAATAAAAGCTTGTAAAAAGAGTCCAAGTGCGTTTTGGGCCACGCGCAGTGTAGGGCTCCGTAGCTGTCCACCCGTGACATTACACGGATTTAAAACAACGCTACAAACGCTGGTTAAAATGTCACAAACTTACCTATATACTACTATATATTTGACATAACTAACAGGTCGGCTATTAGAATAGAATAGAATATATTTTATTTGCTTAAATATGGTACGAGTAAGTACAAGTAGGTGGTCATTATAATAATAATAATAATAATAAATCTTTATTTATTGTTAAAAAAACAAACATGTAATAAAATTGGAGCCCTGGAGACTGCGTTAGTTTTCACTGTGTTGCAGCCCCCAGTGGTTGCCCGTAAGCATGAACACAAACTTGTCAGACTTACTATGAAAACCATAACATTAAAATTGTTCGTTTCACATGATTAGCCGATTATGGCATGCAAATTACTAGTTTTACACAATAATTCATTCGATTACGCTATATTACATGTGAGAAATTAATTACTCGTTAACTAGTAATCTCTACGTAGCTGTGATAGTTTTTCATTTCAATTCATTATATATATTACTACCATGACTTTTTTCACATAGCCAGTAGCAACGTTTAGCTGGCAGAGGAAAGATACATGACTCCGACAAAAAATAGTTAGATAAAGCTCACATCACTCAAGTTTTTTTATAGCGTTTTCGTTTTGTATAATACTTATTCGTCATATTAATCACGCCAACAAATAAGTATTTATTATTATAAAAAGGTATAATTTTCCAGTTGGTGTTTGTCCCACAAAACGGTTTACACAGTTTGACTGTGGGATCTGAGTCTCTTCGCTGACTACTAGTACAGTCAGCATCAAAAGTAGCTACGCATTTGAAAAGTTCAAAAGTCTTTACAGAGAATAAGAGCTTTTGACCCCTCATAGCTACTTTTGACCCCTCATAGCTACTTTTGACCCCCATAACTACTTTTGACCCCTCATAGCTACTTTTGATACTGACTGTACTACACATATATTATAAGTATTATAATAAATGTTATAGTACTTATGTATATTGCTCGCATCAGCACCGGACTGTGATATTTTTGCAAGTAGTTGGATGGTTATATGTGCAGAGTGCATGAAGTTCTGTGATGCTGTTCTGTAAGCGACCGTCTTCTGTAATATTTTAACTCTAGGGATTATATATCTTTGAACCGAGCTTGGATTCAAGGTATTAAGAAAGTTTTTCTGTTATGAATTTCGCAGTGTCTTAGGCTTAAATCCTGTAAAACTGTGTAATCTTATGAAATAATAAATAATAATAATAATGTATATGTGTTTACTTATTACTATATGCATATAGTTTATACTCTATTGTCTACTATGCTATTAAAAAATAACTAAATAATTTTCTATTAAATGTTGCCCTACTGGCCCTATCTTATGACAAACTACAACTTTCTACTCGTGGTAGTAACGGTTACTAAGCCGCGGAAAGACGAACGGACATGGCGAAACTGTAAGGGTTCTTTGTTTACCACCGACCCCAAAAAGGCAATACTCGTTCAATATGTTCCACTAACGTATGCTTTTTATATAATCAAAATGTGAAGTAACCTTGTAGTGAGGTCACCGACCCAGACAAGGGCTTCAGCTCTCCCTACTGTTATGGATAGGATAGTTACTTAACAGCTTTTGATGATGTAATAGGCGGAAAAAATAATATCAGTCGAGTGATCAGTGTGTTTTAAGTAAACAAGACTATATTCGTTTAATTATACATATAAGTGCGTTGGGAAGATATATTTTATATAGGCAAGTCTAGCGTGTTGATTATTTTCAATAAGTGGTGTGTTAGTGGAAAACATATATCGTAACAAGGTCTAGTTTATTCTAAAAAAAGCTTTATGCAATTTTTTTATTTTACTAATTTATCTCTCTCATGAGTAATTGAGATAAAAAGCGTATTGCACGTTTATTATCATAGGTTCGGACGGTTGTCGTTGACCGCAGCCCAAAAGGTCGGCGTAACTCGTAACTGCAGTTACGTCCTTACGTCAGACCCTTGACTTGGCCGCCGATCCCATGACAAGGTTAGCTGATCAACACTGGGATGACACAACGCACAACTTTTTTTTTTGTAAGCACCATTGCGAGCGTGACACCATAACGTGTGATTTTAACGTATAAGGCCTGCCAATTTTAGCGCTACTACTCTGTATTCTTTTGTTGTGTAGCTCTGTCACTGTATTAATAAGATACTTTCCACATATTATAATTTATAAAATGGTGACTATATAATAGTACTCTATCTAAATAATACAAATTGTAATTTACAAAAGTTATATGATTTTTTGCACGTCAACAGTAACTTTAAATATAATAAATAATAAATCATAAAATATAATATTGCCGTGCCCTAACAGGGTTCATGTTTGATCCAACCCTAATGTAACACCTATTTTGTACCACATGATTAAGATACAATAAATGAATTATGAATAATTATGAATTAAATTGTACCTACTGGAACTATGTAGTAGGTACCTAAATTCAGTATTTCATGACCAAAACATAAATTTTCTTACAGCATTATGATGTCACAATTCGAACCAACCACTGTATAGGCATGGCTATGTACCACTTTACTAATTATTGTGATATTTTTATGGTTTACCTACTACCTATCTAGTGTAGGTACGGAGTTGTAGTAGTATGACACCAATACCAGTATATTTTAAGATGCGAGGAGTGCCCAAATGAAATTAACCTGGCTGTGGCTAAATAAAGGGCCTGCAGTAAGTTACATAAAGCCCTTGAGCTGGGCGGCGACCCCGCGACAAGGTTACTACAAGCAGACGCCGAGCGATGCACTTACGCGAACCTTCATCATATATTAGCACTTAGACTTTGTACTCAAAATGTTTCTTTTGAGTCATCCCCATCCCACTTACGACGACAGACCGATCAACGTCAAATATCGTAGCGGTCATCCCATAGAAACTTGTCAAACTTGCCATACATTCAGGTTTTAACGTACACCGCTTACGAATGGCCAAATTTGCTTCGGATTCATACATTTTGCTACGATTTGGGCCAATATTTTTTTATTCAAAAGCGCGTATCCCCAGGATAGGCCCACATAAATCTAGTGAATGGGATCCAGGAGGAATAGGTTTAGTAAGTTTCAGTGGAATTTTAAATTTAATTAAGGTAAGCTCTGCTTATGCGAAGTGCATTGTGGTTTATCAGTATTATACAATGATGTCAGCGCTAATTAGTGTTTAAATGAATGCCATACGTCAAGACGCAAACATTTATAACTTTCCTTGTATATTTTCCATTGCGGTTTGTTCTCTATTTACACACGTTTTTTCCACGTGTTTGTCTTCCACGCACGAGTAAAAGGGATGCAACACTCTTTGAAAATGCCTGTTTCGAGCATTTATAAATATCTAATTCATTTAGTGAAATAGTAATAGAAATGTTTATTTGCAAGAATACGTAGGTCCAAGATGTTTTATATTATAGTGTAGTAACAGTATTCAGCCGAAACAGCATGCAAATGTTCAGGAATGTTATTTATGTATTAGTATTATTTATCACAATTTAATTTCCATGTATTCATTTAGGGAGTAAAAACAATGTTTTTGTAGCCATATTGTAATTTTTTTCTTAAATTCTTGACCATTCAATAACTTGATGCTATCAGGAAGCTTATTAAAAAATTATATGCAAATGTTGCAGGCGTTCCGTTTGTATATATCCGCTCGGCAAGGAGGTTGATATAGAAGATTCCTGTACTGTCTTCTTTGTTTTCCTTTAAACAGTGGAGTTTTATTCTTTTAAAATTTCGGATGAGGTAAAATTTCATAATTTTCATTTGTTGTATTGCTTTAATAGAATTGCATGTATGGACATTTTTGTCTCTGTTTTTAAATAAATAAATATTGGGGAACAATCTTACACTAATCAAACTAGTCCCAAACGAAGCAAAGCTTGTATATGCTATGGGTACTAGACGACGATATAAATATACAACTTTATGGGCTTTCCAGGCCTGAAATAAATGTTTATTATTATTTATTATCTCTGTATTTATTTTCGTACTTAAGCTAGGTTTACAATAACTTTATAAGAGTAAAATATTTAAACATACATACAAAATATAAAAGCATTATAAAAAACCTAACCTAGGGTGCCGCCGGCAGCGAGGCAGGGCCTATGCCACCGGTGGTTAGGGCGACAGACAGAGAAACCTCCGGACTATCCGCGCCGTGTCCAGGACTAACGCCCTTTATTATTATTATTATTCCTTTATTTATTATTATTATAAACACTTTTATAGAGAAATACATTTTTACTTAGAAAACACCCAAGACTCAGGAACAAATATTCTTGCCAATTACACAAATTATTTGCCCTCATCGGGATTCGGCTCCGGCTTCGTAGGAAGGGTTACTTACTACCAACTAAGTCAAAGTGGTTGTCAAATCGGTCGTGGTTTTAATATTCAGTCGGTTTGTTTTTAATAGATTTTTTTGATTGAAAATGTGTGTAAAGACTGAAAAGAGTAATTTGCCTATTGCTGGCAATCCCCCGAACTAGCCACTTGGCAAAAATATGCTGAAACCAGGACATTTGTTGCTAATTTCAGCAAATAAATTAAAATAACTAGATTAACTTGAGTGACTTTAAGGATTTTGTAGACGCCGTTTGAGTAACTAATTAAGATTTTCTTAAGTGGCCAGTTATTGGCGAGTTAGTTGTGTTTGTACAGTTTTAAACATGAATATTCGAACATAATATGACGCAGCAGCCAACATAGTTCCAATTATCATGAGTCCATTCGCAGAATTCAATGACTTGACTTGTGACATAATTTTAATTTAAAATATTTAATTAACTGAATTCCGTTCCAATTAAATAATTAATCGTCTTTGCTTCGTTTAATTCCATATACCTAGGAATCTTGTTATTCGACTTAAAATATGTTAAATATTATCTTTTGTGGTTAGAAGCAGTAACGGGGAATGACATAATTTCGTGTAGACGCCAATATGTAAACATGGTTGTATCTAAGGAAAACTAGACGAGAATGAGGTAGATCATTAATTAACTTATAATAAATAACTAAGAACACAAAACTAAAACTAACTACAATTAAAATAATTAAAGCTATAAATTAAAAATACCTATCAAAATTTAATGCCCTGGGTAGGGTGCCCATCACGCAGGCAGCGTTCCCGCGCTGGATTGCGATTGCAATTCTCTGCGCGAGAAAGCTGCCCGCGCGAGGTTCGCCCGTTGCCTCCCTCAGCCGCTTGCCAAGCACCTTGTGGAGCATCTGTGCGCCCCTGCCCCACGAGCCAAGTGTCTCGACGCCAAACGCTATGAACTCATATTGGGCGCCGAGACAACTGTACTTAACTATTTTTTGGCGCTCCCGAGTGTCCGCCGCCGCGCCCGCATGCCTGCTGGTCAATGGGAGGTAGGACGCCGCTAGCGTGTCAGCGCAAGTGGCGTCCCACACCAATGCACGCCCCATCTTCCAGGGAATTAACGACATCCCGTCGGGGCGCTTGCCATCGTTCCGCACTATTTGGGGTTCCAAGGCAGCGGGAACGCCGGCACTGACGAGCGCCCTTCTCAGAATGTCGTTAATGGCAGCATGACGAGACAGGCGGCCGGCACCCGAAGAGCAGGCGAGCCCGTGGTGGCCGAGGCGGTCTACACAGGAACCACAACAAGCACAGCTGTGGTCGGCACAGAGATCAACCCCAAGCCGGAGACCGGCGGCTATGCGGAGCGTCTCAGGGTCGATAAAGGTGCCGATGTTAGGCGACGGATATGCGTGAAGCCATTGACCGGACTCCGGTCTAGCTGACGCCAGAAGCCTCGCTCGGTCCCTGCCTGTTGCAGAGTCTATGAGTGACTTTAGGGTTGAAGCTGAAGCTATGGTATCCCAGGCCCTTTGAATCTTCGGTCGAGACGGAAAATTTTGATTCGGTCCAGCTAGCCAGGCATTTGAGGCCTCAACCATGCACGCAATCTCGCAGTTTGTAGCCGGAGAGGCTTGGAGAATTTTACCTGCGAGATCGGAGGTGCTATGTATTGAGGCCAAAAATGCCGGCAGGGCAATACTTGAAATTTTACGAGTACCCAAACCACCATACCTTATCGGTAAGGATGCTTGGGTCCAAGCCTGCTCACTTAATCGGATGTTCAAAATTGTTTCAACTTGAGATTTTAAAAGTAGGTCGATAGGTTGTAGTAGATGGGGAAATTTCCAAATGGGACAACAGCGGAGCAGGTACGTGAATTTTGGAATAAGTAAACAGAATTTTAATATAAACAATGCAGAATGACTGCTAATTTTGAGAAGGCGCTCCGTATGATCACTGAATTTCGAAATAGATCTGCTCAGAAGGGGGGGAATGGCTTCATTGAAGATGGGCGATCCGAGAAGATGTAGGCAGTCTTTTGATACAGTTTTAATGTTTGGCGCGATGTTATTAAAACTCTGAATAATTTGAGATGCCGAAGATGATTCAACATTATCGGAAATATATAATTCGCATTTATTGAAATTCAATTCCAGGCCAATATCTCTAAATTTATTTTTAATTTGGAAAAAATCTGCTAAGACCGTTTGCGAGTCGCCGCCCAGAGTGCCATCATCAAGGTACCACACGTTTAATTTAGAATTTAGACTGTGAATTATTGAATTAATTGCCAAACTAAAAATAGCTGGACCGAGGGGATCACCCTGCTGACAACCTACTGCCGAAAGGATCTCATTGTTATTGTGCATTAATTTGGAAGGACAGTGATAACACTGTAGTAAAAAGTTATAAATTTCGGGAACAGTTATTTTTATTTCGTTCAGCAGGGTGTCCCTATTAACCGAATTAAAAGCGTTCTGTACATCTAATTTTAAAAGTACCTCGCATGCGTCGCTGTGTACAAAGGTGCGTACGGCATGAACGGCCGCCTCGCAGCCACCGCGGGTGCCGAAGCCAACCTGAACGGGTTCAAAAACATTTTCTAATTTTTTGCGTGTTAGTTTTAGTTTTGTGTTCTTAGTTATTTATTAATACTATGTATGTATTTTTATTTTCTATTTAATAAACTCAATTATTCACTTATAATAATAAACGGACCCGGGTATGTCCTAAAACTACGACCAAGACCACCGAGGGATGGGCAGCAGCATCCCTGGAATGCGGTGGAGATAATGCGATCGCCAACCCGCATGCCAAGCGTGGCGATTATGGCATTAACCCCCCATGAAACTATTATTCCTATTTCCAGCAGTGGACGTCCATCGGCTGATATGGAATAAACGATAATTCAATGGTGTACCTTAGTGTTTGGTGGTTTGGGATTTTGACACGTTTTAACAAGCATCCTTAGCTTTAGCCTTGTACCGATATAACCGAATTTGTCTGTGTTTTACCTGTGTTTTGTGTGCAATGAAATATTTACACATACTTACCAATTTTAGTTTCTTTCTGTTTTAAGTTATTTCCTGTAACAAGCATTGAACTTGTAAGAGGGAGCTTCTGGTCGGAGTTAGGCTGGCTGGAGCCCTAGCTGGCTTTCACATCACGCACAATGGTCCGATTTTCCCTTAAGTGGGGGAAAAAAGTAGCCAGTGACCATAACCAATAAAGTTTCTGTGGTCTTATTGTCATAAAATTATGAGATACATTATTGAGTAAAAATGATTCTTTTTAATTTTTTTAACCGATTACCCTGTCTTATTTTTTCTTGCATTTGTTGTCAGCGAAAGTATGAGTAGGTATTCGTACTAGTATGCATTTATACTTAGTACCCATCAGGATATCGATATTAGATAAATAGATAAAAGACACAAACAATGACACGGGAAAAAAACAGGTAATATCTCTTATACAATTTACGATAGCGCCACATATTAGCAATATCATTCGAGTATTTTCAATAACACTTCGTTATGAATTCAAACAATTAAAATTAATAAATACACTTGTGTCATATAACAGAATTACCATTTGCCAGATAACAACATTACGTATTCAGTATCAATATTTTTCACGAATCTGTGTGTACCTAATGTATTGCAGTAGTATTCCATCAATAACATCTTTTGTCTTCCTATTACGTAACAGCGACTACCACACTTATTTACCCACGAGTTGGCGTTATGGCGCGCTATTCTGTGGTAAACAAAACGTACCAAGGAAGAACCAGACAAAGCCAGGTCACCTTGCGCGGTCATTCAACGCTTGCGCAATAGTTTTTTGTTTTTCTTGGCTTATGCGCCTTAGGTTGGCGGCGTAGTATGAACTAAAAAGGATTGTTGAGATTGTTTGTTCAATATTGCATGTGTAGAATACGTCTAGCACGCGTACTTGTAAATTGGATGAAGTTTAAAGTGCAACAATCTGACGAAAGCATTTAGAATTGAACGGAGGATTTTTCTTAATTAGGTATGAAATACCCTAATTTTCGTTAACAGTCATCTGCTGAAAATGCTGCTCGTCAAAACAAATTTAATTTTAAATGCGATTATATTTTTATGATTAGGACCTTCTATTGCTTAGATTTTTTTTAGAAAGACCTATATAGGTGCAAATTTAAACTAATTATGTGTGACCAGCTTGCCTCATCTCAAAAAATCCAAATGTTTTATATAAATGACGAAGTTCAGAAATACGAAAAATTTAAAAAAGTAATTGAGAACCACCTCCGCTTTTGAAGTCGGTTAAAAAGGACCTCAAGGACTTGAGAGAGTTGTCCTTATTTTACAGACCAATAATTGACATAAGTAATAACCATGACAGGTAAACGTCCCTGTTCACCGAAATTAAAATTGTCAAGTATAATATCAGCGTCGGGTCATCTACTGTGGCCCGACATTGTGCTGAGTGGACCCCTTTTTCGCACTTTAAAACACATTAGTAATTGTATGTACCTAAGTTATGATTTGGGAAATAAATTTCTTTATTATTATTGTATATCTTTTCCGCTCACGGGACAATGGTGTGCCGGACCTTTGGAAGGCGTGCGCGGAGCCGAAGTACCGAGGTACCGAAGTACCAACCGAGTACCCATAAGTAAAAAGTAAAAGTAGTTTATCCTTCAAATTAGGCATGTTAAATGCACCTATGAACGTCAATAAACTACCACCGGTTCGGAAAAATATACCTCTGCCACGAGAAGAACCGGCGTAAGAAACTCGGCGAGGTGTCATTTTTTCAAAACAATATACATTGTATAGTTAAATATAAAATTACAATGTCAGCTACTACAAAATAATTTAAATAACAATGCTACAGTAGAAAACATATTTTCGCGATAGATTACCCGTGCAGGACGCTATCACTACCAAACATCCCTATCCATGATGTAATCGTTTATCTTATTATATGCTCTTGAAATAAGTGTTTGTTTTACTACAGAGTTGAATTTAGAAATTGCTAATAGCATAGCCGCATAGCCGCATAGCCAACACGTAGAGGCCCTTTTGACAATTTAATGAAATGCAAGGGGTACACCGAGCGGATGCTGTCCCTGCCCGTGTCATGGGACGCACACAGAGACAGCACCCGCCAGGGTGTACAGGAACTATTGCTGATTGATGGAATCTAAATGAACCGGACTATTGGGTGAATATGATGGACTAATGGCTGGGCTATTGAGTGAGACAAGGTTCTATTAGGGCGTCTGCCTAATAGAACTGTCTCACATTTTTATCTCAGATAGACGGTGACTCGCCGTCTGCTCAATGGGCCCCTATAAATAGCGACATTAAAAAATGGCCTAAGGGCAACACCGGTGCAGAGGGCTGGGGGTAGGTAGGTGGCACTGGACTTTAAACATATAGCCAACTCGCCACTTAGGTGACTACATCCACCCCCGAGCAACAGCTCTAGTGACTCCACTCTGGACAGCCGGTTAAGGCAAGCCAGAGGCGGGGGGCCTGTTCATACAACCAACCCACAGGACACCCCCAGGAGCACTCAGGTATATAGGGTTGCTAATCCCTATCAGCTCGCCACAAGCTGCCCTACGCTGACAGACTGCACTGGAAATCCAGTGGGCGATGGGATCGTCACATCCCTACGCCACTTATTATTATTATATAAGTATTGGGTCAGTGTCGATATTCGATAGGTAACTGAGGCGTTTACCTTAGAATGTTTTGAATCGAGTTTTATTACGTTATCTACCGACTTATTTCATCATCTTTATCAAATACGATTATGACTCAGCTCAGTACCTACGGTAATTATTATATAGTTGTCAATGGTGCAGATATAGAAGTGAAACTTATGTATGTATGTATATATGTAGGAGCTTTTAATTGGAGGAAAACAACGGGAGGAAATCGGTCTAAACCCAACAAAGTCTAGTTTTCCCTATGAGTTGAAAGGTCAAATGGCGCGTCACTTTCGTAAACTAGTGCCTACGCCAAATATTGGGATCAAGTAACAAAGCGGACCTCGGGCTGCTTTCGGATACAACCGGAAAAACACTAGGAGGGTGATATAGAGAATGAAGTTTAAATGTTCCAAGTTTGTATTACACCCCGCAGTATGAAAAGATGACCTGCGACTAACCTACTATATGAAAAATAAAAAGTAAGTTTTTTCACGCTCGCAGCAAAATTGCATTTTGCTCACAGGTTTCAAGCAGCAAAACCGCCATGTTTGCGCCACTGAGATGAAAAGATATTTTCTTGTTTCTTTAATTGATTCTTTTCCATAAAATACCAAATAAAATTAATACAACTCACTGTTTCTTTATGGTGTATAAAATATTAATAACTTCTATTAAAAAAAACATACTTAGTCCTTCCGGTGGTTGCAAACTCGCGTGTCGGGTACAAAATATATCTATTGTTTAGAAATGAGAAGTGCGTCTATTGATCTATACACATAAGCGATAGCTTCAAAACCTGACCAAACATGGGCTCAGATGCCTAAAATAAATGATTATTTTTCGAACATGAACGAATTGGCACCGTCGGTACAAGCAAATTCTTCAAACGAATTCCAAATTCAAAAGGCTACCGCACGTGCACAAACAAAAGCTATCTAAGGCCCATTAGAGCATCCTGGCCCTGCCCTTGAAGGACCTTAAGGCCTGAGGGCACCTTGGGGTCGACGACCGCGTTGCATCACCAAGGCAAACCGAAGAATGCATGAAACTCATATAATGTTAGTTTTTTTGCGTAAGGATGATTCAACCATGCGACCAGTTTTTGCCCACAAATGTCGGTGTTTGCCTTGAATGGTTTCTTTTGTGGATATTGTCGATTAAAAGGATTATATTTATTCCCTTATTTGGAAAACTTAACAAGCTCCTACGTAGTCGTAAACTAAAAGGTGTTTTGTACTCCTTTGTACCTTTCATAAAAACCAATGACAGATTTAAACACAAACGAATTTCAATGCATTTTTGTGTTGTAACTTTCATACAAACAGAACTACGCTAGTGGTTTAAGGCGATCGAGAGATCGAAACCCGACTCGTACTAATGAGAGAAAGAAAGAAAGAAACATTTAAGGGTGCTTTAACGTGTCCACTAGCGCCACTCAGAATAATTATGATTATTTAATTTTAACTATAGATATTGAAAAGGAGGCCACTACGAGTATGTAATGTATTTTGTATTTAAGTACCTTTTGTAAGTATATGTGAAGTGCCTAATCAACATTGGGTAACAACCAGTACTAACTAGCACAGATTAACGAATTAGCACGAATTTGAAACGTATTTTAGTGATTTTAACGAAAATTAGAGTAGGCTTGATAATGATAAGTTTTAGAACTTTAAAAAAAAAGCCTATTTATTCCATAACCAAAAACAATATTAATTTAAAACTTTACGTTAGTGTAATCTGGTCAGCTCGCAGCTTATTTATATAAAATACTTCTGTTTTCAATTTAATATTCACTCTACATTGTATACTAAAGCCAATAAAGATGTTTTATATTGTTCATCTTCTTCTAGTCCAGTTCAACCACTTAACTAACCTTCCTCAACGAATTTAGCTACGGCCAATAATACTCTTAGTAAGTAACTGGGCGACTGAGCTATGCTCGTGTTTTCCCTGGGAATAAGAGTTTTCCCGAAGATAAGACCTAGATAGATTTTTTTTCCTTTCCATAAACCCCTATAGTGTAAATTTTATTAAAATCGCTCGTGCGGTTTTCGAGACTTCAATTACAAACAAATAAATTTATAAATGGTGCTCGTTTGGTAGTAAAAAAATAGGATTATGTTATTTTATATGTGACTAAATATTTTTTATACCTTCTTTTAACGGTTTCACTAAATTAGTGATGCAGGACAATTAAAGTGTCCTGCGATAGAACAAATCGTCTTCATATGAGACAGTAAGAGAGGCATGCAAAAGAGAACGAAACCACACAATTTAATGATCAAATGAAAATTGAACTTTTGATAGTATATAATAAAGTCCAAAATAGAATAAATGATAATGTACCTATCTCACATATTTAGGCATTATGGCAGGAGGCACTAGGCAGGGGCGCTAGTCGAGTAACCTCCACGAGTCTGGGTTCTTCCAGTTCCTGTGGGTCTGGGGGAAGGGGAAGGGTTCTGGTCGGTGCGCTCTGGAGGCAACGGTAAGGGATTCATTTTCGGAGGAATCGCTTACCGGTGCTACTAATAACCCGGAGACGGGGTCGCTCTGGGTGTTCCTCTGTTTTAGCGGAGGACACTCCAGATGCGACCAACGGGGGGGATGGGGGGTTCCGCATCAGGGAGTTGCAAGACACCCCAGGTGCGGCGAGAGGGACAGGCCATGCCGTATGCCTGTAAAAATAACTACGGACCCGTAACCCTGGCTTCGGCAGAGGGCCGCTATGGTCGGGAGCGGGGGCTGACACCGTCAGGCCGGGGCCGGGTGGTGGCTGCGAGGGAGAAAACCTGTATAAAAAGTCACAAGGGTACCTGAGGGGGTGAATCCGGGGTTTTTCACTCTCTCCCGGCGTGGAGGTCCTTTGGTCGGCAAGTGTGTGGTGTCACCCTGCACGCTTGCCGACGGGTTGGAGGCGCTTGCCTCAGCAGTGAGGGAACAGCTTCGGCTGTTGCAGCAGGCGGTGTTCGCGGTTGTGTGCCTTGGCGATCCCGTGTCACCGCCACTAATGCTGCGTGATGGGCATACCCTGGTGGTTTTAGACAGTAGTTCGGGCGGTTCCCGGGAGTCCGTCATACCTGTCCTAGTTCCCCGGCTAGGCGGGATGCGTAAATGCATTTCCCCAGGTAAACAAAAAGGAGGCACTAGGCAACTTGAATAAAACACGCTCGCAAAGGAGTGGGATTTGTGAACCTGACTCAATATTAAAAATTGACCATCAGGAATATCACACTTTCATTATCTCAGCCTTTCAAAATCAAAATGACAGAGAAATAAAACATAATCTGTAGTGTAGGACTATGCCATTTCGTGAATGAAATCCCGGCCCTGATTTTGCCAAACTGCAAGGCTCGGGTAACTTTTCGAACAAGCGTTAAGATTCAATAAATAAATAAATATTGGGGGACAGTCTTACCTATCTCCGGCTTAGTAGGAAGGGTCAATACCAACTAAGCCAAAGTCGTCGTCAAATTAGGACATAACTTGTCATTTTCGCCCAAAAGAAGTGTCCGAACGCGCGTTCGAAACTCTACGCGATTACTCTGATGTACTAATCCTGGAACAAACTATGAATTCTTGTTTGTGCTGATTAGTTTGTGTTAAGGGTCCCCCGTACGCTCGACTGAACTCGATTCTCCATACAAACGTAGTTTCGTTCTCATTTTAAAACGCCAGGGTGAAATAACATTAAACTTTGTATACACGATGGGATCCGCCATATCTAGGTCGGAAATTGGTTTTTGTTACTAGAAATTGTATATTACTAGTAACAAAAACCAATTTCCTATAATAAGACTATAAATAGAAAAAAAAATACAGTGAGTTTTTGAGATTTTTAGGTCTTGTATGAAAACCTTAATAATCGCTGTATTTTTTCTCCAGTATAATTTCAAGCAAAAGAAACTAATCTCCGACCTAGATATAGGATCCGGCCCATAGTGTATACAAAGTTTCATGTTATTGTAGCGTTTTAAAATGAGAGCGAAACTACGTTTGTATGAAGAACCTAGCTTATAATTAAGGTTTTCATACAAGACTTAAAAAACTCATAAACTCACTACTAATTAAGGTTAATATTAAAGTTATTAACGTTAATGAATCATAAGAATTTAAATCATTTATCTCAATTCCGTTAACACCACTACGCTGCACCGAAAATGCTACAAAAGTTACGATCACTGCTTATGATTTATAAATATTAGCTATGTCTAAAGGTAACCGTTACCAAAAAACCTGTCATAAGACCAGCAATAATCTCACGTCCTTGGACCGCTTATTAAACCATACCACGAACCCTCTATACGACCTATATTTTTTGTCCAGCCCAGACATCAAAAGGACCTGTTTTAAATTAAAAAGACCTAAGTAAATGCCGTGTTTGGGGGGCCTTGGGCCCCTGTTAGGAGTTGTATTATGTTATTCTGGGAATTGAATGCGTCTGGTAGGGTAGGTCGCGGGCACCTTGGCGGTCATTCACCTTGAAGACCAGTATTGAGCATGTTTGGTTATTGGGATATTGAATTAACGTTAAAACTAGTGGTACCGTGAGCTGTAGACACCGCAATTTTTTTTTTCAAATTCCAAAATTTGTAAACTCTGAGTCGACAAAAAAATTATATATTGAATAATGATAATGAACCTGCTCACAAAATTTCACGAGAATCGGTTGAGAAATGCGACTTGTAGAGGAGAACATCCGGTCATACTTACATACGATAAAATTTTGTATATTCTTTCAATTATCAAAATTTCTAAACACTGACATGACAAAAGAAATCTATGTAATATTTCTGATGAGAAATGCGACCTATAGAGGAGAACATCCGGACAGTCATACGAAAAATTTTTTTTTTAAAGTTCCAAATTTCCAAAAACTGTCTCGACAAAAAAAATCTCTATGATTATCGATCCTGCTCACAAAATTTCACGAGAATCGGCTGAGAAATGCGACCTGTAGAGGAAAACATCCGGACAGACATACGTATATACACCTATCGAATAAAACATAAGATAAGATCATGCCAGTGAAGAATGAAGAGGAGTTTATAAAAAAATCAGAAAATAAACCATAAAATTATTAGAAACAAGACGAAAGTCAGCGATCCTCTACATCACTGCAAAAAACTGAAGTTGCGATGGGCGCGTCATATAGCTAGACTGATCGACAAAAGATGGTTTCATAGACTGACATCATGGAAAGGAACAACGGGTAGTGGAAAGAGAGGTAGACCCATTGCCCGGTGGATTGACTTGACGATATACTACAAGTGGCTGGCAAACAGTGGAAGGACGCAGCGAGTAATCGGGATGTTTGGAAATCACTGGAGGAGGCATTCACCTTCGAGGAGCGAGAGGTTCTTATTATATTTAAAAAAAATTGGTTGTTTGTAAAGTAGGTTTACGATCGAGATGTTTACGTGATAACGTCTTACTTCACTTGCACTTCACTTATACCTGCGATCGCGCTCGTGAGGTTTTGGTGTGACACAAGTTTCTGAACATGTCACCCGACTAAAACGATTTTAAAGACATTATCACGTCAAAATATAATATTGTTTATTAATGTAATTGTTAATTATATGTAAGGCATTTAATATTATATTTGGTCCCAAAGTGACAAAACTGTACGCTTAATAAGCTCTTTTATTTCCTTAAATACTCACTCGGTGTAAGTGACGAGATGACGGGCTATAGAGAGGTATGCAAGAAAAAAGAATGCTGCGCCGACCCCATTAAATGGGAAAAGGGCACGCGAATGATAAAATACGACTGACTCGACTATGACTCTTTTTCGAGCGCAGGACGCATATGCTGACTGTTTAGTCTGAGATCTACACGCATCGTTTACAAATCCTTATCGCCGCGCTCACTTCCTCTACATATCCATACGCAATATCCATAAGTGCATAAGTAACTCTGTCTCGTTACTATTTCTTTTGAAGTGAATACTTTGTGGACCCGTGTATGTCCTAAAGCTACGACCAAGATCACCGGGGGATGGGCAGCAGCATCCCTGGAGTGAGGTAGAGATATTGCGATCGCCAACCCGCATGCCGAGCGTGGCGATTATGGCGTTTACCCACCCATGAAATTGGGTGAGGCCTATGTCCAGCAGTGGACGTCCTTGGTTAGTACCTGTGTCATGGTGTATGATTTATTGTACTAAAAAAATCTAAGTATGAATATGTTAATGATATACCAAAATTACATTTATTGTTATCTTTCAGAATATGTCGCTCAAAAATCACCTTTTAACCAAAACAGAGCGAAGGTTATGCCTTAATTCGCGACAAGATGTTTTGAGACGGCGAGCCGATGACGCAATTTGAACGGGTTATGAATAATTCCGGCCCTTCCTGGAATCGAAGTCTAGACCGAGGCTGTCTGAGACCTGAATCGATAGTGCATGCAACTAGTTAGGTATTTTACAGTTAATGTCACAGTCACATAGAAGATCAAAATATAGACGGAACCCATTACCTATGTATACATCTAGACAAATATGCACTGGACTTAATAGCTATCTACAGAAAACCAGATGCTACAAATATCAAAACATTCTTTGATACACTCGAGGTATACCTTGAAAGATCAAAACGGGCTATTATTCTCGGAGACTTCAATATAAACCTACTTGTGTCGGACTGTATGACAGACAATTATAAACAGCTTCTGGAAGAAAATGGCTACAGAATTTTGAATCAAATTACAGTGAATGCCAGTACGCGTGAAACTGAATTAACCAAGTCTATTATAGACCATGTATATACGAACCTGAGTGGAAATTACTTTCATATGGCAATCATTGATTCAAGTCTGTCAGACCATAAACAAATATACCTTGAGATGAAAAAAATTGAACCAACACCGGTCAAAAAGATAAAATATGAAGCTATTAACTATGAAAAATTATATGACATGATTACTGAATTTAAGCCTAATAACGATGAATATGACTACTGTGCCTTAGAAGAGAAAATATTGTACTGTACTCAGAAAAGCAAAACTACGAAGTTCAAAATGCTGAATCTTCCCAGACAGGACTGGATTAAAAAGGAAATATTAAACACGATAAATAAACGTAATCTACTATGGCATGAACATAAAAAAAATCCCAATGACCTACAAAAAAGAAAAGACTTTATAAAGGAAAGAAACCTAGCCGCAAGCACTATCTCCACAGCGAAAAATAGTTACTATATGAAAGCGTTTTCCGAATGCAGAAGTGATCAGCCAAAGATGTGGCGTTTAATAAATAGCCTATCAACAAATAAATTAAGAGAGGTTCAAACCCCTAAGAAACTACAAACGGAAAATGGCATTGTAACCGACCCAAAGGAGATATGTGAAGGTTTCAATACATTCTTTTCAAATATAGGCGCAGAATTAGCAAAAAATATAATTAACGCTCAGGTTATAAATACAGGCTATCCGTATGCATCGACGACAAGAACTCACCACGGGCTCGTGAAACTTACACTTGCGAGTGAAGATGAAATAACTAAGATTATCAACACTCTTAAAGTTAATACCAGCTCAGGACTAGACGGCATCAATGTTAAACATTTAAAGTGTATCCAAAGTGCTATAGTGACGGAGTTGACAAAGTGTTTTAATAATTGTCTTGAAATTGGAATATTCCCAGAGAACCTAAAAATGGCCAAGGTAACACCTATCTTTAAGTCTGGAACTAAACTTGATCCTAGTAACTACAGACCAATTTCAGTTCTCCCTACTTTATCTAAGGTTCTAGAAAAAGTATTACGAAACCGTCTGGAGGATTACCTAAAGTCAATAAACTATCTGTATGATAAGCAGTACGGCTTCAGACCACAATCCAGTACTCTTACAGCAACCGTCGACTTAGTAACCAAAATCAAAGTTAGTATTGACCAAAAACAGATAGGACTCGGCGTCTTTATTGACCTGAAGAAAGCGTTTGATACGGTCAGCCACGTAATCCTCCTGAGGAAGTTGAACGAGGCTGGTATCACTGGCTCAGCTTTCAGAATTTTTGAATCATATCTGTCAGGACGAAAACAAATAGTTAAAATAGGAGAACATGCAAGTAGACCTCTACCCGTCACATGTGGCGTCCCCCAAGGGTCAATTCTAGGACCACTTCTCTTCCTAATTTATATTAATAACATACACGAAATTGGCCTAAAAGGGGAGGCAACTCTATACGCAGATGACACTAGTCTCTTTTATTTTGGCAACTCCATACAAGACATAATTACTGATGCTCAGACTGACTTAAATATTCTCAACAAGTGGTTCCAAAATAACCTACTTACAATAAATGTAGCAAAAACAAATTATATCATATTCGCACCCAAAAACAAAAAAATTCCTCACCACCAACACCTAACTATAAATAATCAACAAATAAATAAAATTGATAGTGAGAAGTACCTAGGCTTAATATTAGATAAACATATTACCTGGAAACAACACATAGAAAAAATAAAAAGAAAGATTACTTCTCTTACTGGAGCACTACGTAGCATAGCGAAATGTCTCCCAAATATAGTACGTTATATGATCTATAATTCGCTTGTGAAGCCACATATCGACTATCTCATCCAGATATGGGGTACGGCTGGAACTACTCAAATAAATGCCTTACAGCGATCACAAAACAAATTGATCAAAGTTCTGTTTAATTATAATCGCTTAACACCAACAGAAAATATCTATAAATCTACTAAAATAATGAATATTCGTCAATCATATACTTACTATACCTGTCTACTAGTACATAAAATAATGCAAAAAGATCTACATATAAAAATAGCTTTTACCAAGAAACGCGAAGTGCAGAGAATAAAATTAAGGAATGCCAATGACTTGATTCTTAGGGCCCCACGTACAAACTATGGCAAAAAAAGCATACTTTACGAAGGTGCAAACTTATATAACAAATTGCCAAAAGACATAAAAGACGCCAAGTCCATCAATATATTTAAAAGGCTGCTCAAACATCACGTCAAAAATATGTAAATAATCTTTTCTGCTAAGTACAACACACCTAATCTTAAATTATGACTTATTTAAAAAAAAGTCAACATAAAGAAACAAAAGTAAACAAAAACAACATATAGTATATAATATAATATAAATATAATAATAAATTAATTCCATTTAATATTCTTATCCCCCGAACCCTCCATTAAAAGTAAAATTATTTTATACCAAACTATCACATTAAACCAACGCAAGCGCTTTGTCACCTCCAGTCACTTTATATCCGTGTACGTGGCTCTTATCTCTGTTTCTGAGTCCGGGCGCGGGCGTAGAAACACCGCTCGCATCGCATTACAATGTAAACGCAGTTATCTAACTACCCTACAACAAAAAAGTGTCAGTGTTCTTGTAGTTTGGTTTTATATTTAATAAGTAGTTTGTTAGTGTACACTCACCGATTTAAATAATGTTAAAGCATGTTTAATTGTCTCATGTAAGTGAATATGTATTATTCTTATGAGAAATAAAGATCTTTGAACCTAATGCTTGTTCACGGTGCAGAAGGTAACTAACTATAAGTCGGGTTTTACATAGTTCAGCACTATATATTTACAAACATAAACACAACTTCATTACAAAGAAATAAAAATATATGCAAAATGCAGACTGCGATTAAAACCTTGTGACAGCCGAACTCTCGTCTTTTGTTTTATACGATCGGTCAGTTAACGGCAGCATACGGCCAGTATTAATAAGTTTATATTATAAGTTTATAGCCAAATTAAACCGAATCCAATTAACTACATGAAATACCGAAATCGCCATACGCGTGCCTATGAAATTTGAGGAGTTCCCTCGATTCCTCGTGGATTCCATCATCAGACCTTCACCAAATTTATATGGGAGCAACTTAGGGGTACCTGTTATGAAACAAAAAGGAATTATAGAAATCGGCCAACCTGGTCAAGAGTTATCGGGGAACATATTTACCTACATGAAAAAAAACGAAATCGACATCCTTTGTCGCTAGAGGTCCCGGGTTCGAATCCCGGTAAGGGCATTTGTTCCTGTGATGAACAGAAACGTGTTCCTTAGAGTTGGATGTTTTCTATCTATTTAAGTATATATCTATTAAATATATCTTCGTCTAGTACCCATAACTTTCTTTATTAAGTTTAGAATGCTTACCCTCACTTCGATGTATATTTTCGAATGCAGCAAAATAAGAAAACACTTTGAACTATACACGCCAAAAACAGATGATAAAAGAAATAATAGATATCTTAATAAACTTAAATTACCCTTCTCAAAAATGAAAATGGTAACGTCTAGCCCTCATCACATGATGATTAAGATATACAATAAACTACCTAACTCATTAAAAAATCACAAAAAGTTTTTATACCCTCAGCGAATTTTTTGAAGAGAAGTATAATGATTAAGTTCACGCTTAAACTAGTTAGTAGTTAGACTATAAGTTATAGAATCAGAATATTGAAATATAATACATTAAATTGTCATAGTTTAAATAGTAGTCCTCTCTACATATTGCTGTGCCCTTGCAGGGCGTCACATATAACTTATATCCTCTGTACCATCTAATGTAAAAAAATGTGATATGCAATAAATGTTTGACTTTGAATTTGACTTTGAAAATTAACCTATTTAATTTATTCAGGCATCGCAGAGTGAGTATCGCCGATTCATTCACTTCCGCGGGTTTTCCCGTATTACTCAACCCTTGTTTCCTGGTAGGGTGTCGTCATAAGGGAGACGTTCAGTCCACCCCAAAACGAGCTAGTGAGGCTTCTAACACGAGTGACTCATTACAAGCCCAGTTTCATAACTCACTATGTCTAAACTTTTTTGATAAGTTTTACAACCGGTTTCGAATCTGTCCATGGATATTAATTATAAGGGTGAAGCCAAACGAGCATAATTTTTCAATTCGTGAGTCGCGTAATTTTTGCCTTTGTTATATTTGTGAAAATAAGCGAGTCATCGCTCACAAAATTATGCTCGATCCGCATTGGCTTCACCCTAATAGGTAATCTTGAGCTGGACGCGAGTGGTGCAGGACCGGTCATTGTGGCACTCGTGAGGCCTACGGCCCGCATTTCATGTCTTTCGGCTATGAAGATGATAGTAGAAAATAGTATTTTTTACATGGTGTCTATGACTGTAAAGTAAAAGTAAAAGAAAGAGGTGCCCATTAAGAATGCCCCGTTACAATAAACATTTTTATTCATCAGTGGCATGGAACCTTTATCTCGAACCCTACGTTCAGCAACCTCGTATGTACTTAACTTCGATTTGAAATGAACTTAGTATACCTACTATTAGAGACATGTATAGTCAACAGCAATAATAAGTCATACAGTTTTTCAGCAAAATGGATGAAGGTGAAAAAATGTTTACTAACATTTGAACTTCACTTTAAGGTCAGGTGCAATCAAAAATATATCTCATGGCTCTTCTGCAATGAATTAGGGTTTTGGTACATATTTAATGAGATAATTAATTCCGTACAAGTTTTTTGAACTTTACACACATTTATTAGATGAATATGTTGGCAGCAGAAGTAGCTAAGCAGTATAAGACTTTCACAATTATCTACACAGAGCCTTATTCTCTTGACATTATAATCTTTATGTAGCTCATTTCACTAGGTCCGCGTAACTAATTCTGCTGCTAACTTTACTCATAGGTACTCAACTGACATCACCCTTCCGGCTTGCATCATCCAATGCATTTCCAGGACCAACATGTACTTGGAATATCAACCTTATTTAAATGCAGTAAGGTCCTATTTTCAACTTAAATATTCTGTGAGTTACGGGAAAGAAAACTACTTTTGTCATTGAGAGGGTTTCTTAGAATGATGTTTATTAATATCCCGAATTGCGATCATGGTCAGAACAATGAGCTGATTTCCGTACAATGCGAATTACATTAACCTTTTAACCGCCAAATGAGACTGAAATAAATTGCATTAGGTATAATAAATCGCATCAAACCGGCTGTATGCTTGTTTCCAACCACCGAAGTAAAAAAATATAGCATAACATTAAAACTAGTGGGTCTGTGAGCGACTTCACATTTTATTTTCAAATTGCAAAATTTCCGAAATTCGACTCAACAAAAAATATAATTATCAAACCTGCAAACAAAATTTCACAAGAATCAATTGAAAACTGCGACCTGTAAAGTTACAGCGGGAAACCCGGAAATCCGCCATTCGATCCCCCAGCCGGTCATACTCGTACGAAAGAATTTTTCCCGATTTTGAAATGGAGACCTTCGTTTCACTCGCCAATAGAGATCCTTGGGAGCTCTGGCGACCTCAGGGTGGTAGGTGGTCCACTTATCCAAACCTTTTGTCAAAGAAATTGGACGATTTGATCAAACATTCTAGGAAAATCGACATTTGAGCAAAGATTATGATGGCATTTAAATCAATATTTGGTCGGTCGACCAAATCGGAGACATTCTGCAGAAAGGCCAGGTCAAGAGTATCCTAAATCGGCGCACATGCATGAAGAATTCTTCATGCATGATATGAGAGTTCATAAAGAGAAAGTTCTATATCAGGATCGTAGGAAATAAAAATCCGTAATCTCTGCCTACCCCTCTGGGAAACAGGCGTGATTCTATGTATGCGTGTATGTATGTATTTAAAATAAATATAAATAAAAATATTTATCAAAGGTTCGGCAGCGCGCATGTGACACCCCTGGAGTTGCAGGCGTCCATAGGGCGCGGTGACCGCTTACTATCAGGCAGTACACTTGTTTGCCACTGACGTGGTATAAAAAAAAAAACAACAAAAACTTTGATAAAACACTGGACATTGCGATTGATCCAAGATATTGGATAAGTGCTCATATACTTAACTTATATATTATGTGCCACGCACATACCGCACGCTATATTAACGATCTTGCATGGCAAAACCAGTGCCAGTAAAGAGGTGGTACCACCACCACCGCCATATCAGCCGAAGGTCATCCTCTGCTGGACATAGGCCTCCCCAACTTCATGGGGGGTAAATGCCATAATCGCCACGCTTGGCATGCGCTGAGGTGGCACCACACTTCAAACATATAAGTTTGAATCTATTATTGTGACGAACTGTACCACTGGCTAAGTACAACCCAGACAGATGAATCAGACGGTGACTTAACCGTCTTCGATTTGTTTGTTTTGAATGTTTGACAGTTTATTTTTGCGCTGCCACATGCAGAGCTTAGTTTTTACTGCTCGAGGTCGATACCCTGAAGAGTTCCTTATTAGGAGTATTATTTATTGTGTTTAGTTTATAAATCCAATTTGTTTCAATAAATTATATATATATTTCATCGTCATCGTCATATCAGCCGAAGGACGTCCACTGCTGGACATAGGCCTTTCCTGTACCACCCGCATCCAGCTGACCCCCGCGATCTTTATCAGGTCATCAGTCCACCTTGTCGGGGGCCCATCCACGCTGTGCCTTCCGGTACGTGGTCGCCACTCGAGAACCTTACACCCCAACGGCCATCGGTTCTACGTGCAATGTGCCCCGCACACTACCACTTAAGTTTAGCGATTCGGAGGGCTATGTTACTTTGGTTCTACTACTGATGGCCTGATTTCTGATGCGATCACGCAGAGATACTCCCAGTATAGCTCTCCATTGCTCGCTAGGTGACTTTGAGCCTTCTTATGAGGCCCATAGTAAGCTACCACGTTTCAGTGCCATATGTCATGAGTGGCTAGATGCTAGAGGCGAGGCAGGTCGAAGAAAAGGTGGATGGATTGTGTGTGGTGAGAGACGGTATGAATAGGAAGGAAGTGAATGATGAGATGACGCGTGACAGAGATGTATGAAAGAACATACTGAAATATTTTTGCTCAATAGTTTCAATGTTATCGGGTGACATTTTACGAATAATTTATATTACAGGGATAAATTTCGGAAAGCACCTTTTACCAAGTAATGACCCATCCCCTCTCCCCTATTCCCCGATGTGGGAGGGGGGATGTGTTAAGACACAAGCATCATGTGGACGCGCCTCGCCACCGTTCAGTCTAACATGGAAAACAATGGGGGAGATCTTTGCCTAGCAATGGGATGACCTGTACGTATAGAACTTGTATTTAATATAGGAAGAAAAGTTGACCATAGTGTTGTTGGAAAGTTGTCCATAGCTATCTAATGTGGGAATGCCGCTCCGCTAGCGTTATGGGCACTTTTGAACCGGGAACGGCAAGGGGTGGATTATTTTAAGTGTGTAAGTAGTTAGTTATTAGTTGATTTAAATTGGCGACCGCATATACGTAATGGGGTATCTAAATAATTATAAATAATGTATTAATAATTTAAATAACTTTGACAATTTTTAATTAATTTGATTTTATTTATGTAATTATTGATAGTTTTTATTTTTTAATACGCAATTTTAAGTATAATATTGTGAAATGTCTAACATAAAGTAAGCCTTTACTAACAAGAAGTGGATCCCAGTTGTCTGAAAATAAATATATGAATTTGAAAATTTGAATTTAAATGTAAAAGTAATTTTATGTGACGAAGAAATCAATTTCTAAGACTATACATATATACAGGAAGAAGGGTTTTGAATATTATATATGTACTTGCATGAAGGGTAAAATAAAATAAAAATGTATAGAGGTACATTTAAAAGCACGTGAACTATCTTTAAGTCTTTATGTGTGTACAAACCCACGATAAACTGAACTAAAAAATACTGTTCTTTGTCCGTCGTCAGCAATTTAGGTCAGTCTTAAAATGTCTCCAGCTTAACTGAAGATCACACGAAGGGGCTTACTTGTTGCTTTTGTTGATGCATTGATACATGTGTACAGTTTGAAAAATAAACAGATGAGCAACTTTTAAGATATATATGATGTCTTATTAAGAATTCGGTTTATTGTTATTCTGCAAAAAGAAATCTAAGTTTTATATACTCCTCTACTCCCGTGAGTTTGAGACTCACGTCTTTAAGGTCGAATATCGCTGGACATGTTTCAGACCGGTTCGCTGTCCTTAATAATGAGCACCTATAACGGCGGCGGTTTTCTGTCCGCTCGGCTGCTCGGTGCGGGCGGAGGCGGCGAGAATCTACCCTTGGTTTCTTCATTCGAGACTTTAGCATGTGACGTTGTGAGTGTTTTGTGTAGCTCGGCATTGAACAATTGTGAAGAAAACGAGGGTAGATTTTCGCCTCCGAGCGGACAGGGCACGGGCACGCAGTACTAAGAAAACCGCCGCCGCGATAGGTGCTCATGATTGACCGGTCTGAAACATGTCGAGCGATATTCGACCTTAAAGACGTGAGTGACCCACCACCACCACCACGATATCAGCCAAAGGACGTCCACTGCTGGACATAGGCCTCCCCCAAATTCACGGGGGGTATATGCGTGAGTGACCCGTTTCATTATATTTAATATGAAATCTAAGTTGTTATTGCTGCGAGTGCTGAATTTGAGTGCCAAGCAAGCGCAAAATTTACGAATCACGAGCGTAGCGAGAACGCTATAAGTATGTACTCATACATGCATAAACTCACGCCTATATTCCCAAAAAGGGTTATGCAGAGCACACGAAAATTTATTTCAGTGCTACTTTTAGCTATTGTAGGTTTATAGATGGAAATAATGTGATATTGCAGTGACAGGTTGCTAGCCTATCACCCACAACACACTTCAACCCTTGGTTCCCATAGTCGACTCTTACGATACCCAAGGGAGGAAAGAGGGTGGTGCTATTCTAAACCGGCACCACACGGAGGCCCAAAAACCAAAGTGACGAAAATGTTTGTGTGTGTCTTTGTTCCCAAAGTGACAAAAATATCTGTACGCTCTAATGGCCTGGTCATTAAAGTCATTTTCGCATATTTAGTCCACGAGTGCGTGTTTTTTTCGCTGTTGACTGTACATATTTACGTACTCGACTGTAGCTTGCACATTTTTGCGTGTGAAGTCAAAGCCCGCGGCCGAGTCATCGCGTCGCGACGGCTGACTCACAACGTTATGCAATTTGTTTGTTTTGTTATGTCAAATAAGCAGAGTCTGAAACAATATTTTTAAACTAAATGGATTGTACACTGATAATTATGTATACGGAAATTTTAGTTTGACGATGAATAGCATAATAAGTTAAAATTGGTTATTTGGCACATGTAAAAAAAATATAACAATGGTGTGGTATAACCTAAGGAATCTAGAGATAGATAAATTAATTTTGTGTTAAGCAGTAATGCTGCTAACGAAAATTCCAAATAACAAATTAAAGGAAAAAATTTAAAATATTTTGCTCTGAGCAGGATTCGAATCTGCGACATCTGGCATACGCGGCCAATAAGTCTTCTACGGTAGTACTACTCCCTAAGGCGTTGTACGAGGGAACTAGTGAGGGATTTCGTGCACGAGCTTGGTTGTTCCGATAGCTCAGAGGCTAGAGCGATTGGCCGCGTATGCCAGATGTTGCAGGTTCGAATCCTTCTCGGAGCATTAAATTTTTCAATGTTTTCCCTTTAATTAGAAATTTAGAGATAGTCAGGTAACCGTCAAAATATTACAATAAAGTATAAATACTATAATTTACCAAAATTAATGAAAATGTAACTTCAAAAATTAAGGGAATTATGTTATTTTCTCCAATCGTCCAAAATTCAAATAAGTGGTATCAATAGAATTCTTATGTAAAAATAAAGAATAAATTGTTTTACAATGCATCTTCACGCCTAAAACAGCAAAATATTTATTTTCCTACGGTTTTTTCGATAACCAGTGTTTGACGTCCACGATTGGTTCAAATCTTATCTAAGTAATCGCGCACAATATGTAGAAATTGAATCCACGGACTTCCAGACAGGAAAATTAAAACGTACTAGATCCGACAGAATCCCTATAAATGGCTCTATCCCTCAGGGAAGCGTCTTAGGGTGTTGCCTGTTTCTCATATATATTAACGATCTCCCAAACATACTTGACAACCATTGTGTGCTCTTCGCAGATGACATTTCTGTACTTCTGCCCTGCTCAAGCATTATAGAAGCAGAAAATAAATTAAATATAACTTTAACCAATATTATAGACTGGCTAGATATTCATAACCTTAAACTTAACTTAAATAAAACAAATATTATCCAATTTAAACCCCATCAAAAACCCGCGTTACCGTTAGAATACAGCTATAATAAAACAAAAATTGAATGTGTTAATTCTGCTCCCTTATTAGGAGTGGAACTGGACACACATCTTAGCTGGAAAACACACATTCAAAAATTAGCTAATAAACTCTCTTCTTTCACATACGCGCTCCAGCATCTCAAAAAATTGACAGACTTTGAGACAGCTCTCACAGCTTATTACGCTTTTGCCTATTCAAGAATGTCTTATGGTCTAGTACTGTGGGGACAATCTTCCGAACTTAATAAAATCTTCGTACTCCAAAAGAAGTGCATCAGAATTCTAGCCAATATAGACCAAATGGTATCCTGTCGGCCTTACTTTATTAAATTTAAAATGCTTACCTTAATTTCTATGTACATTTTGGAATCCAGCAAATTTGTAAAAAAATACTTTGAACTTTATTCCCCAAAAACAGACACTCGGAGAAATGATAGAAATCTTAATAAGCTTAAATTACCTTTTTCTAGAATGAAAATAGTCACGTCCAGCCCTCACCACATGATGATCAAAATATATAACCATCTACCTTCCTCAATTAAAAACCTGGAGAAAACAACGTTATTTACCAAATATCTAAAAATATTCCTCCTCGGTAAATGTTTCTATAACTTAAGCGACTATTTTGAAGAAAATACCAATAATTATAATATAATAGGATATTGAAAAGATAAATACTTGTTATGTTTTGTATTCATGAGCCATTATTATTCCTGTATCTAAACATTATCTTCAATTGGTAGCCCTTTCAAATTGCTGTGCCCTTGCAGGGCGTCACATGTGCCTATATACTTATTTTGTAATCCCACCTCATGTATAAATGTGATATGCAATAAATGTTTGATGTTTGATGTTTGATGTTTGACGTCATTAAGTACCTAGTGTCAATTTGAAGCACTCGTTTTGGGGTCCTCTTGCGTCGAGTTTGTCCCTAATTTTTGACCTTTATTGTGCTCTTATTGTAGTTGGTCCCAACAGAGCGGACTACTTTTATAAAAAACTGTTCCAATGGCACCATAAAAAATGTCAAACAGCGAATTTTACAAGTGTAAACGTCAAAAGCCCGTCGTGATTGGTCGCAAGCGCATGCCAAACGTGTCAGTATTACCAGGTTACTCGTGCACTTGCAGAATGGTAACTTTTGGCCTCGTAAAACAGACACGAAATGTGGATAGACTTTTAGCATCACGCTTTGTAACGCGAAAAAAATCTGGTAGGATTTTTTAGACCGAACATATAGTAAAGTAAAATTATCTTTCGTATGTGTCGTTCTCGGGAAATGTCCTTAATTTACTTAGCGACAGAGCGGAAAATATTACCTTATCGCGAAGCACTAAGGTTTCTTTTTGCACAACTCCTGAGTTACTTTTTCCCGTATAAGCCCGGCATTGAACCCTTGTCCTTGAAGCTGCGCAAGCGACGTTGTAACGACCTTTTTGCTTGACTCATGTCCCTTTATCGTCTGTCTGCACGGGTTAATCTTGGAAACAGATGCATTCACTGTTTAGGGAGAAAGGGTTAATGTTTGTTAGAAGTGTGTCTGCGCTATTAAATTTAAAATATGCGACGGTATTTTTTTTTATTTGAGTAGTAGGTGCCTAAGTGGCCTTTTCTTCATGAAGAAAGCCTGCAGACCAGGCAGTCGTCGGGGATAAATGGGTTATGTGATATTTCAATCCACTAAAACTCAATGGCAGCCGTCATCTGCGCTCTTTGGACTCCAAGATCTGAAATTGAACACACTGAACTGAGCACACCCCGATATTTCAGACAAGCCCCAAGCAAGTTTGCTTTCAAGCGAATCCTGCGTAAGCATCTGCTTACAAGAATTGGACTAGAATCTATGCCTAAAATTATAGTATAGTAGTACAATACAATACAATACAATACAATATGCTTTATAATAGTATTTAGTAGTATTCTTTTATGTATGTAACTTATATATCTTGTAATTATGTAAGTTTATTTATAGTGTATATATTGATTTTGTCTTCGCATTTTATTAGTAGATATTATCAAACTTTTTTCTTTGCACCTTTCATAAATATCTGTTTAGCCCAATGGTTGGCTGGTAGAGAAAGTCATTTTGCACTAAGCCCGCCATTTGTAAGATAATATTTTGTGCAATAAAGTATAAATAAATAAACTAATATTTCTAGGTCATCCTTAAAATAATAGCCATCCAACCATATTTTAAGAAATTTATTTGTAAACAACAAGTTACATTATGTCAATTATGTATGTGTCATAAATCCTACTTAAATTTACGAGGCTGTGTCACTCAATTAGTCAATACTTTTTTCGTAGTAATTAATAATGCTCTATAAATACTTGTAAAAACCTATGTTTGATGAGTAATTGGCTATAATATGTTGAGAGGGAACGTACATCGAATTATGTAAGACTTGTATGATTCATACTCGTATATTCAAGTGTAAAACGAGTAGTAATCGGAACGCTTACGTGTGATTGTGATATTTGTATCGAATAATATTCAAATGCGTCCTTGTATATGTGTTGTTTTATCTCCGTTCGGTTCCTATTCTTTACTCAATTGCACAAAGTTCTAAAGGTCGACTGGATAGATAGATAAATTAATCTCTGTACCAACAGGGATGACCTATTTTGGTAGTATTTTTATCTCAAAGTACCCCAGAAAAGACGTCAAATACTAATACCGCTACCGAGCGAGATGATCATACCCTAAATTGAATAAGAGCGCCAGAGAGGGATATCTTAATTGTTGTCCTTGTCAAAGGTACATAGAAAATCAATCAGATAAAAATATTTTCTAGTATCAAAACTACAATTCCTACTACACAATGTGACCAGCCCAAGATTTTTTGAACTTCCCGCCAATGCTTTAGGTAATTTTTCCAGTAGCTAGACTCGTTTTATAGTTGCATTTGTATAAAAACTTATAGTTTTAATACTGCTGTCAGTCATTGACAGATGAGATATAATGCTGGAGTAGAAAACGATATTAACATACCTATCTAGAGACTTTAAATAACAGTCAATTGTAAGCATTTATTAGTCATTGAATTTGAATCCATTAAAATATAGAGAACATATCCTTTCAGTTAGTTTACCAACTCATCAAGTGGCTGCAACCGGCTTACTTACATACAACCGACATACTGTGCTTAAACACAATATTAACATTCGAATGCAGATCGTAAAACCACAATATCTCCAAACTGAACATGACAAATAGGTCACTGCTGAATATGTTAGTATCACATTGAACACAATTACACATAAATTACCCACACTACATTGGATAAGTACATTAGACACAATGAAACCTGCGTTACGCTCAAGGCACAGTAGATATAGCTTGAAGCAGTAAAACAGATCCGAGCAAACGTCCGATTTTATGTATCCGTAAAGACAGGTGCTGATACAATGAACTAGAACTGCCACATAGCGCATGACCGACCGCATTCAGCCATCGAATTTCGCCGGGCTAATTCCGCCCACGTTGACCCATAAGACGATGATGACTTATAAGTTTCTGTCAAAAAAATAATTTTTGGTATAAGCTTTTATATTCAAATTCAAATTCAAAAAAAATTTATTTGTAAGAATACAGTATATATGGTCTTAAGCTATAGTGTACAAAGTTCATGTATTCAGCCTGCAAGCAGGCGTACAAATATTTCAATGAAAATAATCTATGTATGAAGAATAAAATTTAAAATAATACAAATTAGATATATGCGTGAGTCAATTTTTTATGATCTAAGTAGTCCTTAATACTGTAGAAACATTTCTCTTGTAGCCATTTGGTCAATTTATTTTTAAATATGTCGCCTGTTAAAGCTTTTAAATCATCCGGCAATTTATTAAAAAGTACAATGCTCATATTATAGATATTTCGTTTATACATGTCTTTGTGACAGCGAGGCTTGTACAATAGAGACATAATGTGTGGTCTTGTTTGTCTCTGGATGACTTCGCTTCGTCTACTGAAGTACTCTTGATGAGAGTCAACAAAGACACATACCTCTCGAATGTACAAACATGGCAATGGTAATATATGTAATTTTCTAAAAAGTGGAATACAGCTTTCATCCATCTTAACATTACTTATTGCCCTTATACACTTTTTCTGAATTTTAAACACTCTATCCAGCTCGATAGAGTTACCCCATAGAATTATATTATATCTGACTGAACCTCTTTTAACAGTCATTAACTGCTCGTTGAGGTGACCCCAATGGGCACAAATACGACCGGTTTATCTTGTGGTGTTGCAATGAGATTGATATTATTACAATATTATGGCCACCTCATTTCAATATAAATTATAAATACTCGTCTATCATGGGTGTACACAACGAATTTTACCCGGAGTGTCGTACCTTGTATTATTATATCATGTTTCATTTTCAGTTCGCGGTAGCAGAAGCAGAGCCATAGATTGTGTATGGAGCAATTGAAGGAGCAGCAGACGGAATTTACCCGGCTGTATATAAATGTATGTTGCGTTGCGGCTCTTAGTAGACTTCGCAGGTCGCGGTGGGGCATAAGTCACGTGTACTGCGCATGAGCGTATAGAACTCGCTTTTAATGGACCGCAGCTCTAGAAAGGTCTTAAGAGTCTAGTTGAAATACTGATAGCTAATGTATTTACTGTGCCTGCGCTACGCTCGAGGCTCCAGAATCAGGGCATCTTACGCAACGAAAGAACATTTGACCTATTTCATTCACTCATTCATTATTCAAATATTCATTCGCGACCGAGTAATGAGACTCACTTGATTCTAATGCATGTGGTACGGATGATTTGCCTAACAGGAGCATTCAGGGGAATAATATTTTGTAAAATAAAAAATAAAGTATATAATTATTTTCTCCTCGAGAGGACCAGACAATATTGCCAGTAATGTAAGCGAAAATATTACCTATATTTATGATAATACAAATCAAGAAATTATGAATTAGTGTAATTGATGCTCTCGAGTATATTCAAAGCCAAAAATGGAGTTGGGCAGGACATATAGCGAGATATAAAGATAAGAGGTGGACACGCTCAATGGGCAAAAGGCGAATAGCCAGTGGGAAGAAAAAGGAGAAGATCGGCTGACGACATTGTAAAGACAGAAGGAAAAAATCGGACGACCATTGCTACGGACAGACATAGCTGGAAAAACTTAGAGGAGGCTTGTACCCACAGGCGGCCACACACTGAACAAAAAAGAATAAGGAAAAATATAATATTAAAAGTGTGGAAACATAAAGCTTAAATAAATAAAATTAAATAGTTAGGTTGATATACGAGTATAAATTCGCACGGTCGCTTGCATTAGTTTCCAAAAAGATAGTACGTACAAGTATAATGCACAATAATCATGGCGCTGCTGTCTGTCGAACAAACTATTCTTATTTTTAAATGCTTACAACAGATGCGAGTGACAATAACGCTGGAAGAGCCTTTATATTAAGATTGATTCTACTCCAAAAGTCAAAGTGTTGTTTGTATTAGAGTCTGGCCTGATACTTGATAATTTCAATCTAGGTAAAAAACATGTGGTCAATTTTATTATTGTCTATTCTCAAATACGTCCCAATTGTTTACTTTACTTTACTACTTCATTGGAGCAAAATAATATAACGTAAAAACTACTATATTTATGACTTTACTTATTTATCTGTTTATAAAATTATTTCACTTTTTTTTCTCATAATAAACCGACCGATGCATGAATGAATTCAGTTCCGTCTAATTCGGCGCAACGAAGCGGCACTCGCCTAGACTCCCGACACTCGCTAAACTTTTTGACAATGCTGATGTACGATACCAGAGGAATTTCCTCCTGCGAGCGCTTTGGCCAGGGACTATTATCTGGGTTCTGGAAGAAAGAAGTGTATAGGTTTTTACACCGTCAGCGAGTCTCCAAATGCTAATGGTAACCACCTACTAACAGACGAGCCATTGTTCTTACCTTGCTAACTTAAGAGTTATATATTTGACCGAGTAAAACGACGGTCTCCCTTTCAGCTTTGGCAAAGATGCTTTTGTATGTCCGACCGGAGGATGGCGGATTTCCCGCTGTTCTGAAATTTTGTGAGCAGGTTTGATAATTATATATACATTTTTTTGGCAAGTCAGTTTTTCGAAGTTTTGTGTTATAAAAAAATCGCGGGGTCAACAGCTCACAGTGACACTCTAGTAGGTATTACTGTCTTTAAATTTGTCAGTGCGATGTCACGTCGTGTATCTTCACTTATGCCGTCAAGTACTACTATTGCGCCACAGCCAATATACAAAAACTTGTATATTTCTCTAATCTTGTTGCGCCACGATATCAAATTGTAGTTTTGATGCAACTCGTTAGTACGGCCTTCGGGCTGCCATTTGCTCGCTGTTCGTTACGAAATGGCTGCAGTTTGCTAAATTCTAGTCATTTCAAGTAAATATGTAAACACAAGTATAGATGTACTCTATACAAGAAAACTTAACCAAAATATTATCAATAAAATTAAAACTAACTTAAATCTAAGACAGGCCCTTGAGGCATTGCAACTTTTTAACCCCCGACGCAAAAAGAGGGGCGTGTGTGAAACTCTATTAGTCAGTGTCAATTGATTGTCAATTCTGTTTGATAACCTACTAGGTTATTTGATAACCTTTCTAACTAACTAACCTTTCTATTTGATAACCTACAGGTCTACTTCAGTACCCATTTCTAAAGGAGTAGAACTGTGTTACTTTGTGATATTGAAACATAAAAAAAAATACTAAATGAAATTATTTTTAAAATTGCTTTCTTGGGGTTAGATATGTGGGTATCACGTATCATTTATGTCAAATGTCAGAATGCATACTGGTAGTATTTTGCCATTTGTCATGACCAGGGGTCGGAATTCTCGTAGCACTTTTGAGCTGTCAGTCATAGGGACTTTTCATTTATCGACTTCCGATATACAAATATATGTCGATAAATACAGAATATTAATAGTGTAAAGTAAACAACAGGCAGTCTTATCGCGAATGAGCGATCTCTTCGAGATAACCTTTGGATGCTAACTTTTTGGAAATTTTTTATAGGAATTATTATAATCATATTTTATTGTTCCTTATAAATAATTTGTGGATTTCTTATTACGAGGCCTTAATTTTAGACATTTTTTCAAAGCAAGAATTGCCATCGTACCTATTGATATCATGTTATGTAGGTACGGCCAGTCTGATGACCTTTGATTAGTAGTTTTATAGACATATGCAAGCAAACAAACACAAACACTGAACTAATTAAATGTGAATTTGTTAACTATTAACTTTTCATTGATTTCATTGCATATCTCTATTTCACATTTTCAACTACTCAAGTTATCTGAAAGACATCGCTCTTTAGCGATAAGACCGCCTGTTGTTTACCTCTACTGTTAATCTTCATCAACACGTTGTGTTCTATAATGTATCGATATAATATGTAGATCGCAAGTCGATAAATGAGAAGTCCCTATGACAGCTCAAAAGTGCTACGAGAATTCCGACCCCTGGTCATGATGGATGTAAAATAGTACGGTAATTGACTGATACTTCATCGGCTCTAGTCGTATTCCGAATAAAGCCGATGGGAAAAGTGGGAAAGTATTATTCAGTACATCTGTACGTACATATACACATATACAGGGTGATTTCGGGGTCGTGGATCAAGAACCAGTTTTTAGACTTGGTATCTGTTAGCCATTTCAAAAAAATTGTAGTGACACGAAACAAACGCATTTCATTATTAATTTATTTTGATGAAAAAAATAGAAATTCACAAAAAAACATGGTTACCCCTAATCTCCTTGACGGATGGTATGGAGAGTTGACAGTGCGGCAGGGTGACCAAGTTGTATGAAACATTATTACTTCCCATTAAAATGTGTAAAAAAAAGAAAACTATTTGAGTTATAAACCTTCATACCGACTGTGATGTTTTCTATTTTGAATTTTTGACCATGTACAATTATTTCCGATCACGACCCCAAAATCACACTGTATACATATAGAAACCCATTCTTACCCAGTCATAAGGTAAAAATCAGTGTTTGAGACTGACCCCATTTTTTTAATGCCACGTCGGTGGCAAACAAGCGTACGGCCCGCCTGATGGTAAGCGGTTACCGCAGCCTATGGACGCCTGCAACTCCAGAGGTGTGACATGCGCGTTGCCGACCCTTTAAAAATGCATACACTCCTTTCTTGAAGAACCCCATACTGTAGTCCCTCGCGAAAATCTCGGCATTCCACAGTCGGAGCGTCCGAGGGAGGAAATTCTTCTGAAACCGTACAATATCATTTAGGTTCTAAGGTAAGGTGTGAGGATGAATGTCGACGGCGAGGTAACCAATGGGGTAAATGCCCCAATGCTTGTCACCTTAATACCCAGTAGATGACACCTATTGCTCACATCTATCATTATTACATAAGAGTATTGGGTCAGTGTCGAGCCCTGGAACATTTAACTTACTTGACATTTTAAATCTTATATCATTTCAATAAAGGTCAAAAATTGGTGTTATATTTAAAATCATTGGAACTGACCGAATTGCATCAAATTAGTCCTCTTAAAAAGCGACTTTACTGTCCAAGCAAGAAGATTTAAAACCCAATGGCAGTGCTTTTCAAAGTCAGACATGAAATAATTTCAACTTTGAATATTGGGTCTTAAGGTGCCAAACATTAGAAGGATTACCGAAAAACAGCAAGGATTACAGGCCGCCCTGTAAATCCAAGATAAAGCAATATTTATTTTTACATATTTTAGGCATTGTAATATTTAAAAGGTCTTAATAAGGTCTAGTTAGTAGGTATCTAGACTGTCTAGGTCGGGTCATATTATTGTACCTTCATAATGAATTTAAGAGTAAAACTCTTGTCGGTGTAGCCGATGAAGTATGCAGTTCTCTCCACCTTATCCTATCCAAAGCCATCTGCTTGGTTTCCTTGTACGACAAAAATCTTTCGTATGTCTGTCGGTCTGTCCGGATGTTCTCCTCTACAGGTCGCATTTCTAAAGCGATTCTTGTGAAATTTTGTGAGCAGGTTCGATAATTATATAGATATTTTTTTGTTGAGTCAGTTTTTGTTTTTTTTTTATGTAGCTTATTCTCAGTCTTTCTCTTCCTCTCTAGCCTTCTACTTTCCCCTCCATAATGGTGGTTACAAAGGAATCGTGTCGTACAAGGTGACTAAACATTGTACGACAAATATAGTACCTAGCTCAAAAAAAATTGTATCTACGCCAATTAATGAATTTGCTAATAACGGGCCTAGGACTCCTTCACGTCAAAGTAATAAATATAGTATGTTTAGTCGAGGGATAAAAAATTTCGCCTATTTTTCACTTCATTATTATGACATTAAGGTCCAAAAAGTGACGCAGAGACGCGTGAGAGTGAGTGATTCATTCCGCGACTGTACATTCCCACAGTAACAATAATATATGTATTACGCTCATACGTCCTTGTCATTAAAGTTGACATATTTTATCACCGAGTGCGTATAGACACACGGTGCTGACTACACGCACTATAAGTAAATCATAACAGTTGTAACAATGGAGTAAACTTGACTAACAATAGTATATCGAAACAGTGATGCAAGCCCGTATCGGTGGCGCAACGAGCTTAGATACGAAACTGGGGCGCGCGCCGCTCTGTTGCGGCGAATGCCACACATATTTACAATGTAAAATAATGTTTGTCTTATATCTATTGACTTTGTTTTTTTATTTAGTACCCTGGATAGGTCTGCGCTTGTCCACAAATCATCTGATGGTGAGCGAAGTAATAATAATAATCGTATGGCATTTATTTTCGAACCGTGAGATCTTCGAGAAGACAAGTACGGTTGCCTGTTTGTTGCACTTTTAGCACCAGCCAGGGGTCACGTGTAGGGAAACGGCGGGTAGTTTTCCTACGGACGTAGTGCAACTTCGACCCCCCTTTGTCAAGTGAGTGGGCAACTTGACTGTTAGAAGTTCTCAAGCCGCCCGAAGGCCTCTAACTTGGCTTAACGACTGCTGTCGTACACAGCAGCCGGGATCAACGGCTTAACGTGCCTTTCAAAGCACGGGAGCGCTCAGTTAGTAACCACTCAAAGCGGTCACCCATCCAAAAACTGACCAGGCTCCACTTTGCTTAACCTCGCAGACCGCACGCGGTACACGGGCGCCGCTGGGCCACGAGCGCTCCCTAAGCGAAGTTGTGGTCTAGAACCGCGCGCATACCTAGTAATACCCGGTTCAGTCTCGTCTTGAAGACGGTAAGGTCACGTTACGTAGGTTCACGGCGAACAAGGATTCCAGCAAGCTGTTCCGCATTTGGCTGTACTCAATGTACAACGAGAGCGATGGTGAAGAGTGCCCTCAGTCACGTACCTGAGCCATGAGTGAGGGTCAGAAAACCCCGTCGTTTCATACACTAGCCTATCCATTCCCATAAAATGACGGGCATTATTTAGACCCTTGGCTATGAGAAACCGATCACCGAGAAACTTAGTATCAAATGTCATCTTCTGGGTACTAAATGTCCCTCTATAGGGGAGGCCTATGTCCAGCAGTGGACGTCGTTCGGCTAATATGATGATGATACTTACATACATACATATACACTACCGTCAGAAAGTTTAAGACCAAACACAAAATATGCAAATAATCAACATTGATTGATTATTTACTCAATTTTGATTCATCTGTCCGTAGTCTCTCAAACAGTTTGCAAAAGTCCAATCCTTGTGAGAAACAGCCCATTGCAATCTTTTGCCTTGTTTGGTTTGCGTAATAATTTATAAAAATTAAACTAAAATTGTGTTTGGTCCTAAACTTTCTGACAGTAGTGTACGTAAACTCATGCCTATATTTCCAAAAGGGGTAGGCAAAGATTAATTTTCAGTGCCACTTTTAGCAATCGCAGGTTTATAGATGGAGAAAATATGATATTGCAGTGATAGGTTACTATCCTATCGCCCACAACACACTTCAACCTGGTTCCCATAGTCGACTCTCATACCCATGGGAAGAAAGGAGGTGGTGGGGGTGAGGGTGGATAATTAAAATTATGATGATAAAACAGGAGCTTTTCTAGGAGCTAATGTAGGTACATAAGTTTTAGTTGTAAATCCTTTGGTAAGAGCCATTTTTCGAACCCACGACCAGATTGAAATCGACGTGCCCTATCGTTCGGCTACAGTGCTTATATAAAGCCAATATTCTAATTAATTTTTCTTCTACGTCTCGACAGCACGCACATTTTATTAAACCCTATACTTACGTCCTTTTCACCACTACTTCCTTGTCTATCACCTTGATAGCATCACGCCGGGAATGCAGCAGTTCCGGTGAACCTCGACGCAGCCTCTAGTCACGATAAAACTGTACATAAACTGCAAAAAGTCACATGCCTGTATCGGCAATATATGTAGATACAACCTTTTGACATTTGGTCTTAGTCACGGAGATAAAACTATACATAAACTCTAAAAAGTCACATGCCAGTATTGAAGCTGTGTGCAAATACGATATTTTGGCATTGGGAGTCTATTTATAGCTGTTGCATAATTAAATGCAGTAATAATTACATAGATACATTGCCGATAAGTTGAGCTAAGAGCTATTTAATAAGTAAGTATTGAATAACTTAACAAATATCATGGAAGGCGCAAAATTGAATGGCAAGATAATGACCGATCTGTCGATATTTTTTGGCCAGGGTTTTGTAAGGTTTATTCGTTTAATCGAACGTAGCGTGTGTTTGCTAAAATGCCATAAAAATTATATATGTTCTATTTCATCCGCACTTTGAAATCTGTGTGTAAAAAAGAACAAAACACATTTTAATTGACAAAGGTTTGTTGAGTTTTTTTTACGGATAACGGTGTTACACGTGCGTCTAAAAAACGCTTTGCTTAGTTTGGGACTGGGTTGATTTGTGTAAGATTGTCCCCCAATAATTATTTTTGTTTATTTTATAGGCTCATTTATGTTAAGAGTACGCCACAATATATGATGTTTATGAGTATTGTCGCGGAATGAAAATGTTCGTAACTTTTACAAAATAGCTTAGGTATCTTAGGATATTGCGAGTTTTTTGTGTTGCAATTGTTACGTATTATTTTATTAATAAAGCCAATTATTCTTCATTATATATGTAGAACGTTATTTATTTCCACAATTGACTTTATTTTTAAAATAACATGAATAATTACTAATAAAAAAAGGTAACAGAATAATTAGGCTAGGATTACTTATAACACTACCGTGAAGCATGTTTAGAGCTATACTGTAAATTATACGATTATTCACTGCGAAATGAGGGTATATAATAAATAAATAAGAGGGCGACAATCTTACACAAATCAAATTAGCCTCATAGTAAGCTCAATGAGGATTGTGTTATGGATACTAGACAACGATATATTTAAAAGATATAAATAAATAAGTAAATACATAGACCATCCAAGACTCGGCTCATGGATTCGAACCCAGTACCGTCACCACTTCATAACTCCTGAAGGATCCCTTCTGATGGATTCGAAATATGTCGCTTAACGTACGACTTCATCATTCGCTTGTTTTTTATAACCGACTTCAAAATTTCAAAAGAGGAGGGTATCAATTCGGTTGTATGTTTTTTTTTTAATGTTTGTTAGTCCATAACTCCGTCATTTCTTAACCGATTTGGAAAATTCTTTTTTGATTGTAAGTATATATATCCAAATTGGTCCCGTTTTTGTCAAAACGCAGTTCTGATGATGGGATCCATGAGAAATAGAGGGAACTCCTCAAATCTTCAAGGCAAACATATAGTAATTTTTGTGTTTTTATCAACAAGTCAAGCATTTTCATCCAAAAATGTGACATTGGATGAAGTGGAACTGCTGATGATGATCAGAACAGAACTCTTCAACGACGAAAAGTTCACGTTTGGCGATTTCTCCTTCTAGCTGTGTTTGTTAAGCAAGTTCTATTTTCACGATTGGTTTTTGTCATGCTCGAGTTCTGATGATGGGATCCATTAGGAATCGAGGGAACTCCTCAAATGTGAAAGGCACACAAATAGTGATTTTAGTATTTTCATGAACTAATCAAGCATTTTCATTCATAAAAGTGACATTTGATGAAGCGGAACTGCTGATGATGATCAGAACGGAACTCTTCAACGACGCGTAGTTCACGTTTGGCGATTTGTTCTCTTCGTTTTGTTTGTCAAGCAAGCAAGGTTTTTCATGATTCCATGAGGAATTGAGGGTACTTAGTCTTCTACCATTATAAACATACATTATAGCCATTTTTATTTTATTGTATATCTATCTAAGAGTGCACCATCTAAGTTTAATAATCTTTTACCGGCTTCCCCCATTGAAGTCGGTTTTTTTTTCTTAAAAAATATTTTCATTTACTTGAAGTCGGCGCAGTATAGATTTTAAACTATTTCATTATACGTGAGTTTAAATGTATTACAAATAATTAAAACGCCTGTTTTTTTTTACCAGACACCCTTACAATTGATAATCTTTTTGCAACTCGTTGTAACGTTGGGCGTCCTGTCGTAGAGGCAAGACGGGTATGGCGGACTAACCGCGGCTAAAGAGCCTTGTGTGATTGTAACTTTTGTAGCATTTACGGTGCAGCGTAGTGGTGTTAACGGAGTTGGTATGGACAAATACAATTCAAACAGTTAATTAAGGTTAATATTAACGTTATTAACGCTAATGAATCATAAGAATTTAAATCATTTATCCCAATTCCGTTAACATCACTACGCTGCACCGAAAATGCTACAAAAGTTATGATTACTGGTTATTGGCCTACCTAACCTAACTTTATCTAAGTCCACCAACGTGCATAGCGGCGCCGCAGGGTTGCTCATAGTATTCAATCGAGTAATTGTTGTTAATAGTCCTACTCGTATACATGATGTATCGAAAATGACAAGCTACGTGTCACAGAAAATTGCCTAAAAATACCTATTAGAATTTTTAACGCAAATATTGACGATGAATCGATACAAGTCTGATGAAATAAAATTCCATTCACGCACGTTATCGTATCTGGTGTTCCCCGTTGTCTGTCTGTGTGTTATCGCGTAGGCAAGTGACTTGATAAACGAGTAAACGGAATTGATACGTGATATTTGTAGGGTGGTAGATGTGATGTTACCTACTGTCCCTTTACCTACTTTTAGTTAAGTAGGTATGTGTATAACTTCATCATGTCAGCCAAAAGACGTCCATTGCTGGACATAGGCCTCCCCCAAAGACTTCAACAATGACCGGTCCTGCGCCACCCGTATCCAGCGGACACCCGCGACCTTCACCAGGTCATCAGTTCACCGTGTGGGGGGCCTGCCCACGCTACGCCTTCCGGTACGTGGTCGCCACTCGAGAACCTTTCCGCCCCAACGGCCATCGGTTCTGCGTGCTATGTGCCCCGCCCACTGCCACTTAAGTTTAGCGATTCGGAGGGCTATATCGGTCACTTTGGTTCTGCTGCGGATGGCCTCATTCCTGATGCGATCACGCAGAGAAACTCCCAACATAGCTCTCTCCATTGCCCTTTGGGTGACTTTGAATCTTCTTATGAGGCCCATAGTAAGCGACCATGTTTCAGTGCCATATGTGTGTATAACTTGTACACGTATAATTGGGCCCGGAAGATGATAATAAAAAAAAATCAGCAACATATAAAATGTCTTAAAACGCTCTGCTAGGTACAGTACGTAGCAGGGACTAACAGTTCGGTTCCCCATACAAAATATATCGTGTACCGAACTATTTGACCACTTTGGCTGCTACATACTACTATATATGACATTGGAATTGGAATAAGTGAATTGACAATACGATTTTATTATGGGCAAACTGTGTCCACTTAAATAAAAAAAAAGAATATTTTGAACCTCGTCAGGTATTATTAAAAAAAATAAAAATATTTGTTAAAGAGTGGTATTATCAGAGTATTTTTTGAGTTTTGTTTAAGTATTGGTAATGTGGAAATAATTGTTATTACTGGTGTCGTGTCCAATACAACATTTAAATTGAATCGTGGGTACTAATTTACTTGAGAATGAGCTCCCTGCCGAGGTTTTCCCGAGGAACTACAAGTATGGGATTCTTCAAGAAAGGAGTGTATACATTTTTAAAAGGTCGACCACTCGCATGTAATACCCTTGGAGTTGCAGGCGTCCATAGGCTGCGCTGACCGCTTACCATCAGAAAGGCCGTACGCTTGTTTGCCACCGACGTGGTATTAAAAAAAACTTACGCAGATACTTACTTTTCCTGCACAGTGGGATGATGAAATTGGACATTAAGTGATCCAAATCCACACTTTTCGCGATACGTATTGTAGTCAAATTTTATCACTCACACACACACACTCAAAGATATCAGTCATTGCGTAACGTGTAGTGATGTAATGCTGATATGACTTCGGACACTCCGACAGGTCTACTAAACAGATGCACCGTATACCGAGGCAGTAAGGACGGTTTTCCAATACCTGGATTAATTGAATCTGTGATATTAGTTCAGTGTTTATATATTGGGTGGTGTATTTTTGGTCCAAAGGTTGTACGTTTTATTTAGTGTACGCCGCATGGTTGTTATATAATTGAGTTTGTTGATAGTTCAGGTCGTCTGTGCCAGTCTGCTGCAATGTTTAAACATAACATAAGATTACGCAGTTTACATAAACACCAGCATTTGCCCGCGACTTTATTCTCGTAGAACTTGTTGATACCGGTCCTCCATATTAGGGTAAAAATAACGCTTTTTAGATCTTGCTGTACATCTGATATGCATCTGTACTGCAGCTTGTGGGTAAAGTAAATAAATAAAAATAAATTAATAAATAATTATTAGAGGACAATTTTTACTCAAATCGAACTAGTTCCATAGGAGTGCTCGTGCCCAGCGGCACCCGCGTACCGCGTGCGGTATGCGAGGTTAAACAACGTGAGGGCAGGTCAGTTCTTCGATGGGTGACCGCTTTGAGTGGTTACTAACTGAGCAGTCCCGTACTTTGGAAGGCACGTTAAGCCGCTGATCCCGGCTGTTGGCTATGACAGCAGTCGTTATGCCAAGTTAGAGACCTTCGGGCGGCCTGAGAACTTCTAACAATCAAGTTGCCCACTCATTTGACAAAGAGGAGTCAAAGTTGCACCACGTCCGTGGGGAGTACCCATCACCGTTACCCTACACGTGACCCTGGGTGGTGCTAAAAGTGCAACAAAAACTGGCAACCTTACTGTCTTCTCGAAGATCTCACGGTTCGAAATGATTACCATACAATAAAGTCCCATAGTAAGCTCAATGAGGCTTGTGTTATGGGTACTAGACGACGATATATTCAATAGATAAATATAACTTAAATACATAGAAAACATCCAAGTCTCAGGAACAAATGTATCTGCTCACCACAGAAACAAATGCCCTTACCGGGACTCGAATCCGGGACCTCAAGCGTCGGAGGCAGTGCCACTACCAACTAGGCTAAACAGGCCGACAAAGCCGCAAAAATCGCTCTGCGCCCTACGGGTCCAGTATTATAACGCCTTCAGGATGCTGATGCGTCTGCAACGCATCATGCATGTTCGCGAAAGCGCAAATAGACGGATACCACTCCACAGTGAGGCGGCTCGAAAAAAAAGAAGGAAACAACTGTCTATTAATTTATAGAATTAAATATACTGGTGGATCTGTGAGCTGTAGACCACGCAAAAAAAAACAAATTTTCCAAAAACTAACTCGACAAAAAAATTCTAGATAAATATCGAAAATTTCACGAGAATCGGTTGAGAAATGCGACCTGTAGAGGAGAAAATCAGGACAGACAGACATACGAAAGAATTTTTGTTGAAAGCTGAAACGGGGACGCTTTGTTCGCTCGGTCAGTTACAAAGCGATCCGTTGTGGCAGAAGTAGAAAAAGGAAGAGAGCTATAGTTGTCATACTCACACCATAGACAACCATAGCAAGTATATAGAGGTATAAACTATGTCTCAGACACCGTCTTGGTATTACAAAAAAATCTCAACGAGTTCCACGTCGTGCCATGGAATATTACCGCGGAACTCTACAAAGCTGTTTCGACACGCTGAACCCAGGATATCCTTTTGTTGTAACAATCTATCAATTGACGAGTGTTGCGTCAGCGTCAGCTCGGTTCGACGGTACCACTTAAGTCCCGATTGACGCGCTTGCAATTCCACAGAGGCCCATTATATTTAATGTCATCTTTATAATTTTTCATTGATAGTTTACCTTAATTTTAGGATAGTATTATATTATAAGAATATTTAACAACATGCAATAATGTCTCGTAAGTTAAATCGAGCTTCTTAACGTAATCCCATCATATTATATAATTTAACACCTGCTGATTTGTACGATGGTCCTCTTGTTTCTTTCCAAGTTTTTTGATAATTTCTGTGCACACATATTTTGAGTTGTAGTCCAGATCTGAACTTTCTTCATACTCTGCAATTGTTGATATATAGACTCAGTATAACTTAATTGTTTTCTGAGTTTAATAAAATAAATAATAATAAAATAAATATAGTTTTTACACGATTACAGCGAAGCTCGAAGTGCTAATATTTCTAAGTGTTTGCTGCAGACCGTGAAATCACCAGATGGTACCATCGGTAGATCAGCGTTGGCCGTCACGCCAACACCATACTGAGATGGAAATGTTTTGAGGCACATACATTTTTGTTTATTTTTATATACTGATCTATGTTCATGTTTTGTTGTTTATTGTCACGAATAAATGCTTATTCTATTCTAATAATTCGCTTGAAACTTATACAGTCTTTCATCAAAGTCAGTCATAGAGTCACATTTAGGTTAGATAAATATATATATTTTTAGGTTCCGTAGTGAACAAGCAACCTTTATAGTTTCGCCATGTTAATCATCATATCTCCAAATGATATACTGTGTGGAACAGAACGATGGACTTTCCTGTAAACTGGGAATAGGTTGGCCTTGGTACTATACTTTAGCCAAATAAACTAGGTTAATATTCGTAACCGTTTTCGAGGTATAGCATCATCATCAATTTAAAAAATAGCGTATTTCAACCTTGTCTTATAAGAAAGCCGATGACATAGGTCACTTCGAAATATAAATATTTAAATGGTAATGTTAAAACAATGTTGGTTTGTTGCCAATATTAAAATGCATTATTTTCATGATATTTTTTTTCTTTGTAACAAAAGCTTCTAGTGATTACAAGTCAATTGTATATCATTTAAATGACAGCAAAGTCCGTGGTATTGTTCCTCCTTGTATACTTCATTTTTTTTAATCCCAGTTGTTCAGCACGGTCAACAAACCTTATTGAGCTCATTGTCAAGCTAGGTCGATTTGTGTACAATATCCCCCTATTATTTGTTTATTACTAATAACAAAACTCCCTTCTGTTACCAACATTGTGTGAGCCAAAGGGCCCGTCATGAGGTAACGTTACGCAAACCTCAAGGATACAGCAGCGGAGCGAGACGTTGCGACACCCAAATGTCTCGCGTTAGGAAAGGAGCGTGTCAAGGCACTGCTCCTTTCCATTCGTTGGCCAATGGGATAAATGCCAGGGACCGGTTTCGACATACAATTTGAGCCCTTATCTAGGATATTTGATTAGCAAAATTAGTTGTCGATGTGAGGGAGAGCTGACTCCCATGACGGTTGCGAAAGCGGCGCTTGAGCGTGTGAGTGGTCCTAGCGTGATGTGACTGCTGCCATATTGATCCAACCCCTAACGAGGCACTTAATCGACGGCCTGTTTAGCCTAGTTGGTAGTGACACTGCCTCCGAAGCTAGAGGTCCCGGGTTCGAATCCCGGCCAGGCATTATTTGTGCATTTAACACGGATACTTGTTCTTAGATGTTTTCCATATATTTAAGTATGTACTCGTATTTATCTATATAAGTATGTATATCGTCGTCTAGTGCCCATAGTACAAGCTTTGCTTAGATTGGGACTAGGTCGATTTGTGTAAGATTGTCCCCCAATATTTATTTATTATTATTATTATTATGAGATTTAAGCTATAAACGCACTGAGCGGGCGCGGCGCGGTGCGGGGCAGAGGCGGTTTTGCATTTTTGATCTTTCCGAAACTGTTGATTGTCGATTACTGCTTCATATGTCACACACGCCGCCTCAGCTCGCGTGGTTTTTTGGTGCGACGTGCCGCGGACCGCATCGCTTTACCGAAAAACCGCCTCCGCACCGCAACGACTCGACGTTTCAAGCTTATGTATAAGCTCTCTATAATTAGATTTTAAGCCACATTTATATCCGTGCAAGTTTAACTATATTCCGGGTTACGTGTATTTAGTTGTCATTTTATTGAATGAAAATAGTTGGTAGCTCATTCATTCCGCGACATTATTTGTTGTTTACTGTAACTTGAGTTATCCGTTTAACTTAGGAATAAAATAAAATCGCAACCAAATGTGCAGTAAATAGCTATTATATATATTATAGATTCTCGTTCTTAATATCTCTCTTTCCACCCTTAATGCACAATGTACATACTATTATTTAAACTTTATTGCGCAAACTTTATGCGAAAATGGCGGACGTAATGGCCAATGACATTATCTTCCCGTCAACATAGGGCCAAATAGAGACGCTTAAAACTGTATCATTCTCACTTACTTTTATATTACGTTACACTGGAGATAAATAAGATTAGGTATGTCAAAAACTTTTTTGACTAAAAGTGACCACACGTAATTAACATTACCTTTGAAGGGTTAATAACTACACCAAAGATTTAAGTGTCCTTAGGCTACGGTGACAACCTACCGTCAAGCGGGCTGTAAGCCAGAGATGTAATACTATTATACTATTCTGTGACCATAGTCTTGTCTAATAATACATGCAGTGTAGCCACTTAATTGCTTTTGGCAACTCTGGTTGCCGGACATCACCCTTATCACAAGGTAATAGAGTGCAACTCAAAATTTAAAGTTAGCGAGTGGATAGTGCTTCTAACCAAAATACTAAACAATTTCGAAACAGGATTACAAATATGAAATAAATCACTTACCCTAAACCTTAGTCTCCGCTAATGCTTGACACCTTAGTGTTCTATTTGTTATGACATAAGATTGAAAGTGCCATGTATTTGGTCGACGAACACTGGGACGTTTACCTTACTTGACGGCTTGTAAATTGGTAATTTATTGGTCAGTGACAAATTAATTACATAACACTTAGATATCATTAACATTTGCAATAGTTCACACGGTTCATCGAACAGCTGACTGAATGATGTCCAAACGAAAAACTAGTGAGCAGAAATTATTAAGGTCAGATCGAGTTAGAAAGGTAGAATAATTTTAATTATTTATATACAGAATAAATAGGAGCGCTTCTCCTGAACTCAAACACGTACGTACTCCTCAAATGCGAATAATATGTCATTTAAAACTTGGCAGACACAACTTGACATGAATGAACAGATTTTAGCAGAATAGCGTTTACAATTGCATTGCTAATATAAGTATTGTCAAATGAGCGACATTTGTACCGCTGCACACTGAATAGACTGCTCAGTTACGATTGAAAAGAAACAGTAAAACCATGCTTCCTATGAAATTTGTAGTATAGTGAACAGCAGAAATAAATTAACAAGTTATCACCTTACACAATCAACGGCCTAATATGCAAATTATGCAAGAGTAGATTGTTAAACTGAGGGCTGAATTGGGTTTCACTGCAGTTAAGCACTCGGCTATTCAACTCGAATAAGGGAATGCTAAAAATGTGCCAAATATGCATAAATATTTATTGAATATGTAATAAGACAAGACTCCTAACCTAATATCCACGGTCACGGGAACGAATGTATTCCCCGCCATCTCGTCTTCGTCGCTAAAATGTACTACCTCCCAACTAACCCCATGGAGCGCGCCTAGCTGTAATATATGTCTCAAAACCCCCTTAGGTCTAGTCCTAGTACCCTACACCTAATAAATGAACGTTTGGTGTCTTTATTTCCTAAGATAAGCTAAGGTTTAACGAAGATTTGGCCAATGTGATCGTCTGTGGTAGGACCCCGTAATGTTGTGATCCGTAAGAACCCATGATCTTTAATGTGATTACTTGTCAAACCCTTGGACTCCTCAACTACCTAGCTTACCTAGACCTACCTAAAATGAAGCCTATTTAACCTTGCTACTCATAATCGTTACCAATGCTAACCTTCCTACATATAGAACTTTATTTGCTACAGGGAAAACTAATTATTGAACTTTGGCTATTCCGAAGTTCATAGAGTTCAAAATAGGATTAACAATTATTGTTTGTGGTAATTTAACCCCAACCTTAACCTATCCTGGTCTCTTGCCGGTGTCAGTAGCCATTGGGTTTTTAAAGAAAGGCAAAATTTTCCTTAAAAGCCACTCAGTTTCCCTAAAATCAAAATTATTTCCTAATTATTCCCTAATACATAGAACTCTGGTACTTGATAACCTAGCTAGCTAAGAATAATTTTGATTGCTTATTGTTGTATGGAGCGACCTCTGGCTTCCATACCGTGCTACTGGACCGGTAGGATAGGGTATGACCTCTATGCTAAGCTAAAACGATCTAGACTCCCTAATGAGAATAAGCTCATTAGTCAAGTCTTATAGATGATTGCGAATCATCTCTAACTAACCATTTCACTTGGAGGTGCTAAAACCTCTGAACCCTAGGGGTCCCTAACAGCCAGTAAGCTCTAACACTACCAATTCTGATATATGAAGGTCAGGAGTTCTGAGTCTGATTGTGAAGAAGCGAACTGTTACTGGTTTGTTACTGATCCGAGCTTTCATCTACTCACAGTAACTAACAACTAATGGGTTGCTCCGCCTCACCATTAGGTCCTAAATCAATTTATTTCATATTCCAGAATAAATTGGTTACCTATCTATAATTTATTATGAACACCTTTAGTTATAAATAAAAGAAGACTCAGCACTTCTCACCCTAGGTACCAGAAACCTAGACCTCTAATGCCTAAGATCTTAGCTGATATTGCAACTATTTATCCCTAAAACACCCTACAAATGGTAGTATTATTCTGATACCTATATTTAGACCACCTAAATGCCTAAGACCTAAGTCTTCATAACTGTAACCTAGAATACCAAATCAGAGGAATACTACACACATGTACCCCACCACTACTGCTCCCATACCTATTCGTTCCCTAAATCACCCTATAAACTTGTTTCCCATATTTAGGTCACCTAAATAGCCCTAGAATATAAGTTCTAGAATAACCTGCTAGAAACCTATTACCCAAGCTTTAGTGTGTGAAATTAATCAAACTCTACCCTAAATATTGCCCTAGTCTGCTTATTTGAAATTAATACCAATTCTGGATTTTAGCTTCAAATAAGTATGTGTTTTCCCTACTCTAAACTATAAAAGTTCAGTCGGCTAAATTGAGGATTGCAAAACTATCAGCCTGTATAAATGCCTTCCCTCGCACAACCCAAGGGCATTTATAGGTGTATATAAAAGTAATCGATACATAAATACATCAAGACCATACCTCGAATATCGCGAACCTCTGCGAGCGGAGCACACACCCTCGCGCCATCCCAAACCATGGCCGCTCTCACCTCCACTCAGCAACCGGCATCGGGCATGGAGGGGCCCAGACGCGCCATCCACGCTGGTAAAGTGCTGATACCTCCAATCTGGTACTCCTCTGTTACTCCAGGGCGAACAGAGCTCGACACCATGCACCCCGCACAAGTATACCACAAACATGGACAGTGATTTGCCCGGCTTATATAAATAATCACAACCACATAAAAGAAAGAGTAAGTAAATAAATTAAAAACAAGGAGAGATTCCCCACCGGGCAGAACTTCCGCACCGCACAGGAATCTCGACCTTAACGAATAGGAACACTCCCGTAAGTAACACGAAAATACACTGATAACGCATTGCCAGAGACACTGACAGCCCGACCGACCAAACTCAACTGACCTGCGCCCCGCCCTAATTCCGCCTTTTATACTATCCGACCCTAGACACTGTGGACATCTTGGACACTGTGGACATCTTGGACACTGTGGACTCCTTGGACACTGTGGACTCCTTGGACACTTTGGACATTGTGGACACTGTGGACATCTTGGACACTGTGGACACCTTGAACACTGTGGACATAGGACACTGTGGACATCTTGGACACTGTGGACATCTTGGACACAGTGGACATTTTGAACACTGTGGACACCTTGGACACTGTGGACGCCGGTGACCTTGGACACTCTGGACATGTTGGACAACTTGGACACTGGACACTGTGGACATCTTGGACATTGTGGACATCTTGGACACTGTGGACATTGTGGACACTTGGACACTGTGGACACCTTGGACACTGTGGACATCGTGGACACTTTGGACAGTGTGGACACTTTGGACATTGTGGACACTTTGGACATTGTGGACACTTTGGACATCGTGGACACTTTGGACAGTGTGGACACTTTGGACATTGTGGACATCTTGGACACTCTGGACATTGTGGACACTGTGGACATCTTGGACACTGTGGACAACTTGGACATTTTCCTATTGGTGGATTGTGCCACGCCTACTCCTTCCGTCATTAGAGATTGTAACGCCCTATTCTTACGAGTAGATGCACCCTATGCCTATACAAATAAGGTTGAAAATCGTATGACACCTGACAGGTTATTTATCTTTATTTGAAGGGAGGCAAGTAATAAGGTAAGAAATAGGTCTTAGGCCTTTACGAATAGAGTTGAAATTCGTTTACCGAGTGCTTTGTCTTAGCTTGATGCGAAATAAGTAATAACGTAAAAATTAGGTAAAAGATTTGTTTCTAGTGTGGTATTTATATTATGTTATAGATTAAGCTGGTATAAATAAAGGTATTCGGACGTAATGTTAACCATTTATTTCGTATGAATTCTGTTTACAAATGTTTTTTAACGCTAATGCTTTTACTTTAGGTAAACTTTATTTAGATATATAGATCGACCTTATATATGGGACACGGCAGTGTCCTCGCCAAGTCTCTCAATTATGCCTTATAACTTAATAATGATTTTTAAGAAAAAATATGAATGTAATCAGCTGTCCCTTGGGAAATTATTTTAATATGAAAGTGACATGACCAGCGAGCTGTGTTATGTTACAGCCTACCCCCCGGTGAGTTTGAAAGATGAGATCTCTCAGATCTTGTCTGTAAAAGTCATCGTTAACCTCATCCGTTTAACGAAAGTTATTATAATATTAATAAATGGAATGTAAAAAATTCAATAATAAGAAATTACTTTACTATATACTTGAAAAGTTTCAACTTATTGATATCTCAATCCCTCCAGAAAAGTGATTTTAGTGTGGTGAGTGTTTAGACCAATAGTGAGAGGACGCGATACTCCAGTAAGGGTGAATGAACCATTAAACCTCAACAATGACCATTGACAACTTTTTCCTCAAGTTTTCCTATCTCGTCAGAGGTACCAAGTTTGTGAGACTGGTAAGTCCTAATGACCTCGACTAAGGAGATTTACCCCGAGACTGTGTCTACATTGTCCAGACGGCGCCTCTAGGAAACATTGTCCTTCCTATAAGCAAATCCCGCATAGGCTCCCCACACAAGACAGAAAAGTGTTTGATAAGTACTTAAAGCGTTCAATCGCCAGAATCAAGGCTCAATCCATCCCCCCATCACCGAAATACCCCAGCATATCCCATTGGCGTATGTTTCACTTGAACAAAATAACCAACTGATTGACTTCTTTTTAAAGTTTAATAAGGTAAGTAAGTAATAATTAATTAAATACCGATAGTTTCCTTCTGTAGGTATTAAAATCATGACCCATGATTTTATAAATGTGATCCAATAACTTGAATGTAAGCATAATAATTTGTAATGATGACTAAATAAGAAAAATCATTATTACTTTATGAATTAAAAATAAATATCATTTATCTATTACTGTTCTGCACATATGTGTACTTATACATGTCCACAGAACTTATTTTAAATTAAAACAAAATTGTAATAATAACGTACCACCCAATTCGTGTTGTATTCATAGTTCTCAGAATTGGTCAACGACAAGTGTTGATACATATATGTATTGGTTATTTTATCCAATGTGAGGTGTGTATACCCATTAAGATAGCTATAAATAGCTCGAGTGGAGTCTGTGTCAACACAGTAAGTCTCAAAAAGACCTTGTCATATTATGACTTTAACCTAGCTCCTATTACTGTGGTAACACATCGTGTATTTATTTGGAGGGACCAGTTACCAACAAATTTAGATTGTACTCTAAATCTCGTCCAATTGGAAGAAACCCATTCATACCTCACACTCTCCTGTCACTGCCTTTCTAGCAAACATCCTTTTATGGCGACTCATTCTTCACCTTCATTCCTGCACATACCAGTCATTCTTTCACTCTTATCTTTAACGCTCAGCTTCTATCAATCAAACAAAATTCCATAAGTACAACCACAATATAAATATTGCCCTTTTCAAGTTATAAGCAATTAAATTTAAATGCTACATATGACGCAATGTCAATAATAATAAAACTCAACTAGAATTTTATTACGTACCCACTTATTTCTTGAAATAATAATAATAATAAACTAACATAGTATTAATTCCCATAGGACAACTAATCAAATCCTCTACCCCCCGATTGAATAACCCTTAGATTCTATTACCACCTACTATTAAAATATAAAACGGAACTAGACTTTTTATTATTATTACCTCCTGATTAAAAAAAAAATTAAATACCTTGATATGTAAGGAATGTTTTACTGAGGCCCTCAACCTATATATATACCAGCCCAACCATTTATCCTTCCTCGCTCTATCGATCAAATATCACATCATATCAGCGTTTTGCTTTCAATAATGTATCTAAAACAAAAAGGAATATTATATACAAACGACAATTGTTTTGTGAAAGAATCCGCTTAAAAAAATCCCTATACCTCAAACTCCTCACAAGCCCGTATTATCATTTTCCTCAGTACCCCAAAGAAGAAGCCAAACCACTACTGAGCGAGACGGTCATATACCAAATCGACCGAGAGAAAGGGATACATGACTTGATTCTACTGTTACTGTCGCAAAATCCTTATGAAAAAAAAAAAGTGCGAAATATTTCCTATACTAATGGATAGTTCAGATTTAACCATTGCATCTAATATAACTGCCAACATTCTAAACTCGTGCCCGAAAAATTGATCGTTTGCTTATGACGATTAAACTAGTGTCCGAAACAGCTCATGCCAAGTGTCACTGTCACTCTTATTCCATCATGTGTCAACGTCAACGTCATTGACAAGTTGACAACCGTCCGTAAACGCATACGCCGGTCACCGCCATTGATACTAACAAAATGTCTTCCTGTGGAAATACAAACAATATTTAAACAAAGTTAAGTTTACATGAGAGAAAAACAAATATATATTACTGGTGAGTACTATTTTAAACCATATCTGCATAACTATTTTATTTTTCTATGTTATATCGCAAATTTTATTTAACATTATTTCAAATCTTGTTTTCAGCATCGCTTATGGATTATTTACGCTTACATGGATGTGTCCTAGCATTGAGCTCTAGGAAATAGCAATTAATCCTTACCAACCTGTTCCTTGTCGTAAATGTAAGTATAAAACCGTGTGAATCAACAAAGCTCTCTACTCAATTAACATACCATAATAATAACCTAATTCCCTTTTGTTTTCGCTGTAAACTTATGCTAAACATGTCGAAAATCATCTACTATCATGTGAAAATTCAAGCAATTATGCCCTAAATGAAGCTATGAGTCAATCTAAGGCTACAAATTTCAACGACCCGTCCCAATGATCTCTATATACTGAAAAATCTATGTAAGTTTCCAATGCTCATGTGCACATTTCCTTTACCATACATTAAATTAAAATTTGATCATACGCTGAAACATATCACTATGTTATTACTAAATTATGTCAACTAACAGACTCAAAGTTAAAATGTAATTATTGTTTTATTGATGTGTTCAATAAAATAAAATTACATACATACCTACATGGCGTATAGACACCCATTGAACTAATAATCATATTTCTAATTGCAGTTAAATACCCAGCCGAAGAAAACAATATTTGTAGTCCTACTAAATTCTACATCACTTAGCAATGTGCAGGCACCGGCTTCACCTTTTCTGAACTGTGAGTATCACCTATTTTGATTATAATTACCAAATATTTTTCATTTTATCCCTCATTTTACTATGATTTTGATTAGCAAACCAAACATATGACCAAACGTCATACATTTTTTCAAACAGTGAAAATAGTCTCCGAACCCATTTAGCCCAACACATCAATTGTTATCTGTAAATACATACTTACATCCCCATATACCTATTACCTATATAATAAAACCGTTAAGGCTTATTATACATAATATAAATTTCAATTTACTTCTATACCTAATATAATTTGTCAGATCATCAATATATCCTTGTCAAAGCTGTCACTCGGTCCTAAGTTTTTTTTTTTTTTCAAAAATACTGTTTCTATCTATGTCCTGACTACTTGCATTATCCCTTTATTAGTACATAAACAACAGTTGTGTGTAAAATTATTTGTTTGTAATTAATATCTTGAAACCCACTCTAACTATTGCAATAAATTTAACTACTTATATAAAGGATTCCCAAGGATGAAAAATCTATCTAGGTAGCTCTAATTTCCGCGTACACACGAGCAAAACTTTGTCCCCCTTTTACTTACATACTTATTCCGCTAACTAATCATTGATATTTTGTGTTACAGAAACCCTGATCCCGGAAACAAGCTTCCCTACTCCTGACTGTAATCCTGCTTTCTCACAAAACCTATAATCTCATTCTACATATTGTACTATGAACTATTCACAATAAAAATGTGTAGCATACAAGCCATTGTAAAACATAGAATGTGTTGTGTTTGCATTTTATCTTTAATTCTTCGGTATGGTTTCATGAACCTGACTGCTTGTTTCTTAGTATGCTATATCTTATGTGACCTATGCTATATTTTCATTAAACATTCATTTTTCACTGCGTTTTATTATTGCACTCATTAAATATAAATCTGCCGCATCTTTTATTTCTTACACAAGCACTAATAAAGCATAGGAATGCAGCCTGACATATGAACCTTCTTTATTAGATCCCTATTATGATGAAGATACCTATTATCCATACTGGTTTGCCTTGAAATTAAGTTTGGTATTGCATATGCCTATAGCTAGATGAATTACCATAATTCTGTGCAAAAATTATATGACCAAATAATTAATAACTTAAAGCTTTTACCCACTCATTTATGTTCACTCAATCATTGTAGCTATATCATCCTAAAATCCTTTTCCACCCATAGCTTGTATGATGCTAGCCCAACTCAATCAAATGCAAAAACATGTACACGCTAGTGGCTTGGCAAAACTAATAATTGTGGGCCATTTATAGTAAGTAAGATCCCAATTTCTATCTGAGTACTGAATAATCCATACTTTAATCTTTAAGCACTTCGATCTGCTAAATTGTTCATACAAAAGGTATAGTATAAGGTAGGAAATAACGTTTTACGACAATCTCTGGCAATTTGGTACAAATAACTAATAAATAAACAAAGCACTAAAGTTCCCTATAGTGTCCTCTACTGGTGAGTAGCTCTTCCAGGTTATATGTCTTGCCTAATTTTGCATATCCTCTATCTTTATGTGACCGATCACGTAAGAATAATCTACTTATTTATCCTTTGTCATAATTTAAACTGATCATGATTTTATTGATTAGCACCACATTACCACGCTATCTAACGTAGAATAATTAAATAAAATGTTTACCCAACCGTCACTGCTAAAGTTACAAACTAAATTGTCTTAGAAATACAATAATGCAACTTCCTAAACGTGTTCGAAGCCATTATAGGGTTAGTAATCTCTTATTCTTCTCATTTTTGAATACTAATTTCGACTTATTGAGATAATTTATGATAAAAGTTAAGACGCCATCTAACGACAAAATAGCCTAACAGTTTACTCGACAACAAACTTCAACATTCGATCTTTGATTCTAATCACCACAAGAGATCACTAGTATCGCATTCATTCGAAACGTTTATTAATTTCTTTATTTTGTGTAAATTTACAAATAACATTATATTTAATTAATTATGTGTACAATTAATGACATTACTTATATTATTAAATTTCACGGATAATTTTTAATTGAAAACGCAATGACATTTACACATTCACGCGAATCGCGACTGTATAAGCGCATTGTTACCCCTAAAGCCGGTTCTACAGACTATTAAGCTGGGCCCATTGTACATCCATATCACGATACGTTTCACGCGTTTATTGATGAATATTGAAGCGAAATCCAAACAATCACGAATAATATGATAATAAATAATTTTGACATCCCGGTATTGCTGCAATAATAATAGGGCCTTTTACACGATAATTATTTTATTACGATACCTCATGTCACGATATTGTCAAAAATGTAATCAGTTAATTTGTAATAGTAACACTCTATAGATTACTTTATCCGAAATAAACATAGATATAATATAGTAGTTTCATAGAAATAAATGCTTTTATTTTATTAATTTCTTTTAAAATAATTTTGAAAACCGCTATAGTATTGATATCCATGCTATATCACAAAATTAAACGTGTGAACAAGGTACACCGTGTGAAAGAGTCGTATGATCTGTTCCACAGACTACTAAGAAGATATGATCTATGGTTTTTTTTTTATCTTTTCTCGGCGCGTCTTTCGCAATGGTCGTCAATGGTATTCGTGCATTCATTTTATTAATTAGTTACTTAATTTCTGTTTCTGGGGTTATTTTAAAGATTGATTATAGTCTAAAGCACACAATTACTTATAATTTAGGACCATGTCATGTGAATCTCGTTCCTGGCATTAACTTCTATTGTGATCTTGTACATAGTGATGAAAAACTGCGTATTTGCAAACTCTCGAAATAATGTGTTATTCAGCAAAGGCACGCCCATGAGTACCCTCCGTGAAGTAGCTAAGCGTACATCACAACAAATCCTGGATAAAACTGTACAAACGTCCCATAAATAATAGTAATAATACTGTTTCCCGCCATCCGCGACATCCCCACGAATTTCAGACTCAAATCCGCCTTCAGCAAAGAATTGGTGAGTTTTCATTGAATTACTATAGTTACACACGCATTGTCTCCTTTTCATATTTCCCATTTGCACTTGTCCTGCCGCAATAAAACATAACGCAATAGTGTTCACTTCAATAATAATTAACCATATATGGAATGACGCGTGATTAAAAACTTCATGAAAACATATTATTGAGGATTCGCTAAAAGATCCTTGTATGTTAATGAGAGACATTTTGAAGTTAATATCCATGTTTTACCCGAGATGTACCATCTTCTTACATAGTAGATCATTTTCCGAACCCATTATCCTTCATGATTTTCCTAACATTCGTAGTAATAAATACAATGCCACTCCTCTTTCATAAAAAAATCCTCTTTTCCAAGCGGTATTCTCTTTCTGTCCTGTCCGGGCTCCTAAATTTTCTTTACTCTCAACGGTTTATCTCTTTTTCAGCTCTTCCCGAATTATGAAACGTAATGCTAGTTGCAACAACATTCTAGACCATCTGCACATGTATCTCAATTCAAACCGAAGAACTATGCATGTCATCAAACAGAAATTACAATTTCCATGATTCTCCCATGAAAAGGCGTTGCTGTCTCCTAATATCCAAGTAAGTAACCATAATGTTTATTTTGTTCTAGAGTGATATTAAAGTTTAACTGACCCACAATCAGAAATCAATATAAAAATGAAAAATAATAATTCATCGTTCTCACTCGGAGAAATTCCAAAAAAATAACTCATCGTTCTCACTCGGAGAAATTCCAATTTTGATAAAGTTCAATTATTTCCCTTTCATTTTTCTGTCATAATAAACTAGTTAAAGAAAATAACCCCAAATCGTTAGATAGGACACAAATCTCTTGATTTTAGTTACATTTGGCTAATTTTCTATTTTCAGAGTCCGGACTGTTGACTTGCCGAGTCCTACACTTTCCAGTTCTCCAGTATCTGCTTCTATTCTTTCAAGGTAACTAATTATTTATTTATATTAGAGACTTAATGTTCTAATGAATAGCAATCACATCCGCAAAAACCAGTGCCCACGCCAACCTCTTGGAATCAGGCAGCGGACCCGAAACATTGTTGCAACCGCACTAGAATAATACTATGAGAATGATTTTGATGATGGCTAAATCTACTAAAATTATAATGTTAGGAATTCAGTGTCATCCTTTACTGTAAAATTTTGTTTTGTAGTTCTTGAAATTTATGAGCACTTAACAAGTAATTATTTTTCTTAACATAAGATTGAGCTATGGTGGACAGATGATTTAGTAAAGACTGTAGGAGTCATTGTGGCATTCCCTAGGGAAGGTCCATGTCTAGCGGTGGACATCTATCAACTGATATGATGATGACGATGAAAATTAGGCCACTATATGCTATTATTAGTATTCAGAACACCTGTACCTATATCAAATTTATGAAATGCCTACTTTTGTTAAAAGTTCTCCTGAAATCAATTTGTATGTGATCTGTCTACAGACACTTGGAATGTGGACACACATTTATGCATGCATGTATGTATGGAAATTCAATTTCTTGATAAAACTTCCCCGTTTAGTAACCTTCCGTGATATTTTCCACTAAGTACAGTCAGTTTGCAATGAAGAAGAGTATTGTTTTCTTGGATACAATTAAACCTTTTATTCTCATGTTAACCCTATGAGTGCTACATGTCTAAAATAATTTGTAATAATATTCTTTAAACTTATGTTCAACTAAGTTAACCTAAAAATTCCTCCACTGCTTCGGGGTTCTTAATCCTCATTGATGTATAAAATACCTGCTAGGTACAGTCATCTAAATTGATAATGGAGAATAGGATCGTTTTTATGGTTCGCTTAACCCTCTCATGCTCATGAACCCTTTAAATGCCACATGCCTAAAATAAGTTGCAATATATTAATTAAATTCTGATAGTAAGTTAGGATGGTGATAATGATAATCAAGTGTATGAAGCGTTCAATGGTTTTCTCACGTCGTAGCCTATGGATGCTTCATTATCATGATTTTTTATAAATTTCGATATCTATGACGGTGGCAAACAAGCACACTGTTTATTTGATGTTGCCTTAGCCTATGGTTGCTTTATGTTTCTGAATTTAATTCCGATGTATTACTGGCGTTGCCTGATGGTGGCAAATAAGCACATGGTCTACCTGATGATGATCTATTGCTGAAATGTATGAAATTTTTTATTTTTTATTATTTACATTTAATTAAAATTCAAGTGATCCTTAATGGCGGCAAACAAGCACACGGCCTAATTGATGATGATATTTCTGATCTACTGCTGTCGCCTATGGACGCTTATGATTTATAAGTTTAATTCTCATACATTCAAGTGATCTATAGCGGTGGTAAACAATCACACAGCCCATTTGATGATGATATTCATGATCTATTGCTGTAGCCTACGGACGCTTATCGTTTATGAGTGTAATTCTAATGTGTTCGAGTTATGTATCTACAGTGGTGGCAAACAAGTACACAGCCTATTTGATGATGATGTTAATGATCTATTGCTATAGCCTATGGACGCTTATCATCTATAATTTTAATTCTAATGCGCTCCAGTAATCTACAGTTGTGACAAACAAGCACACATCCTATTTGATGATGATATAGTGTCGTAGCCTATGGACGCACGTTACTTATTCGTATATTCGTCATTTTCATCGATCTCGGTTATGATAGCTTTCTTAAAAATGTCTACCCCCAGGGTTTTAAATTAAATTCGGGATTTTCTTTTTTGTTTTACGGCATTTTAACACTACCCCCAGATTAGATTATTTTACGTTCCGGATTTTCATTACACAAGCCTTGCATTCCTTCCTAAATACGTTTTTTTTTCTAACGCATTATATTTTAATGACAATTTCAAATAAAACTTAATGCTTTTTTTTTTTCAGGTGAAGATTTTAGCAAAAGTTTGAAGAATAGATGAAGAGTCCAAGCATCCGACAAGATCACACTCCATTTCACGTTGCAACAAATTGTGGCCAGAAGCCACTGTACCTATTCCAGACACCATACGCGCAACCGAAGACCCAGGAGTGCTCCGGAGACTGCTGCACCCATCCTGGTCGACTACAGCATGAAATCGTTATGGAAAAGACTACATCCACAGTCACGTCACCAACTTGAAACGGGAGCTTCTAACTCTTCATTCTGGCGAACGGCACCAAATTGTAATAAGACAAGACTCCTAACCTAATATCCACGGTCACGGGAACGAATGTATTCCCCGCCATCTCGTCTTCGTCGCTAAAATGTACTACCTCCCAACTAACCCCATGGAGCGCGCCTAGCTGTAATATATGTCTCAAAACCCCCTTAGGTCTAGTCCTAGTACCCTACACCTAATAAATGAACGTTTGGTGTCTTTATTTCCTAAGATAAGCTAAGGTTTAACGAAGATTTGGCCAATGTGATCGTCTGTGGTAGGACCCCGTAATGTTGTGATCCGTAAGAACCCATGATCTTTAATGTGATTACTTGTCAAACCCTTGGACTCCTCAACTACCTAGCTTACCTAGACCTACCTAAAATGAAGCCTATTTAACCTTGCTACTCATAATCGTTACCAATGCTAACCTTCCTACATATAGAACTTTATTTGCTACAGGGAAAACTAATTATTGAACTTTGGCTATTCCGAAGTTCATAGAGTTCAAAATAGGATTAACAATTATTGTTTGTGGTAATTTAACCCCAACCTTAACCTATCCTGGTCTCTTGCCGGTGTCAGTAGCCATTGGGTTTTTAAAGAAAGGCAAAATTTTCCTTAAAAGCCACTCAGTTTCCCTAAAATCAAAATTATTTCCTAATTATTCCCTAATACATAGAACTCTGGTACTTGATAACCTAGCTAGCTAAGAATAATTTTGATTGCTTATTGTTGTATGGAGCGACCTCTGGCTTCCATACCGTGCTACTGGACCGGTAGGATAGGGTATGACCTCTATGCTAAGCTAAAACGATCTAGACTCCCTAATGAGAATAAGCTCATTAGTCAAGTCTTATAGATGATTGCGAATCATCTCTAACTAACCATTTCACTTGGAGGTGCTAAAACCTCTGAACCCTAGGGGTCCCTAACAGCCAGTAAGCTCTAACACTACCAATTCTGATATATGAAGGTCAGGAGTTCTGAGTCTGATTGTGAAGAAGCGAACTGTTACTGGTTTGTTACTGATCCGAGCTTTCATCTACTCACAGTAACTAACAACTAATGGGTTGCTCCGCCTCACCATTAGGTCCTAAATCAATTTATTTCATATTCCAGAATAAATTGGTTACCTATCTATAATTTATTATGAACACCTTTAGTTATAAATAAAAGAAGACTCAGCACTTCTCACCCTAGGTACCAGAAACCTAGACCTCTAATGCCTAAGATCTTAGCTGATATTGCAACTATTTATCCCTAAAACACCCTACAAATGGTAGTATTATTCTGATACCTATATTTAGACCACCTAAATGCCTAAGACCTAAGTCTTCATAACTGTAACCTAGAATACCAAATCAGAGGAATACTACACACATGTACCCCACCACTACTACTCCCATACCTATTCGTTCCCTAAATCACCCTATAAACTTGTTTCCCATATTTAGGTCACCTAAATAGCCCTAGAATATAAGTTCTAGAATAACCTGCTAGAAACCTATTACCCAAGCTTTAGTGTGTGAAATTAATCAAACTCTACCCTAAATATTGCCCTAGTCTGCTTATTTGAAATTAATACCAATTCTGGATTTTAGCTTCAAATAAGTATGTGTTTTCCCTACTCTAAACTATAAAAGTTCAGTCGGCTAAATTGAGGATTGCAAAACTATCAGCCTGTATAAATGCCTTCCCTCGCACAACCCAAGGGCATTTATAGGTGTATATAAAAGTAATCGATACATAAATACATCAAGACCATACCTCGAATATCGCGAACCTCTGCGAGCGGAGCACACACCCTCGCGCCATCCCAAACCATGGCCGCTCTCACCTCCACTCAGCAACCGGCATCGGGCATGGAGGGGCCCAGACGCGCCATCCACGCTGGTAAAGTGCTGATACCTCCAATCTGGTACTCCTCTGTTACTCCAGGGCGAACAGAGCTCGACACCATGCACCCCGCACAAGTATACCACAAACATGGACAGTGATTTGCCCGGCTTATATAAATAATCACAACCACATAAAAGAAAGAGTAAGTAAATAAATTAAAAACAAGGAGAGATTCCCCACCGGGCAGAACTTCCGCACCGCACAGGAATCTCGACCTTAACGAATAGGAACACTCCCGTAAGTAACACGAAAATACACTGATAACGCATTGCCAGAGACACTGACAGCCCGACCGACCAAACTCAACTGACCTGCGCCCCGCCCTAATTCCGCCTTTTATACTATCCGACCCTAGACACTGTGGACATCTTGGACACTGTGGACATCTTGGACACTGTGGACTCCTTGGACACTGTGGACTCCTTGGACACTTTGGACATTGTGGACACTGTGGACATCTTGGACACTGTGGACACCTTGAACACTGTGGTCATAGGACACTGTGGACATCTTGGACACTGTGGACATCTTGGACACAGTGGACATTTTGAACACTGTGGACACCTTGGACACTGTGGACGCCGGTGACCTTGGACACTCTGGACATGTTGGACACTGGACACTGTGGACATCTTGGACATTGTGGACATCTTGGACACTGTGGACATTGTGGACACTTGGACACTGTGGACACCTTGGACACTGTGGACAGTGTGGACATTGTGGACACTTTGGACATTGTGGACACTTTGGACATCGTGGACACTTTGGACAGTGTGGACACTTTGGACATTGTGGACATCTTGGACACTCTGGACATTGTGGACACTGTGGACATCTTGGACACTGTGGACATCTTGGACACTGTGGACAACTTGGACATTTTCCTATTGGTGGATTGTGCCACGCCTACTCCTTCCGTCATTAGAGATTGTAACGCCCTATTCTTACGAGTAGATGCACCCTATGCCTATACAAATAAGGTTGAAAATCGTATGACACCTGACAGGTTATTTATCTTTATTTGAAGGGAGGCAAGTAATAAGGTAAGAAATAGGTCTTAGGCCTTTACGAATAGAGTTGAAATTCGTTTACCGAGTGCTTTGTCTTAGCTTGATGCGAAATAAGTAATAACGTAAAAATTAGGTAAAAGATTTGTTTCTAGTGTGGTATTTATATTATGTTATAGATTAAGCTGGTATAAATAAAGGTATTCGGACGTAATGTTAACCATTTATTTCGTATGAATTCTGTTTACAAATGTTTTTTAACGCTAATGCTTTTACTTTAGGTAAACTTTATTTAGATATATAGATCGACCTTATATATGGGACACGGCAGTGTCCTCGCCAAGTCTCTCAATTATGCCTTATAACTTAATAATGATTTTTAAGAAAAAATATGAATGTAATCAGCTGTCCCTTGGGAAATTATTTTAATATGAAAGTGACATGACCAGCGAGCTGTGTTATGTTACAAATACTTTTCTGCACTAGAGAGAAATGTACTTTCAGCATGCCGCTTAGATGAACAATGAACCACTTTCAGAGTAAGAGAAATCTAAAAGATAATAACTTAAAATCGATGGTAACTGTAGCATAAAAGAAAAAAAAGTAAAAGTAGTTTATTCTTCAAATTAGGCATATAATATGCACCTATGAACGTCAATAAACTACCACCGGTTCGGAAAAATCTGCCACGAGAAGAACCGGCGTAAGAAACTAGGCGAGGTGTAATTTTTTCAAAACAATATACTCGTACCTATACATTGTATAGTTAAATATAAAATTACAGTGTCAGCTACTATAGATAAGATGATTAAAGTCAATGCCTGCTCATATAAAGAATTCAAGTAATCGTACTTACTTGGATTTTAACATATGAAAGACTCACATACGTAGTAATATTGTAGAAGAAGTCTCAGTTCTGCATAAGCGGTAAGGCGTGTTTGTGTTATTGGTAAGACATACGTTATATTAAAAGATATTTAAGAGGGCTTTAACGTGTCCACTAGCGCCAATCGGAAAAACTATTTGAATGTATTCCAATAGTACTTATTTACAAAATACATTGCATAGTGGCCTCCTTTTTAGGGTTCCGTACCCAAAGGGTAAAAACAGGACTCTATTACTAAGACTTCGCTGTCCGTCCGTCCGTCCGTTTGTCACCAGGCTGTATCTCAAGAACCGTAATAGCTAGACATTTAAAATTTTCACAGATTGTGTATTTCTGTTGCCGCTATAACAACAAATACTAAAAACAAAATAATAATAATAATAATTAAGGGGGTCTCCCATACAAAAAACGTGATATTTTAGCCCTTTTTCATGGCTACCACTCGCCGAGCTAGATCTCAAGAACCGTAATAGCTAGCTATTACCGTTCTTGAGGTACAGTTGAAATTTACACAGATTATGTATTTTTATTGTGGCTACAACAACAAATACTAAAATCAAAATTATAATAATAATTAACGGGGGCTCCAATACAACAGAGTAGTTGCCGCTAAAACAACAAATACAAGATAAAACTCAATAAAACACGTGTTTAATGGCACCAGCTTTTAGCCTTTTTTCTGGCACGGAACCCTTCGTGCGCGAGTCCGACTCGCACTTGGCCGGTTTTTTCAATATCTATCGTTAAATTTAAATAATCATATTTATTTACGTGTGGCGCTAGTGGATACGTTAAAGGCCTCTTGAAGGTCATTTTATGAAGGTAGATTACATTTAAATCTACCTACCGACAAATTAACAAAAGAGGCTTCAGCGTGACGTAAGGTATGCAAAACACCGCAATTGCCGCTTGCAAAATGCATTTAGGATTGCACGAAATGTACCGAGCTGGCTGGATTTAGGCATGTGGAATGAGTTGCAATTTGCAATTATTTAAGAATACTTATGGAGAGAAATTGTTCTCGAGCCAATGTAGCTTTTTTTTATACAACGACGGTGGCAAACAAGGCTTACGGCCTGCCTGATGGTAAGCAGGCACCGTAGCCTATGGAAACTTGCGACTCCAGAAGAATCACAAGTGCGTTGCCGACCGTTTATTGACTTGGGGATGTGCTGTGTTAAGAGTGAGGGACCCGCAGATGTCTCCAGCTGTCAAGCGAGACACATATGCAGGTCCCTCACTCCCAACACAGTGCATCCTCGGGAGCTCTGGCAACCTTACTCACTACCTACCTAAGGGGCAAGTAGTGATGCTTCCTCAAGTTGGGCTGCTCCAAATTTGAGCGAGATGACAACGTTTCGCTGTGCCCTACCTCTCCTAACTGAGCGGTAAGCGGGTTCGGCATATGGCTATGTGGTATTTTGTTCTTCGACGTGAGCTTACTGACGTCGTAATTTCCTTACTCTATGTAGTAGTAGAAGCGTGGACAGTACTGCATTCGTATCGCCCCACTTCAACCAGGAAGGTCCATATAAATATAGGAGCGCAGTAAAAAGCGGTACTGACTTCACTGACAGTTGATCGACAAATTGTCGGTCGTGGGTTCGAACTCCAGCTCATACCAATGGATTTATGAAAAATTTACGAAATAGGTAACATTATATATTTGAAAATAGTTTTTCGATGAAGGAAACTGGACTGTCGCCTGAGGTAGTTCCGGAGCGATACGACCTTCAAACCTTCAAGAAAAGAGCGTACTCTCATCTTAAAGGCCGGCAACGCACTTACAACCCCTCTTGTGTTGCGGTGTCCATGGGCGGCGATAATCGCTTCTAAAACCACCGTTGTGCGTCCGCTAGCACACTGGCCGGTTTGAAAAAGAAGTACACTTTTTTTACGGCCGTGTTTTGTTTTTTCTACGGAGAATTATCTTTGAACTGTGGCTGTCGGATTGAATTTTTTTTAATACTAATCTAATCTTTAAATTTTACTTGATATTTACTAAAATGCATAGTTTTCTAAAGAACTTATAAATATTGTACCACTGTACATAGTTAATACATACTTATATAATAGCTGCCACTTACTCAGGTACACAGACTAGTAAGGGTTCAGACTGCCAACTCACGAACCAAAAATATAGACCGTAAGCAACCATATTTAATCTGTACCGGCTGGTAGATTTTTGACGTTTATTTCTTTTAATTATTTAATGACACTGTGGCAATGGAACTTACTGTGAACATCCAACGATAAATATATATAGCTTATTTAAAAACTATGTGTAGAAGCTCACGGCATTTCCAATTGAACATCAACGTCCGATGTAAAATAAAACTGGTGTTCAATTGAAATACCGTGAACTATGTTGTGCCGTATTATATGAAATTAAACAAACAATTTACTTATCAACAAATTTATTTTTTAATGTATCTCATTTCATATCCGTGAAAACGATATATCTTCGTCCTTTCACAGAGTCCTACGTTTTACAACCACAACACTCGTACATTTTGCAAAATGAGAACTTGCATGGCATGCCACATACGACGCACTTCACTAACTTCCATTTGTTGTCCAAACAATGGTTATTACGCGTTTCCAGATAAATTTTCGATTATCTACACACTGTTCCGTTTGTTACTTGCATAGTAACAAATTAAATAACAACATTTGCAAAAATGATAAAAATGTTCAGAGACGCGAGGATACGCCATTTTATTTTTATTTGTCACTTGTTTTGACGTTTGACGTCCATTGGTAGACAAGGCAGTAGCTAATAAGACCTCGGTATGTCGTCAAAATCTTTTTGACACAATATGGCCGCTATCATACACGTTTCGTTCTACGTAGATAAACAGCCGTGCTCAAGTATGTATTGTTAATAAATTCCGTCTGTGTTCTGCATATACTGTTTGCAAAACTCAATCCAAGCATCATTTAGCCGTCACTGGCTAATTGTCAAATTTACAGCATACGGGATTTCTTACAGCCCTTATTGCCTCGCTACGTAGTTACGTGGCGGTAAGTTGCAGCCTCAGAAGATTCTGGGGCTGCAACTTTCCTCCGCCGCTGCTTGTACTTTACCTGTGCAGCCTGCTGAAACTGTGGAAGGACCCTGCCAGTTCCAGTCCAGCAGAGGCAATCACAGGCTGCCTTTATCTACGTCGCGACGGATCTGCCTACCATCTTCTCGGATCTTTTCATCAGAGTTAGGACCACCGTTCCGTTCTGGCTGAATAAGCGTTTACCCAATTTTATCTGTATTTTTTTATATAGCATTATATACTTTTAGGGCCCGGACGCGGGCCCCGGGTACCCGGACCGGGGACCCAGGTATGTCCTAAAACTACGACCAAGACAACCGGGGAATGGGCAGCAGCATTCCTAGAGTGCGGTGGAGATACTGCGATCGCCAACCCGCATGCCAAGCGTGGCGATTATGGCATTTACCCCCCATGAAATTGGGGGAGGCCTATGTCCAGCAGTGGACGTTCTAGGGCTGATATGGTGGTGGGTTATATACTTTTATTAATTTGTTTTATTCCTGACCCGCCGGCACAAAGTTGTTGAAAGTTTTCTCAGTCAAAAATAGAAAAACAAATTAGTACCAAATTGCCAACAATCTTTATTTCACTTTAAAGAAACAATAATGATATTTCAAGGCCACCAACGAATTTAGTAGTAATAAAGTTTACTATCACACCCGTTCTGATTTGAATTGACATCGCCATCCATTATGAACGAGTACATAAACTTCTGCGGAACAAGTACTGGCTCGTCACTGTTACTGTTGCTGTTACACGTGAGTATCGGTACTTGGTAACAGGTATTTTGGGACGCCGTGTTTATAGGTAGGTAATTCGACAACGGATTAACACAAGCACATTCTGCACTAGTTGGAGAAGCTGTTCCGTAAGGAGAGCGATTATGTCCGATCCCTGTTCCTGTATAAGTATTTCCATAAACCCCAGGGATATTTGTACAAGTCACTGGAACACTGTGAATAGATTTCGGAGTACTAGTGTGCAACATTGATCCATAATTTCCTGTGATTTCACTTCCGAAGCTCCTTTCACTTTTCAGATTTTTACAATCAGCTTGATTATTTTCAAATGTCACCGTAGCTTCTTTTGGTTCCAAAGAAATAGTGATGTCGTATGGTGTAACAGGTATATTTTCGCAGGTATTTCCAGGGACTGTAGGGTAAAGAATGTCAGGTTCACAGGGTGTTTCGTTTCCGTTATCTGTCTTCTGTGGCTTTAGTATGCTGTTGCAGAAGGGACAGCAGTTTGAGGCAGGTGTGCCTAGGTAGACTGGACCGTCGTAGTGTTGTATTTGGATGTTGGTATCCGGCAACGCTTCGGCGTGACAGCTCATCTGAAAAAAATAGTAGATTATACGCTGAGTGCATAAAACAACCCATTTTATTGATCGGAGCCGCAGGCGAGGGTCGATATAAAGTAAAGGGTAAAATGGGTTTTATACACGAGTACACTTTGCTTTTCACTTCGATTGCGAGAAAATTAAACAAAAAATTAATATAATTTTAAGGTTTTGTTATCAAAATACTAATGTTCAAGTCGACCTCGGGTGGCGGCGCCGGGGACGGATTTTACTTTATGCTCGAGAGCATAAAAGCGACTTTATGTCGCCTACGCACAGCATAAAGATGAACTTTTAGAGTATGAGAAGTGAAAAAACTTTTAAAGTGCTGTTACACAATCTTTTTATAGCCACATAGTGGATGCTACGAGGAAAAAATACTAACTAACTAATGTTGCCAGGAGGATCAACAACAATATTGGTAAAGCTATAACAGACATCGAAAAAAGTTGAACATACCCTAACCTTTTTCATTCAAACTTAAATATTTCTAAAACGGCTGAACCGATTTTGATGAAACATCTAAGACCCATCGCTAGTAAACTCGCCTTCAAATAAAACAAACCGTATCCAATTCAGTTCACCCGTTTAAGAGCTACGTTTCCACAAACAGACACACATACACGATACACATGTTAAACTACTTACACACGTCTAAAGCGTTGCGCCTCGGTTGTTAAAAATAAAAGACACTAAAGCTGTCTACACATTAACATGCATATTCAATCATTTACTGAACACAAGCAATGAAAAAAACATATACTTACTAGCCCTAAGAATGGAAGAAACTTTACTAAGTTCATTATTTATCCGAGCGGAAATAAAACGGTCACAACTATACAATAATGTACTGTAATAGTATTTTTTATGAAAAGTGCACCACACACCACTTTATATATTTGGTCGCTAATCATTTTTACTGTAGGTATGTGTTCATATTTTCCAAAAATTACTTATCATTCCTGATTTGCCCACGTACAGATATCAGATTGGCAACAAATAATCGCAACAGTCGTGCAATATTTGAAAACGCCGGCAAAAATCGTGTCATTATTGTTTTTTACCGTAATTGGTTAAATGGGTCACTTACGGAATCGTTTCGGTGTCTGTATGTCACTAACATATTTCTCAGCATATATTATATTTGTTTCTTTAAACTATTAACTGAAATTTATGGGGTTCATGGCATTTCTTTATTACACGTAATTTTTGATTATTTAATTAATATAAATGGTACATATCGGTATCAGTGGGTAGATTTAGTCTTGCAATAAATGCTGTGCCGAATGCATGTCTTTTATTTGTCAATAAACATAGTATCAAGAGCAAGGAAAACGGGTCTCGATTGTATCATCATTGTCATCATATCAGCCGAAAGTCGTCCACTGCTGGACAAAGGCCTCCCCCAAGGATCTCCACAATGGTAAGTGGTCGCCACTGATGAATCTCTTTGCCCCAACGGCCAACACGGCCATTGGTTCTACGAACGTGTCCTGATTGATTGTTTATCAAGTATGAAAGAACATTTATTTGAACATTTCTATAAAAAAAGTTTGTACCAATTAGGTAAGTACAGTCCAGCACATCAGCCAAAGGATGCCCACTGCTGGACCTATGTCCAGCAGTGGGCATGCCTCCCCCAAATTCACGGGGGGTATATGCCATAATCGCCAGGCTTGGCATGCGGGTTGGCGATCGCAGTATCTCTATCGCATTCCAGGAATGCTGCTGCCTACCCCCCTGTGGTCTAGTACAGTCAACCAATTTTATTTATGGGTCACTTTGTGCCACAGCACTGTTCTCTAGCAGTTTTTATATTGATTTTTAATGTGACAAAGTACAAAGTTGCCCAGAAATCAAATTGGTTGATTAAAACATACTTACTTTAAGTTTTCCTATTTTGTTACCAGTTTCTTAGAAATTGTATGATGAACTTTATTACATAAATCATATTTTTGATAATTTAAGTTCTGGTATACTAATACTTTCTTAATTGTGGAAAAACAAAACACTCTAGGTACTTAGTTAATTACTAATTTGGTAACTAAGTAGTAAATTTAAAAGTATGCGTTGTTTGTTCTTAATTAAAATATGATATAGTTTATTATAAGAGTATATAAGTTTTTGCTTGCTACTAGTCCTGTTAATAATGCGTCTTGTGCAGCGCTCGGCAAAGTGGAGCAGTGTACCAACACTACGCCGGTGGTCGAAACGTGGATAAGCCAGTATTATAACCTGTGTATCCTGCTAGTATAATTATTTTGCCGCAAGAAGGGCGGTGACAACGTGACAGACGAAGGCAAAGATGCTTTTCTCAGCGACTGGCTTTTTTGGCTTTCTGCTCAGAGCTGAGACGAGTGGAAGTCGAGAGCGCGGCATGGGACATCTTACAGGCTTAGAAAAAGAAAGTTACCTAATGCGGAAACTGATTAGGTACAGTTATCCATCAGGCGATTCATTTCCTCATTTGCCTACTATTTTATAAAAAAAAGTTATCCGAAAAGAGTTTATCATTGCATCCAAAATTAGAGCACGCCCTTTATTTTCAACACACAACGCTTCAAAAGTATTTTAGGTAGCAAATGGGCATTTTAGTTGACATACCTATTAACGGATGGTTACGAATGGTAAAAAAAATTGGTCGTCAAGGTCAAACGCATTAGTTAAAAAAAAACTTCAATATTATATGTATTGTTCAATAGAATAAGTTGACTTTGCAATTACATATTTTATAAATCGAACTATCTGCCAAACATTTTTTAATACCCATTTTTTTCTGAATATATTATATTTGGACGCTCAGTGACCATATACATCTCTGAGATATTAAATTAATTTTATGTACTTTATTTACAAATCTTAGAATAAATACAATTATTAAAAGTTTTGACATAATCTAGTAGATCCCAGAACGGCAGGCACCTGGTGTAAATGTGCCTAATATGCTGGCGGCATTGCCCCGCTGCACTGCCAACGATATTTTTTGAACCAGGTACGAGCCGGACCTGGGATCGCAACCACTTTCCCTCAACCTCTGTCCTAATTTTTTTAAAAACAATTTCGCTTCAGAGCACCAGGGGCCACACGTCTCTACAGCAACCGGTACGAAGTCATACATAGGTTCCAGGTTCGAGTATTTGGCGTGCTTCAGCTTAGCTGCGCTTTCTGCAGCTGCACCGGCTTTTCGCAAAGTGAGGTTGAGATGCGACGGGGCAAACGTACTTACACACGTCGCATCCCAAATGAGACTGCGCCCTCTCGCCCACGGAACCAATGTTAACCCGTCCGGTCTCTTACCATCCATTCTACTCAAACCTTGAGGCTCTAAAACGGAGGGCAGATTTGCGGACACCAGAGCTCAACGTATAATTTCATTAATCGACTGATGTCTCGAAAATCTACCCGCACAGCGCCCGCAGCTTAAACCGTGATGGCCGTTCGCCTCAACAGTAGCTCCACAAATGCACTGATGAAGTTCGCACACTGAACACCCAAGTCTTAGTGCAGCTGCAATTCTGAGCGAATCGTTGTTCAGAAGCGTACCTATGTGAGGCGATGGCAGTGCATGCAGCCATGCTCCAGATTCAGGCTCGGCCACCGCTTTTAACCGGGCCACATCAACTCCGACAGCTACCTCCACGAGACCTTCATAAGTCCTTTTACAAAGCAGGTCGTCCCACGATCTTTGAGTATTTAAACAAGTTGGTCGGGCATCATCCGGACACCTTAACTTCCATTCTACTAAAGCTTCCTTCAAAAATGGAATTTGAACCTTGCCACCGTCTAGACACAAAATGCGAGTGACAAGCTCACCAGATGCAATAGCAGAAGCAATGAAAGCTACAAGTCCAACATCATTCACATGACGAATGCCAAGACCACCGTACCTAATAGGCAGCGCAGCCTGAACCCATTGCGATTCATTCAGACTTACATTTAAAATGGCTTCAAGACCACATCGCAAAATTTGGTCAAAATCTTGAATACACTGAGGAAACAACCAAGAAGGAGCTGTCCGCAAAGTGTAAATCATTCGGGGCATAGAAAATGAACTACGTAACAAGACCAAGGCGACATGGGCTGAAAGCTGTTGTAAAATAATTAAAGACGATGCTAATGCATCTGACTTTTTTTTAACAATAGTGGGTACTCCCTCTGGGAATATCGGAGCCCCTAAAAGAGTAAAAGATGTAGAATCAATTACTTTCAATCCTGGAAGTAATTCCTCAAAATCAGCAATAGATCTAGTCGAGCTACAATGGAATATCTCACATTTTCCCGCATTGAGCTCCAAACCTACGGCTGACAAAGCTGGTAGCATCTTTTTCAAATCCTCCAAGACGAGCCCAGGTGGACCTCCTATTGTTCCGTCGTCTAAGTACCAAACATTCAAGGGAGAATCCAAAGAAGATACATGTTTATGTATGGCCAGACAAAAAACCAACGGGCCCAAAGGATCTCCCTGTTGAACACCGACTTGCGAAAACAAAATATTGTTATTATAAAAAAGATTACTAGGCGACGAATAACATTGGAAAAGGAAAGGATATAAAGAAGGTACTAAATAATTAACTTCCTCTAACAACGTATCCCTTTCGACGCTATTAAAAGCATTTTTTATATCTAGCTTTATAATAACATTATCAGTTCTGTCCCGGGTTAATGCAAAAGAACGTGTAGCATGAATTGCCGCTTCACAGCCCAAAGGCGTGCCAAAGCCCACTTGGTGGGGCTGAAGGTAAACCGCCATCTCATCTCTAACGGAACGGCAACATAACTTTGAAACCAACCGACGTATAGTATTTCCAATCGCAATAGGCCTAACACTTCCATCTTTTTTTGACAAGGCACATATTGACGCCCCATACAAATATGGACAAACTTGTGGATGAACCATTCCCCTCAAAAGAAAATTGCACAGATTAGTTAACGACTCCAACAATTTAGGCCCGTTACTACCCGCAGATGGGGAAGTTAACTCTTTTAGATGTTGGGGGCGGAGGCCATCCAGACCTGCTGCCGATCCATTATAAAAACTTCCTAAGGCATTTAATACATCGGGGGCTGACACGATTAAGAATGGGGTGGACAAATCAGGCTCGGCTGGTAATTGAAGTGGTCTTGAGGGAATAGGATGCTTAACTTTTAACTCCCTTAAAGTGCTCTCGTTATTAGGTGCTAAAGTCGAGTCCGATAGTAGGAGTCTTACGGCGCCTCGTAAATCCCCATCATGTACCTTAGCCTCTATAGAACGGAAAAGGGATTGCGGTTTATGGCTAACTTCATCTGGAAAATAGACACGTATCGCTTCAATGTTATCCTTTACTTTGGACGTAAGAGACTGGCGCTGCACAGTACTCTCGGGAACCCTGAGCGCGGTAAAGGAAAACGATAAAAGTGTGAACCAATCCTCCAGACTATTCGTTCTTAAGCAATTGTCAATTATACCAGCCAACCTACCCGCTGCCAGATTCCTTGCGCCTTTGGGTATATGCTTTAGTACACGAACATTTCTTTTAAGCGTTGGCAGAGAGTGGAGGCCTTCATCACCAGCGCCAGCGCTTGTAAACTGCGATGCAGCAACAATACCGCTTGACCCATGGGCAATAGCTACATTCTTGTGTATCTTAGATATATGCACGTTAAGGCCTCTTGTGGCAGCGAACACCTTGGGACAGTGAGGACAGGCTACCCCCGGGAGATTGCTCATAATAAATGAATAAAGTGGTTGCCCATAAAACTAATCTAAATAAACAATACTATTTTTACACAAATGTCAATAAATTGAATCACAAAATTATAATTACAGTTCAAAGGAATATGTCACACCTACACCAAAGGCTGCGACGCCAGCGACTCTTCACCCGTAACTTACGAAATACTGATTATGTGCACTTTTAGAATGATTTCAGCGCAAACCAATTAAATAATTTCACACACAAATATTGCTCCAATGTTATTAGATTGTTGTTGTACTTCAACAATGAATGACATCTCCATATGACGGGCCGGGCGCGCAGCAGCGCACCATTCGGGCTCCGGTCGCAATCTCCGAAGAGATTAATATTTAATATGTGTTGTCTATTATAAAAACACTTTAATTGCAGTAAAGGTCTGCCAGAAATAAGTCGAAAAATATTAAATAAAATTAAATTGATTTCGAGACATGTTATTCGGTTGCCAAGCAATAGTTTTTTTTTTTATGTACTTTTTGTTTATTCGGACAGATCGTATTCAATACGTCATTAATATTTGTAAATTTATTTTTATTTAATTGTTAATCAGTATATTTTTTTAATCATTATTATTAAGTAAAATTGTCAGTTTTTTTTAAATTGTATAAATTCACGCTTTGACTTGTAAAAGTGCCCTTGTGGCCTATTTGCAGAATAAATATTTTATTTTGATTTTGATTTTGATTAAACAATACGTATCTGATCCAGAAGCAAAGCTTAAAGCTGGCTAAAGTCGAAATGGGATATATTTTAATAGCATGGTTTGTATTACCGTTGCGACGGTTTTTGAATTTTAATTATTTAAAATTTTAGTTTAGTAGGTAGTAGAGACTTGTTATTTGCAGTCAGTTAAAATTTTTTTGTAAAATCTTTTGACAGTGAAAGTTCTAAGCGTCATTTTCGTTTTAACATTATGATATGTCTATTTGTATCGTTTTTGTTATTGATAAGATGGCACTAAAATAAATGAAAAATGAAATGAAAAATGAAATGAAATGAAAATAATTTTATTCCAGATTAAGTCCATATCTGGCTGGCATTACTAATAAATATAATATTATAAAATATATCATTATAATATTGAAATAAGTAAATACATACGAATTTAAAATTATAAATTAAGTATTAAATTACAACACAACAAAACAAAAAATACAGGAGGTTATACATAATGATTAAATTGTGTTTTTTTTTTCAACCGACGGTAAAAGCTACTGGATTTCTATAGCCCAGAGACCGCTGTCATACAGTTTATGATCTAAAATGTTATGTGGTTCATTTATTTGCCTTACGTTTGGTTACATACTGTATTTCATATGAAAAAGAGTTTGAAACATCAATCTCGAACATGAAAAATGTGTTTTTTTCCGTCACTGGACTTTTTATAACAACTACAATTTATTTGCGGGTAGCATATCCACGTTAATCCTTTAAACGAGTCCCGTTACGTGGCAGTGGCTCGGCATCCGAGCACATCCCTGAGAAGCTGCGCTAGGGTTGAACCAGATATATCTCAATTTATATTAAAAATAATGGGTTTTACATTATTCTTAATTGAAATTCACCGCTTAGTAAATCCCAGAGTAAAATGGGGCCGCTGGGAGCTAGCTCTAACATTTTGGCATAGACATATCAAAACTACACAAAAAAGATATTTGAGACTTATTCATTTATTAAGTAACTTTTTTATGAATTCAGACAAGTAATTGTGTAATGTCCCACTTTCGATTTTTACTCTGGAGTCACAAATAGACAAAGAGTAGGTACGATACCTAGAGGCAATTATAAGTAATAAAATAAAAATGTTTTTTTTTTCAATTACAATTAGAGTTAATTTTAGTGGAATTCTTATTAAATATTGAAATGTTCACTCAAATTAACCTTTTCGCGGCAATTAATAATACCTAACTAAACAAATATATGTTTGGGCTTGTTCCTACGCAACACTTATTTAGACAACAAGACAAAAACATCTTGACATCGAAATACTTTCCATAAGTTTTTCTTCTTGAACCTAAATTTCAGTGCATCGCACACATTCACCCTAGTGCTAATGCAAAAAAGATTACACGTTATGTTCCATGATAATTTTTATTAATAAACATATTACATTTCGATTTTTCCTTATTTTAATTTAGAATTTTCGTTAACAGCGTTAATGCTTCATATAAATTTAATGTGTGTATTGTTTCGATAAATTAAAATGAGCCCTTGTAACGAGTAAAAATTTTTGAACTCTGAATTTACGTATTTAGAGGTAAGTGAAAAAGTCCTTCATACTATCCGGGCACGAGTGACAACCCTGACTGGCATCCGGCTGGCAGTGGGTAAGCGGGTTATGTCACGCCAGCGCTGGGAAGGAGGTTACTGCCAAGGTGTAGATCACGACGGACAGACGGACGAGTTTACATAACGACATAGTTAAACATTATAGATCACACAAACTAATCACAAAGCCGAAGTGGCGAGGTTTTACATTTTGCTGAGCTTGTCCAGTCGCGGAATGTATAAAGGTTCGTCACTTTTAAACTCTATTTTAATACTGTTAAGGTCGAAAAACTAACCTTTTCGTTCTGTGACTATCCTTTTTAGGGTTCCTTGGCCAATATGGCGAAAATGGATTTACTCGGAGACTTCCGCTTGTAAAAAAAAAGGAAAAAATCGTAATTTCACATCACTTTTCTGTAGCGGTTTACAGAATACAGCTTTCTATAGGTCGATTCACAAAAAGCTGGCGCGGAATGTCTATGAAATTAATGACAGTTTCATACATTTGCCGCGCCAGCTCTTGTGAATCAACCTATACCAAATTTCATAATTGTAGTGCTAATTGTCTCCAAGTAAATCGGTTATGACATACTGACGGACGGACGGACAGGACAGACATGACGAAACTACCTACTACTGCTCCGTTTTACTGTTCCGTATTCGCCATTTTAGCTAAGGAACCCTAAAAAAGGTCGACAGCGCGTGTACGATTGTTCTAAAGTCATGAGTGGCCATAGCCTGTGGTGACTGCTTGCAATCAATTATGCTTGTTTTACCACGGTCGTTATATAGAAAGACCCAATTTGCCACCATCACTCAAACCAATAGTAAGTCTCAAACAAGATGTATTAGGAATTAGGGAATCAAACATTGGGACATTTACCCTATTAGGTACTTGTTGTTAGACCCGGACTAACTAAGTCATCTAAGTTCATATACCAATACATGCTCGTCCTCAATATAAGTAATACAGCGCATTCTGTACAACGGCCACTCAAACAAAAATGCACTCTCTCACAACAATATACAGTGCATTTTCAACTGATTAGCTTTCCTTGGAACATGTCTGGGAAATGGGATAATGGCAAAGTATCACGACGTAGTGACTTCTATGGTATGTGGAGGATGTCAGCTGATGTTGGACTGTGGGTGTGGGGAATAGAGTTGAAAATCCAATGGATTGTAAGTGGGATACACGGTGAACTTGTTTCAAGTGATGTGCTTTATTTATTTATTTATCATTGATTGAGTTGAGAGAAACAATTTCGTTTCACACCATAAAAAGATAAAATTAATGAACACACTGAAATTCCAAATGTTATCTTTGATCGTAACTTAATATGAAAATATTAATATTATACGTTATTTTTACCAACCTGACAATACCGTAGTTGACAAAACTAAAAATAAATGGTTTAGCGTTCATTGAAAAGCTCTGTAGTTAATATAGTCTAAGCAGAAAACAGTTTACAAAGGTAAGTACTTGCAACAAATTGTTATTTTTAACTGACTTCAAAAAAAAGGTTGAATACGGTTGTAAGTACGTTCTTTTTTATATGTGTTACCTCAGTCAGAACTCCGCCATTTATAAACCGATTTGGAAAATTATTTTTTGTTTCAAAAGCATTTGCTTCGAAGATGGTCCCATAGTCCCGTTGTTACCAGAATCTAGTTCTGATGATGGGATCCATGAATACTTCAGAAGGTGATAAAACTTTAAGAAATTGTATAAGTATTTATTAGTGAACTAATAACACTACTACTATTAATAACGTTTTTCGTCGTTATTAAATTAGTGTTTAATTAAGGATTGTACATTTTGTGTAATGAAATCGTAGGTAAAATTTCATCTCATGATTGGATTAGAAATCACAGTTCAATTAACATTTTAAAATTAATTGGCAGGCGGTTTTTTATTTAAAATTATTATTATCCTTAGATAGAAACATAATTTCGCTGTCGGTCAAATTTTGTCTCCGACTTCAAAACGTCTTCGTTTTCAACTTCGAAATGATTTGCGTAAGTTGTATGTGTTCGATAACTTAAATAAACTAGTTTTTAGGGTTCCGTACCCGAAGGGTCCAAACGAAGTCCTATTGCTGTCACAGCGTGTCACTCGCGTGTCCGTCTGTCACGCATATATTTTTTAAATTTAACTTCCCCTTGACCTATGATTTTGAAATTTGGTGATAATGTTTATTATTACGTGTATTTTACCAAAACATACCAATATATTGATAAATCAATTTGTTTTTTAGTTGTACGGAACCCTCAATGCGCGAGTTCGACTCGCACTTGGATGTTTTTTTAACTAGATCCAATAATTTGGAAAATACAATTAAAAACTCGAGATAAACCCAAACTAATAAAGTAGCATTATTTTTACCGCTAAAAGCCCCTATCGGACTATTAGTTACTAAAAAAAAATATTTACCATAACCCAACCAACTACCTAAACCTCACAAAACACAGCTAAACACCCAGTAATGTTCTCATAACTATAATAATTCAATATTTAGTACACAACTAGCACTCAACACTATTTCATCAGGCTAACCCAATTCTCTATCACACCGCAATCAACAATCCAATGCCGACCTTAAACCACCGATCTAAAGTTCAATTCAGTTTGGGAATGTCTCCAGGAGACGTTACGTAAGATTTTAAGGTCACTACAATTGCATAACACTGTACATTACTTACAAGACCAGTGTAAGTTGAGCCGTGGGAGTGTATTGAATACTGCGGGTTGTATGGCGACGCGGGTGTTCGGGGAGGGGAGGAAGGTCAGGTTATAATGGTCAAGTGTAGGTTAGTTAATTTTAGAACGTTCGTTTTGAAAGAGCGTGCGCTAAATCTTGTTTCGATTAGAAAAATATTGGGTAAGCGGGGTGAAGGTTCTGTAGGTTTATAGTGCAATAAATTATTTGTGATATTACAATATTCCACTAAAATTGGTCCAACGGATCACTTATTTTTCTAGGAGTCCCTAAAAGGGGAACGTTTTGGAGTAATTTATGTAAAGTCGGGCTATACGAGTACCTATGTCCGCAGCGAGCCGCAATTGGCCCTAATTTTACCTACCCGAATAAAATTGTACGAAAAGTAGGTACTCTGAAATTTTCATAAAAAAAAATGTTTCTTTGTTAAATAAATATTGCGGAATCCGTAAGAAAATTTCGATGGTAAGAACTGTTTTGGAACAATGTAGACTTGAGATTGCATTTGACCATAGGCCTCAAAGCCGTTTATACATTTCTTTATTTTTCTACAGCATATACTCTCTTTACCGTAGGATCCAAACGAAAAAACTAGAAGAATCTGCATTCAAACATTCGAAGATTGAATATACGAATGTATCATACGCGGCCGGGCATCGACCCCGGTCAAATAAAAAAAAAATGGGGGCAATCTTACACAAATCGACCTAGTCCCAAACTAAGCAAAGCTTGTGCTATGGGTACTAGACGACGATATACAATATACATACTTATATAGATACACACTTAAATACATAGAAAACATCCAAGACCCAGGAACAAATATCCGTGCCAAATGCACAAATTAAAATGCCCTGGCTGGGACTCGAACCTGGGACCGCTAGCTTTGGAGGCAGTGTCCCTACCAACTAGGCTAAATAGGCCGACTAAATCTGGCAATAAATCGGAGTTCATTTTATTGCGGAATTTGATAGTGTTGGTTGTAAGGACTAAGGCGACTTTCTGATTTGTCGATGCGGAGGCGCTACGATATAAGAAAACTGTCAGTTGTCAGTGTCAACCGATACGAATGCAGTACTGACCTAATTCCGGGTATGGTGTATCTACTGCGCAAACATAATACTGACAATATTTCGTCAAGTGAGGAATTCTCACGTCAGTAAGCTCAGGTCGAAGAAGAAAATAGCTATCACAAATCGATCCCGCCCCGCCAAGCCAAGAGGAACATTTACTTATCATGCTACGGAACCCTGCATTGTCGATTCCATGAAAATGCCGCATATCATAATACTATTTACGTAAAGGGATCTCCCATTCAAAGATTTTAATCTCAGACTTCACATTTTCCCATACTAAGCATAGTATGCAAAAAAAAAGTGAATTTTAAATTAAAATCTTTGAATAGAGTTTTTATTTATATTTCAAATCGACCTTTGTACTCCTAAGAATGATGCCCATTTTCTTTTCCGTAAATTTTCCTTCACTGTCCCATTTAGATAAAACATCACCCCTTCAAAAACCCTGAAGATCTCCCATAATGTAATTATCTATATTACGGACTAAACGCTCTAAAAATACTAGTTTTTATCAATTTGTAAACCAAATCGAGTACACTGTGCCAGAGTTGCGACACCAGCCTATATACCGTTATCAGCAGATGTTCCCAAATCTCGCCTATCCATGATAACATCATTATTGGTCGCTCACCTTGACACGCATGCGTAATCTAATTACACATGAGCGGGTTATGTAAGCGACGATTATATATAACGCAACATTAAGTAAGTAATGTTTGATCATTATCTGTTGAATGAGCCGATTCATGAAGGACAGAGATCAAAATGAAGTTCGTTCGTGTATTTACACCCCTCTCTGACGCTCGAATTTGTACCTTCTTTTTCGGTTTGTGGTAGGCCCTCGGTATAGTTCCATCAACGAATCTATACAGAATTAATGTACTTAGTCAACAGTACCTGCACGAATAATTCAAAAACATGTACATAATATGTACCTAACATACTGTAAACCACCCGTTCTGCCCGTTATTTGGAAAAGAAAAAAGAAAAACGGAATTAAAAAATAAACCTACATATATCTATACTTTAATATAAACGTTCAGATGCAACCTCAGATACAGGTTTCTTAATTGAGTGTAAGTTATGATATGTATGTAGAAATGAAAAATGGATGTCAATTATTGGGTAGATATTAAGGATGATTCACAGTAAGCCGTTCCGTGTCCGGGCCGGCCCGTTTCCTATGACAACAAAACGACGGCCATTGCGCGGCCGGGCCCGGTGATGCTCGGAAGCGGTCCGGCCCGGCCGCCTTTGTTCAACCCAAGCGTTTGATGGCCGGTCCAAATACGGTCGAGTTTAGAAGCAGCTCGGTTTCGCCCTAGCCCGGAAACGGAACGGTCTAGTGGGAATCATTCTTTAGCTGTAACATTAGGACGTTTACCTTAGCTGCGTCCAGGCCCCTCTTTCCCACTAGGCACTAGGGCCCCGCGATCAACAGGGGCCTCCTAGTTCCTGCCTGCTTTCTATGTCTATTCTAACAAGGGCCCCATTATCCTAACGTGCCCTGGGCACGATAGGTTAAAGACGGCCCTGGCTGCGTCTGTAGGTTGTTAGTGACAAAGTCTTTCGTTTTCACAACCCCCGATTCGCGTAATTTGTTGTAGTTCTACTCCACCTGAACCATGCAACACAGAATAACTAAATTAATTTACGCCTCCCAAAGGCGTTGTAAGGGGGAACTAGTGAAGGATTTCGTGCACGAGCTCGGTTGTTCCGATAGCTCAGAGGCTAGAGCGATTGGCCGCGTATGCCAGATGTCACAGGTTCAAATCCTGCTCGGAGAATTACATTTTGAATTTTTTTTTCCTTTAATTCAGAATAACTAAACTTGCCGCCGTGATAGATACTAAAGCCGGGTAGGATTTTTAAAAAAATTATGCTGCTTTTAGCTGTGCATACCGTGGCGGTGTAGTCTCAAGGTATAGCGCAGCCTGCTTACGCCTTCCTGATTTATCGATGCCACAGACATCAGTGAAAAGCAGACTCGCAGCTATTAAGCCAGATGATTTTTCATATAGTTGTCTCGTTAAATCCTTATGGTGCACCAAAATGAGTTAGAATGCGACAGATAGTACGATCATTTTCGGCTGTCAACGAATTGTCTGTATTTGAAAGTATACCAGGATGTTAAATCCCATATAAACTTAACACATCACAACGTCAGTTCAGTAATATTTTTAGTTATGAAGACGGAGACACTGACAGGTGAAGACCTGTGAGATGTCATTTGTCTGTCTCTCTCAAACTTTCTGATTTGTGTATTAGTGACAATAGATCGGATGTACTGAAATCGTTCAACTTAAATGAGCTGATCTGCTATGCTATGCTATCTGTGATCGATGCGGAGGCGGTACGATATGAGAAAACTGTCAGCTGTCAGTGTCAACCGACACGAATGTAGTACTGCCCCGCTTCTGCGCATGGTATTACTGCTGCGCAAACGTAATACTGACATTTTTTGTCAAGTGAGAAATCTCACATCAGTAAACTCACGTCAAAGAAGGAAATAGGTAACTATCATAATATCGCACCCGCCCCGCCAAGTCAGGAGTCACTTAAGGTTTTTTTTAATACTACGTCGGTGGCAAACAAGCGTACGGGCCACCTGATGGTAAGCGGTTACCGCAGCCTATGGACGACTGCATCTCCAACTAATTACATGCGCGTTATGGACCCTTTAAAAATGTATACAGACCTTTCTTGAAGAATCCCATAATGTAGTTCCTCGGGAAAACCTCGGCAGGGAGCTCATTCCACAACCGGAGCGTCCGAGGGAGGTTCCTCTGAAACCGTACCGTACGCGACCATTTAGGTTCTAAGGTGTGAGGATGAATGCCCTGCCGACGGCGAGCAGTGCGATGATAGAAAGCGGCCGTGGGCATCATGTCGAACAGTGGACCTGTGGACCCTATAGTAATAGGTTATAAGTGTTTTTCCTGACGTTAGAAGTAAGACGTATCGTACTATAGTATCGAGTATATTAGTTAAAGGGAGACGTTCACTATCACTAAGCTCGTCTCCATTGCATCGTCACCTTGACACGGTATCCATTGTGTTACGTCATGTTTCAGCCATTCTCTAGCCGATGTATTGTCGGTGTATATTTCTTTATATTCTTTACCAGTAGGTAGGCCATTTCTAGCTTAGTCCCGTTAGATGAAAACTATTCTTACAGTTATCACATTAGGGAACTTCTTACACACTACCAGTATGTCCATCATTAAATTAATGGGATGTAAGAAAACTTTTTCTGCTTATTTTATAACCAAAAAGCGGCCAAATGCGTGTCGGGCCACACGCAATGTAGGGTGACACCCGTGACATTATGTGGATATTGTGGATTTAGAACCTAAACTGTAAAGTCATGAAAGTGGTCTGTCGCTTTTGAACCTTAATACACAATTAATAAAGTCAAAAATGGGTAGACTTTTTCTTACCTGAATGTACGTATAATGTGCTAGTATACAAATTGAAGATGGCGAATGCATTGCCAATGATATATTAGACAATCGAGCCCTTGACATGGTGAATGTGTTTATGATCTTTTCACGATGTACCACGCCATTCGACATACTTGTGAAAAAAGGTGATAATTATATTCTCTTAGCAACACGTCTAGCTTCATTTTTCAGACTGCATTAGCCTGAGGTTTAATGGTGGAGGAAATGTGATATTGCGAGGACTAGAAGTGGTTGACTGTTACGACGGCACCCACGGGATAAACGGGTGTGATGCTATTGTATTAACCCACACAGAGATTTTTATTATCCGTTTCTGAATTTCAAATTAACCCATTATAGACTAGCGGTAACATATGGTACCATTAATTACGACTTTCAATTTCGCATATTGACCAAATTGCCGCGCGTAAAGGATGATTCACAGTAGACCGTTCCGTGTCCGGGCCGACCCGTTTTCTTCTAGAGAAATACACCGGCCGTTGCGTTTGCTGTCATAGAAAACAGGCCGGCCCGGACACGGAACGGTCTACTGTGAATCATCCTTAAGACGGGCCCTCATTGGCGAAAGTTGATCTAGAGACACAACGCTGCCGATTGATAACCTAAAACAGTACTTGAAACATTTTTAGTGCTCCGAGCATGATTCAAACCTGCGACATCTGGCATACGCGGCCAATTGCTCTAGCCACTGCGCTATCGGAACAATCGAGCTCGGGCACGAAATCCTTCACTAGTTCCCTCTTATAACGCCTTAGAATTTTCGTTAAATTAATCAGTTTCTAAAATTTCATATTTGTCCATATCACCAAAATCGTAGTCGACGACTATAAAAAAGCTGGTTGTATCAGGGTTATTAAGTTAATAACCCTGGTACAACCAGCTATATTAACCGTAAACATCTCACCGACGCTACGCGTGACCAGAGGGCTGGTTCGTACCTTACACAGAGAATAAACATTGCCATCCAACATGGCAACGCTGCCAGCCTTCTGGATAAGTTGCCCAGCGACGGCGAACTGCAGCAAATATTCTATTATTTTATTTTATCATAGGTTATTTAGTTTTAGTTATATGTTCTGTTTTTTTTGTATTATTTCCTCCAGTCTTGTTTTTAAATAACCCAATTATAAACCGTACATTATATTGCGGATACCTATTTATTCTCGTCAATGCAAAATAAGCCCATACATTTATGAACCAAATACTTATTTATATCCTTCAGTATTTAACAATTTTTGCCTTTTTAAAGATTTTTTTAATTACAGAAAGATCGATAAAATTACGCTGTTTAATCAGAAAAGTCGTAATGTCACTGGGCGTTTTAGATGTATCACAAATAGTTGCTAATTTGGCTGTCAGTCAACATCCCAATTACGGAATGCGTGACTTGGTTAAGCTTGACCTTTTAACCGGTTAAAAACCGTATTACTTTTGAACTTATTAGTACATTGTCTCGTGTAACGGTTATAGCGGTTTCATAACATAAGGCTTGCATTGAAGTGATGTAAGTGATGGAACCGTGTCAAGGTGAGGCGATGCAATTGAAGAGCTTTTTGTCTGGGTGAAAGAACTCGTAGCAGAAGGTCAGCTAAAATCGTGATCACCAAATACATCCCATCGTAATCTAGATCTCTGGCTAGCTTCATCGCATTTATGTTGGACAATAGCATTCGTAGTGTCATGTCCTTCGTTTGCATCCCTTAAGGTATAAAATAAAACCATCCTTAAGGCTATTAGCTCACGTGCGCACTTGTGAACCCGCTCGTAACAACGGCCTCTCGATGGCAACTCACATATTTATTTGAAATAGACAGATAATACACCACACGTAGCTCTCTCAGTTACAAACTTCATCATCATCATCATATCAGTCCTCTGCCGGACATAGGCCTCCTAAGAGTGCCTCAATGACCGGCCCAGCGCCACCCGCATCCAGCGGACTCCCGTGACCTTTACCAGGTCATCAGGCCGCCTTAGATTTAACCACGGGGCGCCGCACGGTACGTGGTCGCTACTCGAGAACCGCACCGCCCCAACCGCCATCGGTTCTATGTGCAATGTGCATACTTGCTAGTAAGGAACAAGGCTAGGCTGAAGATCGTTGAGCAATGTCGAAAAGTTGCTGCTCTGTCTTGCTAATATTAATGTAATGCCATTATAATGTACGTAATTATAATGCTAGTTTCCATAGGTACTAAAAATATCCACCTAATCAACATTAGGTGGACATTATTAAATTGGAAAATAGCATTTAAATAAAATACGCTCGAAAACGTCACATACTGCCTCTGAATATAATAATATAAATAAACATCATTCCAAATATATACCTATTTAAAAGATTGTAAGGCCCATTTAATGTTTCCCAATAAAAAACAGCGATATTCTAGTGATGTCCCCTTATGTCACTAAAACAACTCGAATCGCGGCCCAATTCACCTTGTCATTAACTGTCATTAAATATGTTAAATAGAGCTCTTTTCTGTAACGCTTGCATAACGCAAGGCTTGCGGGCTGAAGTGTGACGTAACATTGCGGACACCGTGTCAAGGTGGTGCGATGCAATTGAGCTTATTGTGAGACGCTATAGTAGGTCGAACATCGGCAGATGTCTTTTAAGAGAGTAAGTATCAATTGAACCAATTAAGAATATAGTTCATTGCTTTATTGGAGATAGTCTATCGATTGACAGCGATATGGGCAAGGACACGAAAGTTACTCATATAAATTGTATGACAAATTTTCGTTTCACAACGAAATCAATTAAATTGCAGACGAATTAATAGTACAATGTTTTTCATCACATTTGCGAGAAAATAAATAGCTCCAGAACCAATCCTAATTGAAAAAATCGCTAATTTCACCTCCAGTCCATGATTGCATTGATCGCTGGGGCGTCCTTGCGAGAGCAGTGCGCAGTTGCGGAGAAGTATTCTTGTGGAACGCGGCAAACTAGATTTTTTACGCCAATCTCGTCACACACAAACTCATAACTCCCTCGGGATTTATGGAAATCTATAACTCCCGTGGGAGGTAAATCAGCTGTAACTGCTCTATACAGCAGTACAACCTGCGTGCAATAAGAACCTTTACGAGCAAGTGTGATGAAAAGCCTTAACGATGGTCCAAAATTTGTTCCTTACCCGTATCTAAGGTGCTATGCGATTTAAGGTTTACTCATGGACACACTGTACAGTGTTACCGGCATAAAGGCTTTTTAGAAAACATAATTAAATGAATTAACCACAAAATTTAGTTTCCTAAATCCGCACCTTCAATGTATTAGGTGCACGGCGTAAGACAATGTCGTAGTAAACAGAAAATAAAGGGTCGTCATTTGCACTTACGAGTACCTGTCATTTTACTTTGCTTTACATTGCGGGCAATTTAAACTTAGAAAATAAATAAGATCGGAATTATAGTTTTTATTAAACTTCAGCTCATGGGTAGTTTAAGGAACTACATAACCTACTTAAAGTAAAGTCAGCACGCCAATTACATACTGTATGTCCGTGTATGTGAGTAATAATAATAATGATGTGACGACCCCATCGCCCACTGGGTTTCCAGTGCAATCAGTCAACGTAGGGCAGCTTGTGGCGAGCTGTTAGGGATTAGCAACCCTACGTACCTGAGTGCTCCTGAGGGTGTTCTGTGGGTTGGTTGTATGAATAGGTCCCCCGCTTCTGGCTTGCCTTAACCGGCTGTCTAGAGTTGAGTCGCTGAAGCTGTTGCTCGGGGATGGCTGTGATCACCTAAGTGGCGAGTTGGCTATATGTTTAAAGTCCAGTGCCACCTTTCAACCCCCAGTTCTCTGCACCATTTTTAATGTCGAAATTTATAGGGGCCCATCTAGCAGAGTCATCATCATTATCAGGTATACGTTGGTCATGACCTAGAGAAGCTGATGATCCTAGGTCAAATGGACACCAGGCGTGCTCAAGGTAGAGCACCCACGAGATGGTCTGATGCTGTAAAGAAGGTGGTTGGCGGCAGTATGCAGAGTGCGACCCACATGGCTTATGACCGCACTATATGGAGACAGAGCATACGTGGTCGCGATCCTCAGTAATGAGGGACTGAGGAAGAAGAAGATCTAGCAGAGGGCGAGTCACCGTCTGCTGGAGATAAAAATGTCATCAGCCATTAGTCCATCATATTCACCTAATAATCCGGTTCATTTACTCGTAGATTCCATCAACCAGCAATATCCTCTGTGTGCGTCCCATGACACGGGCAGGGACAGCATCCGCTCGGTGTACCCCTTGAATTTCATTGAAAATATTGTCAAAAGGGCCTGTACGTTTTGTCTATGTTGTACTCGGTTGGTACTTCGGCTCCGCGCACGCGTACCAAAGGTCGGGGAAACCATTGTCGCATGAGCGGAAAAGACATACAATAATGATTAAAAAAAATCTTTATTTACTTGCATAATACGAATTATAAAGCTGGTAGCGTTATGGTATCTACCCTCTCATGTAGAACACAAATAACCCACGGCCCCGAGCTTCAGGACCGATCATTGTGGCTCTGTTTGGTAAAGGTCGTGGTAGTCCGCTGGATGCGGGTGGCGCTGGGCCGGTCATTGAGGCACTCTTATAGGAGGCCTATGTCCAGCAGTGGACGTCCTTTGGTTGTAATGATGATATACATTTATTATGATTGTGATTATTGTATCATTTTTTGAAAGTCAGGCGTTAAAAAGTTAACCGAGACAACACCTGTGATGAGTGAGACATAGTTTTTGTTTTCGCAATAGTACGTGGGGCGTGTCTTTTGGAATTACACTTGACTGATGTACTATGAATATAGCCGCAGCAAACCATTTCATTCGATTACGCCGCGCTTGCATCACGGACCTTGACACGTTACATCACAAGGTGAAGATCAGCTTATGTAATGTGCATGTTGGCCAACTGCACTACACGTCCCTGCGACTCCATTCTGCTACTTACAATTCCATTCCAATCTCATCCTATGTATATAGAAACAAACGTCACTTATCCTGAGGAACTGGATTTCAAATATGTTTTTCGTATTAATAATGACCGCGTGAGTAACCGTTTACTTAGTCTTAGAGACCTTTACAAGAAAAGATGTTTTGCCGAAGGAAGTCTACTTTTTTTTTTGTTTTTTTAGCTGTGGAATGCGTTGCCGTTGTCACTAAGACAGTGCCCGTCTGTCGCGTCACTCAAGAGTCATTTAAAGAACTTGTGGCTTTCCAATAACTAGTGAATTGGTTAAATACAGTTTTAAAATTTTATTAACTTACTCATATTTACGACATTTGTATGGATATATATAATGTATATATTTACCGATTACATTTATGCATATATTATAAGTTTTATTTTTCATATATATATATTGCATCTGTTTTATTTGTATTGTACATGGTTTAAGTTTGTCTATCTTATTCTACCTACCTTGCACTCAATTGCTCAAAGGTTAGCTGGAAGAGATCCCTTATAGGGATAAGCTCGCCTTTGTACTTTAACGCTTTGTGACCTCTTTATGTTTCAACCTGTAATTGTGTACAATAAAGTGCTTACATACATACACACATACTTTCAGCGTTTTGGTGGGTGGCTACCTGGAACCGCGAAATAAATCGTAACAGCCATATTGTGCTACTATTTAAGCGCCAAACCTACCGCGCGTTAGTGATAGACGAGGCGAAGCGAATCGGGCAGTCTTGGGTAACATGTCGCGAGCCCGAAACCCATATACACCCTCTGTCCCATATAAGGGATAGAAGATCTTAAAACAGGCCATGTTATTTACAAGGTATTTAGGGTCCCGCTGTCAGGAAATAAATGATGTTTGATTTAATTATTTTGCTAGTTCTTCGGTCCCATAATATCCGGTAACAATTATATTCTATACACTTCCCGTAACGCGAGACATGGGTCTCATTTTTTTTAAGTTTACCAACAATTGTGTATGTCATTACACCTGGTAAAATACACATGCAAACAATCTTGGAGTAACGTAACAACTACTTATAGATTATTTTTATTATAGATAAACTCCACATGCGATATTATAGTGAAGAAAAAAAAATAAAAATAAAAATGAACTTAAATAAACTGAGACTTACTCTCGCGCTCGTTTACTTATTGAGATATGATTCTAGATACATAGAAATATTATACGTTATTCTGAACTCGCAGTGATGTTATACAAGCAAAATAGCGACAAAAAGATAACAAGATACATGCCAAACTCATAGAGAAAAATGCTTGATACAGAGGAACCTTTAAGGTTGTATAATAACGCTATAGAGAGCTGTCAAAATCGTCTTACGGACCCACCCTACCCAAGCGCCGTAATGACGTCACGCCGTGTACAGGGACTGTGACATGACAGAGTGATGCTTAATACTTAGCTTTGCGGTGGAGGAAAACACCGTGAGGAAGCCTGCATATCTACGAAGAAATTGAAATGTTTATGTGAAGCCCCCAACCCGCACTGTGTCAGTGTGCCCGTTCCCTCTCGTCCGTGAGAGGAAGCTTGTGCCCAGCAGCAGGACGTATATGGGCTGATGATGATGATGATGATGATGCTGCTACATGCTGTTAAACGAAAGGAAGTTCTTGAACACGATTCAAATATGGTTTCGACTTGTCAAAAACGCTTTTCCGAATCGCCAATAGTCGCTAGAAAATGAGGTCAGGAACGATCGATTGGCTTACCTTTGTAACTATAGGGCGAATATATTGCATAAGTTGACTTGTTTAGTTTTAAGCTGTTTTTCCACAGCTGACGCAAGGAGAGGATTGAATCTAAATTACATACACGTTGACTAAACGTTGACGTTGATAAATGTCTAGGTTACAGCGGATAATATGAAATTTCCCGGTCTGCTTACTAAGCTTTGTATAGGAATTTTAACATGATATATATCCTCTTCAACTTGTGTTGTTTTAGCTCCGGAAACTTCAAGTGTTCGTACCTCTCATTGTCTTTCTCTCTCTCTTTGGATCCCACAACTTTGATAGGTACTGGTTAGTCACTATTTTGGAAGCGATATTAATGCCCAGTATGCCAAATTATACCATTATATTACATTACCATTATACCGTCGCCTGTTGCGCGCTTGCGATTCCAGAAGAATAACAAGCGCATTGCCCTCCTTTTATAGGCTTGAAGATTTATTGTATTGAAGAGCTAAAGAGATTCCTTAGATTTCATAAAAACAGAAATGAATAGGATGATTCCGTTCGTATTCCTTTACTCCACGGTCTTCATTTCTTGGAATCCCAAAACAGTACCCCTTTTCCAAATCCGTTGTGCCTAAATCAAGCTGTAAAATTTACGAGTAGGGTTAATTTGAATGATCCAAAGAAGAGCATTATGTGTCCACCACCACTAACCGCTTATAATCGTGAGTTAACCAACTGCTATATATAGCGGCTTGCGCAAGCGCCGCTGTGGTAAGTCGCTGTAATGTTTAATTTGCTATTACTCCACGCTCAAGGCTGAAAGGTGGAATCAATAGTTCATACATATTTACAGGGTTATTACTATCTATATTTCTGTTACCGGCCAATTGGATGGCAACACGGGCGTTCCGGGAAATATAGCTTGTGCTATTGGAATTATTAAATGAGAATATTAGCAACCGCATATCAGTTGTGAGAATAGATAACCAGAAACGTCTGAAACTAACTATGAGAGTCAAGATATTGATAAGGAATATGCCATTATACATGAAGTACCAGAAAAAAACAATAATTTCCTATGAATATGTTCCGCAACTATACACACTAAATGCTCACCGTTTGCTCTGCGTGTGTTATAAATCGTTCACGAATGTAGTTTTCCCAGAGCAATTATTAAGTAATGTCGTAATGTTCAGTTTTGTCACTCCACGGCCGCCGTTGCATAAAGCGGTACATTACAACACTAATTGCCGCGGAGCGTTAGCTTATTATATTGTTTAGTTTCAGTTTTTGTGAACGTCTGCTAATAATTGTAGGATCTTCATTCAATATTTTTCTGGGAAAGATACACATGTTTTTTGGAGGCCAATTTGTCTCGTAGGTGCTCTAACTAAACTATATACTCGTATACTCAGTCAATCACATTTTTTATATAAAATAAGTAACTTCCTGACCTGATTCCTCACTATCTTCCTGATGGCATCTGATGGTAAGTGATGATGAGGTCGAGGGTGTTGCATGCGTACTTATACAAGGTATAACAATAATACTATGGAAACCTAAAAAGGTTACAATCAGTATCGAATTGCGATTCCGAAAATCACTTCCTTTTTTAAACAACTTAAAAAACACATTTTATGGAAACTAGCCTATGCACTCTCGGTTTGAAAACGGGTACTTCTCTTCTTTGTGTCATTCTCCTCGATGCTGATGGTCGTAACCCCGTGTCATCTTTTCAGTTACCTTCGCTGACAGTTTTCGGCGACCATGACTCGTAGAGCCGAGGGTAGCGCGGGCTTAGTCCGTTCATCTGTTTACTCAGAGTGATAATACACTGGCAAATAATTAACAGACATACGCGGATTATTGGGGTGTGTATGTTATTTTGGCCGTACATTAACCGTATCCGTTGTGCACCATGTTTCGCCAACACCACACTTCGCAGGCATCAATGCGTCGGTTGGCTCCGGTCCAGGGTCCAAATCTCGGCGCCATATAAGAAGTTCAAGAACACCACTCTCAGAACCAGTTTGATCTTTTTTATCTATATCTATATATTGTAAACAAAGTCAAAGTCGGTAAAATATACGAAAAAAAAATCAATTTCTCGTACATTTGGAACGGTACGAGTCGGTGGTGATAAAACGTTCGCCGCGAATGGTAGTTTTTATATATATATATATATATATGTTCAAAACCTTCAAGACTCAAAAACAAATTTTTATGCTCATCACACTAATACTCGGAACTTGAATCCGGGACCATCAGCACGGCTAGCACAAGACGGCGTTTCTTTCTGTGTGTACAAATTATAAAGAGACGAATAGTCTATTTTGCGCGTGAGACAGCTCGCGCGCCGTCTTGTGCAGTCATCATCAAAAGTACCCATATGGAGGGGACAAAATAAATAATAATAAATAAATAAATAAATATTAGGGCACATTTTATACACAAATCGAACTAGTGTTATGGGTACTAGACGACGATATATCTAATAGATATATACTTAAATACATAGAAAACATCCAAGTCTCAGGAACAAATGTCTCTGCTCACCACAGAAACAAATGCCCTTACCGGGAATCGAACCCGGAACCTCTAGCTTCGGAGGCAATGACACTACCAACTAGGCTAAACAGGCCGACGAAACTGACAAAAGCTCTTATTCCCTTATAATAAGGACTTTTTAACTTTTCAAATGTGTAGCTACTTTTGATGCTGACCGTGCTAACCGTGCAGCTTCGCAAGCAGAGCCAGCCACTGACCACTAGGCTAAAGCTACAAAGACCACAAAACTGCTTACTTGATTTCAGATTTAAAATTGCTAACGTAAATTTCTTTACAGAGAAAATAACCGCCTATACTCCACTTGGCTTTACTGTAACTGTAGTTAGTTTGGGGATTTGCAATGTTGGCACCTTAGGTTGTCAATCTAAAGTAAGAGAGCGGATATAGAAAAAATAATCTTCGTAATATTTAAAATAGTCAAATAAATGATGTTTGCAAAAATGAGCCGATTTCAACTTTTTTCTGTGAGTAGTTGCCTTGGTGACGTCTCTTGTGTCATTTAGAAACACAGTTGATTGACCCCAATCCAAATTTATTACCTAGGGCACTAGACAAAAGCAATCCTTGAAAACCTATAAAAACCGCTAACGCAATTAAAGGATGCGATTACAAATAGCCTTAATCGGTCATAAATAAATGCGCATAGACAATAACTTACAAAACAGTCGTAACAACGTCCTGCGATTACCTGTATAAAAGTTTTTCGCCGCATTACCAATATTCGCTGGCAACACAGTGACGAAACGGTTCCGCCGGTGTTGACACGCGTTCGCTTACGTTCGGTTACTTCATACACGCTGAATGTACATATGAGTGGTACACCCTGTATGACTGAAACGGGTACATTACAGTAAAACTTTAAAAGCTAGGCATAACATAATCGGCGAGTACATCACTCACCTTCGGTTTGCTGACGATATAGCAGTCTTGGCTGAGACCATGGAGGAGTACAATGCTCAATGGACTCAGTAAAGCCTCCGAGCGAGTGGGTCTAAGGATGAGCATGGACAAGACGAAGATCATGTCAAATGCCCATGTAGCACCAACTCCCGTAACAACCGGACACTACGCTCGAAGTTGCAGACTATTACATATACCTCGGACAGACTGTCTAGTTAGGTAAGTCCAACTTCGAGAAAGAGGTTAATCGTCGAATACGACTCGGCTGGGTAGCGTTCGGGAAGCTACGGCACATCTTTTCGTCCAATATTCCGCAGTGTCTCAAGACGAAAGTCTTTGACCAGTGTGTGTTACCAGTGATGTCATATGGTACTCAAAGTCACCCAAAGAGCAATGGAAAGGGCTATGCTGGGAGTTTCTCTGCGTGATCGCATCAGAAATGAGGCCATCCACAGCAGAACCAAAGTGAACGATATAGCCTTTCCAATCGCTAAACTTAAGTGGCAGTGGGCGGGGCACATAGCGCGCAGAACTGATGGCCGTTGGGGCGGAAAGGTTCTCGAGTGGCAACCACGGACCGGAAGGCGTAGCGTGGGGCGTGGGCAGGCCCCCCACACGGTGGACTGATGACCTGGTAAGGGTCGCGGGTGTCCGCTGGATGCGGGTGGCGCAAGACCGGTCATTGTGGAAGTCTTTGGGGGAGACCTATATCCAGCAGTGGACGTCATTCGGCTGAAATGATGATGATGACAGTAAAACTTGGCAAGAGACAGTCGCTTTTCTACTAGAAATATTTACAAATTCTTTTAAAATCAAAATTCAGACGAGTGGCAATATGCTGACGGCATTATCCCGCTGCACTGCCAACGATACCTAAGTATAAAAGGGCTTGACTTGAGTTACACTTACAGAAACATCTTGAATTTATGCTTAAATAAATGACTATTATGGGTCAATTTTTCCCAAAATCGAACTAGTCCCATAGTACGCTCAATAAGGCTTGTGTTATGGGTACTAGACGACGATATATTTAATAGATATATACTTAAATACATAGAACACATCCAAGTCTCAGGAACAAATATCTATAAATGTCGATTTATGAAGGAAAATGTTGAAAAAATACCATTCATATTACCGTGTATAAGTGAAAACTTATTTATCGGAAGTTTTTTTAATAGACCGAGGCTCCGTTTTACAAAGATGCAGGCTAATCACGTAACGTAACACTAACTACTAATGGTACACGATAACGGTACGGTAAAGATACGGTAACGGTACGGTAACAGTACGGTAACGGTATGGTAACGGTTACTACGGTAATTTTTCGAACGTACGATACGTTGGGTAGACCTGTCATTTTCAGTATGTAAAATGACATTTAGGCCTACTTTATGCACGCTCAAAAACGTTGTATACTTACCCCGCTGTTAAACCAGAATCTTATCTGACATACAATCCAACGGATCCTATTAAATTCCCGGCTAGAAGGCCAATATCATAATACGTTTCTGTACTACTGTTAGCTTGTCTATCTTTTGTTCCTGTTCTCCACTCAATTGATCAAACGTTGTCTGGAAGAGATACATACATTGTCGGTCTGCTTGGCCTAGTTGGTAGTGACACTGCTTCCGATGCTAGAGGTCCTGGGTTCGAATCCCGGTAAGAGAATTTGTTTCTGTGGTAAGCAGAAACATTTATAAATCTACTAAATATCGTCGTCTAGTACCCATAACACATACCTTATTGAGCATACTGTGGGGCTAGTTCGATCTATGTAATAAACTTGTCCCCTAATATTTATTACTAGCTGTTGCCCGCCACTTCGACCGCGTCTTCGCTCCTATTGGTCGCAGCGTGATGTTATATATCCTAAATAATAATAATGTTATATATCCTAATGTTATATATCCCAGAGTAAGCAATTACTATGGGGATAGGCTCATCGAAAAGCGCTTACCATATTTACTTAACGCCTTACCTGCGGCTATTAGAAAGGAGGGAAACAAAAATAAATTATAAGAAGCATTGCTCAAATACTACCTCGTCAGTATTTAAATACAATATACCGTAGGTATTATAAGTTTGTATACTCGTAGATTAAGACTTAACCACTAATTACTTATATATAGACTCATGGATCCCACAGTCAAACTTTGCAAACAGTTTTTCGGGACGTTGTATTTTTAAGTTTTTGTCAAATGTTTTGATAAATAAATAAATAAATAAAATAAATAAATAAAGCCTTCCTCGATAAATTGACTATCCAACACAAAAAGAATTTTTCAATTCGAACCAGTAGTTCCTGAGATTAGCGTGTTCAAACAAACAAACTCTTCAGCTTTATAATATTAGTATAGATTGTTATTATTTACAAATATAATTAATATAACAAAATTTTCATTTGTTTAACTTTTTAAATAGGTAAACGGTGCACTATCAACCATCGAACAGACTATAGACCTTCCGGAGGGTTTCGCCACCGCCCGCCGATTGCATTTCCACCGCTTGCGACAAGAAAATGCGCGGGCGCACTTGATCGATTGCCCGCCATTAATAAGCCATATTAATGCTTAATGAGGAAATTAATCAGTAATAAGCACAACTATGATAGGTAGAATTGATTTTAAATGAAGGAAAACATCAGGAAACCGGTCTAATCATAATAGTCTGGTTTCCACCTGGGTTGAGTCAGATGGCAGTTGCTTTCGTAAAACTAGTGCCTACGCCAAATCTTAGGATTACGAGTACCTACTCGTAATCCCAAGATTTGGAGCGGAGTCCGTGATCCTTTACCAATAAGCTACTGTAAATTATTAAATGATTATTTGTACAGTTTTTTCTTTAGACCCAATGGTAGTTTCGAGCTGAGGTTCAAACCCACGACCTGCAAATTACAAGTCGCGTGTTTTACCGCTCTGAATCAGTGGCTTGTAGGCACGAGTTTGTAATAATCTCGAAACAGATTGACAGAGGCACATCGAGTGTTTACGTTACCGTGTCAAAATATAGAAACGTAACGCCAAGGACGTCCATAACGGCCCATGAGGTAACGGTAACGCAAGGGTTGGTGTAACGATTTGCACAACGTAAACGAAACTGTGTTGTATTGTAATTGATTTGTTTTGCAAATAATTGCGATAGCCAATAACGAATTGCAAATTCTGATCGAAATTTTGTTAAGTGGTGCTATGGCATATCGGCCAGTTTTTATTATTAATAATAATAATTCTTTATTCGGATAACTAAGATCCATTGATTAGTAATAATTACAAAGAGCCCTTATAAAACTTTTGTGAGTGGTTGTGGTTACTTAAAAACTATTTTAATTACAAATTAATAACTTCTGTCAATAAGTCAATGATCAGCAGTCAGTTATGACTACTAATCATCAAATTATTGACACGAAGGTATATGGGGGAGTCAGGTTTGCTGGCAAACATATCCAAAATTTAATTGGACGCACCAGTGAAGCGGATCTCTTTCGCATGATGGCATCAAACCGTGTCCGTGTGAGCCTCAGCAAACATTAGTGATGCACTATGGAGTTATTGGTTGAGTTGATGGCCGATGGGGCAGACGAGTTCTGGAGTGGATACCGCTTGCCTTGTGGGACGTCCTCCCGCCAGGTGGACCGACCACCTGAAGAGAGTGGCGGGAAGCGCACGGATGCATGGAGCCAGAGGTATGTACTATTACTTATTCTTTGCTTGGAGCGAGAGTGGCAGCGTGAATTAGGGATGACAACTTTGTCCAATTGTCCAGCAGTTGACGACCGCGGGCTGAAGATTATGATAATATATAGGGTCGTCAGCAAGTCAGACCTATGCTGACCAACATTACTATTCTAGTACGTACGACGCTTCACCCTACGCGGAGAAGAGAGAAGAAGAAACTTGTCAAACTTTCCATACATTCAAATTTTAACGAACACAGCTTACGATTACAGACGGTTTGGTGCAACCCAGCCTAAGTTACTCCCCCACCTCCGTAACATAACCGACTACGGAAACGTTATCGGGGTCGCAAGTGTTATTACAGATTCTTATTATCGTTATCCCACCACAGTTGCATCCTGAAGGATGCCCAGAGTCGACTACCAATCAATGATTGGCGTCGGTACTTGTTTTTGATTCCAGCAATTATGATAACGCCTAAATATTTTTATTTAAGTACAATCTGGTTCTTTTTCAATTCACACACAATTCGAACAGTGACACTTAATATATTTATTATGGTCGAATTATTTTTCACATACATATTTTTCATTTCGCATAAGTTTCGTTTATCTGACCTGACCATTAAACCGTTGACTTTTCATGCCTAAATCTGGGTTGCACCAAACCGTCTGTAATCGTAAGCTGTGTTCGTTAAAATTTTAATGTATGGAAAGTTTCACAAGTTTCTATGGGATGACAGCTGCCAGCGCTGTATTTAACGTTGACCAGTCTGTGATCGTAAGTCAGTGCAACCCAGCCTAAAATGTCATTGTATCTTGTTCTAGAGCCCATTAGGTTATGTTAGGTTTGGATAGCGGCGGGTGGAGGGAGTCCTACATAACCCCCAAATGGCCTTCCCGGGTTGGTTGGTGGTTGAGCATAAAGCATTTTCACGCTGTCAAAAAATAAGAATAAACAAAGTTAGGTTTCTTTTGTAGGTACAGTCAGCATCAAAAGTAGCTTTATAATAAATACTTTTTCTCATATCAATCGTGAAACCTGTACGGTTTCAAAAAAAAGAAATGATATTGGAATTAAAACAGTCGAAACGAATCAGCTACGAAAATGTTCATGCTAAACATTAGTAAACCTAACCTAATAAATAGGTCATTATTATCTGGGATTGGGTTAAACTCACTTAAATATTCAGGTCTAGGTACTAAAGCTAGATAAACTTGCTAAACGCCAACATAACCTCAAAACGCGAATATCTGCGAGATTAGGCTGCGCAAGCGCGCTGTTGCAACGCGGTGCAAGGTTGCTTGCGACACCGAATGCAGGCGAACTCTGCTCGTGGGTCAATTGATACTTTCGTTTCGCATTCCAATACGGTATCAATTCGACGGCCTGTTTAGCCTAGTTGGTAGTGACACTGCTTCCGAAGCTAGAGGTCCCGGGTTCGAATCCCGGCCAGGGCATTATTTGTGCATTTAGCACGAATTTTTGTTCCTTGGTCTTGGATGTTTTTTTATGTATGTAAGTATGTATTTATCTATATAAGTATGTATATCGTCGTCTAGTACCCATAGTACAAGCTTTGCTTAGTTTGGGACTACATCGATTTGTGTAAGATTGTGTCGCCCAATATTTATTTATTATTATTATCATTTAATGTGTAGCGTAGATCCTGTCAACTGTCAAATCTCACATGTTCTGACGTCACTTCTGTCAACAGTTCTGAATTTTGCTGCGGGTCTATTAAGTCAATTATTTTGTACTATAGCTAAAATTAATATATTTTCAGTTTTTATTAATAAATAAACAATTTTGTTTAATTTTTAATGTACCATGTTTAATTTGAGAATGTACTTAGTATAATACATGTTTATTTTATATACTTTGAAACTCTTAAAACTGCATTAAGGATATTTTATTAATATTTGTACGCCAATCTTGGTAGAGAAACTTGGTAGGTTGTCTGGAAGAGATCGCTCTTAAGCGATAAGACCACGTGTTTTCTACCTCTACCTACTTCCATGTTTCTGTTTTCTTTTATATTTGTAACTAATTTATTTGTGTGAAGTGTGCAATCAAGATTATTTGTATTGTATTGTAGAACAAATATACTTATAGTGAGACCAAATATATTTTTATAAACCCTGTAAGATCTTGAAATGTACCTCTGTGTTTCATAAATAAACTATCTCTCTCTCTCTCTCTCTTTCTCTCTCATGAGCCCAGCTCGGCTTGAGAGGCAACCCTTGGCAGTTGTTTTGTAGCAACCAATTTCAGAAACTATAGTTGCAATATGACGCTGTCATGAAGTAACTGTCAGAACCACTGGCAATCAGCCACACGTCATGCCAAGGTTACATATATTATATCACTGAATATCACAAAATATTAAGTAAATATTTAAATAGTTAGTGCCTCGTGGTGCTCATTGAAAACTATCTTTGTTATATAAAATTCAAATATGTTCTCAATAAGTGAAATGTTAAATTTCTTTTGAGAAAATAAAGTTCTTTAACCCGAAAATGTTCCAAACAACCCGTACTGTCCATACTATCCATCATCATATCAGCCGAAGGACGTCCACTGCTGGACGTAGGCCTTCTATCCATAGTTATATAATGAATGCCAAAGTGTGTCTGTCAGTTTGTCTGTTACCTCTTCACACTTAAACCGCTAAACCGATATAGATGAAATTCGGTATAGAGATAGTTTGAGTTCCGGAAAAGGAGATAAGATAGTATTTTCCCGGAAATCATCCCTTAAGGGGAGGTGAAATGGAGATACGATTTAAACGAATTCCATGCAGACGAAGTTGCGGGCAAAAGCTAGTAACCTATACAGACACACTTAGGCACGAGTGAATAGGCATATTCTGGGTGAGCTCGCTTCATCGTCGGCCTCATCTTTGCCCCCTGGCTAGATGCTGGCCAAGAGCAAACCGATTTTTAATAAAATAAAAGAAACCAATAAACCGACAAAGGTATACGAACTCATAAAGTTTACCTCTTTACATTAATTTATTAGTACAGTACAGATAAAGCATCAACAGGTAAATGTAACAAGTTAATGAGGCCCACGTGAACGCCTCACGTTTTTATAATTTAAAGAAATCTTTATAATGTTTGGGCAACTGTTTCCATTGAAATTATTTTTAGGGTTCTGTAGCCGATAACTTCATGATGTCCCGACCCTTCCCAAATTCGAAATTTTTTTCACGTTCTACAGAGAGAAAAAATTTTTAAAATGCAAAAAGGTAACTATAAAAGGTGTCAATTTCAAGATAAGCCAAGTGAAGGTTTAGGATTTTTTTAGCAAACTCACTGGATTTATTTGTAATTGTTAAAACAAACAACAAAAGTTCTTGGTCATAATAACACGACAAAAGGCTCATAGACGTCACAGGGGACGAAAGAGACGAGAGAGCATTAGCGTTGCAATTTAGCGAGGAAATGCTGCCAGCATTTTACTATGCCCCCCCCCCCTGCCCATTTTTTTAAAATATATTTTAAGCTTTGATTTAGTTATATCTGTATACAATTTGTACTTAAATAAAAAAACTCGACTACACATAACACCACTCAACACGTGATATTTATTAGTGGCGTGTTCCTGGTGTTGAGTAAGAACTTGACTAAGTACATAACACATGATATTGAGTTGTCTCTGGTCATGCTTTTAAAAAGGAGTCTACTCGTAGCTCGTCTCGCCATCGCTGACGAGATTTGCCGTGTCTCCGTTTTGAGCGGTCAGGCTGCCACTCAGTGGCAAGTATTCATATTTATTTCAACTTTAATAGGCACCAATCCCATTTCAATAACAGTGCATCCTGCTTATGCAATTTTGACTATGTTTCTATGCAAGAAAGAGATCAGCTCATCGAAAATAAAATATCCACACATTTTTAACACATGAAAAATATGTTCTAGAATTGGTCCGGCAACCCCTTCCAATTGGTATCATTTGTTTTTGGAAAATTAACGTAAGATAACGGTAGGAACCTTTAACGTAGTGACAATTCGCGCTTGGCAGTTTTATTTTTCTATGAAAACGTGACCGAGAAACAATGTATTATTGTATACATATTCAGTTCGTAATTCTTAACGAACAAACAAATGGAAGTCAAGCTGAGTAAACTTATTGTTTCATGTTACTGCGATTAATAAACATAAAATAAAATAAAAACTTAGTAGCCTATTGGTTCAAGCATCGGTCGGGGGTTGGATTCTGCGAAGAAATTCAAAGGTTTATGTGAAGTCCCCAACCCGCACTGAGCCTGCGTGGTATGAGAGGAGGCCTGTGGCTGATTTAATTTATTTATCTACAAAAGTGTTTACAGGACTAAAGATAAATCAAATACACCCAGAAAATTCAACTACGAGTATAAATGGATTAAAATTAGGTACTAATTATTACAAATTCAACACTAATTACCTTTTCACAGCCTAGCATCCATAACCTTTTTATATACCACGTCGGTGGCAAACAAGCGTACGGCCCGCCTGATGGTAAACGGTTACCGCAGCCTATGGACGCCTGCAACTCCTAGGGGTGCCACATGCGCATTGCCGACAGATACCTCACAGAGTCCCAGGCATTCACTTCTCACAACCACTTCACTTCACCAATTCATTTCTAACTGAAGCAAATATTTAAAAGGAGGCTTCCTTAGGGCATCTGCAGTGCCACCTGATGTACAATTGTTGTTCAAAAATTTTAGTATTGGATCACATTAGTAATGGATCTTGACACCACGAGATTATAGCACATCAGGCAATGCTGGGTTTGAGGTAGTATGAAGTTACGAGTTTGTTACACTTTTTGGTTTTTCGAGGATATTTTGGGTATTATTTAAAAAAAAACTAGGTTTTGACTTTTTAAAATAAATTGTCAATAATGTCACTTCAGAAAAGTAATAAAAATACACATAAGCCATCTTTGAAGAAAAAAAATTTTTTTTTCAACTGAGACCACTTGGAAATAATCGCTGGCCCGCTAAATAGCCCACCGTTTAATTTTTTGCTCCTGTTACAGGGCCCACCCGGTATAACTACATTGATCATAAAAAAACACGTGAGCTACTGACAAGCATATTATAATCAGGATGACACGTATATCCGATATACATTATTGACAATTTATTTTAAATTTTGCCACCGACGTGGTATATAAAAAGGTTATGGATGCTAGGCGGTAACACCGTTGTGTTACCGCTGTGAACTCGGCTTTAGGAACGTGACCCGTCCCCCCGTGTACTGTTCACGTGTACTCTGCTGTCCGTTTGTATGGAGTATTATTATATAAATGTGAAGCACGTTGGATCTTGTGACGGGGTAATATTTCAAAATCTGTTGATTTTTCGGTAATTTGTAAAACCCTGCGTGGGTTAGAATAGCGCTAACCCCTTTCATCCAGTGGGTGTCGCAACTATGGGAATAGGGGTGGAGTGTGTTGTTATACGCTGGGCTAACAACCTATCAAATCAAATGTGTGCTTCAAATTATGGAAATTGTGTCAAATGAAATTATTTCATTTCATTTCTATCACTTCAATATCACATAATATCCATCTTTAAACCTATAATCGCTAAATAAATTGTAGAAAATCTCACACAAATCGACCAAGTCGCAAACTAAGCAAAGCTTATATTATGGGTACTAAGCGATGATATACTGCTTCGCAGTTTGGCAAAACTACTTATTTAAGGTACACGTATTTTGTATTTTAATTTTAAGTACTAATAAAAATAATACAACATAGTAATATCTTATATCCATACCCACCACCACCATATCAGCCGAAGCACGATTGCTGGACATAGACCTTCCCCACTTTCATGAGGGGTAAATATACATACTTAAATACATAGAAAACATTCAAGACTCGGTAACAAATATTCATGCTCATCAAACAAATAAATGCCCTGACTGGGGTTCGTACACGGGACCACCTGATTCGTAGGCAGGGTCACCACCAACTAGGCTCAGTCGCCAGTGTAAGTGGTATGTATGTATAATTTATTTATTTAACGATATTTGAACATTTTAACAAAAAAACCGACTTCAAACGATTTATTCGTCCATTTCTCGTGCACATACTTAATGCAATTTTAAGACTTATATGGTTTTCTCATGGATGCCATTGTCAGAATTGGACCAAATTGAAATATGACCACACGGGAAGCACCAGCTTTCAAATGAAAAGAGAATCATCAAAATCGGTTCACCCAATCAAAAGTTCTGAGGTAACAAACATTAAAAAACAGTCGAATTGAGAACCTCCTTCTTTTTTGAAATCGGTTATAAGTAATCATTTCCTTAGGTTTATCGCTGTTGGAAGCTTGAAGGCACAAAGTTATGGGAGCCTTGGGCTTCAATCGTACGCCTCCCAAACGTTGCGGGTTCGAATCTAAGCTCATGCAACTGAAGTCATCATCATCATCATCATCATGTCAGCCGAAAGACGTTCACTGCTGGACATAGGCCTCCCCCAAAGACTTCCACAATGACCGGTCCTGCGCCACCCGCATCCAGCGGATACCCGCGACCTTCACCAGGTCATCAGTCCACCGTGGCCTGCCCACGCTTCGCCTTCCGGTTCGCCAACTGAAGTACTAAGTGTCATTTGATATTTATCAATTATCATTTTGAAAGCCTAGACGAAATTTAAAAATGTATGTATGTATGTATGTATGGCTTTATTGTACATAAAACACGGTAAAATGACAAACAAACAAAATGTTTAAGTAAAGCACCGCACCCGCACTATGCCAACGTGACTGGCCATTATCTACTACGAGAGGAGGCTCCGGCCCAGCATGGGGACGTACAAAGGCCAAGGGTGAATAAGTAACATAGGTAACCAATTGACCGTCAGTACTTTATATAACGGCAGTCGTAACCAGGGCGAATGCCCCCTTACGGAACGTGAGTTCAATCGGTCACGTGTATCTCTGCCTTTACATCCACTCAAGGGCTTCTGTCTAGGACTGTTCACAGACGAACCAGTGTTAGCGAGAGCTCCAGTTACTCGTTGTTGTTAGGAAACCCGATGTCAAGATCTACTAGATGAATTGTATGATGAAATGGAACTGTTTTGTAATGTATAGCGGGGATATTTACTTCATCAGCGGGCTCAATACTGAAAACGACTAGGTGTGTCAACCTTATTACGGGTTCAGGGCTCAACAATATTTGCGAATGAATAATAGTCGGTAAACGACTACGAATTTGCTCTGTCTGTAGATACGTGGTGACACTGGTGACAGCAGCACCACAGAAACGCCTCTGACCTGCTTCCTGATTGGTCGGTTTTAGTGTAGCTCTATTTTCTGGTTTGATTATATCAAATACATAAATATTTTTTTTTAATAGTTGATTTAGTGTATTGTGATCAATGATACTTATAAAATATAATTGATTGTGATTGGGTGAAGTGTTTTGATTGGTCCAATTAAAATGTTTTGTTCTGTTTGTTAGGAACACAGGTTCCTGGTGGTGAGTAAGATTGCCAGAGCTCCTGAGGATCCGCATTTTCAATGAGAAAACAAAGAGAGCATAATTGTAACCCTAACATACGAGTAAAATGTTCTTCATTATCGGCCTATATACGTCTATTCATATCGTACACACCACTGCTGGGAACACGCCTGCGCTCATTGATCAAAGGGAACGGGCAGTAGAGCCCGCGGTCACAAGTAAAATACAAGTTACTTCGTAACAGATACTGCACTTACTTAGAAAGGGGGCGTGTCGGCGCGGTGATTATGCCCGTCTCGCTCTAACGTTAAGAAGGCCGGAGTGACGTCATTCGACGCTGCGCTAGGGAAGCCTGCGCCTTCGCGGCGATGTAAACAATAGTGTTTCTCGCGGCTTATCTCGCGTGTTCGTATTTTAGTTATTGAAAAATAAACAACAGTGTGTAAGTTATTATTTGTTCAAAGAACCATTCTAGCGTAACCGCAACAAGGTTCCGTTTTCTTTGATAAAAATCATTGTTTTGGTTGTGATGTTATAATATTTGTTTACTTCGAATTGGCAATTTTAAAAACAAACAGTTGCTAGCCAAAAACTTATTGACAAAGTGACGTGCACTTTTGGAATAAGCTTCGAAACTCACGTTCAGTTATATCTATACCTATATCTACACAGAAATTAATTCAATCCTGTTAAAGAGAATTCATAGACATTTCTGCCTCTTTAGGTAAATGAAAAAAAAAACACAAAGTGGTATTGCGATGATTATTTGTACAACCATACACGTCGCAATATTTCCTTTGAGCAGTCATGGCGCCGACCGCACGTCCGTATTTGCGCGGAAATAATATTAATAAGCTCGCGCCCGCTGGCAGCAACGTGCGCCAGCCCACTGACTTGTTGCGCCGACTACACACTTGCGTGGTACTTACGCGAGCTCGGCGGACGACCGCGGGCTATGTGCGGGTAGCCTGCCGCGGTGGTCTAGTACAGAGTGACTTCACATATTCCTTTCAATGTCTTTAAATAAATTATTTATTTGTTACGAATACAGTATTGCTTAGGATAATTAATTATATTATTGTTCGACGTTGATCCCGGCTGCTGTCTATGATAGCAGTCTATAAGTCAATTTCAGGCCTTCGAGCGGCTTGAGAACTTCTAACAATCAAGTTGCCCACTCACTTGACAAGCCTAATCCCAATAAGGTCGGGATGCAACTGTACTGGGAGCACTGGGGATCACGATGATGATGTATTCGACGATTGTAGGCGTGCAACTATTTTCCGAATTCAAAGTAAGTACTAAATTATGATACAGTTTCACAAAAATAATCATGAATCTTCGCAGATGTATAAAGGTCTCTTCACGATGTTTTCCGTCACCACGTTCATGTCATAAATTATCTTTAAAATTTACCTAATAAGTCGATCAATAATAACCGTTATGACATAAAAGGTATTTATGTCATAACGGTTATTAGCAATCGATATGATTACATCATCGTATAGACACTACATTTGTGCAAATATGATATACCTGTACACATAGGTAAATACTGAAATGGTCGCGGGCAGAGAGCAGAGCCGAGAGAGCGCTATGGCGACACGTGAGTTTTCAGTCTTTAGATATTTTATATGCAATATTTCTATACCACTACGGTGGTAAACAAGCAGATAACCTGCCAGATAGTAATCAAAAATCGTATTATACTGACCTAATCCCTCCGAATTGACCCCGCAGAACCCATGGCCGTTGGGGTGGAAAGGTTCTCGAATGGCGACCACGTACCGGAAGACGTAGCATGGGCAGGCCCCCCACAAGGTGAACTGATGACCTGTGGATACTCCGAACTTCCAAAATCCAACTTCGTATCGTGCCGTCCCTTTCCGTCATATACTGTATAACACGAGAGTGAAAGGGACGGCACGACACGAAGTTCGATTTTCGAAGTTCGGAGTAGGCGCTCTGGTCGCGGGTGTGTGCACTGTCCGCTGATTGCGGGTGGCGCAGGACCGGTCATTGTGGAAGTATTTGGAGGAGGCCTATGTCCAGCAGTGGACGTCCTTCGGCTGACTTTGAAATGATGATCATCATCAGCCTATATATGTACCACTGCTAGGCATTGTTCTACTCTCATAAATAAATAATAGCTCTTTAATACATTTACGGCTAAGGATTGGAATTTGCTGCCACCGTCTGTATTTGATACCTACAATCTGGGTACCTTCACGACAAGTGTGAATAGGCTATTACTGAACCAGTGAGCATCATCTTAGGCCTTGTCATCGGTTTCCATCAGGTGAGACTAAGGCCAATCGCTGGTCAGTAAATTATAAAACAAAATTACACGATGGCGAAGAAAAAGCCATAATAGCTTCGGTTGTTTAAGATATTTTCGTAAAATATCACAGTGCGACTCTACACCGTCTGTCACTTCCTTAGAACAATAAATTGGTAATTGTCTGTGTTCTCTCGTGTCGTCTCCGCATCGGAACGTGAGCATTACGTAAAGGCACGTGAAGCCGACGGACGCGGCACGTTTTCGATGGCGTAACGACCAATCAAGTCTTCACCTGAAGGTTAGGTCTGTCTGCCTGATAACCGACTTCGAAACAGGTAATATAAATTTAACTTTAGATATAGGTTTAGGGACAATTTTAGACATTTTATACTTGTATGTGATGTTTGGTTTCTTCTTCGTCATTCGTCTCAAGTATATCAAAGGTTTGTGGGTACACCTTAAAGATGCCAACCAGACATGTGTGTCTGTCTATCCGTCTATACATCACAATGGTTTGTCTCTTGCACCTACCTTCGAAACTCTGTTTGGCCATATGGTTGAGAATGCCTTGAGGCATTAAATCCGCCATTTGTGCTGATTTCCTTTGTGCAATAAAGTTTAAATAAATAAATTGTTAGCCACTTAAAAGAACGGATATTTGTGTTATCATTGCTCAGACTATGTTTAGACTTCCCACATGGTTGACCGATATTTAATTTATTATCAAAATCAAAAAATCAAAATCAAATATTTATTCTGCAAATAGGCCACAAGGGCACTTTTACATGTCAAAGCATGAATTTATACAATTTAAAAAACTGACAATCTTACTTAATAATAATGATTAAAAAAAATATACTGATTAACAATACAATGAAAATAAATTTACAAATATTAAGGACGTATTGAATACGATCTGTGTCCGAATAAACAAAAGGAATATAAAATTAATTTAATATCTCAGAGATGTATATGGTCTCTGAGCGTCCAAATATGATTAATAACAATTATTTCAAAGTGCTTAGAGATGTAAATGATCTCTAAGCCCTAAAATTAAAATAAGTAAACTTAATATTGTTAGAGATGTATAAGGTCTCTAAGCGTCAATAATAATAAAACTAATCCAGAACAGGATCATGTCTCTCGTCAATCTACATACAATAAAATAACACTAGTATTAAGGTATTTACTATGCCCTTGCAAGCATGAACAGACCGGACTCCACAAACAGCACCCGATCACGAGTATGACGCGTATCTCAGCCATTATTATAGCCTTTTATAAATATCTCTTTCCTTAAGTGTTTACATTTCAGAGTGTTAGTATTATATTTATTCTACGCTATGTTAGTTGCTTAATTATTTATTTATTATTATTTTCTAAAAAGATCCCCTTTTTTTGGATAATTAATTTAATTAATTAAAATTAGTGTGTATAGGGACCGCTTATTATGGCGACCTTTCTTATGTGTCGGTTGGTCATCATCTTACAACTTTGAAAAATAATTCTACTATATCAAGGCCACCTGTTTTCTGCAACCGAATGTTCAGGTAGTCTTTTGGTCAATGACTCAATAATTATTAGGGCAAAGTTGAGTACTAGAGGTCCCGGGGCAGATCATCCGCTAGATACGAGATTATTGGTTGATTATGGGCCATTTTATGCCGCTTCGACCAGTAGTTGATCTATTGTGGAAGCTATAGTTCGTTGCTTATACCCACTGCTTCCAAGAATTTCCAGACTCTTTGGACTGCAATTTGTTGTATCTCCTCTGGTTGCATGATGTGCCTCCCTAGGTCGATACTTCTTTTGCGCATAAGTGGTCCACACGAGCAGAGGATGTGAATGGCTGTCTCCTCTGACTCTTGGTAGGACCTGCATGCTGCGCTTTGTTTTAAACCCATTTTAGTTAGGTGTTTGTTTAGTTTGCAGTCACCAGTGAGTATTCTTGTCACTGCGCAGGTTTTTTGTGTTTTGAGTTGTAGTAGCTCTTTGGACAGCTTGCCATTGTAACCTTCTATTAAAGCTTTCAATTGTACCAGTCCTATTGTGAACTTCCACAAATCGATGCTTTTGATTTGTTGTTTAGCAAAGAGCTTACCTTCCGTTTGGTTATACCGCAGAACGGTTCTGGGCTGATCAGGGGTATGTCTGCACCCTTCCTGACAAATTTATCTATTTCTTCGTTTCCGTCAATATCGGAGTGTCCCATTAAATAGATTGACCATAAATGAAACGGGTGACAGAAGCCTATGACCTATGAAGGAGTATTTTTTTTATAATGGACTTTAAGTTTGGCCTCCTGTGGAGCCAGTTATTTCTTCGTATTGGAACACACTCACGTCGGCCTTTAGCGAAGTGAGGCCAAGAATAAATAAAACGGAAAAGAAGAACTGGTCATCAAGAATAAGACACGAGACGATCCTCAGCATTAAGAAAACGATTAATGATGAGGTAATTATTAATACAGTGATAACAATGACGATATAATCAAGGGTCTTTCGCATGCACCTTTCATATAACCTGGACCTTTTTAAGGCACAAGTGAATAGGCATCTTCTGGGTGAGCTCGCTTCATCGTCGGCCTCATCTTTGCCCCCTGGCTAAATGCTGGCCAAGAACAATCCCATTTTTTAATTAAAAAATGCATTTAAATCTACTTAGTTTGTTACTAGCGTGTATCTGTGGGGCATCATAGCTCTTAAACGGGTGAGCCGATTTGAATGCGGGTTTTTTTATTTGAAAGCAGGTTTTCAGCGATAGTTCTTAGATTTGTTTCATAAAATCCGTTCAGCGCTTTTTGAGCTATTGAACTTTGATATGCCAATGTCGGGGGTTTTTCAACTTTTCTAATTAACTATACCCACCACCACCAACACCACCATAACAACCGAAGGACGTCCACTGCTGGACATAGGCCTTCCCCAATTTCATGGGGGTAAATACCATAACCAATAATACCTATTGCCATAACAGCTAATTATACCTGTAAACCTAAAATCACACCAGTTAACAACATGAAGGGGAGCGGGCGTGTCTCTTAACACTCAAGCATATTCAAATGTTTTAAAAGAGGCTCTAACTCAGAGTTTGACAAATAATTTTGATAATTATGAAATGACTTTTAATTTATTATATTTCTTTTTATTTATTTTTTATTTTTTATTGTAAATGGGATTACGTTTGACCTTAGTCTAACCTGATTGAAAGTTAAGACAAAGTCTAAAATGGAACACGCTCATCCAGAAGATGCCTATTCACTCTTACCTTGAAGACATCGAGGTCATATGCTTCTGGAAATACAGACGCCGGAAGAGAATTCCAGACTGAAGCAGTGCGAATCAGAAAATGATTTGTTAAACCGCGAGGTGCGGCATGGAGGGAATTCGACTACATGTGGATGAAATCCCATACGGCGCCTAGTACTCCGATAAAGAAAAGTCGAAGGGGGGATAAGGTCATGGAGCTCAGCAGCACACTCTCCAAAATACAACCTATAGAAAATTGCCAGACAGGCGACCCTCCGCCGATGCTCCAAACTTTGGAGTTTGGTTCCAACGAGCGCAACGTCGCCTATCAGTCTCCTGGCTCTAGGGTCCACCGAGTCCAAAGCACCCAGCTGATATTTGGCTGCACCATCCCAAAGATGACAACAGTACTCCATACACGATCTCACCTGAGCTTGGTATAGGTGAAGCAACTGCTTCGGTGAGAAGTACCGTTGGACCTTACAGAGGATACCCAGTTTTTTAGCAGCCGTTTTTCTTTTGACTCGATGGAGCGACCGAAATTTAAATCACGGGTGATATCCATGCCAAGGAGTTCAAGATGGTCGGATAGTGGCAAGGGTGTATTTTGGAAAGTAGGAGTGAGGGTGAAAGAGCTTCGCTTGGGAGAGAACAGACACGACTGTGTTTTATTGGCGTTGAATTATACCAGGTTGGTTTCTCCCCAATCGGACACTGACCTAAGAGATAAGTTCAGACGCTCAATTAACGCCTCTCTAAGGGACGAGGTCTCTGCCTGCCCTGAGCGCGCCGCAGAAAAATATCTGTCCGCCACGGTACTGTCATCTGCATACCCATAGATACCGGGACATAAAAGGTCATTTTATTTTCGCTGCTGTCTCATTCCTTGGAATGATGAATTTACCTCTTCTCGTAGAGAATCATGATAGTTATGTGTTATATTTACTTATACTATAAAATGTCCTAGGCGACTTTCAGCATTGCGCCATATAGAAAACTAATTTCAAAACTAACTAAAAAATAGTTGCCTAAACATAAAACCAAAAGTCCATAAAACTTCTGCGTAACTCCGAACTTACTCTTTTTTAAGGGTTATTTTAAAGGCCAGTCGAGCGGACTGAAGCCCGACGTAGAACGTTTTTACCCCTATTCAGTTCTGTAAGTAGGCACGTGAAGACTATACCTTACGAAGGGGCCACGTGAGTCCGCCACGTGAGTCCTAATAATAGCCAAGTCTCTGGGTTTGTTCAACTGGTACGGGTCAGATAGACGTCATTAGCCAACTGGTAGGGGTCAGGTAGACTTTGAGTGCCTTCACCTCGCAAGTTCGGAACGTGAACCATTTCCACTGACGTCTAGACTAGACAGTTTAGTTAACGGTGATAAATAAAAACAAATAAATACTATAGGACAATTTTTTTACACAAATCGAACTAGTTCCCTATTAAGCTCAATAAGGCTTGTGTTAGGGGTACTAGACGACAATGTATTTAATAGATATACGAGTATACTTAAATACATGGAAAACATCCTAATCCGTACCGGGATTCGAACCCGGGACCTCTAGCTTCGAGGGCAGTGTCACTACCAACTGGGCTAAGCAGGCCGATAAAACCGTGATAAGTGTCTTCTGAAGCAAAAGTGTACCTTTTGGCGGAATAATTAAGGCGGCATTTTCCTTACTGACACAATCAGTAATTGTACCTTTTGGCGCATTTATTTGCAAAAATGGCGGAGCGTCTGGTTGACGTAATTGGTGACCGAAGAGCTGGCGATTTCTTCGCACAACGTATCAGTATTGCGATACAGCTAGGAAATGCCGTCAGCATCCTCGTCAAGGGCCGTTTTAGATTTAAGTTAGTTGCAATTTTATTAATATTAGCTAAGTTATTTTGGTTAAATATTCTTGTATATAGTATTATATACTAGAAAGCGTAGCGTGGGCTGGCCCCCCACACGGTGGACTGATGGCCTGGTAAGGGTCGCGGTTGTCCGCTGGTTGCGGGTGGCGCAGGACCGGTCATTGTGGAAGTCTTTGGGGGAGGCCTATGTCCAGCATGGACGTCATTCGGCTGACATGATGATGATGATGATGATTCATGTATATATTTTCTTGGTACATAAATAAATGTAGCAATAAATGTGATAAAGCCCTCACGTCTACCACAAGACCATTTGGAAGGTCAGGCGCACCTTGCATAACAATATATAACGCATTTCCTCTTATCCTACCATCCTATTCAAGCACTTCACTACGACCCTATTGTTAAGAGTGTAGAATGTATTATTAAATAACATGTGTTCATGTTTAAAAGGTATCAGTGGATAGGTAATGCTTAGTAACCTTATAAAATACAGGAAAATGCTGGCGATCGGTAGCAGTGGGGGTTAATGAGAAAATCATTCATACGGTAGCAGTTGGAGGGTTCCTTGTCCATGACAAGACTAAGATAAAATGTGTCTGTGCGTTGTACGCGTATAACATAAACAGAATACGTACAATATATACATACGTTCTTTCTAAAACGCTTGCGAAACGGCGGGACCAAATATAGCCTTTTGTTTGATGTCTGTCCCGAAGGTCCCTACCTACTCCCTTCTATACACTGTTTTTTTTATATCAAATGAGTAGTTCCGTAGAGAGAAGGTTGAATACCAATAGGTTACAAGTATAATACAAATAGGTAGCATTCTTTGTAACTAGTAGGATACATTTTACGACTTTTTAAATTAAATATATTATTTAAAAACTTAGACCAGGAAAAATACTCAGTCTCTAGAACCCAGGCTCTTTCTTTTTTATAATAGAAGAGTTTAAAATAATCATACAGGTTTATCTTTTAAATATACTTACAAGAAAGATATTATTGAACATGAAGTCCCATGGTCAGACATTATAGTATCGATTACTACAATTATCGCTAACACGTTTTCCTTAGTTTATTATTGAGATTCTACGCCTTTAAAAATGAGTATCTTACGATAATAATGTTGTCACTTACGACATTTTGGGGGCCAAAGTGCGGGAAGGAAATCGCTTGGAAGGCGTAAAACTTACAAGTCGACACTGTATGCGGTATAGAAGGCTATGACCGAACAGCCTAAAGAGAATTAGTGACGAGTATTTACCAGGAGCTGGAGCCCTCGTTAGACATGAGGAAACGATTAACAAAAAGAGCAACCAATACCAATGTAATCATTCGGACGCAAAAAACCGCGAAGAGAGTAGTTCCAAGAGGAGAGGTTATGAACACTCATGAACATACATCCAAGACAAATCTTTACCACCATTATGGACGATTCACACCAAACGGCCGACCGCCGCTGGCTGGAGTCGGCGCGCACGCCACCATAGTCAAAGGAATTCGAACCCTCCATACAGAAACTAGACTTCGTACCCAAACGGCAACGGCAGAGCCGGCGGCAGCCGACTGGCTGCCTGCATCCCATTCAAATATGAAATCTAACTTCCGTATGGAGGGTTAGAATTCCTTTGACTCTAGTGGGGTGCGCACCGACTCCGGACGTTCGATGTGATTCGTCCATTATCGACAAGTGCACGGCATGCGAGTGCACTTTTAGGACTATAAGTCTTTTAGGATATGCCGCGTTGCCGAAGTACGGGAAGTGGAAATGCGGACATTGTTATGCAAACGCGTGCACAGCCTTGCGCGCGGTCGCGTTAATAGAGTCGTTACTGCTCAGCTATAGGAATACTAAATAGCTATTTATTACAACCACTACTATTACTCACTATTAAGGACTTTGTACCACGAAAATTACATATCTGAGGCCCAAGTCAAGATGACATACCGTGACACTTCTCCGGATTATCATAGGGATATCCTCGTTGCCTTTCAAAAGCAAAATGACAGGGACATAAAAGCTCATTACTTCCAATCCTCTCGTGCTTTGGAAGGCACGTTAAGCCGTTGATCCCGGCTGCTGTTTACGACAGCAGTCGTTAAGCCAAGTTAGAGGCCTTCGGGCGGCTTGAGAACTTCTAACAGTCAAATTGCCCACTCACTTGACAAAGGGGGGTCGAAGTTTCACCACGTCCGTAGGTAGTACCGACCGTTACCCTACACGTGACTCCTGGGTAGTGCTTAAAGTGCAACAAAAACTGGCAACCGTACTTGTCTTCTCGAAGATCTCACGGTTCGTAAATAAATGCCATACGATTAAATAAATAAATAACTTTCAATACCTATATTATTTTGTTATTTTCAGAGAAACTAGGTATGTAAATAAGTAATTCGTTACATTTTGATAGCAAGTATTCGATGCTTTATGGTTCATCTCGCGAACGTCCAAATATCTGATTATTGTTGCCAATATTATTCGAATTCTTACTCTGAGATTAACAGATAGAGATATAACGTGAAAAATACAAGTAAGCTATATTTGCATACAGAGTATAATTTTTAAGAAAAAAAAACTGACTTCAATGGTGGAGGCAGGTGAAAGATACTTAGATGATGCACTCTTAGATTCCATACAATAAAATAAAAATGGCTATAAGTATGTTTATAATGGTAGAAGACTAAGTACCCTCAATTCCTCATGGAATCATGGAAAATCCTTGCTTGCTTGACAAACAAAACGAAGAGAACAAATCGCCAAACTTGAACTACGCGTCGTTGAAGAGTTCCGTTCTAATCATCATCAGCAGTTCCACTTCATCAAATGTCACATTTATGAAAGAAAATGCTCGATTAGTTCATGAAAATACTAAAATTACTATTTGTGTGCCTTTCACATTTGAGGAGTTCCCTCGATTCCTAATGAATCCCATCATCAGAACTCGAGTATGACAAAAATCAATCGTGAAAATAGAACTTGCTTAACAAACACAGCTAGGAGGACAAATCGCCAAACGTGAACTTTTCGTCGTTGAAGAGTTCTGTTCTGATCAACATCAGCAGTTCCACTTCATCAAATGTCACATTTTTGGATGAAAATGCTCGATTTGTTGATAAAAACACAAAAATCATTATATGTTTGCCTTTAAGATTTGAGGAGTTCCCTCAATTTCTCATGGATCCCATCATCAGAACTGCGTTTTGACAAAAACGGGACCAACTTGGATATATATACTTACAATAAAAAAAGAATTTTCCAAATCGGTTAAGAAATGACGGAGTTATGAAGTAACAAACATTAAAAAAAAACACAACCGAATTGATAACCTCCTCTTTTGAAATATTGAAGTCGGTTTAAAAGTATCCTTTTTTAATTGAAACCACTCGGAATTAACTTCTGTAGAGCTGAATAGTGTACTGTTTGATTTTTAGCTGCTATTACAGCGACACCCTGTATACCTAATTTCTGAAACTTGTTTTTTAAATCGTCTGTAGCAAACAAACGTGCGGTCCGCCTGATGTTAAGCAGTCACTGCAGCCTATGGACGCCAGCAACTCCAGGGGCGTCACATGCGCGTTGCCGACCCTTTAAAAATGCACTCCTTTCTTGAAGAATCCCATACTGTAGTTACTCGGGAAAACCTCGGCAGGGAGCTCATTCCACAACCGTACACGACGGTTGTAGACGGGACTTACTTAACTGCAGGTATCGACATTGGCTATCAAGAACAAAGTCGCTTTGCCTCGTAATTCTTGAATCTCACATGGTCAATGCAAGAATACAAGACAATGTGGACCTTCCCACTTCCACGGGCCCTGATGCAGGTCGAGCGATGGAGGCTAGCTATTTATAGATTAAGGATATTTTAAATTGTACGTGTTACGTGGTCATAGTCACTTCATATTTTACTGTACATCAATTTTCACAAGACAATCAAGAATTGACGAAAGGTGTTCCCCGGCAAAGTTAAGAAGACTAGAAGGTAGAAAAAACAAGGTCAGTGGCAAACCTAAAACTATTGGAGATAAGTTTTATTCTAAGGGCAATTGTGTAACACTACAAAGCGCTTCTGGGCAGGTAGCCAACTGTCACTTTCATCTCAATAAACCAGTCAAATGCGTGTCGTCCGTCACATAATAGTACAGGTGCGGAATTAAAAAGGGGTTTCTTTAAAACTAATAGGGACGTTTTGAATTAACGGTCTAAAAACGGACCACTAAACTTCAGTGTTATCGAATCAAACCTATACATATCGGCGTCTCAATATTACAAGGTTATATGTTGTACATTTATCAACTAGAAATTTGAACTTTATCAGAGTGCCACTAGGTCGAAATTTAAGTGTCCCGATAATGTAACATAGAACCCTGTTATATTGAGTCAGCGATACGTAGACTACATAATACATATATCTAATACAGCTCGTCCTTATTCTCTCGTGCCGTTACGCAAGCACTAGATAAGGTAATGAACCAGTTCCAGTAACTGTTACAATGAGTCACGAGGCAAACAGATCAAGTTCAGATCTCATTTAATCGGAAGGTATCTTTACTATTATGAAACATGCACCTACATAGTAAATATCTGTAATATTATTATGCATCTATGCTGGCAGTTTTGGCGTTTATTTAGCTATGCCTTAAACTCAAAACATGTGAATAAATAGGACATTTAATCGTTAGGATTCTTCACTATTATTTAACACAATTCCATAATTAATATCTGTATATTGTAAATATGTGTATTGTTCGACAACCATGCTGGCAGTTTTGTGAAATATATTTAGCGATGCTTTAAACTCAAAACATATTGGATGGAATTCGAATAACACATTTAATCGTTAGGTTTCTTCACTATTATTTAACACAATTTCATAGTGATTATCTGTAGGTACTTATATATTAATACAAATCCAAATTCTTTTTTGCCATAAATTACATTATTCATTTATGATATAAGGGATCGAGCCGCACACGTCCATAGATAATAGGTAAGTACTAATAATAAAGCAACTAAGTTTTTTAAACCTAAAAAATATATAGGAGATTGTGTGTGCGTGAGTGAGTATGTAAAGGATGATTCACAGTAGGCCATTCCGTGTCCGTTTTCTTCTAGAGAAATACGCCGGCCGTTGCGTTTGCTGTCATAGAAAACGGGCCGGCCCGGACACGGAACGGTCTACTGTGAATCATCCTTATATATGTGTAAGTATTGTTTGACAACCAATAAAAAAAATCGAACATAGCAAGACTAAAGGAATATGCCGAAATTAAACAAGGCTTAGAAAAAGGTAGACAAAGATATAAAGAGAGGAAAGAAAAAAGTAGTTCAAAAGTGCACACGAGGAGTCCACTCGTGACTAACCGGAAAAAAGGATGGCGCGAAGTGTCTAAAAATTATAGACAAAAAGAAAGAAAAGTCAAAGGAAAATTAGTACCTACTAGCTCCTAGGGTAGTTCTTATTGACGCAACCGATAAATACGAACCTGAAAATGAATTTGCTGATCTATTAACAAAGTCTCCCGTCCGTGCAGATTTGGAAACAAGAAAAATAACCGATACCGAGAACTGAAGTGAAGAAAGTACCTGCTGGAAGTCATTGAAAAGCTGGAAGAGCAAAATATTATACATAAAGTGCTGTTTCATTCACTACCCCAGTACTTTTAAATAGATTCGTCATTACCATCTACTTAATGCCATTACCATTTCTAAAAACGTCATTACATATGCCTACCTTCATTAACGTTTTCATGTCGTAAATTGTGACGCCAAGAACTTAATGAGTGTGTAATGGTGCCTCCTGCAGATTTTTCTTTCTCTTTATTATATATTTAAATTTAGGCTACATAGCACGCATTCCTAACAATTTAATAAAAGATCAAAAAAATATGAAAAAATAAAAAAGGCGAATCCACCGGGCTGCCCGCCGGCTCTGCCGCTGCCGTTTGGTTACGAAATCTAGCTTCTGTATGGAGGGTGCGAATTTCTTTGACTCTAGTGGGATGCGCGCAGACTCCAGCCGTTCGGTGTGAATCGTCCACACATCGCAAAGTTAATCTAATGCGCAGTGCGCTCGTGTGCGCCTGCACATGTGCCGGCCAATAATAGCGCAACGCGCCCGCTGTTGCGCAATGGCCAAGTTCAAGCACGTGCGCGACTGTTTACTATTTTCTTTCCTAACGGAATGAAAAAAGGATTTCTACGTTTATTTTTTTTAATTAGCTTTTTTTGTTTTTAGGTCGGTTGTTCATAATTGAATCGAAGGTTTTTGTAAGCAATTCTTCTCATTTCTACAGATTCCGTTACGTACCGGTGGCGACTCAATTTGTTATTGTTATAAGGAGAGGTTACGTGGGTCCCTTTTCTTGTTTCTTTTATTTAGATTTTGAACGATAAAGACATGAAATTAACTCTTTCTATTTTCTGTCTCATCAGATCATCTGAGTTTGCCTCCTCTCGTCATCTCCTTTGGATCTACATGTCCTTGAATGAGATTTTTTTCTATAACTTCTTGTTTCTGCGGTGCCCGAGCAGTCCGACCATTGTGATTTCGGTGTTCATATTATTGATAATGCCTTTTGGTTTCTGGGGCCATTTTGCAAATAATGATAGCAGTCCCCGCCTGCTTTACTACAGCCTAAAATCGTCTCCTACTGACCTACCTGTACGTCTTCAATAATGCGACCACCGAAATCACAGCGGTTTAAATGCTCGGACAACTGCCCACCCATTATTATGATATTAACCTTAAATACATAATGTGTTTAATTCATTACACAAGAACGAGATACGAATCCGCTGACATATATCTTCAATTTTCTCTAAAATTCAATTTTCATTTTGCATTTTGTATGTATGTCAGCTGATTCTCCTTTTGTTACGTTCGTGGCTCGTGTGAAAGTGTGTAAAAATGAGATTGTATATATATATATGCATGTAGGTGTGGTAATTGATGAATTCATCATCATCCTCCTAGCGTTGGTCCCGTCTTACAACGGGATCCGCTTGCCTGTTCTTTTTCTTCCATTTCGCTCTGTCCTGGACACCCTCAATCCTTCAACTAGCAGACGTTCATTTCTTTGGTTACGACATTGAGCCATCGTAACTTGGATCTCCTTCCTCGCCGCGCTCCAGACAAAGCAAGACCGGTAGCACAATACCAGCAAGCATAGATTATACTAGTAATAAGGCAGGAAGCGGCGCGGAATCTGGAAGAGTGTTGTGCTTTTATTTCGTCTTAGATCCTCTTTGGATCACTGCGTCAAAATAGTTAGTTCCATAGCTCCTTTAGCCGCTGCACGAGCTGCAATAAACGCTGCGCCGGCGCACGCGAGCCGCAACGTGCGCGACGCACGTGTTATTACGTAACCTAACGGGATGCACACTGATTTAAGCGTTTTCCTGCTGTAAAAGCGTATGGTGTTTACTAATACAAAATTCTATTACTGTGGTTTGTGGTTGTGTTCCTGGTGAGTTTGGTCACCAGAGCTCCTGGGGATGCGCAGTGTAGAGTGAGGGACCTGCATATGTCTCTTGCTTTAAATACAACGAACCCTCAAGTCAATAAAGAATGGGTATCGCGCTTGAGATTTTTCTGAAGTCGCAGGCGTCCGTAGACAGCTGTGTCTACTTACTATCAGACAGACAGTAAGCTTGGTTGCCACCGCCGTTGTATTAAAAAATCTGCTATGAACATACGTACTGTAGTAAAGTAAAATATCATTATATCAGCCGAAGGACGTCCACTGCTGCAGCAGCAGAGTGCTACAATGACAAATCGTGTGCCACCCGCATCCAGCGGACTCCTGCGACCAGGTCATCAGTCCACCTTGTGGGAGGCCTACACACGCTGCGCCTTCGGGTACGTAAGGGTAAAGTAACATATACATAACGCAATATACTGTAGTAATAGTGAATGTTATTATGAATGTTGTATAATGATAGGCAGATAGCCAAGTTAAGGCCACAATGTTAGAGCGCACCAATGTATGGTATATTGCGCATTTAATAGTGCATTTATTGCGCATGTGTTAATATTAATGCAGATAATTGATGTTGCGATCGTTGTGTTACATTGTATCGTGGGTTATTTATAATTATATCCTTCTGAAAACTTATATCACAGTTTAAGGATGGGTTACACCATGGATGCGTAAATTTTTATTATTATTTGGTTTGCTGTGGGCCTTTTCTGTGCCGCGTCGACCAGAACTGATTCAATGTCGCCGCCCATACACCCTTCATTGCTTATATTATACCCGTTGCGTACTAGAAGTTCCAGACTCTTTTTTGGTAAATAAATATTAGGAGACATTTTTTTACACAAATCGAACTAGTCCCATAGTAAGCTATATATATATATATATATATATATATATATATATATATATACTCAATACTCTTTGGGCAACAATTTTTTGTATTTCCTCTAGTTGCATAATTGTGCCTCACTAGGTGGATAATCCTTTTGAGCATAAGCGGTCCACAGAAGCAGATGATGTGAATGGCTGTTTTCTCCGACTCTTGGCAGAATCGGCATGCTGCACTTTATTTTAAACCCATTTTTACAAGGTGTTAGTTTAGTTTGCAGGAACCAGTGAGTATTCTCGTCGTTTTGAGTTGTAGCAGCTACGTGCTTTGTTGCCTGCTTAGGGTAGTCTCTGCGCGTCAACGCCATCTCTGTAACGTTTACACAACCGTCAGTGCCAACAGCTCGGTGGTTTGTGAGAGCCAGAGCCGAGCTTGCCGATGTGGCAAGAGGAACCACGATCCGCAACGTTGGTGGCAAACAAGCGCATGGCCCGCCTGATGGTAAGCGGTCACCGCAGCTTATGGAGGCCTGCAACTCCAGGGGTGTCACATGTGCGTTGCCGACCCTTTAAATATTTATAAACTTCTTTCTTGAAGAACCCCATTCTGTAGTTCCCGGGAAAACCTCGGCAGGGAGATCATTCCACAACCGGACCTAACCGCGGGTTGGATAATTTTGAGGTTTTGTCGCAATATCAAAACAAACAAATAAACATACATATATTTACACAGCTGTATGAAGAATTCTCAGAAATTGAAATAACTTACCCATGATGTAATCATGTTATGCATAAAACTCGAACGATATAATATGTATTTACTTAGAATCATGTTTCGTGAATTCAGCTACTTTCAAGTAGCTAATGAAGGAATGTAGGCACGAAATTGTATTGTTTTGTTTGTAAAGTAGGTTGTATGTAAGTTAGTCGAGATTATTACATGGAAGTTAGTTTAAAGTTTCAAACAAACCTTATAAAACCTTTGTTTCAAAGTCACGTGACCTAGGTAACAATGAAAGGCAATGGAAAATTAACGGTAACTTAAGAAAGTCGTCATAATGAAGGCATGTAGTTTTCAACTGAGTAGAAACATGGATTTTAGCAAATTTTCCTCAAACAGAGAGCTGTAAATCATACTTTACTCATTTAAATATCTTAACGTTGACGTCAATGTATGTTTTTGAAATGTGTAAGTACGTTAGGAGTAATAAAACGATATTAGAACAAACACATGAAAAAAGTTGCCTATCACATCATAATCTGCGAAAGAGGAATAAGCTAATTAGTAAATTTACAACACTTGAAATTGTTAAGTCCGGTACCCAACACATGGCTGTAAAAGTCTATAATGCAGTTCCTTTAGATATTAGACTAATAGAGAAGTTCAACATATTTTGCAGTAAATTAAAAATTTCTACACTTTAAATGAATTTTTTGATAAGAAATTGAAATTGTAAGAAATCTGTTCAAAATATTGAGTGTATTGTATTACTTTACTTTAATTGTTAAAAGTCCTTAGATTAAGTATATGCGGTACCCGTTCAGGGTTATATTGGAACACATTTTAAGATCTTTTATGTACGTACAATATAACGCAATAAATGATATGATATGATATGATATATGTCCTAAAACTACGACCAAGACCACCGGGGAATGGGCAGCAGCATTCCTTGAGTGCGGTGGAGATACTGCGATCGCCAACCCGCATGCCAAGCGTGGCGATTATGGCATTTACCCCCCATGAAATTGGGGGAGGCCTATGTCCAGCAGTGGACGTCCTAGGGCTGATATGGTGGTGGTGGTGGTGGATATGCTATGATAGGCTAAACAACATACAATAGTGTAGACGACAGACCCTACCCTCCCCTGATGTACCTAGCACGTAATTTAGAAACAAATAAAGATAAGACGTTAGCTAGGTAAATGTAAGAGTAACCCTGTTATTTAAAATGGAATATTTAAGAAATATTGTCATATTTACGTAAATATTAGAACCTTGTCGCACTAAGCGGAAGGAATAACTCTTTAGGGCGAGTTTATTCATTTCAGCAAGTATTATGACACAATTCGAGTGATTGCGCAATAATACTTGGAAGTTTCCATACGCAGTAGAATGAAAGATTGCGTAATAATGTAAAATATATCGATCGTAGATCGAAATTACGCTATGAAAATGGCATGTTTGTGAGCTAACTCACAAACAGTTGACTCTGAGACAATAAGGTTTTTATTATATAAAGTAGGCGCTGAGGCGCATATTATAAGCCCTGTTTGAATCACAGGCACTAAGAAATGGTCGCGCAGCGAATTTCTTAAGATTGAATAAATTCAGAATAGTCGTTTTTGCACAACGTTCTTCCCTCTCAGAGCCAATATTAGGGAGACACTGTCCAAGTATAAAGGGTCACGTGTGACCACACCGAACGCCGACTCGATGAGTCCTAGTACAGGCCAGTGAGATAATCACAGCCTCCGCAATCCGCGGAAAACCGCGAGATTTATAAGATTCCCTATTTATACTCGGACAGCGCCTCGTAGCGTGCGCAACTTCATGGTGCTCACGTTACGGTCAGCCATTACGAAAGAAAGGAGGTGAGTTCGCAACGTACTTCACTTAGTACCGAAGAGACACTCCAAGGAAGAAACCCAGAACAAGAAAGAAAAAGTGCGTTGGGAACTCAGCTCAGGAAAAGTTTAGGAATCTAGACATTGTGTCCTAGATTTAGATAAAATCAGTGTTAAAGTCATTATAAATAAGTAACTTTATTATATACAGTGTTAACTTCCAAATACGTTTTATTAAGAACATAATCTGTGATAAACAATATAAGCCATTTACAATCCGTCCGGACTTCTTATTTACTTGTTACGAATCATAAGAAAAAGCAGAACCAAGGTGGCACCAAAATTAGAGTAGAGTCAGTCACTGTTATTTTACGAGAGGAACTACCAGTCATTTGTATACAGTCCACTTTAAACATTTATATTTTTGGGCCTAATCAATCAGGATTAGTGCATCATTTACATTTTGGTCCTTAGCGATCCGAATCTTTTAGGATATCAGTGCAAGTGTTAAATTCAGTGCCGAACATTCGAACATTCGCGAAGTGCGCCGTGACGCGAATCGCGACGCGTAGTAGTGAACGAATTTTGTTGTGGAAAACTACGATTAAGGGCGTCGGGACTTAATGCGTAGTAGTTTTAAAGTAATTATTTCGAGAACAAATTATTATTTTTATACGTGATTCGTAAAAGTTGTAACAGAACGCCATTGCGCTCCGTCACTTCCATATTGAAATATTTTCCAAGAGACAGTCAGATAAATTCATGGTTTCCCCGTTAAAAGCATTATTAAGAAAATAGTCGGAAATAGGAGTCTTGGCGAAAGCACAACCATGTCATATATGTAAATGCTAAGTAGTTTCGTATGCTTTAATAAGTTTCCTAAATAAGCTTGAGCATTGCCATTGAACAAGCACTATAAAACAAAAGAAAATACTTAAAATAGACATACGGGGGAGTTTTGTCGAAAGCTGAAACGGAGACGCTTCGCCCGCTTCGCTTGCTCGGTCGAAAAGTAAATATTTAATAGAAAGAATAGGCGGGTGTTAATTATATTACTAATTAGAATTCTCGACTTGGCATTCAATCATACAAACTAAGAACGTAAGATACAAACAATGCATAGAAAATAAGCAGACCTATATAATGAGTCTAAAATCATAACAATCTGTCGGGCGGTTGACGAGTTTCAATTTTATTAGCAAATACGTAGGGTACTTCCTTCCTCACAACACGAGAACATGAATTTTTAGTTGAGGCAGCGCCACTGTTACTTGAACCCTGGCACGCATCGATATCGCTAAGGTTGAGGGCTCTCTCTATTCTGGACGGCAAAACGTTCGGTTCAGATGGGATGGGAAAAAGTGTGGAACGGCGGTAACGTCTTGTCGGGCGAAACGACGGAAGGTATAGTTTGGTTGTTTACGGTCGATTGGTAGGAATGGGGACATTGGTGGAAAGAGTAGATTGTATCGGATGGTCGTATTGAGTGCTTAGGTGGGAATATGCGTTTTGACACGAACGACTTGTCAATGGCTATAAAAGCAAGCGGCGGACTGCAGTTGGGGCTTTTTGTGATTCGGCGGTGGGCTGTTAACATACCTCTGGCTTGTAGCACATATCTATCGGTGGGTTTCTAGTAATTAGGGTAGGGAATTCTCTGTTATGTGGCGGCGCGCTGCATGATACGAGGATTTTCTATCATAATATTATAGTTTGTTTAATTTTGTGGGGTTTAGTGTTGTAGTGTTTTTAGTTGAAATCCTATCGTTATACCAAGGACTTTGGAGTAACGAAAGGATGTGTTTGTTGTTCTTACTTAAGTTTATTTGTGTTAATAATGATACATTGTTTATTTCGTTGTAAAAAGCCAGAACGTTAACCAGATTACAGTTAATCTGACGGGGTACATACAACCTAACGGCTGTCAAGCGTGTTTACCCCGGAGCTCCGTAACTTACCAGATTGGGGTGTCCGTCTGGCATCACCTCTTTACCAACATAGGTGATGCGTCTAGGCCCCCCTGTACTCTCGGTGTCCAGCTGACGATCGGAAGCATGGCTGGCACGATTGAAGGCTCAGCATAGGAGGTTACTCCGCTTGCGGAAGACGTCAGTATCCGAGGTGCAGTCTTGTTAAATATATTTATATATCCAATTTATATACACAATAGGGTGTTCTACTAACACCGCCGAGCTCTCGAGCGTGTTGGGGGGAACGCACAACACACAGGCGTGTCAGGTTTCTAAATCCTAGCTTCGCCGGCTAGACTTTACAGCTTAAAGTAGGGACTTCACGGCCTTATTCGGAACTAATTCCAGATTCCTGGAATTAGTTGCGAATAATGCAGAGTAGGGATGGGAAGGGGTAGTGTTAGGTTAAATTCATACACAGGGATAATATTAGGCATCTAGGATGGGTAATATTTATGTAAGTAAAATGTTTTATTTCCAGGATCACAGTAGGGATTCTTTTAGTGCTTGAAGTGTTTCAGTCGCGGAATAGTTATAGCTCCGATGGCAGAGAACGAAGTGTCTTCAGTATACGTGCGTAAAAGTGTTGAGTGAATAGTGAGACAAGTGAATTCTTAAGCTGCTAGTCTTCAGGTATTTAGCATAGGCCTGATAGGGACCTAGTTACAGTGAGGCTGAGAATGCCGATCCTAGTGTGGTATATTTAAAGTGATCAGTGTACGTTGTGAATAGGAGGTGGGCATTTACCCAGAGTATTGGGACATGTCTACTAGGGACTGATGTCTAGCAGAGCCGTACATCAGACGTTTTCCACAATGGGTAGCTGAACGCTCATGACGTGGTTAACTCGTTTTCAAATAAGGGGAATTCGGTGGGCTACGTGTTACGGTTCGGCATTGTTGGCTTCAACGGAAGCTAGGCATGCTAGTGATAGGGCTTAGAGCCGCTAGGAGTGATAGGGTTAATAAGGCATCAGCGCCTTCAGTGGTAGTGTAGATTAGAGATGCCCGCGAGCATCTGAGTGGCCTAGCAAAACAGCTTACCCTGTTTTGCGAAGCTAGAATATGTAGAAAGCTGTAAGGATAGCGCGTCCTGCCCCATCCTACTACTCTTGCTGGCAGCGTCAGTAGCTAAAAATAGCACGTCGCAACATATACAACCAAGGATAACTTTCGCAAGATTAGGGTAGTCAAAGTGTAGTGCTTAGACTAGCAGGTATCCTTGGTTTAGGAATTCAAAGTGCTGTGGTGGGAGACTTGCCCTCCTTCGACGACACGCCCCCGTCAGCAAGAGGCAGAGAGAGACGCTTACAGGTGTGGTCGGGGTTAAATTATCTATACAAATATAAAACCTTATTTCCAAGCGCTAGGGCCTATAGGAACAGCTGAGAGAGAAGTCGGTTAGTTGAGCTACGTAACGCTCTAAGTTTCATAATAATAGGGCCATTACAACGACTAGTACAGGCAGAGTAATCTCTAGGCTCCTCTCAAATAGGCTAGTCCTAAGTAAAACTCTATTAGAATTAGTTTCAAGCGTGTATTTTAATGATACAAGCTGCTAGCGCAGCCCAATCTTAGTTACGTAGCGTTTAAGTCAACTGAGAAGTGATGTGTGTAAGGATAGATTAGGTCGCGAATATTAGTAGAGATGAAGAGTCCAATGATCCTACCAGCTTCACATTAAAGTTCAGGGGTTGCTTACGGTTCACAACACTAATAGGGTTCTACCATAGACGATCACAAGGCCAAATCACTTTCATAAAGCTCGTTTTTCTCAAAGCGACTTCAGTAAAGTTTAGTCATAGTTTTCACGGGGTGCGGTAGCTTAGTGGGGTGACTGGGGCTTTTAGCAGAGGGGGTTAATATTGAGGGGGGGGACGTGACAGTTTGGTAAGCCGTGATCAGGATCGGTGTCACTTTATGGTGACAAATTAGAGCAGTGACCAGTGGATCAAATGTCATCTTTGGTGACATGTTATAGGGCTATTAGTTTAGTAGCAGCTTACGCTGTAGTGGGTCATCTGGCTCACAGTTTGGCGCCGTATACGACGGAGTGTGAATTGGTGGAGTTTTTGGACTCTTCATTTCGATTTTGAGAATTTTATTAGCTATTCTTTGTTTATGTGTAATCTAAGAATCATCAGTTTAAAACGCGGGGGTAGGAAACGAAAAGGCGTACGATAATGGGACAGCTACCTTAAGTTTAATTGATAGATTCAGTAAGCGGCGGTCGCGAATTTAGCAAATTAAGCTGCAGCAAGTAGAAAACCTGGATTACAGTTTGAAACGCGGGGGGGAGATGCTTGTAATTACTAGTCCGTTATAATTACATTCATAGGCTAAGACATCTACTCATCATCATCATCGTATCACGACTAGTTAATTTTAATAGGCCATGTTCTTATTTACCACCTCCGTAGATCATGCAAATCAATTGTAATTACGTCCATAAGCATAGTCATTCATAGGCTAAGCTGTCTAATAATCATCATCATCATATCACGACTAGTTAATTTTAATAGGCCATGTGCTTATTTACCACCTCCATAGATCATGCGAATTTATCATAATTATATTCATAAGCATAAGTCGTTCATAGACCAAGACGTCTTCACATCATCATCATCGTATCACGACTAGTTAATTTTAATAGGCCTTATGCTTATTTACCACCTCCGTGGATCATGCAAAACAATTGTAATTACATTCATAAGCATAGGGTAAGCCGTCTAATAATCATCATCGTATTACGTCTATTTAAATTTAATAGGCCATATACTTATTGACCACCACCGTAGTTCGTACGATTTTATCAAAATAATACTCATAGTCATAGGTTGTTCATAGGCCACAACGACCGTCTACCATCATCATCATAATCTATTTAGTTAATTAAGATAGGTTGTATACCTAACCAACATTACTGTAGGTCATCCGAACCAATTATGGTTACGTCATAAACATAAGGCGTCCTTAGGCTGCAGCAACACATCATCATCTATTAGGCTGTGTCCTTGTTTGCTACCAATATAGGTCACTTGAATTCATTGGAATTAAACTCATCAATAATGAGCGTCCCTAGGCTACAGCGGTAGATCATCAATATCAACATCCTATTGACTGTGTGTGTATTAACTATCGCCATACATCCCGAGAATTCACTAAGTTACATTCATAAACAAAAGGTTTTCCATAGGCTATGGGGAATTTACGAATATGAATATTAACTTCATGCTAAATGTAAAACATTACTCAGCGATCTATTCATTTAGGATCAGTATTTCTATTTTTAGACAAAAAGCCTTCCACTCGAAGAGCTGTATCGGGCGTTCGAGTCAGAAGCAGGGGTTCGAAACCTTTTTCAATTCAGTACCCAAGTTTATCGTGCACGGCTGTTACAAATAGTGAACAATTCAAAATTTTAAGTAAAATTAATGTGGTATCATATTAAACTTATCATTCGTTAAATTTTAAAATTAGTAGACTTACGAGATAGTAAGAGAATGTACGATTCGGTTTAGAAAGTTTAACAAGTACCTAGCCTTAGTAGTGAGTAAGGTTATGCGCATACATTATAATAATAAACGAGCAGTACCTAGGCTAATATTAATTGGTTCAGATTTAATTCCGATTTCGGCTATGGAGATTTTGATGGAATTCAGGAGATGAGATATATCCACACAATGAAAAGGATAATAGTATGGGTGAATCTTGTAGGTAGTTTAACAAAAATATGTTCTCAGTGTTTTTCACTCGTGATGCCGAGCTAAGCACGGTCTCCACATTTATTTTTAAGATTTAAAATCAGGCAATGATCGCCCATATAAATAAGTAACTTTATGATAGAATACCGACAATCTTATAATATTGTGAACCGAGGATTGCGAATTTATGATTAGGATAACTTTTGGGTTCTATATACTCATATTTCAACTTTCATTAAATTTACCTGTTAGTAATATAAAAATAATTAACATCATGTTAGGGTACCGACAATGACATAACATTGTGAACCAAAGGTTGTCGATTTCTCCTTCAAAGAAACATTGTGTTTCATTACATTCATATTTGAATTCCTCATTCAATATGGGGTCTGATGATTTGGTTTTCAGAATAAATTGGTTTACATTATTGATAAATTTTCTGTTAAATAACATTAGGATAAAGTAGCCAGTTAAGTATTGCAGCGAAGGTGCGAGCGTCATTAGATAGAACTACCCGTATTTGACGGAATTATTCTATTCGAGCGTTGCCGGTTAAGTAGGTACCGGTGGAAATACCCTCTTAGTTTTAAGAATGAGACTTATCTCGTGATTTTTCTATGCGCAATAAGTATGCAATAATTATTGCCATTGATCAATGTAGACAAGGTGAAATATGTACTTGTAGTAGTATGCGGGATTGCGAGATATTACTTGTACATTCATGGATAAATCACATGTTAAGGTTTTTGAGATAGAATATTACATCAAGTTAAATATTTAAGACGTAAGAATTCATTTATTGCCTAAGTTAGATTTGTTATGATCTAGGTAGGCTATGTAGGAGAATTATCCTATTTGTTCAACGTAGTTCAAATACGAACAATGATAATTAAAAGGGGTACGTCAAATTTCACGTATAGTGTAGTGTATTCATAAGTAGCAGTCAACTTAGGGCCTTTTGGATGCTACCAACGATGAGTTGATTGATTATTGAGGTTTGGAATGTTTTTAATATACCTACATCGTCGTACGTAACAGATTCAACATTCAAACGGTCAAATCTAAGTCGCGATTCCATTCAGGAAAGCTATTCATTTGCTTTTATTAGCAGTGACGTTTTGTAAAAGGTGGATTGAGTAAATAACTGTATAACATCATCATCATCATTATCACCCTAGCGTTATCTCTGAGATAGTGCATTCAGTGGGAGGTCCGGGGGAGAGCTGCTCGGTCTCGGGATTGGCGTGGGCATTAGTTTTGCGGAAGCAACTCTGGCGATTTCGATTAAATTATTGATCAGGTCAGGTCTTGTTTTCTATGGGAAAGAATGGGGAATGCCGGGCGTGGCTCGGTCGCCCAAGTACATAATTTTACTGTTCAAGTGCTCATTTTTCATTCAGACAACATTTATTTCAACAACAACAGGTTTAGATACTAGAATAATTGTATTAAAGTTTTACAATTTATCAAAACATTAAAGTACTTGGTAGATGTCACTGCTAGTATTTGAACCAAATTGTCAGACATGGAAATAAAAATCTGTTGTATAAACAATGAGGTCAGAGTGCTTAGAAATTGAAACCTGATAATAATAATATATGGATTATTCATTACTCAGATAAAATTGAGATCTTGCATACTAGAAATGACATCAAAGATATTGAGGTTTTACTATTTTTCAAGCCACTAGTAATGTGTTTACTTTTGCAACTGGATGAGTTGGTCTAGCTTCATACAAGCTATGGGTGGAAAAGAAATTTTAGAATGAGATAGCTAGAATGAGTGAATGAAGAAAAATGGTCAAAGCTTAGGTTATTCATTCAATGGTCATAAATATTTTAACATAAAACTGTGGTAATTGATCTAGCTATAGATATATGCGACATCAAACATAATTTTAAGATAGGCCAGAAGGAAGTAAGAATAATAGGCATTTCCATCATAACAGAGGTTAAAAAAAAGGAGGAAGTTTCATAAGCCAGGATCTATTTCCACTATTTATTAGTGCTTGTTCAGTTCAGGCCATACAAGGTGCAATGCAGAAGGGTTGGGTTTATTGGGTACTATTTCAAACACAATGAATAATAAAAGTTTAATGAAAATACAGCATAGGCAGTCCAGTTCATAAAGCGCAAAACAAAGAATCAAAGAAAAAAAAAACAACACATATTTTTGTTTACTAATTATAAAGTAGATTGGGTGCTACATAGTTTTATAGTGGATAGTGATAGTATGATATCTATTATGAGAATATGGGCTTTGCGGGAAAGCAGGAGTACACACAGGAGTAAGCGGGCTTATTTGGTGTGATGTTGTTCGGGCTTCCGGGATCTTGTTATTTTTGTTTTTTTATTCATTCTGCAACATAAAATAGATATGATAAGTTAGCTGAATAAGTATATATAATTTAAGGACATAGCTAGTAATATTATATTTTTTAGGATTAATATGCCTAGAGAAGGAACAAAATTTATTTTCAAACTACAGTTTGGAGGAAGTTTGTATGATGATCTAACAATTATATTCATTTTTAGGTCCATTTTAAGATGATTATTACAATTATATTAAATAGTGAAGTGAATTGAGGTTTAATAAGACTATATAGTATTTAATTTTACATTTTTCATGGTAAGATTGGGACTCAAGTATGTATGTATGGACAATAAGTGAAGTTTGGGGTAAGTTGGCCCAGAGACACTTTTTCTTGTTCAAGAAATGCATAAAATATGACCATTTGCTTGTGTTGATAATGACAAACATACAAAAAGGGGGAATGGAAGGGAAAAGTTTAATATATGGGACTTCTTTTGACAAAATGTTAGATATTTAAAATCAAAGAAGGCAATACTCACTGTTTAATGGATTATGCTTGCTCAGCGTTGTACGTTGTAGTTTCACCATTCAAATATTGTTTTCTTCGGCTGGGAATTTGTTTTACTGTAATGAAGGTTATGTTTATTAGTTTTAGACAGTGTGTACAATGGGTGTTTATATATTGAGTTCATTAATTAGCATGATTTAGTAGTGAAAACTACACAGCTTTTAGTTTCATTCGACTAGAATAAGAAGTAAACCAGTGACATTTATGGGGTCGACAGACTTAGGGGATGTGTTCATGAATAAAAGCTTAGGTAACTTATATAGATCCTTCAGTATGGAGAGATTCGAGGGTGGTTCTCTGAAGTAGTGACACCACTTTATAGATCAACAAAAGACTTCAGTTAGGGCCATAATTGCTTAAGTTTTCGAAGAAGTGTAGATGAATTTCGTCATATTTACGAAAGGTTACTCTGCAAAGGCAAAATATAAAAGGGAATTAGATTATTATGGTATGTTCGTTTAGTAGGCAGCTCTGATCACAGGTTCACTCGGGCAGTACTTGCATTTACAACACAGTACGGATTAGCGCGACTTAACTAGTATAATCGTTAAAGCTTTATCTTGGGGCACGCTCATGTTACATAACCATAAGTCGCTAGGGTATTTGCGAACAAATAATTCATATGGGATAATGACATTTAAAAACAAGGAGAACAATTACTCACCTGCAGTATTTCCGTTTGTTTTTCTCTTATTCGATCACAGATTGTTTACATTTCCATTACATGATAAGGAAGTAGGCATAACGAAGGTTTTGATAAATTTTTGTTAACATTTTCGAGTTCAATTTTCTAATTGCGTCGTTCAATTAGGCGGCGTTCATTGACGTTGTCAGTGACACTGACATGACATGACAGTATAGTAGAACGTATTAGTTGACAGTTGGCAGTAACACCACACTTACACAGTCGTGGTTGTCATTCACCTCGCGATTCACGCTTACACATTCGCGGTATAATAAAAATAAGAAACAATTTTATAATAGTTTTTCGAACGAATGTGAGAAGAATAAATATTTACTAGTTGCGACTTGTGATATTTAGTTATCATGGGAAAACAGTGCGTTTTATTTTGTACTATAAGGTTAAATAATGTGTGTAAGTTCGAATTGGACCCTAAAGTGCTATAATATGGGGGAGCGTTTACAGAAATATGTGTCCGAATTGCACATAGGAATACGTTGACGATAAGATCATTATGAACGGGACATTAATTGAGTATAACGTAGGAGTGTCGACAGAGGGAGAAAGGTATAGTGTTGTTCTATTCTAGGATTAAACGTTGTGTGAAACAGTTTGGTTTCGTAGGTAACTATTTTACGTGTAAACTCTAGATATAAATTAACAAGACGTGAAGACTTATTTTTCGGTTCCAGTCGGCGGATTTCCTTTCTTTTAACGCGCAACATAAAAGTGGCAACAGAATGACAAGTGACAATCATTTAGTTGGGTTTTCGCTCGCGAGTCAAAGTAAACAAACATAACTAGTTTGGCAAATAATTAACGGAAATAGTGTAATTAAGGGCGGTGGGGTTGTTTAAAGTGCATTTACAATCAAGTGAAGTGTGTCAGTGACGTGATTAAATGTGAATCGCGGGAAATAACGGAGTAGATTAGTAGCAGTCTGAAGTGTGCATTGGAGGTTATGAGGTATTAGTCAGATTAATTAATTTTGATAAGGACAGTAATCTAGACTTGCGAGTAATAATTTGGCCTAATTGGATAGTAGCATTGTAGAGGCCGAGGTTAATCTTCGTAACAGAAAATGGCGGTATTAAGTAGTTTAATTTCAAGTTTCGGGAGATAAATGTTATATGTAAATGGGGTTGTATTAGGCTTGTTTTATATATATATGTATAAATATAGATACCCTTCGTTATACCAGTAGTTACAAAGGTTGAGAGCGAGGGCGGCGAGGCTACTTTAAAGAAACATTTAAATTTTAATAATTATCGGGGAAATTGTATACTTGTGATATTTTTAAGAGGGGTATATTATTAGTGGTTCGAGTAACTTGTTACGCAATAAAGGGACTCTTTAATATTAGAACTCAACTAGGAAAGAGCAACATTTATGTTGTGGTTTGTATCTAAGGAGACCCATTTGTCAGGTAGCGGCTGAGCGTTAAGGGTTAGTGTGGAAGAATGACTGGTATGTGTTGGCATGGGATGAAGGATAAGTCGACATAAGAGAGATGAGAGTTTGGGAGTCAATGAATGTATTGTGAGTGATATGCATGAGTTGCTTCCAGTCAAATGGGACTTACGGTACAATCTAGATTTGTTGGTAATTGGTCCCTTCAACTAAATACACAATGTGTTGCCACAGTAATAGGAGTTAGGTTAAAGTCATAATATGACAAGGTCTATCTAAGGCTTACTGTGTTGACACATACTCTACTCGAGCTTACACAGCAATCTGAATTGGTATACACACCTTACTTTGGATAGGATGACCGATATTTATAATTTTGGATGTCTATTGTTAAACAGTAATGTGCACCATCATATATATAACAAAAATATGGTTGCACACTACTACACTTTGTTATCTTAATCTTTTTTTTTAAATAAGCCATGTGGGTTTGCTAACGCAAACATACTGATACAGAAAAGTGGGGAATAAAAGAAATATTTCCACTTTAAATACATATATTTGTAATTATTCTAACAGTTACGAGTGTATACAGATAATACACACTTTTGGTAATATTCAGTTTATAGAATAAAAATCGTGGGAAAAATGGGTATGGGTACAAATTTTATATTTTCCTTTCCAAGCGAAGTGAACGTCAACAGACTGTAATAAATATTGCCGGTTGTTGAAGTTCAAACAAATCAGTCGGTTATCTTATTTCAAAGTGAAACATACGCCGATGGAATTGACTGGGGCTGTTCGGTAATGGGGGAGTGGAACGGATCTTAATACTGACGATTGGAAACTTTAGTACTTCTACCAAATACTTTCCTGTCATGTGTGAGGAGACTATGAGAGGATTACCTATAGGAAGGACAATGTTTCCTAGAGGCGCCGTCTGTACAATGTAGACACAGTCTCGGGGTAAAACGTCAAAGTCGGGGTCCTTATGACCTGCTAGATTCACAACCTAGCATCTCTAACGGGGCAGGAAAGCTTGAGGAAAAAGTTTTCAAGAATTATTGTTGAGGTTCAAAAGTTCACTCTTTTCTTGCAGGATCGTCACGGTTAATTGCTATTGGTTTAAACACTCACCGCACTAAAGCCACTTTCTGAAGGGGTTGACATATCAATAAGTCGAAACTTTTCGAGTTGATAATTTATTTTTCATTTTATTGTAGTTGAGGTTGAAGATGACTTTTACAGACGAAATCTGAGAGATCTCATCTTGCAAACTCATCTTGGGGGAGAGTTGTAACAGAACGCCATTGCGCTCCGTCACTTCCATATTGAAATATTTTCCAAGAGACAGTCAGATAAATTCATGGTTTCCCCGTTAAAAGCATTATTAAGAAAATAGTCGGAAATAGGAGTCTTGGCGAAAGCACAACCATGTCATATATGTAAATGCTAAGTAGTTTCGTATGCTTTAATAAGTTTCCTAAATAAGCTTGAGCATTGCCATTGAACAAGCACTATAAAACAAAAGAAAATACTTAAAATAGACATACGGGGGAGTTTTGTCGAAAGCTGAAACGGAGACGCTTCGCCCGCTTCGCTTGCTCGGTCGAAAAGTAAATATTTAATAGAAAGAATAGGCGGGTGTTAATTATATTACTAATTAGAATTCTCGACTTGGCATTCAATCATACAAACTAAGAACGTAAGATACAAACAATGCATAGAAAATAAGCAGACCTATATAATGAGTCTAAAATCATAACAATCTGTCGGGCGGTTGACGAGTTTCAATTTTATTAGCAAATACGTAGGGTACTTCCTTCCTCACAACACGAGAACATGAATTTTTAGTTGAGGCAGCGCCACTGTTACTTGAACCCTGGCACGCATCGATATCGCTAAGGTTGAGGGCTCTCTCTATTCTGGACGGCAAAACGTTCGGTTCAGATGGGATGGGAAAAAGTGTGGAACGGCGGTAACGTCTTGTCGGGCGAAACGACGGAAGGTATAGTTTGGTTGTTTACGGTCGATTGGTAGGAATGGGGACATTGGTGGAAAGAGTAGATTGTATCGGATGGTCGTATTGAGTGCTTAGGTGGGAATATGCGTTTTGACACGAACGACTTGTCAATGGCTATAAAAGCAAGCGGCGGACTGCAGTTGGGGCTTTTTGTGATTCGGCGGTGGGCTGTTAACATACCTCTGGCTTGTAGCACATATCTATCGGTGGGTTTCTAGTAATTAGGGTAGGGAATTCTCTGTTATGTGGCGGCGCGCTGCATGATACGAGGATTTTCTATCATAATATTATAGTTTGTTTAATTTTGTGGGGTTTAGTGTTGTAGTGTTTTTAGTTGAAATCCTATCGTTATACCAAGGACTTTGGAGTAACGAAAGGATGTGTTTGTTGTTCTTACTTAAGTTTATTTGTGTTAATAATGATACATTGTTTATTTCGTTGTAAAAAGCCAGAACGTTAACCAGATTACAGTTAATCTGACGGGGTACATACAACCTAACGGCTGTCAAGCGTGTTTACCCCGGAGCTCCGTAACTTACCAGATTGGGGTGTCCGTCTGGCATCACCTCTTTACCAACATAGGTGATGCGTCTAGGCCCCCCTGTACTCTCGGTGTCCAGCTGACGATCGGAAGCATGGCTGGCACGATTGAAGGCTCAGCATAGGAGGTTACTCCGCTTGCGGAAGACGTCAGTATCCGAGGTGCAGTCTTGTTAAATATATTTATATATCCAATTTATATACACAATAGGGTGTTCTACTAACACCGCCGAGCTCTCGAGCGTGTTGGGGGGAACGCACAACACACAGGCGTGTCAGGTTTCTAAATCCTAGCTTCGCCGGCTAGACTTTACAGCTTAAAGTAGGGACTTCACGGCCTTATTCGGAACTAATTCCAGATTCCTGGAATTAGTTGCGAATAATGCAGAGTAGGGATGGGAAGGGGTAGTGTTAGGTTAAATTCATACACAGGGATAATATTAGGCATCTAGGATGGGTAATATTTATGTAAGTAAAATGTTTTATTTCCAGGATCACAGTAGGGATTCTTTTAGTGCTTGAAGTGTTTCAGTCGCGGAATAGTTATAGCTCCGATGGCAGAGAACGAAGTGTCTTCAGTATACGTGCGTAAAAGTGTTGAGTGAATAGTGAGACAAGTGAATTCTTAAGCTGCTAGTCTTCAGGTATTTAGCATAGGCCTGATAGGGACCTAGTTACAGTGAGGCTGAGAATGCCGATCCTAGTGTGGTATATTTAAAGTGATCAGTGTACGTTGTGAATAGGAGGTGGGCATTTACCCAGAGTATTGGGACATGTCTACTAGGGACTGATGTCTAGCAGAGCCGTACATCAGACGTTTTCCACAATGGGTAGCTGAACGCTCATGACGTGGTTAACTCGTTTTCAAATAAGGGGAATTCGGTGGGCTACGTGTTACGGTTCGGCATTGTTGGCTTCAACGGAAGCTAGGCATGCTAGTGATAGGGCTTAGAGCCGCTAGGAGTGATAGGGTTAATAAGGCATCAGCGCCTTCAGTGGTAGTGTAGATTAGAGATGCCCGCGAGCATCTGAGTGGCCTAGCAAAACAGCTTACCCTGTTTTGCGAAGCTAGAATATGTAGAAAGCTGTAAGGATAGCGCGTCCTGCCCCATCCTACTACTCTTGCTGGCAGCGTCAGTAGCTAAAAATAGCACGTCGCAACATATACAACCAAGGATAACTTTCGCAAGATTAGGGTAGTCAAAGTGTAGTGCTTAGACTAGCAGGTATCCTTGGTTTAGGAATTCAAAGTGCTGTGGTGGGAGACTTGCCCTCCTTCGACGACACGCCCCCGTCAGCAAGAGGCAGAGAGAGACGCTTACAGGTGTGGTCGGGGTTAAATTATCTATACAAATATAAAACCTTATTTCCAAGCGCTAGGGCCTATAGGAACAGCTGAGAGAGAAGTCGGTTAGTTGAGCTACGTAACGCTCTAAGTTTCATAATAATAGGGCCATTACAACGACTAGTACAGGCAGAGTAATCTCTAGGCTCCTCTCAAATAGGCTAGTCCTAAGTAAAACTCTATTAGAATTAGTTTCAAGCGTGTATTTTAATGATACAAGCTGCTAGCGCAGCCCAATCTTAGTTACGTAGCGTTTAAGTCAACTGAGAAGTGATGTGTGTAAGGATAGATTAGGTCGCGAATATTAGTAGAGATGAAGAGTCCAATGATCCTACCAGCTTCACATTAAAGTTCAGGGGTTGCTTACGGTTCACAACACTAATAGGGTTCTACCATAGACGATCACAAGGCCAAATCACTTTCATAAAGCTCGTTTTTCTCAAAGCGACTTCAGTAAAGTTTAGTCATAGTTTTCACGGGGTGCGGTAGCTTAGTGGGGTGACTGGGGCTTTTAGCAGAGGGGGTTAATATTGAGGGGGGGGACGTGACAAAGTGAACAGATTTTATTTTTGTAAACTGTGATTAAGGGTGTCGGAACTTAATGCGCAGTAGTGTTAACGTATAGCTAAGGTGGTTTATATTGTTTTTTGACTGTGAAAACTTAATATCCGAGTGATTTAAGATCGTATACTCGTCGGAACGAGTACGAACGGGTTTTGTTTTGTATATCAGCCGAACGCTGATGCGCACTTAAATAATATCCGAGCGATTTAAGAGCGTATACTCGTCGGAACGAGTTCGAATAGGTTTTGTTTTGTATATCAGCCGAACGCTGATGCGCACTTAATATCCGAGCGATTTAAGTGCATATACTCGTCGGAACGAGTACGAGTAGGGTTTTCTTGTGTATATCAGCCGAACGCTGATCGATCCTGAATGCGATTCAGAATCACGTGTGTCTATTCTAAAGTCGGTACTAGTCAATTAGGTCGTCATACTGAGCTGAGTCAGGGCGAATGAAGACGCCCGCGAATCGGAGAACCCGATCCCGATCTTCTCCTTCGGCGCGCGTCATGACCACGAGGTCGAGAACGTCGGACCGCGACGCGGAGGAGCGACGCCTGTTCCTGAGGGAGGGCGCGGATGCTGCGCAGCAAAGAAGAGCCGCGGCCGCTGGATCGGCTGCTGGCGCTACCACTGACGTCGCTGGCGTCGCTGGAGCTGCAGCTAGCATGGCTAGCATGTCTGCCGGAAAGGCTGGCGGACCTGCTGGCGTAGCCGGCACGTCTGCTAGCATGGCTGGCAGGCTTGCTGGAAGGGCTGGCATGACCGGCACATCGGCTGGCATGGCTGGCACATCTGCTGGCATGTCCGGCACATCGGCTGGCATGGCTGGCACGTCTGCCAGAAAGGCTGGCGGACCTGCTGGCATGTCTAGCACGTCTGCTAGCATGGCTGGCAGACCTACTGGCGCCGCTGGCACCGCTGGTGTGGACGCTGGCGCCGACACTATGGCCCGAGAGGCCATCTCCGAACAGTCCAGGTTTCCCCTATCTGCACTCCGAGGCCAGAACGAGCGCCCGGAGCGATCGGCAGAACGGGAACAAAGGGACAGAAGAAGAACGAAGACCGCTAGCGCCGCCGCTGGCGCCGCTGGCGCTGGTGGCACCGCTGGCTTTAATGCTGGCGCTGCCGCTGGCGCCGACGGCGATCCAGCTGGCAGTGCTAGCAATGCTGCTGGCACCATCACCGGTGCCCCTGGGGCATTCTCCGAACCGACTTGGTTCCCTCCATCTGCACTCCACGCTCAGAACGAGCGTCGGGAGCGAACGGCAGAGCAGGGGCCCTCGGACAAGAGGCCCAGGAAGACAGCAAATGTGAGTAAGCACCGAACTGGCACCGGGGCCGCGCCAACGGCCTTGGTGCACGAACAGCCACCAAGATCTCCGAGCATCCACGAACGGGGAAGATGGCGCCGCGAGGACGGCGGCCGTCTGCGACCACGGGAGCAACAGCCAGACGACGACGCATGGGACCGAACACGCGTCATCGATCGCGAACGGGCTGAGCATCACCCAGCGACGAGTGGCGAAGCAGCATCGAGGAATGTTGCTTTCGCGGACCTCGTCCAGTCCACCCCACACAGATCTCCGAGACCGGCGAGCACGGTTTCGCACCGAAGCAGTCGCGCCGCGAGCCACCGACTGCAAGCCGAAGCCGAGGCCGCAGAACAGCTGGCGCAACTGCGCCGACAAGAGCTGGCGGTCGATGCCAACCAGCGTCGACAGGAGCTGGCGATCGAAACCGACCTAGTAAACAGGCGGTTACAGGCAAGAATTGCAGAAATAGACCTAGAAAGTTCCGGTGGTAGCGACCGAATCGCCCGATAGGTGGACGAGTCCGCGGAGCGACACGACGTGGAAGACCGTCGAGTGCTACGGACCCGGGACAACGAACCAGTCGTCTCGTACGAACGAGTACCAGTCCTCGCTCAAGTGGAAGAAACGCCGAGGCGTCCAGGAGAGCGGATCCCGATCAGAACCGAACCGAAGAAGCTGGAGCGCGCGACCATGAACTACGGCCGGCGCCCCCTTTCTCCAACCCAGCGACTGGAGTACGAAGACGAAGGTGAGCATGAACCAGAACGCGTGAACGAGCCCATGACGCCTCGTTCGAGGTTCACAGCGACGACGACCCCAGAAGGTATGGTAGAGTTGTTTGAACGGATGCAGAGCGCAGCCCGTCCAGCAACCAAGGAGGTGTACGAGTTGCCACACTTCCACGGGGACGTCAGCGAGTGGCGTTGCTTCCTCAACACATACATTGAGAGCAACAAACGCTATAAGTTTAGCGGCTACGAGAACGTCGCGCGCCTGAGGGCCGCGATCAAAGGTGAGGCGAAGGCGTGCGTGCAGCACATCCTGTCGACGGCGACCACACCAGACCTGGTGATAAGGATACTGACGAAGCAGTATGGTCGCAAGGATTTCCTAGTGGACAAGGCGCTAGAAGATCTGAAGAAGCTGCCACGCGTCGGGTCGAGCGCGAACGAGCTCAACACCTTCGCCATCCAGGTCATGAACATAGTAAGTACGCTTATGGATCTGGACGATGCGCACTACGCGAACAACCCGCTACTAGTGCGCGAGGTGACGGACAGATTGAGTCCGCATCTCCGATCGCGCTACTGCGACTACGCCCGAGGGCGGAGGGGCGGCGGCCTAGCAGAAATCCAGGTGATGGCAGATTTCTTGCTCGAAGAGAGTGATCTGCAGCTGGAATTCACCCACGCTAGCGCTCCCACCGTGAAGAACGTGCCACGGGGAGCACCGCCACAGACGAACGCACCGAAGACCCAGAACCGGAATGACAACCGCCCGCCGCCGCCCCAGCAGAACCGATGGGGCCCGCCGCAGCCGTTGCCTTCAAAGGTGGCGTACGTGACCGAACAGGTACAGCCATCACGGGTCCAGGTATGCCTCTATTGTAGCGCGAGTCATCGAACAAACAAGTGCCGGAAACTGCAGGCCCTGCAACTACCGGCGAGATGGGACTGGGCGAAGCAGAACAGAATCTGCTTCAGATGTATGGACGCCAGGCATCAGCGCTCTCAATGCCGAGCGAAAGGCTGCAGTGTTCCTGGCTGCCAACAACCCCATCACAAGCTGCTCCACCAGGATGAACCACGATCGCCGACGCCGTGTGAACGAGGCACGGCACAGGGAGCGACTCGTGGACCCCGCACCGAACCGAACCTAGACAGCGGGGTAGAGCAGAGCAGCTACGCGAGTAACGCCGAGGAAGCTACCGAGGTATTACTCAAAGTTCTTCCCATAACGATATCGGGCCCCACGGGCGACGCCCATATCTACTGCTTGCTGGACGAGGGATCGACCGTCTCACTCCTCGAGCAGAAAGTCGCTGACCTGATTGGAGCTACTGGACCACAGGATCAGCTGACAGTGCGTGGCGTTGGAGGGATCGCGCACAGCGGACACTCCGAACGAGTGTCGGCCTATGTACGGTCAAGGAATGGAGGCTTAGCTTACCCCGTAAGACTACGAACGGTGAGTAACCTCGGCCTGAGAGGCCAGACCGTCAACGAAGATCTACTGGATCGATACGAGCACCTGCGAGAAGCCCGCGGTGCAGTATGCAGCTACGGTGCGCCGCAGCTGCTGTTAGGTGCCGACCACTGGCACCTGCTGGTACCCGAGGAGATACGAACCGGACCAGGAGACGGCCCCGTCGCTATAAAGAGCGCGCTGGGGTGGGCGCTCTTCGGTAAGAACCCCGGTTATCTCAGAACGAAGGAACAAACGGTGTACCACGCGACGTGCGAACGTGAGTCGCACGACGCCATGAACCCAGCAGAAGATGCCACCCGCCTGCGAACGAGCCAGAAGGTGAGCATCAACGATAGATGGTCCACGAGTCCCGCCTTCTGGAGCCCGGCGGAGGACCAGTGGCCACCAGTCATATCCACCAAAAGCGTGGAGCCGACAGAGCAGCGAAAGAAGGAGGTAGTCCTCGCGACAACACATGAACCGGCCACAGCGCTACCGGACATCGAAGCTGCTGGAAAGAAGCTAACAAAGCAGTCTAAGTTGTATAAGCTCGATCCCGAGCTCTCGTCAGACGGTCTGCTGACGATGAGGACCAGGCTGAGCCGTGCACCAGTACGGTACACGGCTGAGAAGCCCATCATTTTGGATGGTAGGGAGCCTTACACCAAATTGCTTATAAAGCGCGCCCATTGCCGGGGCGCGCATGTTAATAATGAAAGTGTTGTTAATGATTTAAGGCAGAACATGTGGATACTGCATCTGCGGCCGAGCGTGCGCGCCGTAGCACAGGCGTGCGCACTCTGCCGCCTACGTCGCGCGATTCCGCGCGCGCAGCCTCTGGGGGACCTCCCGCCTGAGCGGCTAGAGGCCTACCAGCGCTGCTTCACCCACGCGGCCCAAGACTACTTCGGCCCGCTGTGGGTAACGATCGGCAGGCGACACGAGAAGAGGTGGGTCGCCCTGTACACGTGCCTGGCGACACGTGCGGTCCACCTAGAAGTCGTGCACAGCCTGTCAACCGACAGTGCCATCAACGCGCTACGACGCTTCGCGGCGCGTCGTGGATGGCCACAAACCATGTGGAGCGACAACCAAACGTCGTTCCACGCGGCCGCCTTAGAACTAAAGGCGGCCCGAGAAGAATGGTTGCCAGCACTCCAGAAATACGGACTGCAGCATCGATTGAACTGGCGTTTCATCACCCCGGCTGCGCCATCACAGGGCGGCAGCTGGGAGAGAATGGTGAGAACCATTAAAAATGCATTGAGCTACACGCTAAAAGAGAAGGCGCCGAGTGAAGAAATCTTCCTGACACTTCTGGCGGAAGTAGAGAACGTAGTGAACGCCAGACCACTTACCCATGTACCAATAAACAATGAAGACGACGCCGCGCTGACACCGAATCATTTCCTGTTGTTGCCAGCGAACGAGCAACTAGTCATCGGTCCCTGCGAGGAAGATGACCGAAGAAGATGGCGCCAAGTACAGGCGCTCGCCAACCACTTCTGGCGAAGATGGGTAAAAGAATACTACCCACTGTTGGCCCCCCGTCAATCCTCCGGCGGTGGGAACCAACAGATCCACGTCGGCGACTTAGTATTGGTCGCCGACCCCGCAAGCCCTCGCAACGTATGGCCGCGAGGGCTAGTCGTGGCCACCTATCCAGGGCCCGACGGAAAAGTGCGGAACGTGGATGTCCGCACAGCGAACGGCGTGTTACGTCGAGCTTCATCACGGCTGGCCGTGCTAGTGCCAGCCGCGCCGAGCACCGAGCCTGCGTCGAGCACCGAGCCTGCTTCGAGCACCGAGCCTGCGTCGAGCACCGAGCCTGCTTCGAGCGCCGAGCCTACGTCGAGTCACGAGCCTGCGTCGAGCCCATAGCCCGCACCGTGTCCCGAACCAGAGAAGCCTGAGACTAGAGCTACCGTAGCCACAAAGTCTGAGTCTTCAGACGGCGGGGAGTATGTAGACGACAGACCCTACCCTCCCCTGATGTACCTAGCACGTAATTTAGAAACAAATAAAGATAAGACGTTAGCTAGGTAAATGTAAGAGTAACCCTGTTATTTAAAATGGAATATTTAAGAAATATTGTCATATTTACGTAAATATTAGAACCTTGTCGCACTAAGCGGAAGGAATAACTCTTTAGGGCGAGTTTATTCATGTCAGCAAGTATTATGACACAATTCGAGTGATTGCGCAATAATACTTGGAAGTTTCCATACGCAGTAGAATGAAAGATTGCGTAATAATGTAAAATATATCGATCGTAGATCGAAATTACGCTATGAAAATGGCATGTTTGTGAGCTAACTCACAAACAGTTGACTCTGAGACAATAAGGTTTTTATTATATAAAGTAGGCGCTGAGGCGCATATTATAAGCCCTGTTTGAATCACAGGCACTAAGAAATGGTCGCGCAGCGAATTTCTTAAGATTGAATAAATTCAGAATAGTCGTTTTTGCACAACGTTCTTCCCTCTCAGAGCCAATATTAGGGAGACACTGTCCAAGTATAAAGGGTCACGTGTGACCACACCGAACGCCGACTCGATGAGTCCTAGTACAGGCCAGTGAGATAATCACAGCCTCCGCAATCCGCGGAAAACCGCGAGATTTATAAGATTCCCTATTTATACTCGGACAGCGCCTCGTAGCGTGCGCAACTTCATGGTGCTCACGTTACGGTCAGCCATTACGAAAGAAAGGAGGTGAGTTCGCAACGTACTTCACTTAGTACCGAAGAGACACTCCAAGGAAGAAACCCAGAACAAGAAAGAAAAAGTGCGTTGGGAACTCAGCTCAGGAAAAGTTTAGGAATCTAGACATTGTGTCCTAGATTTAGATAAAATCAGTGTTAAAGTCATTATAAATAAGTAACTTTATTATATACAGTGTTAACTTCCAAATACGTTTTATTAAGAACATAATCTGTGATAAACAATATAAGCCATTTACAATCCGTCCGGACTTCTTATTTACTTGTTACGAATCATAAGAAAAAGCAGAACCAAGGTGGCACCAAAATTAGAGTAGAGTCAGTCACTGTTATTTTACGAGAGGAACTACCAGTCATTTGTATACAGTCCACTTTAAACATTTATATTTTTGGGCCTAATCAATCAGGATTAGTGCATCATTTACAAATAGTATTGAAAATAATTATATTATACGAACTGTGGACGACGCCCTCCCACAGCACCGTACCCTTGGATAGCTCGAGGAGCGTAAGGTTCCTGCCCACCCGTCTCAGCGGGTCGCGGTGCGTCACAGGTTCTGCGAGCGCGTGAGGAATAGCGGGCAACGCTCCTTGTGCGGCGATTACGCGGTTCACTATTTCGCCTAACGTTCGAAATGAAAACAACTCGGATCACGACACTTATTTATTTACACCACTAAGCACTAAACTAAGCGTTACAACTAAGCCTACACGTACACTGAGCACCACTGCACTGTTCACTTCTCTTCTCTTCCCTTTTCCGGATTTAGGACTCGAATACTAAACTCAACACACACACACACACACACTGCTCTCGCTGCAAACCAGGCCTGTTTTTATGCCACAATCTGGGCCCGCAATTAGTGGGGATGTCTTCACGAGAATAGGCGTGGTTTAGAACGAGACAGACTGAAAATATCCCTTTCACACCCTTCTAGAAAGTTCTTGAAAAATCCCTCTTTCCTGATTGGTGGATTTACTTGGGCGACAAACTTTGCCAACTTCCCTGCTTCTACATTACTCGCTGTCCGCGACTCTCGCGGGCTCCGGTTTTAATTTATTTCTCTAAAACTTGCGTTCGAGTTTGAGTTACTAGTTTTCCCTTTTCGACAGACCTTATCGTGGTCCGATTTACGCCGGGGTTCCTCGGCTTAGCTGTCGACAAAGATTTTGCGCGTACGCAAAATAAAAGTTGGTCGCCCATTACAACTAAACCCTACGGTCTGGATATTCATTTTCTTTACAAAAGTTAGATATTACCAAGTCTCAATTTTCAATATACTTTTTAACATTCCAGGTGTGTCCGTTTCGAGCGCAGAGCTGAAAATGCGCCGTTTCCGGCACCCTCGATACGTCTTCTGTCTCTTTCTAACAGAGCTTGTAAATATGACTGGCGCGCTGTAGCGTCAGCTCATTATGTTCTCGGCGCTCGTTCCGGACACTCTTCTCCGACTTATGCTGCTTATCCGATGTACAAAACGATCACTTTACATTATCATACGTTCCTTATAGCTAATTAGCACATTAAGATTAACACTACAGCGTCTCTGTCGCAACTTCTAACGCGTCCATTCTCGCACACAATTTATTCACTTAGCACCATTTGGAAGATTTCCGTGGCTGTCCGTAACACTCTCCCCCTCTGACTCGGTCGAGTCGCTCCGTTGCACCGGTAGGACAGCCAGTCGCGTTACAGGTCGCCGGAAAATGCCACCTCTCGTCTCGACGTCTGCTGAACGTATGTTGCCATCGGGCCCCGGGAATACTCTTCTCACTATGCCTCGTGGCCATGTGTTGCGAGGCAAGTTCGGGTCGACAATTACCACACAGTCGTTTGGTTGGAGCGGTCGGGTTAGGTTCGTTGATGACTGGCGGGGCGCAAGCGTAGGTAGGTACTCGCGCACCCATCGGCTCCAAAAATGATAAGCGAGCGCCTGACTTGCTCGCCATGTGCGTCGGTCGGTTTCGTCACATGGGCCCGTAGGTGGTAGGCCCGTGGATCCCCCCAGGAGAAAATGAGCCGGCGTAATAGCTTCTTCGTCGCGACTGTCCACGGAGACGTGAGTGAGAGGCCGTGTGTTTATGGTGTTCTCGGCTTCAGCAAGTAGCGTTTGCAACACTTCTTCTCGCGGTGCCTTTGTGTGTAGTGTTGCGGCAAGCGCGGTCTTCACTGAGCGTACTAAACGCTCCCATGCTCCCCCCTGGTTCGGAGCCCCCGGTGGAATGAAGCGCCACTGCATGTTGTGTCGCACCCCGTATTCCTGCAGCGCCGGCAGCCACTCGGCGTACGCGCTGCGCAGTTCCACGTCGGCGCCCCGGAAGTTTGTTGCGTTATCGGAGTACATCACAGCTGGCCAGCCGCGTCTTGCTGCCAGCCTCCGAAGAGCCATTATTGCTGAGTCTGTGGACAGAGAGTTTACAATTTCTAAATGTACTGCCCTTGTCGTTAGACATGTAAATAGAGCCACCCATCGTTTCTCATGTCGCCGCCCTATCGTTACTGTTATTGGACCGAATAGGTCCACCGCCGTATTCGTAAACGCCCTCTTATATGGTTCGATTCTTGCGAGAGGCAAATCGCCCATTATCGGTACCTGTGGCATGGCTCGTCTAATCTTACACAGCTGACAGTTGTGTGCCACATTTCGCACCGTGGGTCTAAGATGCAAGATCCAATACCTTTGCCTTAAGTTGTTAATTACCATCTCGTTGTTCGCATGTGCCGCCTTTCGGTGGGCTTGTAAAACTAACAACCTCACCAAACTGTTATGCCCGTCTAGAATGACAGGTCGTTTCTCCAGTCCTTGTACGGGAGCCGCGTTGATCCGGCCGCGCATCCTCAGCAACCCATCGGTGTCTAATACCGGGTCCAGTCCAAAGATCTTGCTCTTCTTGTGGATGGGTTCTCCGCGGCTCAGGCTCAGCAACTCGTTCGCGAAGTCGGTACGCTGTGCCCACTGGAACCATATATGTTCTGCGGCCGATCTGTGTTTCACCTGGAATTCGACATATTTTCTGCTTTTAATACGGTCTATAAATTGGAATACTCTTCCCGTCGCATTTATTAACCTCTCGTAACTGGAAAATCGGCTTATGTCTGGCAACGGTGCCGTATTTACTTTCACCTCCATGTCTATTGCGCAAGATTGTTCCTCTAATTCCGCTGGTTGCTCTTCGTTAGGCATGCGTTCCACAGGCCATTCTGTCTCTGGTTTTCTTAAAAGTTGCGGACCTACATACCATGCTCTGTCGTAAGCGATTTCTCGGCTTAAGTCGGGTCGTGTAGCTTGATCTGCGGGGTTTAACTTTGTGGGTATCCATTTCCAATCTTCTACTCTCGTCAACTCCGAAATCTCCCCCAGTCGATGTGCTACGTACGTGCTGTACCTTTTCGCATTATTTCTTACCCAATGCAAAACCGTACGACTGTCAGTCCATAAAACTACCTTTCTTACTTTGTATCGATGTTGCTTCAATATCTCGTGCATCAGTCGGGCTCCTATCAGCGCTGATTGCAGTTCTAGCCTCGGGACGCTCAGCTGTTTTACTGGTGCTACCTTTGCCTTAGCAGCGATTAGTGATGTATCTATGTTACCTTCACACTCCACTCGCCAGTATGCAACACATGCATATGCTTTTAGACTCGAGTCTACGAAAACGTGTAGTTGTCTCTCCGGTTCTGATCCCGTCGCGCTGCATGCGTACGGTCGCGGGATCCGCAGTTTCGCTACACCTTCCAACGCTTTCAACCATTGATCAAACTTCTTCTTTTCTTCATCTGGTAGAGGCGTGTCCCAGTCCAATTTCAGGCTCCAAATTCTCTGCAATTGTAGTTTCGCTGTTATAGTATAGTGTGATAACAAGCCTAACGGGTCATATATACTCATTACTGCGGATAACATCTCCCTTTTGGTCGGTGCTCTTTTAAGGTCTTTAACATCCTGCGGGACCCTTATCATTCTCGTATTGAACCCTAGTGTGTCGTCTACCGGGTTCCATATAAGCCCAAGTATCTTACTCTCTTTATTTCCTAGCTGAGCTGGCGCGTTTGCTCGTAGCTCATTAGGGATACGTTGCATTAACCTCTCACTATTTGACGTCCATCCACGAAGTTGAAATCCCCCATTTCTATGCGACGCGGCTACCTGGAAGGCTACGTCTATTAACATATTTTCATTATCAAAACTTGATACAAAATCATCCATATAGTGATTTCTTGTTATTTCCTCTACTGCGGCCGGGTACCGTTCCGCATTATCTCTCGCGTTTTCATCTCTTACGCTATGTGCAATAAATGGCGAAGAGGAGGCCCCAAATAGAATGCTACTCATTTTGTAGATCTGTGGTGGCCCTTCCCTGTCTGTTCCTCGCCATAAGAAGAGCTGTGAGGGCTGGTCATCTGCTCTAAGTTTTATTTGTAGGAACATTTCTTTTAAATCGGCTACTACGGCGAACTTGCCTTCTCTAAATCTAAAAAGTATTCCCATCAATGATTGTAGTAGATCCGGTCCCTCCAAAATGAAATCATTCAGGCTCACGCCTTGACAGGTGCAAGCCGCGTCAAACACAAGTCGAACTTTCCGTGGTTTATTCGCATTGGTTACCGGAAAATGGGGTAAAAACCACGTCTTATCGCTAGCAGGTAATTCTGTCACTCTCTCAGCGTATCCCATATTTAATAAATTGTCTACCTGGGCTGTATAACTCTCTGCGAACTCCGGATCTCGGTCCATTTTCCGCTCGATGCCCCTAAGCCTCGTTAATGCGGTTCCGTAACTCGGTGGCAGCTTCGGGTCGTCGTCTCGCCACATTTGCCCCACCTCGTACCTAGGTCCATTCATATTTACCTTTTTCACGGTGTCTTCGAATATTCTCACTGCCCTTTCGTCCTCTGGTTTTCTCTTCTCCACATGTCGCACGCCCAGCGAGTCTATAGCAAAATATTCTTTCAGCATACCGTTTATGTCCTCTTTGAGGTGACAATGAAGCGCGACCTCGCTACCTCTCCACGCGCTCGTACTCGGCGCGGTCCCGAACACCACCCAGCCCAGCTGGGTCTTGACGGCTGCCGGCTCGCTCTTCTTGCCCATTCTTGTCTCGAGGGGCATCATGAGGTGCCAGTTGTCTGCTCCGATGAGTATTCTTGGCACCGCTTTTTCATAACAGGCATCCTGTAAGTCAGATAGGTGCGTGTATTTAGTTATGTCGTTTAGGTACTGGCCGCGCAGTCCCAACGCGCGTACCGTCCTTACTGACATTCGTTGTGGGGTCTCGTTATTTTTACCCTTTATCATTATCTGCACTCGTTGGCTCTTGTCGTTCGCGGTTGCCATTGACCCCACTCCCTGAATTCGTAGGGGCTCCTTCACCCCCACGGCTCCGATCTCCCTTATAAGATCCTCGTCGGCGAGTGATACGGTAGAACCCTCATCCATAAGGGCGTAAGTGCTCACCGTTCGATTCGGGCCCGTTATTACGACCGGAATAACCTTTAACAAAATCGTCATACCTACTTGCTCCGTATATACATCTGACGCGCAGCTTTGCTCCGCCCTAGGTTCGGGATCTTGTCGGTTCTGGCGGGGCGACTCGGTTCGGGTTGATGAAGTCTGCGCTTGGGCGCTCATTTGCGCTTTAAAGTCGTGCAGCAGCTTATGGTGACCATGCGGGCACCCCTGTATGCCGCACCCCCTTGCTCTGCACTGATCTCTCCTGTGTTTCCTGCTCAAACATTTAAAACATACTCTATTGTTCCTCGCCCAATCCCAACGGGCACCCAGATTCATCCCTACTATCCTTCTACACTCGGTTGTCCTGTGGCTGCCCCCGCAGCATAGGCATTGATCCTGCTTTTCTAACGTATAAGTTCTATAAACCGGTGGCTTCCCTCTGGCAGGCACGTTCGGTTTATATTCAGGGCGTGATGGACCGCTATTACCCACATACCTTTTAGCCGGTGCCTTCGCATGTGAATATTCCAACTCGGCTTCACTTTCCTCTAGTAGGAAGTTCGCTAGCAACATCAGTTCCCCGGCCCCTTGACTGCCCATCTGTTCTCTAGCAAACTGACACCACTTACTCCTCAAGTGTGGGCTCAGTCTCTCCGTAATTTCTCTAATCAAAAGGGGATTATCACCATAATTTTTGCTATCTAAATCGACAAGAGTACCTACTATATTTACAACTCTAGTGCTAAACGAATTTAAATCTACTGTGCTTGGCCCCACATGCGGCAGTTTCTTTAATTCATCCAACGCCTTATCTATCAAAAGATCTGTCCTACCAAAGTTCTTCTTTAACAGTCTAATTATTAACTCTGGTTGCTTTGATGTCGCGAGCAAGTGTTGTACACATTGTTTTGCATCTCCCTTAAGGCAGTTCCTAAGACGAGCCATGTTTTCATATGAGCTAAAACCATACCTCGCTGTGGTCTATTTATATGCATTATAAAAGAGTAACCACTCATTCGGATCCCCGCTGTAATACGGCAGCTCGTAGACTTGTTTCGGCGGCTTAGGTCGCATCGTCTCCTTCAACTGCTCGGCAAGACGGTTGAAAGCGGTGGCGGCATCACTGGGCGGCTCTACCGATGACCTTACACCCTTTCTCAGCGGCGTTGACTCAAATCGGCCGATCGGTGACCCGGCTCGTGGCTCTTCGGGTGACGGTTCGCGGTACCCGCGCGGCGATCGGGTACGTTCGACGCGTTCACGACGCTCAGGCAACGGTGCCTTACTCTGTACACGCGGCCCTTGTGGCGGTGATAGGGCGCGCTCTGCTCGCAACGGTGCGAGAGGCGTCTTTTCCGCGCCTCTTTGTCGACTTCTGACGTCGGGTCGGCGAGCCGCGGCTTCTTCCAGCTCCTCCCGTTCTGGCTCGATGCGTGAGAACCATTCATCAACCTTATCCGTAAGGTCAACAAACGTTACCGGCGGAGTAGGCGCTCGTGATGATGGCAGTGATTCTTCCTCGTCGATCATTTTCAATTCAATCGCCAGCCTCTTCTTGATCAGCTCCCTTTCGATTGCTGCCAGCTCCTCTACTGCGCGTAACTCCGCTTCCCTTTTCCTTGCTGCTGTGCTGCTGGCACGCGATCGGACCGACGGTACTGGCCTTCCCGGATCGCGCGCGCCCGAGTTCGCACCCGTATCGACTCGCGGCGCGTCATCTAGCGCGGGCGTCCGGCCGGTCGCACGTGTGGCCGCGCCCCCCGCGGGCGCGTTAGCGTTGCCAGTGCCCGCCGCGCGCTCCTCAGTAGGCTTCGGTTGTTTGTCGCGGTCGGACGGCTGTTCCTCTGTTTCGGTTCGCTGCCCCTCCCCCTCCGGTCGTTGCTCCGCCATTTCGGTTCGCGGCCTTGGTCGCCTGTCCGCATCTTCTTCGGACGGGGAGGCAGGCTGGCCGTAAGTGAGGACTCGTGTTCGATTCGCAATTAAATGCGACGCTGCTGCTGTCCCGGCGGTTTTGTGACGGATGGTAGTGGCGTCCTTCTCAACCACTCTACCATCACCGGAGTTCTTTGGAATCGCACCAGTTCTGCGATCGTCGACAACACGCGATTCTGTACCGTACGTCCATGCAACGCCTTTGGACGTAGTCTTCGCCTGGGACAGCGCCTGCTCATTCATCTGTTGGCGTTCTTGATCGTCGGCTTTGTTCGTTTTGCTGCGGGTAAACATCGCGCACTAAGTCACTTCACTGTTACTTTAAACACGGACAAGTCAATCACTCACTGTTTCAGACGTCAGTTATCACAGAGTCAATCGCTCAGTGTACTCACAGTACAGTTAAACAGTCTCACACGGTTATAACATAGCCTCCACGCGCACGCGGAGGTTCACAGTCCCGTCGGGGGTTCTGGATCACCTTATTCGAAGCACTCACACAATAGCCAGTCGAACTGTGACCCTAGTCTAAATCCGGCTCGAAGGACCAACGAACTGTGGACGACGCCCTCCCACAGCACCGTACCCTTGGATAGCTCGAGGAGCGTAAGGTTCCTGCCCACCCGTCTCAGCGGGTCGCGGTGCGTCACAGGTTCTGCGAGCGCGTGAGGAATAGCGGGCAACGCTCCTTGTGCGGCGATTACGCGGTTCACTATTTCGCCTAACGTTCGAAATGAAAACAACTCGGATCACGACACTTATTTATTTACACCACTAAGCACTAAACTAAGCGTTACAACTAAGCCTACACGTACACTGAGCACCACTGCACTGTTCACTTCTCTTCTCTTCCCTTTTCCGGATTTAGGACTCGAATACTAAACTCAACACACACACACACACACACTGCTCTCGCTGCAAACCAGGCCTGTTTTTATGCCACAATCTGGGCCCGCAATTAGTGGGGATGTCTTCACGAGAATAGGCGTGGTTTAGAACGAGACAGACTGAAAATATCCCTTTCACACCCTTCTAGAAAGTTCTTGAAAAATCCCTCTTTCCTGATTGGTGGATTTACTTGGGCGACAAACTTTGCCAACTTCCCTGCTTCTACATTACTCGCTGTCCGCGACTCTCGCGGGCTCCGGTTTTAATTTATTTCTCTAAAACTTGCGTTCGAGTTTGAGTTACTAGTTTTCCCTTTTCGACAGACCTTATCGTGGTCCGATTTACGCCGGGGTTCCTCGGCTTAGCTGTCGACAAAGATTTTGCGCGTACGCAAAATAAAAGTTGGTCGCCCATTACAACTAAACCCTACGGTCTGGATATTCATTTTCTTTACAAAAGTTAGATATTACCAAGTCTCAATTTTCAATATACTTTTTAACATTCCAGGTGTGTCCGTTTCGAGCGCAGAGCTGAAAATGCGCCGTTTCCGGCACCCTCGATACGTCTTCTGTCTCTTTCTAACAGAGCTTGTAAATATGACTGGCGCGCTGTAGCGTCAGCTCATTATGTTCTCGGCGCTCGTTCCGGACACTCTTCTCCGACTTATGCTGCTTATCCGATGTACAAAACGATCACTTTACATTATCATACGTTCCTTATAGCTAATTAGCACATTAAGATTAACACTACAGCGTCTCTGTCGCAACTTCTAACGCGTCCATTCTCGCACACAATTTATTCACTTAGCACCATTTGGAAGATTTCCGTGGCTGTCCGTAACACTTACACAAACCTCGTGTTTTTAATTACTGTTTAAAGATGGTGAAAATGTGATGTTGCAGTGTTAAGTTGTCAGCCCCACAACACACAACACTGTCCAACCCGGTTCCAATAGTCTCCCCTCTTACGGCACCCGGAAAGAAATATTATGTGCCTGCTTGCTCTTTAGGTATGTAATGTTCAATTCAAACATATATTCGTAACAAGCACAATATTAACATTAGACAACACACAAACAAAGGCGTAGTTACGAAAGGGAACCTACTCAGCATATGTTGTGTTTCTGGTGGTGAGTATGGTCGCCAGAGCTCCCGAGGATGCGCTGTGTTGCAAGTGAAAGACCCGTATGTCTCTAGCTGTAAACATAACAAATCCTCAAGCCCATTAAAGTGTCGGCCACGCGCTTATGATTCTTCTGTGGAATCGCTAGTATCCATAGCGCTGCTGACCATCAAGCAGGCCGTAAGCTTGTTTGCCTCTTGCCACCATCATTATAAAAAAAATGTAGGTTAGGGTTTTTTTTAATAATAAGTGAATGACGTAAATATGCCAAAAAGGTTTTGGGAATTCAGTCTACCTATAATGAATTGGGGGATTCTAGGATTGGTAAGTCTCTGGTTACTTCCCGAACTTACGAGAAACCGTGAAGGAAATTTTCAAAACAATACTCCATAACAATAAACTAACGGTTGAAAACTAAACTAGAAAGTTGTTTACGCGCCCTTCAAAATAACCCGTATAATTACCTCTACAACAATCGAACTATAATATCGCTTTCAAACGAAACAATATGAAACTTGTTACTTTCTAGTAAACAACTGACGCCCTTGAAACGTAATCATAAACATAGGTACCTACATAAAATCGATTGCATTACTAACGCAATACTAATCGGAAGTTAGAAGCAAACGGGCTTATGTATCTTAGTCACTAGTATTATCTAATGTCGTTTTAGCGTAACGACTTAGGTATAGTGTGTTCCGCTTGGAGCTATCTAGCTTCAAGTTCAATGTTGCACGTGCAGCACACGGTTGGAATGCGACGTGATTTCAAATTATTACTGTTTTATGGGATTTCTTATGTCTTGAGATTAAATGCACTGCTAAAAACGAGGTATTTACCATGTAAGTATATTAGTTTACAGTTACACGAGATCCCGATATTTCGGCGCTGTTGCAAGCACCATTTGCAAGGATTAACTGACGTGCTGCGAGTTTTAGTTGTGGTATACCCACACACAATAGCGATCTAACCTCTTCTTGGTTCGCTTTTTACGCACAATGTCACCGTTACTACCACCGTATTCTCACTTGAAACTCGATCAGGATCACGACACACAACACTTACAGTATCAACTCGTGCGTTCTTGATGGAAACTGTCTCTTTTCGACTTGTGAACCTTCGAATCTGACAGCTTTCCGATATTTTACTGTCTGCGCACCAACAAGTCAGGAAGCCGCATTTTTAAAACTGGATATAAATCCCCTGATGGTAAGCGACGTCGTGGTCTAGGATGGAGCGCGCTTACCTATTAAAACCCGGTTCTCTCTCGTCTTGAGGAAAATAAGCTCGTAATTATTGAGGAGGAGAGGAACAAGGACTCAAGGAGCCGCCTGAAATAAGTGCTTGCTGATTTGAGCGGGATGTACGGTAGTGGGGTGATAAGAATACAGTACTGAATTTATACCGCCGCCGCGCCTCCACGCCACAAATACAATACTGTGAGGAAATATAGGCGACATTTGTAAGATTACAAACAGATTTTTGTATTGAAAACAAATTGCCTCAATGTATGACATTATTTATAAAATATTTCTAACACAATTTATATTGTAAATGAATAAATAATTGTATTGAATTGAATTGAATTGATTAGAAAATACCGGGTACAGATTTCACCACGCCAAGTCAGGAAACAGATAGTTGATACTGCAAAATAATTCGTTAGATGTCTTCAATGTAAGAATGAACATCAAGCATCTTCAGGACTAGCGTGTTCCATCTTAGACCTTGTCTTAATTTTTCATCGGGTTAAACTAGAGACAAACCCATTTTTAATAAAAAAAAGATACATTATTTGTCGGCCTGTTAGCCGAGTTGGTAGTGACACGACTACGAAGCTAGAGGTCCCGGGTTCGGATCCCGGTAAGGGCATTTTGTTTCTGTGGTGAGCAAAAGCATTTGTTCCTTAGACTTGGATGTTTTCTATGTATTAAATATATCGATGTCTATCACCCATAACATTTGCCTTATTGAGCTTACTATAGGACTAGTTAGATCTGTGTAAAAATATTTCCCCTAATATTTTATTATTATTTTTCTTTTTTAATCACGGGACAATGGTGTCCCGGACCTTTGGAACCGGTGCGTAGTACCGTATAGCCAACACGTTGAGGCCCTTTTGACAATTTAATGAAATGCAAAGGGTACGCCTTATTATTATTATTTATTATGATTATTAAAGACTAGGTACAAACAAAAAGGTACAAAGAGGAAGACACAATAAGCACGAGACACGTGCGAACTAACGTGAGGAGTCTCGTGTCCGCTGAAGTACGCTCGCTGTCATTAGCAGCGACACGTTTCCATCTAAACCTACTATCTAAATCTACTCAGAAATCCGAACTTCGTATGATTTCGTATGGTGCCGTCCCTTTCATTCTCCTGTCATACACTATATGAGTGAAAGGGACGGCACCATATGAAGTTCGGATTTCGAATTTCCGAGTAGACCCCCTCGAACTGTTCTCCGGTCTGAAATTCTCGATACACCTAGACACGCGGTAACGTGTCTAGCCAAAACATGGAGAAAATCTGATACGACAGTGATAGGATCCAATATGAGCGAGATTACGTTCTGCTCAGGAGGCCAATTCTCGGGCTGTTAGAGATGATGTCTATTAGACATATCTCGATAAAAAATGACGGATGTCGATCGAAAACCCTTTGCGTATTCTCGAAATCTCACACTCGAGATATGTCTACTCCCATCGTTCGAGATGCAACGAGTGGTCAGTAGCGATCGAGATTGTTTTATCATAAATTTTTTGACATTTGATCTGCCAGTGGCGGTAAATATTGACAACTTAAGTAGTTGATCGACAGTTTACAACGGCACAAAATGAACACATTTGCGAAAAATATGTCGATTCGTTTAAATTATTTAATGGCTAAAGACTTTTAAATATTTTTGATACGTTCAGTGGTGGAATGGCGGTTGGCGGAAAACATTGACAGCTCTCAAATATTTCAAGTAGTCTAAACTGTCAAGTCAAAACACTTTTTATGCGTTCCATTTCAAATAAGTAAATAAACGAGAAAATACTCGTAAATATGTTTGAGGTGTTAAATCACCATAATTATGTATAGATTATTGAAAAATTAATAACACTTTTGTTTTTGATGAAGATATATTTAATTAAGGGGAAAAACTTATAAAATGATTTATTATCATATACTCGATTGTAAACTAACACAATCGAAAAGTACGGAACGCGTATTACAATAGACATTGAGATCATCGTTCGACATCATCTCGATCATGCCCTAGAATAAGAAATTTCGCAGTGTTCGACATTTTGGTGAGATTTTTCAATAGACATTACGTCAATCGAGATCATTTTGGATAGACATCATCTCGAACGGCCCGAGAATTGGCCTCCTGTGCCGAATCAAACTTAACCCTTACATGCATATTTTTTTTGCCCGTAATTAATATATACTATAAAAATAAGTATTATAAGTATTTACTGATACAGAGAAAATTAATAAATAAAATATAATTCAGATTTTTACTGATATATCGATGTTACATAGGTAAACTCCTACGAGTATATGATAATAAGTAAAGTACACTATTTGTGTTATTTTAATAGTTGCAAAAATAAGTAAAGTAAGGTTATCCGTCCAAAAGGTGTATAATAAAAGGTATCCGTATAATAAATGTCACGGAAAACATACCTATGTATAATCAAAGGACGTTATATGTATTTTTTTAAATTGCTTTGACTCCTACCAGACATAGATATAGATACGTTACCACTGACCGTCTATTTAACGCTTCAAGGCATTGCTCAAACGAATTTATTTCCACGAAACAAATTAATATTCTGTGTATTTTTCAAATGACTGTGAAATATGGGCTAACATACACCTATTTTTTCAGCTAAATTAGTTGCACTGTGTACGTACCCAAAAAGAACCCAACGTCCCGATGGGCTGACGATGTCTATTATGATTTGTTGAATTAATATGGTGAAGCATTTTGATTGGTCAAATTAAAATGTTTAGGGAAGAATAATGATGTATTCGTATTTGTCCTAAAGGCAAAATATACTACTATAGCCTCGCTTGATAAGCCTAATATGATATGACACACTTTTCGAGCATGCGTAGCGAAAAATAAATACCAATAATACAATTGTACATGCTTTAACTTCCATATCGCTGTCTTCGGCACATTTTAAACATCACGTGGAAGGATCAAGTAACAAACGAGAAACGAGAAGGTACTTAACAAATATGCCTATATTGGATATGGCACGTGTACCTAAAGGATGGAGCCTCTCGTTTGCCTCGGAAAACTCTCCTGAGCGATAAAGCGCACGCTAAATGATCCATCGAGCGGCGTATATCGCTTTCCCTATTCAATACGTCTCCCAACGAGAGACGAAACTGGTACGCTTCTCTAAGACCCTAAATAACTGAAATAACGTAAAGTATGTCGCCTCGAGGTGACGATTTGGATACGCTTTTACAACTACCGCAAAAGTTTAACTCATTTAAAAACCGTATTTACACCCACCAATCTATCTATTTCGTCCAATTCTCGCTCGCTTCGCTAGCTCGGCTCACGTGCTGTATGTAGGGTTACAGTTCTACTAACACTCCTCCTCGCTTTGCTCGTCGTCGTACCTTTATTATTACAATAACTATGGACGTTATTTCAGTTGTTTAGGGCCTTAGGAAAGCGTACCTCTCTCGTCTCTCGTTGGGATTATTAAATACGGAAAGCGATATATGCCATCGGGTGGCATTTTTATTATACTAGATGAAAGCCCGGCTTCGCTCGGGTGAAATAAATAAGAAAGAAATAAAGTAAACATTTATTCGTGACAGTTATGCAAACGACGAAAGAAATAGTGTACAAAAATGTATAAAATAAAAACATTACAACAACGGATTATGATGAAACTTCGTATAAAAATATAGTCTGTAGTCTGGATTAACATATGGAATAGGGAGTAAAAGATTACGCTGACGACGTCACGGGCAAAGGCTAGTATCTTTGCAAGTTAATCCTAAGCATTTTTATGAGGGTAGTATTTAAAGGCACATAAAAAAAATTACACCGTAATCAGTACTGATTTGTATAGCTAAAATACTAATCGTTCATTAAAATTCAGTTCAGATGTGCAATTGTTAAATATTGATGTGCCAGTCAGTATTTTTGGTACGAAGTCAGAGCTGCTAACGCGAACGAAAACAAATGAAGTTCGTGTATCGTCCTCTCTGTCGAACTTGCAAAATCGAGCGACACAGAGGGAAATAATAAACGATGTTCGTTCGTTTTCGTTTCGCGGTAGCAGCTCTCTATTCTCCGCCAAATTCTATTAAGTGGGGCCCTTTACACTCAATATTATGTGTAAATATTATCGCAATTTTCAAAATTGTATGGGGTCTGTTACACGCTTAATATTATCACACAACTGGTGTGTCAATATTATCGTGGTTTTCAAAATCGTATGGATTTTTCTTCAATATTCATTGCACGTGATACGGATCGTGATATGAGTATATCGCGTGATAATAATAACCATGTAACAGGCCTCTATGGATGTTGCTTCAATATTCAGTGTTTCGCGTGATAATAATAACAGTTGGTAATATTTTCTCCAATTAATGGAAGCTATTCCTTGTTCCTATTAACTTGTTCCATTTTGCTAAAGGTATTTCACATTCCGGTATCGGTGCGCGTATGCGCACCATCCAGGAATAGGAGCCGTCAGACCAGAGGGCTTACCGCGATCTGAAAACGAAGTATTTTCTTCTCCGTGCTCGAATATGCAAGTGCGACAGAGAGGCATATATGTTTAGTTTTCGGTTGGTAGCACTTTAGTCCGAGCGCGGCGGACGGTCAAAGAAAGTCAAAAACATTGCGTGTGTTGTCTGTCACACATAATTTTTTAACTTCCCATCGACCTATAAACTTGAAATCAGGCGATAATGTTTATTATGAAGTATATTTTACCAAAAATATCAATATATTGATAAATCACATTTGTTTTTTAGTTGTACGGAACCCTCAGTGTGCGACTTCGACGCACTTAGCTGGTTTTTATTACATTTTGAATTTTATTTCTCTTATAGTAAAATACCCTATTCGTTTTAAAGTTGACGCCTGAGGGCCTACCGCAAACCAAAAACGAACTATCTTCTTCTCTGTCGTTCGATACTTCGTTTTCGGTTCGCGGTAGCGCCTCTAACGTCCGAGCGCGGCGAACGGCATGAGCTGGGGGCGGGGTCTACTCCGAAATTCAAAATCCTAACTTCGTATGGTGCCGTCCCTTTCACTCTCCTGTCATAGACTATATGAGTGAAAGGGACGGCACCATACGAAGTTCGGATTTCGAATTTCGGAGTAGACCCCCAGTACCACTAAGTTATAAGATATAAGAAGAAGAGCGAGATAGGGATAGAATTTTGCTAGACGTTTAAAAGCCATAAGTCACCTAGTAGTTTGTCACAACAAAATAGAGACGCAGCTTTAAGATGGCGGACAGACTCATCAAACATTCAAGTGGTGTCCTTTACACGATTAATATAATCACAATACTGGGGTGTCAATATTATCGCAGTTTTCAAATTTGTATGGATTCTGCTTTAATATTCACGTGATACTTATCGTGATATGAATGTATCACCTGATAATAATAACCATGTAACAGGCCCCATATATTCGCTTTGAAGGCGGTTGTTGTGACAATCAGCCTAGCTAGCACGATAGATTATATTGTTACGTTTTATGTGACGTTTTAATACATTTCGCCCATATAACGTGACGGTATAAGTTATCGTGCTAGCTAGGCTGATAGGTGTATAGAACGCTTGAAAACTACAAAAACAAAACGCTACAGACGCGGCTAGCCGAATCCACACAATGGGCGCAGCAACCTGGCCAACACACCGGACGCAAACATAGTTTACAATTTCCGAACGTACCCAACCCGACGCTGTCAACCAACGAATTTAATATGGCCGACCATTTGTCATAAAATTAACATTTTTTAATGCAAAATACGCGACAATCCGAATTTTGCGGATACATATGTTCAACTCGAAATCGTTATTTTTATACGTTCTTCAATTTGAGACAGGTCTCGTTCGGGTCTACCGTACCCCTGCACGAAATTATTAATATAGATTACTCTTTAAGGGCAGTCCTAAACGTAACTTGGTGTCACAGACCTCTTATGGTCGGTGCTTGGTGTCCTTTAGGCATGATCCCTCAACCTGGGAAGAAGACTCGCAAGATCGTGACCATTGGACCTACGAGTACATATGAATGAAGTAGATCGTGACCTATGGAGGAGTGGAGCATTACAAAAGTTGGTTTGATCTCTTATGTTGTTAAAATATATTGATCGCCAACCCGCATGCCAAGCGTGGCGATTATGGCATTTACCCCCCATGAAATTGGGGGAGGCCTATGTCCAGCAGTGGACGTCCTAGGGCTGATATGGTGGTGGTCTTTAAGGTCGAATATTGCTCCATATGTTTCAGACCAGTTCGCGGTCTTTAATCATGAATCATGAGTACTTATCGCGACGGCAGCGTGCCCTGCCCCCTCGGTGCGGGCAGTGGCGGCGGAGGCGAGAATCTACCTTCGTTTCTTCACAATTGTTCAATGCCGAATTGTAGAGTGTTGATTAAGGACCGCAAACCGATTTGAAACATGTCGAGCGATATTCGACCTTAAATGGGTGGTTTCTAATGGTTTCTGAGACTCACGAGAGTTTTCTATATAAAATGATGTACATGCTTTAGCATTTTCTGTATATACACGTGCATCTATAATAAGATAAGATAACATATATATAGACACATAATCGGACCTTATCTCTATCCTTATTATATACTAACCTTATGTTATTAGAATTACGTGATGACAAGAATAAATATTATGTCATGCGCAGTTTGCGGGCTACAATATCAAGATAACACATATATTATAACGACGATAACTTACTTTCAAATGTTACATCGGCACGTATGTTAAAATAATCAAATAAGAAGATAAGACACCAAAGTTTAAAATATTTTTTCTTGGAATTAAATCACAAATAAGTCACTTTAACCAACTTTCAATCAGCGGGCGTATGAATGGTTGCCATTTTATCACTTATCGTCGTGGATAAGACGCCCGTCACTCTCACACTCGCATACTTGTCAGAACGTGACGAATGTCTTATCCTCGACGATAAGTGTTATAACTTCAACATAGAAAAGTTGACAAACCCCGACCTTTTCATTTCAAAGCTCAATATCTCAAGAATGGCTAAACGGATTTTCATGAAACATGGCTAAGAACACTCGGGATATAATTATCTATGACACAAAAAAAAACTAAACGAAAATCAGTTTATCCGTTTGGGAGCTACGATACCACAGACAGATACACAGACAGATCCCTCTCTTTTTGCGTCGGGGATTAAAAATGGCAACCATCATAGGCCCGCTAGAGAATGTAGGTGTAGATCCCAAATTGGATTTAAAGAAAAAAATATGTACGAAATAGAAATATAATTTTCGGCGAGCAGAAAACCGATCTAACAACATGGTCAAGCTTCCTCTCTAAGTTGGAAGGTCAGATGGCAGTCGCTTTTCAAAACTACTAACTTCACTGCACTCCGGTTGCGGAATAAGCTCCCTGCCGCTGCCGGCTGTTTTCCCGAGGTACTACAGTATGGGGTTCTTCAAGAAAGAAGTAAATACATTTTTAAAGGGTCGGCAATGTGCATGTGACACCTCTAGAGTTGCAGGCGTCCATAGGTTGCGATGACCGCTTACCATCAGCCGGGCCGTACGCTTTTATGCCACCGACGTGGAATAAAAATAAAAATGAACTTCGCTACTACTTACTCGCTGGTACTTCCGTATTTAGTGTCTACCCCAAATCATAGGATTTGACCACTGATGGCCTGATGGACTGATGACCAGGTAAAGGTCGCGGGAGTTCGCTGGATGTGGATGGCGCAGGACTGGTCTTTATGGCACTCTTTGGTAGAGGCCTAACGTACTGTGGTGGTGTGTTGTTCCTGGTGGTGAGTAAGGTCGCCAGAGCTTCCAAGGACGCGCTGTGTTGAGATTGAAGGACCGGGGTGTGTGTCTAACTGTCAACACAACCAATCCTCAAGTCAGTAAAGAGTCGGCAACGCGCTTGTGATTCTTCTGGAGTCCATATCTCCCCTCCCTCTCATATCGGCCATGTTTAATAGATTTCTCAATTTCTTATCTTCAGTAAACTTCGGTTGGCCTTGTTTACAATAATTCCAAATTTAAACTCGAATTGTTCTTTAGATACAAAGTTGTGACAGACTGACAGTCGGAATTGCGCCATAAGGATCCCTGTTTTACTCTTTCGGTACGGAACCCTATAATATCGTAACGTACTGCAACAAAGACGACATAGAAAACAATAAAAATTATCATATCGTTCCACCCGATACAATTCATAAAATATTCCGTTACGAATTTAAAAATCGAATTCAAACACGTTGTCTGAATTACATAAGTTGTCACGTGTGTAACCACCCATCATAACCAGACCCGCCAATTTCCTTAAAAAACCCTCTAACATTCCCACAGATGCCCTGAGAAAGGGGCGGGGTGGATCAAGATTAGCTGGACGTCTACACATGAGTGATATACAAAGGACTAGTAAACAATAAAGGCAATTTTCGCGTTGTAGCGTAGCAGGATTGTGGCTTAGGAAACGTGATGTCAGTGCCAAGGTTGTTCTTTCACGTGCTGGTAATCTAGTTACAGCTAATTGGTCGTTACGATAGTTCTAACTATAGATCGAATGTAATGTTAAGTTACGTACGTAATTGTCACATTCCCGGCTTGTCACATGGTCGCGCCACGTGAAAGGTTACAAGATATGAGATTGGTTCCGGGAATTGGTTGTGAAACATAGCAATTGGGATGTCGACGACAATCAAAATAAGTTAATATAAAATATTACAATATAAAAAAACCCACGAAAATTCTCGGAAAATATTTAACATACTACTCGTAGGTACTTGCTCTTTAAAATGCATAAAGATCAAACACTGGACGCTGTTTCGCTGTTTTTTTTTAGAAAAGTCGTGGCATCACTTGATCAATTTCCCCGCACGCTTCATACTCGTACTAATAACAGATCCTTTTTAACATTTCATAAAAAGTTGCTGATTTGAGAATCGTTGTCAAATATAGGTAACGTCTCAGTTATATTTACATCACCTCGGTGGCAAATAATGTTATGGATTGCAATCTTTTAGAATTTATATGTGGGAGCACATGCTGTATATTGACAGAATAAGATAAAACATAAGAAAAGCATCCTCAGGCGTTATTAGAAATGTTGTTATGGCTGCACTCAAGGTTATCAGGTTTTCTTTTCTAGTTAGGCTGCTAGAAATATGACCAATATGATATTCCGTTGTATTCTGCCCTATTGCGGTCTAACTTTAAAAGTGAAAAATATTACTTTATCAACACGGGCCAAGTGATCTACCTAAATACCTTCACTATATAAACCCAAAACTGTAACGACAAAACCTGCTGCCACCTAATAACTATTAATTTTGTATGCATTCATAGTGTTGAGTAAGCTTGCAAAGCTCCTTAGGATGATGCGCTGCCTTAACGGAAAACCTGTGTTTCTCCTTTGAACGACTACCACGTGACCATGAGTGCTGTGATTCAAATCGTTTCGAAGAAATAACATTGGACGGTTACGTGTCCACGAACATGGAAAACGAAAACAAATATGAATAAAACCATCATCATCTCCCTGCCATTATCCCGCTTATGCAGGGTCAGCACTACATTTTTTCTTCTTCTATTCCTCTCTATCATTCGCCATTTCAGCGCTTACTCCTGTCTTTCTCATATCCTCTCTCACACAATCCACCTATCGCTTTCTGGGCCTTCCAATCACTCTTCGTCCTTCGACATTCAACCCTAACATTTTTTTATCAATATGACATTCATCCCTCCTCATTACATGCCCATACCATGCTAAATATGAATAAAATATAGGTAATATAATGTATCATACGGCCGATAAACTCACAGTCATCGGAATCGCAATTTATTTCAGAGTCAATTTCACAGGGGCGCTCGTCAGACCAAACGGCATTAGTTGAAATCCATAATGTCCTATTTCCGCACGCTCACATGCCGTTGCACGTGCGCAAGAGTTGATCCGCTATGCTTCCGTGACAGATTCACAGACACCATTGTGACCGAAATGACTTATTACGAACATCACGACTATTACGCTATGTTTTACTGGATTGTGTCATTATACTAGAATAAAATTTGTCGGGGAAATTTTAGTTGCGTTTACGTGAAATAAACCGGATGATATGGACTCGGGTATGTCCTAAACTACGACTAAAACCACCGGGGGATGGGCTGCAGCGTCCTTGGAGTGCGGTGGAGATACTGCGATCGACAACCCGCATGCCAAGCGTGGCGATTATGGCGTTTACTTTCATAAAATTGGGGGAGGCCTATGTCCAGCAGTGGGCGTCCTTGGGCTGATATATTGGTGGTAGTGGTGGATATAAACAAAATTATGGTGGATATAATGCATTCTTCTTATTAATTAGGCGCGTAGAAGTCCAGTAGATTATCTATGTTACTGTATACATTTTATGGATATTGCGTTTTGTACGTTTTGCTTAAGATCCTTAGCGTCAGCTGCAGTGTTTTTATTCCGTGCTTAATTTCACATCATTAATATCATCATTATTATTATTTTTTAACTTTTCATTTTTATTTTTTTTAGTTTTTTTTCTAATTCTTAATTTAGTAGGTAAAGAAAAGTATAACAATACAAGCGTGCCATTTCTAAGCTTGCTATCGGTTTCATAACTCGTATTAACAATCAGAGAAGCTCGAGAATGTCAACAATAGCTAACTTCACAATCCACAGGATTCACGTGTTGTATTTCCAACGTACGGATAATATTATTCACGTGACCTGCAACACGTGAACAATGTTTTACTGTTACATGCCTTATAATGTAACAATATATTCAAGTTATGTTTCAAAGAAGTTGAACTTTAATTGCTTCGCATAAAGTTCCTTTTGCAACCACATATTTGGATTTGTGATAGATTTTTCGTAGTCATGAAATTCAGAGAGTACCGTGCGTTGACGCAATTTCCGTTTTTTTATAGTTACATAAAAACATATTTCATATTACAACATCTATTGAATATATTGGAGGGCGACGGAAATGTATTTTTAAGTTTTATAACTACATTTTATTTATGATATTTATTACAAGTGACTTCCTGACTCGCCGGGGCGGGATCGATATGTGGTATTTTGTTCTTTGACGTGATCTTACTTATGTCGCAGAGATATCCTCCCTTGTCTGTATTACTTTTGCGCAATAAGTAGTAATATCACCCGCAGAAGCGGGGCAGTACTGCATTCTTGTCACCTCGCTTCCGCGCATCCCGCAGTCCGGAAGCACTCATTTAAACGTAGGGGCGTAGTAAAAAGTGATGCTGACTCAACTGACAGTTCACACTGACAGTTGAAAGTTGTCTTATACACCTCCGCAACGACAAATCAAAATAGTCGCCAAAGGCTAGGATAATAATTCATCAGCGTTAAATGATCATTTTAATGAGCGTTTATGGGTAAATTTGTCATTAAGTAATTGTCTCCTGAAAAATGATGATCGTGCTTTTTTATCGCTGTAAAACATTTGTAACTTAACTTACAAGTACCTAAGCGTAAGTGAGAAAGTGACGGATGTTCATCAACATCAACACACACAATAACTATGATATATAATTCTGCCCAACGCAACCCATTTTTAATACAAAAAATTCTCAAGTAAATTGACCTTTCTCGGAGGCTTCTACAGGACACGATATTAACTTAAGAGTCCACAGTAAGCTGGGATCTCCATACAAACGTAGTTTCGCTCTCATTTTAAAAACGACATGCTGGAATAACATGAGACTTTGTATACACAATGGGATCCGGCATAACTAGGTCGGAAATTAGTTTCTGTTGCACAAAATTATCATAGAGAAAAACTACAGCGACTTTTAAGGTTTTCATACAAAACCTAAAAAACTCGCTTTATTTTTTTTCTATTACAATTTTAGCAACAGAAACTAATTTCCGACCTTGATATGTCGGATCCCATTGTGTATACAAAGTTTCATGTTATTTCAGCACGGCGTTTTAAAATGTGAACGAAACTACGTTTGTTTGGAGAATCGAGTTCAGTTAAGCGTACGGGGGACCCTTAAGGCCCTCTAGTTCTGCGAGAGTAGGTATTTAGCGCTGTCCTGGCGGTGCGTGAACAAGCCCGCGCGGACGAAGCGACTGTGAACTCGGATGACCCCGCTAGCTTCATACTGGTCACAGTATAGAAATATACCTAACTGTATTTTGACTCAAGAAATGCATTAATTATGATTAAACTTTAGTATGTAATTGATATATTTTTTTAATAAGGTAGTAAATAAATAATTGAAAGTCGAACTTACGGTAAGATCCATTATAATGAAAAAAAAAACAGAATTCGTAGTACATACCTACAACCCTAATATTCGTTATTTTAATCTATGAAACCTAAGAACCTAAGAAATATGTCTTATATCCTTCTACTCGATTTGTTTAATAGGTCATGCATTTTTTTATCTAATTGTGTTATATTATACAGGGTGTTATATTTATTTGTCGTGTGCGTGTTATCATCATCATGTATATGTACTTATATGTATGTATAACACTTTATTGCACAAAAAACAATAACAATCGAAACAAAATAACAAAATGTAAAAGTACAAAGGCGAACTTATCCCTATAAGGGATCTCTTCCAGCTAACCTTCGAGAAAATGAGAAAAATAAATATAGTATACACAAGGCAACAAACTAATTTTACACAAACACGGATATTTAAGAAAGCAATGACAGATTATGAATACACGTAAAAATAAGCTTGTATACACTATAACAACTATTCATGTAAATATATCAACATCATCATCATATCAGCTGATGGACGTCCACTGCTGGTCATAAGCCTCCCCTAAAGAGTGCCACAATGACCGGTCCTGCGCCACCCGCATCCAGCGGACTCTCGCGACCTTTACCCGGTCATCAGTTCACTTTGTGGGGGCCTATCTACGCTGCACCTTCCTGTACGTGGTCACCACTCGAGAACCTTCGTTTTCGCCCCAATGGCCATCGGTTTTACGTGCAATATGCCCCGCCCACTGCCATTTAAGCGATTCGGAGGGCTATATCGGTTACTTTGGTTTTTCTGCGGATGGCCTCATTTCTGATACGATCGCGCAGATATACTTCCAGCGTAGCCCTCTCCATTGCTCTTTCCTCTTGGTTAAAGGTGTATAGTAGAGAAACACAGATAATTTAATAGGTTTCTATTGTGATGTCGTAAATAAACATATTTTATTGCGCTTACATTGCAAACGCTGGCTGAACCCTACGATATAAATCAAAATAATGTACTACAGTATTGTACAACTTAAAAAGGTCTACAAAAAAGTCGATTATGGTATATGTCTATCTCTTAGGGATAACCCACAATAACCATTTTATATCCTTTACTTTTTACGAAAAATAATGGCTTATTTACGAAGCGATTTTAAGCAATACAGCATTAATCCTTCTCCAATAAAATACCTTAAATACATTTTGCATTTTATATAGATCAATATGGCACTTGACAGCATGTAATTTAAATGAATATTTTTGAAGATATTACTGATTTAAAATGCAGGAACACAGCGGTTGCGGCGGTATCGGCCGGGTTGTATATAAATACATTCTGTAGTATATAATTATAATAAGTATCAGCATTGCACCCGTACGAAGCCGGGGCGGGTCGCTAGTATACCATAATCAACTTCAAGTTCGAGTATAAAGTGTCCGATAGTAACGACAGTGGGTGCTACATGGGAATTTGACATGACCTTCATCTTGTACATATTCAGCTTAAGACCAACTCTCACGGAGGTTTTACCAAGGTCATTGAGCATGGTACTTAAATCCTGTATGGTCTCAGCCAAGACTACTGTATCCTCAGCAAACCAAAGGTGAGTGATGTACTCGCCGTTTATGTTGATGCCTATTGCCTAGGCTTCTCCAGTCCAAAGTCTTGAAAACATCCTCCAGTGCAGCGGAGAACAGTTTGGGAGAAATAGCATCTCCCTGCCTGACTCGCGGCTACAACGGAATAGGTATCGAGTTCTGGTCCTGGAGTCGGACTCACATAGTGGCGTTGTCGTACAAATACTTCAGTACTTCGATAATAGCGGTAGTCTACTTGGCACCGCTGGAGAGATTGTAGTACAGCCCAGGTTTCAACCGAATCGAAGGCCTTCTCGTAATCCACAAACGGCAAACAGAGGGCACAGGCAACAGGGTATACTCCTCAGTCTACTGTAAAACCGGACGAAGCGCATGGATATAAGTTGATAATGTTCGACTCTTCATATACACAGGCCCAGTAGTAGTGAACCACGACTGTCATAAAATTATACTAACATAGTTTTTTGACCGAGAGGGCGAAGCGTCTCCGTTTCAGCTCTCGACGAAAATTCTTTCGGATGTCTGTCTGTTCGAATGTTCTCCTCTACAGGTCGCATTTCTCAACCGATTCTCGTGACATTTTGTGAGCAGGTTCGATAATTATATAGGTTTAATTATATTTTTGTCGACACGGTTTTTGTAAATTTTGAAATTTGAAAAAATATTTTTTGTTGCGTGGTCTACATCACAGAGCCACTAGTTTTAAGCTTTATTGTAACAGCTAACACTTTAGGTGCCACGAGCGTGGAAAAAACGTAAATTTAATTTAATAAAAAACAGATATTTTTTGTGGGTTTAATTTATTCGTCTAAAGTTATTAGCTCTCAAAGCATAAAAAACATTGCGAAGTTTTTACTGTTTTACTATTTATGCGAAAGATTACTGTATTCTTTTAAAATAAATACCAGAAATGATTTTTACATAAAGATGATAATAGAATCAATATGGTATATGAAATGATACCAAACTTGCCACGGTACGAGTAGCTATCTGGAAATGGGTAGATTTATTAAAAGAAGATTAGCTAGAAAGATAGATAGTGTATAAATTTTAAAAGGATCGGCAAAGCAAATTTGACATATCTGGAGTTGCAGGCGTCCATAGGCTGCGGTGACCACTTACCATCAGGCGGGCCGTTAGTTTGCCACTGACGTGGTATTAAAAAAAAGACGGTCGGAATTAATGTGGTAAAGCTCATAGCTTAATAAAAATATTCATGTGCAGAGCAGTAGATCTCTTACTATATCTATAATTTCTGGTAATAAACATTTCATTTATAATTTTACCATGTTTGGTTCCATTTCTGCAGGGGTTCAGTTTAGTTGTTATACTGTCATTTCTATACTGTGGCACTATGACCATAATTTATTTGTTAATAAATACGACGTTTTTCGTTTGGGTTTTTATTGCCCTTCTTAAATAACTTGCAACAATTATATAAATTCGTCAAAAACTGCTTGTTTGGTGCACGAAACTGTCGCGGATAAAACTGACACAGGTCCGTTGTCCGTAAGCGCCAGCGCGCGACTGATCGGGCCTGCCGAGCCTCCGCGCTCGGCATTTTGTAGGTATTTAAACATATTAATTAACACAATCATTTTATCTTTTTAAATTCTGCAAAAATGTCTAGAAATACTGAATGGCTTTAGTTTAGTTCAAAAACTTTATTTAAAACATCAATAGTTTAGTCGTCAGATTGTAAATGCTTTACAAAAGGGAGTAACTTTGGGGTCTCTTTCTATCGAGCGAAGTTCATTAGATCGTGTAACTGAGTGCAACTTTGACTAGACTAGATCCTTAAGTAAAACATATAATTTTTTCAAATTTTTAAAACCCTTATTCTACGTTTCAGGTTGTTTTTAGAAAACTCGAAAACGCTAACTCGCTTGACGACCTAGCCTTAACAACAGGACGGTCGTACGCTTATTTGCCACCGTCATAGCATAAAAAATATAAATCCGCTTGATAAAGAAAGCGTACCAGAGCCGAGAGCGTATATACTCGTATTTTATCTATTTCTGTATTCTGTAGGTACCTATAAAAAAGGTCAAAGCACTCAAACTTAGTTATGTAAATATAATAACGCTGATAACAATGCGTAGGATAATCACGTGAAATATTAAATGAACTTCACTTGACTCTTGTACCAAGTCAGTAAAGCCACACCACAACTTCTCGCATGCCCAAATATTTAACCCATTAATGTTTTTATTATAGACGTCAACCTTTGAGTCTCCTTGTCAGATTTTAGGCTTCTAAGGTACAATAGGTGAACTTAAAGTACTTTGTACTTGGGGTTATAAATATCGTAGTTCGAGAATATTTGGAATACGGAGTTAATGTCAACGATAGGTCAATTACAAATCTAGTTATAAATAGAGGAAACTTAACGATTGAGTAGGTATAGCAGCAGCACCTGCCAATATGTGTTCTTGTGATTCATGGCTAACTTTTTAACTACTTCCTGTAAGATCTTGATATAACGTCAGTTAATTTAAAGACCGACAAGAATTGGTCACACGAAGTGGTTATTTCAGAAAAATATGACAATTTTTAAACGACTTCAAAAAAGGAGGAGGTTCTCATTTCGACTGTTTTTTTTATGTTTTACCTCAGAACCTTTGACTGGATGAACCGATTTTGAAGATTCTTTTTTTATTTGAAAGATCGTGCTTCCCGTGTGATCCCAAGTTCTGACAATGGCATCCATGAGAAAACCGTGTAAGTCTTAAATTTGCATTAAGTATGTGCACGATAAATGGACGAATAACTTGGTCGAAGGCGGTTTATTTATTATTATCCCACTAATATTATAAATGCGAAAGTATAGATGTTTGGATGTTTGTTGCTCAATTACGCAAAAACGGCTGAACAGATCACGATGATTTTTTGTATACTAACAGTATATAATCTGGATTCACTTATAGTATACTTTTTGTCCCCGATAATCACCGTCAAAAGGATGAAATCGGGGGTGCAAATATGGTCTATGAAACGGGGCGTTTTAATCCTCATGCGCCATTCTAAGTTTTAAGTTTGAGCCAATTGGGAATATAACGGCGTGTCAATAAATTTAACTTAACCATAGCAGAATTTGACGTATTGTAAACAAGCTAACGTATATATCATAATTCCTTCTGATTGATGACGCTATTTTTGAGCATAACCTCTTAGCAATTAGGTATATTATTGCGTGTAAATCAAAATAAATTTGCGATACTTTGGAATTGGTGGCCTTCATATGTTTAAATACAAAAACACCTGCTTCAATGCAGTCTTTGTATCGTCGGTGTACAATTTAATTTTGTCTTGTATTATTTTTTACGTAATGGTTACCCTTCACACCATAATAATCGTTTGATATAAGAGATCACTTGGGCTGGACAGCCCAATCGTCAACATTCAGAGTTGAAGCACCTTAGATCTATGCACAAAGTACAATATATATACACTGAGATAGAGTGAAAGACCAGTGAAGTATTCCACATAGATCGTAGCGCCGTTGTGTATTTAGTAACAACTAACCGCAGGACCGCTGCATCTCTGTCACTTCAATATGCAAGTGCGATAGAGACAGCACCCAGTGACATCTGGTACAAACAAGTTAAACTAACATTGCCATAGAAAAATTCGTACTTCGAGCTGAAAGGCCCCTGGATCTATGCTCATCCGTACATATAATAAAGCTGTAGAGGCTCGAAAATCTGTACATTGAAGATATTGGAAAAATCAATGGAGCGATTGGAGGGCCCTTGGCATGAAAAACAGAACACATTTCAACAGTTTTAAGAATTCGTGTCTGTTTATCTATCTGTTTATATGTCTAAGCATTGTGACTCTCAGCCTTCAGGCTCCCGTGCATTGCCGCTCTGCTTCGGGCCTTCGGCCCTCAGCCTTACATGAGCGGACCGCTCTCTGTTGGCTACCTTGCCACTCTGTGTGAACGATCGGCATGAGGAGCCGCTCTGAGTCTGCCTTTGGACTCGCATGCCTTGCCCTCTGCATTAGACCTTCGGCCCTACATATGGAGCCCACTCTGTTGGGACTCTCGGCCTTCGGCCTCGCGTGCATTGCCACTCTGCTTCAGACCTTCGGCCCTACATAAGGAGCCCGCTCTATTGGGTCGCTCGGCCTTCGGCCTCGCGTGCGTACCACACGGCTCCTAGCCTTCAGCCCTCAGCCTTATAATTATAAGGATTCCGCTTTATGTTAATGCTCGGCCTTCGGCCTCGCATGCCTTGCCACTCCGTTTCGGCCCGTTAGTCATCAACTTTACATAAAAAATCCACTCAATTGGGAAGCTCGACCTTCGGCTTCGCGGGTCTCGCCTCCCTGCTTCAGGCCTTCGGCCCTCAACCTTAAAGAAGCCCGCTCTGTGTGAATACTTACATGAAGAACCCGCTATGTTGGGACGTTTTACGGAAGAACTACGTAGCGAGACTTTTATCATTGTAGATGTAATATTTTTACGGGCTTCATTCGTCTAGAATCGGTACATTTGATATTCTGAAATAAGTTAATCATTCGTTTTGAAAGCACGAGTACGTAGCACCAACTCCCGTTACAATCGGACACTTTTACTCGAAGTTGTAGACGATTTTATATACCTAGGACAGACTGTCCAGTTAGTTAGGTCCAACTTCGAGAAAGGGGTTCATCGTCGAATCCAACTCGGCTGGGCAGCGTTCGGGAAGCTACGGCACATCTTTTCGTCCAATATTCCGCAGTGTCTCAAGACGAGGCTCTTTGACCAGTGTGTGTTGCCAGTGATGACATATGGCACGGAAACGTGGTCGCTTACTATGGGCCTCATAAAAAGGCTCAAAGTCACCCAAAGAGCAATGGAGAGGGCTATGCTAGGAATATCTCTGCGTGATCGCATCAGAAATTAGGCTATCCGCAGTAGAACCAAAGTAACCGACATAGCCCTCCGAACCGCTAAACTTAAGTGGCAGTGGGGGGGGTATATTGCACGTAGAACCGTTGGCCGTTGGCGAGGAAAGGTTCTCGAGTAGCGGTTCACGTACCGGAAGGCGCGGCGAGGGTAGGCTCCCCACAAGTTGGACTGATGACCTGGTAAAGGTCGCAGGTGTCCGCTGGAAGCGGATGGCAAAGGAACGGCCATTGTGTCACTCTTTGGGGTAGGCTTATGTCCAGCAGTGGACGTCTTTCGGCTGATATATTGGTTCGTTTTGAAAAAAGGATCCCTATTAAAAAGAAGGCGCCGCTCGTCTCATTTTTTCAAACGACACACTGTCCCCAGATTCCGCAGAAACCTTTTTGGCTTTACAGACAAAACACCCCCCAGCTCCTTCTACTCCATTCTTCCTTGACCCCCCTACGCCTAGCCAGGCAATTTTAACAATCAGCAACAAAGACACTCTTCAGGGTATTCTTTCTTTTAAAACCGGATCTGCCGCAGGTTTGGATGGTATTTCACCGCAACACCTGAAGGATCTTATTGCTGTCTCAGCCGGCGACGCAGGTGAACAACTCCTAAATTCTATAACAAAATTAATTAACAAATTGTACTCCGGCAACATCCATCCTGACATAGTCCCTATTCTGTTTGGCCTCATCGCACTTACAAAGAAAGAAAGAGAGTCAGGCCTATAGCTGTCGGTACAACTTTCCGACGCCTTGCTTCTAAAATAGCCGTTCGGCACATTATATCAAAAGTCTAAATTCGAACCAGTACAGTTACGGTTTGGTACCAAAGGAGGATGCGAAGCAGCGGTACACTCCCTCCGCACCTTCCTCTTATTCACCTTCTGATGTTTTGGTTAAAATTGATGTGAAAAATGCTTTTAATTCGATTAATACGGAAACCCTGTTGTCAGAACCTAAACAAAACATTCCTGAAATTTATAATTATCTTCTACTTTCTTATGCTGACCCTACTAAATTATTATACCGTGAAAACGTCCTATCATCCGAAGTAGGCTGTCAACAGGGTGATCCTCTCGGGCCAGCAATTTTCAGTTTAGCGATAAACCCTATTATACAAAAATTGAAATCTAAATTTAATGTGTGGTATTTGGACGACGGGACTCTAGGAGGTGATGTAGACTCTGTTATTTCTGATCTAGTTACCATCAAGACCGAATTCCATAACATTAGTTTAGATTTAAATTACAATAAATGTGAGCTTTATATTCCGGATTTACAATTAAATTCTTCTGAAATTCAACAAAAGTTTAGCAATTTGTTACCTAACATAACATTAGTCAATAACAACTCTCTGTACCTCCTAGGGTCCCCAATTTTCGAAAATTCCTGTCCTATTTATGTACAAAATTCAATATCTAAATTCCAAAACTATGCAAACCGTCTCCTCGAAATAAGCCCCCATTACGCAATGTCTATAATAAAATTTTGTCTATTCGTACCTAAATTAACATATGTCCTCCGCTGCAGACATTTTTGGAAATTCCAAAATATTTTATTACCTTTAGACGACCTTATCAAATCAACTTTAGAGTCTATTTTGAATATACAGCTCAGCGACCAGTCCTGGACCCAAGCATCCCTCCCCATTCGGCACGGTCGTCTAGGGATCAGAAAAATTTCAAATGTTTCGCTACCCGCCTTTTTGTCCTCCCTCCACAGTTCAGCTTTTCTCATTGGTAAAATCTTACGGGGTCCCCCGTCAAACTTTGAGTTGGCTGGCCTGGAGGAGGCCAAGAATGCCTGGTCAATTGCTTGCCCGGGAAAAGATGTGCCGGACCATCCAAATTGCCAAAGGAGCTGGGACGACCAATTGTGCCAAATTACTTATAATTCATTACTAAACAATAGCACCGGACTGGAGCGGGCTAGGTTGCTCGCGTCAGGTGCTAAAGAGTCCGGTGAATGGCTACATGCATATCCTTCGCCAAACACCGGGACCTTCTTGGAGCCTGACACCATCTGCCTGGCAACCTCCCTCCGGCTAGGCGTCAGAGTCTGCACTCCACACAGGTGCCCCTGCGGCAGTGAAGTCGATGAACTGGGACACCATGGGCTTTCTTGTCCAAAAAGCGCAGGCCGCTTTTCTCGCCACGCCGCACTGAATGATATCATCCGCCGGTCTGTTGCTTCAATCAACGTGCCAGCCCTTCTCGAGCCAACCGGCTTAGCAAGAGATGATGGAAAGAGACCGGATGGGATGTCATTGGTTCCGTGGAAGTTGGGAAAGGTTCTGGTGTGGGACGCAACTTGCGTGGACACACTTGTTCCTTCCCACCTCAGCGGTACCAGCATTCGGTGTGGTGCGGCGGCTAAGGCGGCAATATAATAATAAGACAGGGATCTCGGACCACAATATATTTTTATGCCTTTTGGCGTCGAGACCCTTGGCCCATGGGGTCCCAGTGCTCACCTCCTTTTCAAAGATGTGAACAAGAGATTAATCGACACAACTGGTGACAGAAGAACTGGCTGCTTCCTCGCCCAACGCATTAGTATTGCAATACAGCGAGGAAACGCTGCCAGCATCCGCGGCACCATGCCACGGGGGCCCAATTTTCTAGATATATTTTAGTTTAGTTTAGTTTTAATTTAGATATATTTTCTTTCATTTTTAGGTCCATTTGAAGATGATTATTTTACTAATAAAGTTAATAATGTTTTTTTAATCTTCTGACATGTAATTTTATTATGAATAAATGAATATGAATATGAATATAAATAAATCCGTGCGTGGTAAAGAGCATGTCATATTGAATGTAATCATTTCTTAAGGGGGTGTAAAGAAGGGTGAGAGATTTATGGGAAAACAAATAATTCTAAAGCGAGAATGAGTTCTACGCAGACGAAGTCGCGGGCAAAAGCTAGTGTACAATAAAGAGTTTTACTATTACTACTACTAAAATCTATTTTCCTCTCTCACATTCATGTTTTAAACATGTATAGCCATATTCCATTTATAATTAAGTGTATCGATGCGCCATCCACAACGGAGCATTATTTGGTATCCTTAGTGTAAATAAAAAACCTTTTTTTTTATAGGAATCGCAATCGTACACTATTTAACCGGCGAAAGAACATCGCCGACTCTCCCCTATTAACAAGTCGAATTACGTCCCTATTCAACTCATTTCGAAGCCATTGCAAAAAACAAAAGTATTTTCTTAACATTTTCTTTTTCTCGACGTTTTGTGCAAACTTTTTCGTCAATTCTAAGTCATCCCGGGCATGTGACCGGCCCTTCACGTGATGAGAAAGCCTTTAGATTCAAAAGCCTTATAAAACAGGCTATTTTGTTGTTTCTTAAATTAAATTTAGTTACCGCACTTAATCGTTCTATAGGGAAACGTGATTTCGTATACCTCTAATACCTTATGCGGTTAGTACAGAGGCTATTTTCGCTTGAGCTAAGTATTTTAGATCTTTGCATGGCCACGTGACTGTACCTAATCAGAGTACTAATATTAGGATGAGGGTTGAAGTTGACTCTCAGAGTTCATCAGGCATCATTACTACTACTCGTTGGAGCTAAGGGACGTCAAAAGTTGGTTTGGCCGTTGAGTACCTTTGAGCGACAGTGAAGTAATTTACATTTGTAAATAAATAACATTGCATTAAATAACACAATATTTATATTTAAACACAGCGCATCTAATAATCTAATAGTATCATATACCCCAGGCCCAGCATATGCTGAGGATGGTACCCATTGCCAAAATCAGACACTTAACACTTACTTAGCAATAATGTACTGTAAGTTAATTAGGTTAAGAATTTTGTTTATCTTGCCCTAGTTCAGGGGCCTTTCAGCTCGAAGTACGATTTTTTCTATGGAAATGTTAGTTTAACTTGTTTGTACCAGATGTCACTGGGTGCTATCTCTATCGCACTTGCATATTGAAGTGACAGGGATGCAGCGGTCGTGCGGTTAGTTCTTACTAAATACACAACGGCGCTACGATCTATGTGGAGTATTTCACTGCTATCTCTATCTCAGTATATATATTGTACTTTGTGCCCTAGTTCACATATTATGTAGTTTTTTTGTTGCTATGTGATTTGCTAACTGTATAATCATAATAATAAGTAAAGTTAATTTGAATTTGAATTTGAACATAGTTTATAGTGACAACACAATAACCCAGAAAGAGGAATAAGTGCTGGCGGGACGGAAAATCTACCGCAAAAATTGGAACCCACTCATAAAAAAGGTGGCACTTAGAGACTCTATGAAAAACAAGAATTTGAAGATATCCGAGACGAATATCATAGGAGAAATGAAACCCGCAAAACTCCGGTGGCTCGGGTAAGTAGTCCGACTGTATGACGATCGTACAGTCTGGGCGCTTCAAGCCGTCGTCGACTGGACGGAAACAGCAATGGACAGGGAAGCCTGGCGGTCTTTGGTTTCCGAGGTCCAAGGCCAAGATCCGCTTCGGGTCGTTACACCGCGGCAGTGTAGGTAAGTTAAAATAAGTAATCTATACTGAGGTTAAAATTTCACGCAGGGATTATCGAAAAAAAAAATGATTTTATTTTAACGCGTTCTAGAAAGAAGATCTCGCTCCAAGAGGTAGGTTGGCAGAGTTCCAGCTAGCTAAATATTGGGGGACAATCTTACACAAGGCGACCTTACATAGTTCCAAACGAAGCAAAACTTGTACTATGGGCTATGGGTACTAGACGACGTCATCCCGGTACAATAAACGTCAATGATGACATAATTTGTACTGAGATGGCTGCTGAGTCAGAATGCAAATAGGAATGCAAAAACTATACTTATTCTGTGCACAAAGTAAGAGAGCTACTTAAACTATAACTATAGTGATGTAACCGATATCTATTTTTTTAGGTACACTAGGAAACAAACTTATTTAACTAATAAACTAAACTTTCTTTACTATACGGCAAATGTATGTACGTACTTATAAGCACATAATGCATCCATGACTCAGGAACAATTTTGCAAATTATTTGTCCTTGCACGGATTCGAATACAGAACCAACTTGGAATCAGGCACTGCCAACTACATAGGCTAACTGCCACCCATAGCATAGTGACTACAAGTTTAGTTCAAAGCGGTTCGAGAGAGAATTCCAGTAGTAATGCACATGTTAGGTAATGATTGTGTAGTATTATGCAATATATCCCAATAATTCTAATGGCCGCTAGCGAATATAATAAGTACTAATACCTTATTTTTAATAGATATTATTTCATTCAACCTGGTATATATTTGTTTCCTTAATGCCTATCGAAGATAAAAATAGATGAAGTCATTAAAACCTGCTTGACAAGTAAATCACTACAGGTTTCATTCGTGGTTTCGTAGTAGCATTTTAGTAATTATTTCAAAACATTTACAACAAAAACGAACCAATTTTTGCAATAATTTTCAACGCCACACATGCGTCGTAAGCCTGCCAAGCGAAAAGCAACCTTATAGCGAGGTGTCAAATGCGTTTGCGCAGTTGGGTCGAACACGTGCGCGGACGCACGTGAAGTTGCGCAACGCAAGGTCGTGTTATGTAACGTATCTAGTCAACAAGATACTTTGTGTACCTATCGAGCGGTAATGTCAAGGTAGGAGTGAGGTTTACGTGCAACGCAATGTTAAATTTTATGGAAATTATAATTGCTTAAATACCAATGATCTAGTTATTTGTTAAGTAAGTAATTAAATACTACTACTTACTACCTTACTACTTACTTTACTTGGACTACTTACTTGTTTACTTGGATACTTTTACTTGAGTGCCTAGGTATATAAAATAACGAATGTCAAGGTATACGTACAACATGCACCAAACTATACATTCCCTTAAAAATATATGTTGCCGGAGTTGTTATAGTTTCAATTCAGGCCTGTTTAGGTTGGTCCTAGCTAAGTTTCTTGGGCTGCGCTTCTCAGACAAGGATTAGTAATTGTATTAACACATTAACTTCCGTACTTTCCGTGGTAGTTTCCGATATGTAGCGACCAAATGTTGGAACAATATCCCTCCTCCGTTTGCCTGCAACATATTCAAGCTTTTAGATACAATCTGAAGATGTTTATGCTCAAACATCAGAGGAAAGAGGAAATTTGCAGACTAGAATCTAGTTGCTTTTAGAAAAAAAGTAAGTAACACCAATATGAATAGGTATTCATATTGGTGTTACTTACCACTGGGGTTTGCACCATATGCATTACGATTTTGTCCTCTTGTTTAATTTCGTTTTTTTTTTTTGTGATTATGATTACGATACAGACTTTTACATTTGTGTCATTGCTTTTAAGTTTTGTAACGTTGGTTTTTTAGTTTAAACTTTTACCATCAATATAGTGATTAGTAAGGTGTATTGGATGTACCAATTAGCACTGAATGCTGAACTATTTTGTTTTGTTTCGCAAATTTTGTTTATTTTCCGGAATCGTGAGTCGCTTGCATGACAGCAAACGCTGGCGCTAGTAGTGATAGACAGATGTCAGCTGTCTATGGTGTACCCTGTGTCTATGGTTCTATGGTCGCGCTCACGACTCTCGGAAACTTGTACTACTCGGGATACTTATGCTATTTTGTATGTTATTTAAATTTTCTTTTCTTCTTTTTAGGGTTCCGTAGTCAACTAGGAACCCTTATAGTTTCGCCATGTCTGTCCGTCCGTCTGTCCGTCCGTCTGTCCGTCCGTCCGCGGATAATCTCAGTGACCGTTAGCACTAGAAAGCTGAAATTTGGTACTAATATGTATATCAATTACGCCGACAAAGTAGTAAAATAAAAAGTGGAAAAAAATATTTTATTAGGGTACCTCCCCTATACGTAAAGTGGGGAGTGATTTTTTTTTTCATTTTAACCCTAACGTGTGATATATTGTTAGATAGGTATTTAAAAATAAATAGGGGTTTACTAAAATCATTTTTTGATAATGTTAATATTTTCGGAAATAATCGCTCCAGAAGTAAAAAAAATGTGTCCCCCCCCCCCTCTAACTTTTGAACCATAAGTTTTAAAAATATGAAAAAAATCTCAAAAGTAGAACTTTATAAAAACTTTGTAGGAAAATTATTTTGATCTTGATAGGTTGAATAGTTTTTGTAATTTTTTCAAAAAAAAAAAAATGTGACGGACGGAAAACTACGGAACCCTACACTGAGCGTGGCCCGACACGCTCTTGGCCGGTTTTTTCTATTTAGTATAACTTTTCTGTTTTGTCTATCATGGCTTCACTTTGGTCCCAAAGGAAGACCAGCGCTAGCCACTGGTTGCTAGCACCATGCTGATTTGGGGCCATTTCGTGGCTATGTGAAATGTTTTTGTTATTACTCTCTTGTTATTTTGTTGTTTAATGTCTTTATGTTTTATGTTATGTTTATGTTTTTTTATTAATTATTATTTTGGTTTTATGTATGGATCCATATTATCTGAAATAAATGAAGTAATATTATCATTTCAGTTTCTTTAAATCTTTATCGTCCTCAGTATTCGAATACTGGTAATGAAATGCACGGGCCGGAGCCAATTTAAGTGTATTTAAGGTATTTCAATAATATAGTTATAATGGGATTCGAGTTTTAAGTTTGATTCTGGTCTGATTCAGATTAATGGGAAGGTATCTGTAAAAATGTATGGACTATCCTGCAAGTGTTTTTTTTATTACATAGGAATATTATTATTATTATTATTATTAGTGAACCAACAGTAGCACACGCTGATACAAAATCAATAGTGATAACTATCAGCTGTGTATTGACTATGTGCGAAGTCCGTGGTGGGGTTAAGTATAAAACTATCGCAGCGCACACCGAGGCAGAAATGTGTTACCGCATCGGACACTCTGTCAATTTAAAAACACTTTGTCATATCGGATAGGAATGGAAAATATTTTTTTATTCTGGTGTAATCTGGAAAAATATCGTTGTACCTACATTCTAATTTTATCTAACAGTGGCTTACAAATCAAATGAAAGAAGTAATTTAAATGTGCTTTTTCACTTTCAAAGTTACGAAAGTTTGTGCGAAACAAAAACAAAAATATATTGAAACATACCCTTACAACGTAAATTCGTATTGTTCATCGAAATAATGAAGAAAGAATCAATGGCTTCACATCTCTTCAATAAATGATGATGATGATGATGATGATGATGATGAGTTTTAACATGACGTTAATATGACAAGGTACAAAGATGTTAAGCCCCCTCTGAGTCCGTACTTTACCACAACTAAGCCAACTTAATAAACACACCTAGCAAAACATGTGACGAACGTCTTTTCTATGAATGCCCATACTGGTTTGACGCAGTGCGGAAGCAAGGTTGTATGACAAACATATTGACAATACTTATGTAACCGACACTTTGGCTCTAATGAACATTGGTTATGTTATTGGTTGTGTTATTGGTTTATAACTATATTGTGTTACATTATTTAGCCATTTGGGGCGCTATTCGGCTTAGGGTTGAACTGGAAATGGAAAAGTGGAATGGAAGGTTGAAATAGAAACTGTTAGCAATTTTTCATGCATTATCCGAGACCCGAGTGATTGCGTAACATTGACCATGCTTATGGTCAATAGATAAATAAAATTTTGAGCCTAGTTATATTTTTTTGATCTACAGTGTGACTTCCAAAGAGATATAGATCTATATTTGTCCATGATCTTTGACCATGCTCTAGGACAGCGGTCGGCAACAGGCAGCCCGCGAGCCCCCTGGCAGTTTGTTATGTGACGAAAGGTACCACACCTTTTGTCTCATAAAGTCACAATTTAAAGTAAATTTTTTAGCTACTATGGCCCTTGGCTTCTAAAAAGTTGCCGGCCTTTGCTTGAATTCGGGCACAGCGGAATGTCATCTTGCCGATATATGCAGGAGCCCAACTGGGGAAGTACCTCCACCTTACAGTACTTAGACCGCTGCCAGCAGATAACACTCACACACTCCCTACGACGCAGCGGTTGTGGAATGAGCTCCATGCCGAGTTTTCCGCGAGGGACTGCAGTATGCATGAGGTTCTTCAAGAAAAGAGTGTATACATTTATAATGTATCGGCAACAAACATGTGACAACCCTAGAGTTGCAGGCGTCCATAGGATGCGGTGACCACTTGCCATCAGGCGAGCCGTAGGCTTAGATGCCACCGATACTAAATTAAAAAAAAATTGACCGATCCTGAGCCAAAAACTCCCAGCGCGTTGGATCAATCACCATGATGATGGTGTCTGCTTATCATCAGGCGGGTCGTATGCCTGTTCGCTATCGTCGTAATATAAAGTGGTAATAATAACACCTAATACTGTTATTACAAAAATGACTGTTGAAGACAGTTCCGGGTCTGGGAAAGGGCATTTGTGTGATGACTGATCAGCAGGAATATTTGTTCGCGAGTTTCTTTTCAACGCTCGTTCGCAATATTACGCAATTGCCCGGCACGCATAAGAGTCCGCAGGAACCTCGGTTCGCGATAACATGCTGGAATAACATAAAAGTTTGTGTACACGATGGGATCCTTCATATCTAGGTCGGAAATTAGTTTCTGTTCCTTGAAATTATAATGAAGAAAAATACAGTGTTTATTAAGGTTTTCATACAAGATCCAAATCAAATAAATACTCGCTATATTTTTTATGGCCTATTCCTGTTGTACGAGTATACTTATACATATAGAAAGTTGCATTTTATTTCAGCGCGGTGTTTTAAAATTAGAATGAAACGACGTTTGTATGAAGAATCGAGTTCAGTTGAGCGTGCCCATACGTGTCAGAACAACCTATACCTAACCAACGGATTACATTCAACCTCTAATTACTAAAATATATTTAGGGCTGAGTTTTTATAATAAGTTTTATAACCTAATGTACAACGCTATATTAATTGGTAGTTTAATTATTTTCCTGATTGCGTAACATAAGTATTTCCGTTTTGTGCGAAGTGATTTATTTATGTTTTAAAAATAGATTAAAATTATCATGTATTACGGAAGCGTTGTATAGTATATTTTAATATGATAACATGTTCGTCCTACTGATATATTTACACGTGCCATTTTTGTATGGCAAAATATGAAGCAATCTATGAGTGTATTTATTTAGTCCTCTAGTCATACATATATACATACATTTAATCACGCCTGTTTCCCAGAGATGTAGGCAGATATTCCTCTAATCTTATCCTTTAATTATTATTCTTAGATTAATGATACCGACAGATCCGTAGTGTTAAGCAAGATGATCTTTCATAATAAAATTGACTCTTTGAATCCTTATCGTTAATCAAGATGAGTTAGAACGAGACAGATAGTACGATCATTTTCGGCTGTTAACAAATTATTTCCATTTAAAAGCACACCGGAATGTCAAATCCCATAGGTAGAAACAAATCCCATATAAAAAACTAACACAGCACAAACGTTAGTTCAGTACAATTGCAGTTATGAAAACGGAGACACTGACAGGTGAAGACCTGTCAGATACTCGTATCACCTTTCTGTGTCTCTCAAAATTACTGATTTGTGCATTAGACAAATACACTCTTTCGTAAGGATGTGCCTAGACACATTGAAATATTAATTTGGGGGGGTGGGCCATGTTATCGGAGTTTATCTTGTATCCACGTAAGTACTACTTTTTAATTTTGTACTCCGACCATAGCCTAAAAAATACGATTCTCAGAAAAATCCTAACGATTATTCCAGAAAACGTGACTGGTTATTTTCAATCCGACAATACAACAAGTACACCAACCTACAGAGAAAAACTGCGTAGTAACGAGTGTCCAAGAAGCGTAAGCGACACCTTATTAAAGGCAAATTACGTCCTTATTGAACACGGGAATGTCACGTGGCTTATTCCGAGTTTTTCATAGCTATTTGCCTGCTTATTTCGCGACTTGAAGAAAGTTCTCGAATATTGAGTGAAGGTTGTTTATTATAAGTTTTTCCTGCGACCTTACCCGTAATAATAATCGTATAGCATTTATTTTCAAACCGTGAGATCTTCGAGAAGACAAGTACGGTTTCCAGTTTGTTACACTTTTTGCACCACCCAGGGGTCACGTGTAGGGTAAACGATGGCTACTCTCCCTACGGACGTGGTGCAACTTCGACCCCCCTTGTCAAGTGGGGCAACTTGACTGTTAGAAGTTCTCAAGCCGCCCGAAAGCCTCTAACTTGGCTTAACGACTGCTGTCGTAGACAGCAGCCGGGATCAACGGCTTAAAGTGCCTTCCAAAGCACGGGAGCGCTCAGTTAGTAACTACTCAAAGCGGTCATCCATCCGAGAACCGACCTGCGCCCACGTTGCTTAGCCTCGCATACCGCACGCGGTACGCGGGCGCAGCTGGGCCACGAACGCTCCTACCTTACCCGTAATTTCTGTTTAAGGTTGATCACCACATAAATGAGAGGGCGCCTATGACGGGAGCATGGCGGGAAATGGGAGTCACAAGCTAGTTCCTGTCGCTGTGGCTTTGGTAACCGTATTCACCACCCGGGAACAAAATACATATCATACAGCACGATTTTTACACCTTACTATTGATACCACAGTGACCGGTCCTGCGCCACCCGCATCCAGGGGCTCCCGCGACCTTCACCAGGTCATCAGTCCACCTTGTGGGGGCCTACCCATGCTGCGCCTTCCAGTACATGGTCGTCACTCGAGAACCTTTCCGCCCCAACGGCCATTGGCCAGCGGTTCTTTAGGGTAGGCCTATGTCCAGCAGTAGACGTCCATCGGCTGATATGATGATGATGATTATTATTATTATTATTGGTAAAAATGGGACTGAATGAAATATATTCACCTCTTTTTAAAGTAAAGTAAAGTAAAAGTAGTTTATTCTTCAAATTAGGCATATTACATGCACCTATGAACGTCAATAAACTACCACCGGTTCGGAAAAATAAACCTCTGCCACGAGAAGAACCGGCGTAAGAAACTCGGCGAGGTGTCATTTTTTTCAAATCAATATACATTGTATAGTTAAATATAAAATTACAGTTCAATTCAAATCATTTAGTGACATAAATACAAAGCAGTATAAACCAACAAATAAATACCTGGGCACACTTTCGATGAACTTATCCTATAATACAGAGAGATGTAAAGAGTCTCTATGGTCAAAAATATTATAGATAAAAGCGGAGGTGTAAAGAGTCCCCATAGTCAAAACATTAGGTTTTAGAGATGTAAAAGGTCTCTAAAGGACAAAATAAAAAAGTGGATATCAGATTTAGCTGCTGTCAGCTCGTGACCACTGATGTTGTGATACGAAACGTCGGGAAAACCTCAAAAGGGTGTTGTGGTTACCAATATATCACAGAATAATGTAATTTAAAAAGTGTTTACAATTAATTAATAACAAATCACATTTCATTTAGTCTTTGTGTTCAGTAGAACACCATGTCTACACAAGTGTCACATTTTCTTCACCAAAACCACTAATGTTGAAAAATAAATCTACTTATGATTATGATATACTAGATCCTCAGATGTCTTCAATGCTTACTGAATCGGAGTTCTGTGATACATCGGTTTGTTTAAGTTGAAGGTAATCGTATATTCTGTTCCTATGTATGTAAAATTCAGTTGTACGCGATTAAGGCTGGGTTGCACCGACTTACAATCACAGACTGATCAACGTTAAAAATGGCGCCGGCAGCTGTCATCCCATAGGTAGAAACTTGTCAAACTTTCCATACATTGAAATTTTAACGAACACAGCTTAAGATTACAGACGGTTTGGTGCAAGTTTTTTTTTTGTTAACGATGTTGATGTTGTTGTTGATGTTGTTTTGTTGTTGTGTTTTGTGCAACCTTTTTGTTTCTTTTCAGGGGGTAAAATGCATTACGCATACCACCCGGGCGCAGGGGGTGACCCGAGTGTTTATGTGGGACTCCCGTACAGGCTAATGAGACCCACGGTGTACCCACTAAAAACCCCCCCATTCGCCGCCTCGCCGCCTTGTGGCGAGGTCACGGGAACGCTTGCGCTCACATCCGCGACCCCGCCGGCGGCAGCCGCTCCCAAGCGGCTCCCTCGTAGATGCCCGGAGGCCCTCCACGTTAGGCACGCCAGATGTTTCGGCGTGCCTTCCTCTTCTACCTCCATATTTTACAGTAGCGGACCCCCTTGAGTCCGCTACAAGGAGGTCATGGGTACCGGAAAAACTTCAGGCGCCCGGTGGCGGATTAGGTCTGTAGCTCCGCCACGAACCACACCTCGGCCGCAGAGGATAGGGAAAGCGGCGCACCGTAATACCGGTATTCCTCTTCCTCTGCGGTCCCACCAATGCCGTTACTGCGGAACGGCCCCGCCAAGTTCACAGGGGGTAGGGAGAGTGGCGCACCGTAATACCATCACGCCTCTCCCCCTGCGATCCCACCTCGGCCACAGAAGATAGGATGAACCCTTCTTCTGCGGTCCCACCATAACGCATCCTAAACGGGCTAAGTAAGCCCGTTGGGAGCGCCCTCCTCGGGCCAGCCGGCAGCCCAAACAGGCCGGCCCTGGGTGCCTCTTAGCTTCACCGTGGATGACCAGTCCACGGTTACTAAGCCCCCCCCGCCCGACAAGGCGGGCACCCTCGAGGGGGGTGTTTGGTGCAACCTAGCCTAAGTCCCGTTTACCAATAATAACATATCATACAGAGTGTAAATTCAATACGAACCAAACCCGGTATGGGCATAGGGTTTAGTAGACTTTCAGTGCCAGGAACCAGCTAGGTGGGCGCTTGTGTCATAGGCGCTTTCCGCTACATACGGTTTTTTGCATTTTATCGGCTACGAGCGGTAGCGCTACGAAAGGCACGGCAGCAAGGGGCTTGCAATGGGTGGAGCGCGCCGCGTTAATAACCTAACGCTCGAAAACCCCGACGCTAGCTGTCAGTCGCGGGCCGTCGCCGTCCGAGCATGTACGTGCGCGTCGTTTTGTGATACGCTGCCGCGCGCCGCCGACTTGATCGCGACGAACCGCGCGTTACTACGTAATTTTTTGTGTGATTTAAAAAACCCACGATGAAACCGATAACCGGCCACATATGTTCTGTGTATATGGTACCCGAAGGAACGTTGGTGTATCTTTTTTCAGTTGCCTACAAATTTTGAACGGTAAGTTTTTTTTATTTTAGTTTGGTATATGTAATAATAAGTACTTATTTAGTGTTGGTAGGTGTTTAAAATTATTGGTTGGTGTTTAAAATTATCAAGTTGTAAGTGACAATACAAATAAATACGATACGAACCACCTGGCTACTTGTTACTTGTTAGGTACTTATAGGTTAAACTCACCATTTCCGACGATTTACTTATTAAGTAACTAACTGTAATTTTATTCAAAATGAAACACGCGTTATTAAATATATTTTACTTGATTAGCTATATAATAGTTGTTGTATTTAGGTAGTTGTCCTTTATTGTGGCCATAGCATTTGAAACACGGGCAAAGTGTAGGTATAAGTAGCTGAAAAACATAAGAAGATTGTTGTTGATTTGTATGTCCGACATAACCTGTTGGTTGATGATTTGAGATGTATTTTATTTTTATTTTAGACAGTAGTTTCGGAGATGAAGGGGTAATTTCTAAAATATTTATTTTAAAATTACAAAAAATATATTTGAGATGCACACAATGAGCTCTTTCATTTTAAATGTAACACGATATATGTAGTTTGAAGGTACTTCCCCTACACGTAAAACGGGGATGCATTTTTTTTTCTTGCAAAACCCACCGTGTAGGGTATCGTTAGATGGTTCGTTAAAAAAATATGAGATTTATAATTCTTGTGAAGTATGAATACAAGTTATGCGATAGACAGAGATGCAGAGAGTAGGCACGTTTCTTATGCTTAAACGCCGTTTTTGTTAGGAAGTGAAATTTCTGTACTTGTACTATTCCTTATTCTGTGACGGCAGTGAGTGTTGAAATTTTTTTGACGACTACTTTAGGCTGGTGTTGACAAGCATATGTGTTCCCGGGTTCGAATCCTAGTCGGGGTATTTATTTGTATGATGAACACGAATGGTTCCAGCGTGTTGGATATTTTCTATGTAAGTATTTAAATATTTATTTATCCTTATAAGTATGTCTATAACCGCCTATAGTAGCCATAGTACAAGCTATGCTTTTAATTACCCGGCTTTAATAGAAGAAAGGAGATTCTCGGTTTTTTTTATATTGGGGGACAATCTTACACAAATCGACCTAGTCCCTAACTAAGCAAAGCTTGTACTATTGGTACTAGGCGACGATATACATACTTATATAGATAAATATATACTTAAATACATGGAAAACATCCAAGACCCTAGAACAAATATCCGTGCTAAATGCACATAATTATAATGCCCTGGCCGGGATTCGAACCCGGAATCCCTCTAGCTTCGGAGACAGTGTCACTACCAACCAGGCCAAACAGGCCGTCTATTCTCAGTTCGTCTGCATATTTGCTTTTTTTACCGACTTCCATAGAAGGAAGGAGGTACTCAGTTCGTCTGCATGTTTGCTTATAACTCTTGACCACGTTGGCTGATTTTGATAATTATTTTTTTGTTTTGAAGCAGGTACCTCGACATTGGTCCCATATAAATTTGGTGAAGGTCTGATGATGGGATCTAGGAGGAATCGAGGGAACTCCTCGAATTTGATAGGCACGCATATGCCGATTTCGGTATTTTCTGTAGGTAACCAAGCATTAGCTCATGGAAACCACAAATTGTGGCATAGCAAGTACAAAATTTAAGTGGGTTTTTTTGGTATAAATCATTTATGAACTTATGTTCCCGGTTGGTTCCGGTAACTCTTGACCACGTTGACCTATTTTGATAATTCTTTTTTTGTTTCAAAGCAAATACCCTCAAGGTCGTCTCATATAAATTTGGTGAAGGTCTGATCATGGGATCTATGAGGAATCTAGAGACCTTAATTACTACGATCGATACTGTGATCGCCAATCCACATGCCAAGCGTAGCGATTATGGCATTTACCACCCATAAAATTGGGGGAGGCCTATGTCCAGCAGTGGGCGTCCTTCGGCTGATATGGTGGTGGTGGACTTAGGACTTAAGACATATACCTAATAAACAATTTGCGCCCCTCCCTCAACCAAACCTCGGTTAAAAATGATGAAAATAACACAAATCTTAAATAGTGTAGGTACGTCAGTAGCCGGTATCTGGTGGAAATTTTGCAGTGACGTTATTCGCTAACACGTTTGACCATCCATCTGCGCAGATTTTGTTTCGATAATTTATATAGTGAAGGCATTCATCGGATACTGCCCTCTTATTCACAAACTGACTCGTGGTCACCTCACACCTCACCCGTTTTTATATGGAAACTGTCATATGTCATTTGTCAGTTCAGTTGGTCAATTTGTTCGACATTTTCCATATAAAAACGGGTGAGGTGCACTGACATCAGAAAAAAGCAGACTCGCACTATTAAGCCAGTGATTTTTCATATAGTTGTCTCGTTAAATCCTTATGGTGCACCAAAATGAGTTAGAATGCGACAGATAGTACGATCATTTTCGTCTGTTAACGAATTGTCTCCATTTGAAAGCACACCAGGATGTTAAATCCCGTATAAACTTAACACACCACATCGTCAGTTCAGTACAATTTTCATTTATGAAGATGGAGACACTGACAGCTGAAGATCTGTCAGATGTCACTTATCTGTCCCTCTCAAACTTTCTGATTTGTGCATGAGTAAGAATAGATCAGATGTACAGAAATCGTTCAACTTAAATGAGCGGATCTGCTTTACTCTGATATCTACATATGGTGAGGTGAGAGGTGAAAACGAGTCGGTCTGTGAATACACACACCCCTGGGCGACGATATACAGACTTAGGTACAGGTAAATTACTTTAAGTATGACATTATTATGTGCTCTCATTCCATTGGATATTCTACTTTAACACTATTGTAATAGAATTCCTATTACATAGGCAGTATCTTAAAATCGTATGTTCGTAATAGAAGTAATAGAAACTGTATTACATAAGCGTTAAAGTAGACTATCCAATGTAATATGAGCATATGTCAGTGTCAAACTCAAAGTAATCGTACTGTATACCGGTCGGCCTGTTTAGCCTAGTTGGTAGTGACACTGCATCCGAAGCTAGAGGTCCCGGGTTCAAATCCCGGTCAGGGCATTATTTGTACATTTAACACGGATTTTGTTCCTGGGTCTTGGATGTTTTCTATGTATTTATCTATTAAAGTATGTAGGTATATCATCGTCTAGTACCCAAAGTACCAATAGCTTCTTATTCAGTGGTCGTCATTGGATTAAAAACTAAGCGTAAAACGTTACGCCAAAGAAAACCACACAGACATACAAATTAACTTCTTATAACTTATATAAACCGCTCCCTAGGGACGGAAAAATAAAGCCACGTGACTTGAAGCTTTGAAACTGAAACCTTATCAGAGTTTCTATTGCTCATTTTAATTTTCTCAAACTTTGATTCCCTTTATGAGGGGGAGGCAAACAAGCGTACGGCTATCAGGCTACTGTCAAGTAAGCTGCCTTTTTTTACTCTGGGGGGAAAATCCATTATGGACAGTCCGGAGGTTATGTGGGACTTGCACCGACTAAATGGTCCTGCTCAACTCATTTCAGACGGCTCTGGGATCTCCTTCGGAACGCACCAGTGCCGCCCTAGAGTCACACCTCTGTGGGTCCCACCATCTGTTTTCATGGACGATCGCAGCCCCCAACTGCGACCGTCTTCGACCCCAAGGACCCCATTTTAGTCGCCTTGTACAACAGGTAGGGGATACCGTCGCCATAATCTACGCCCGGGCTACTTACTATACTTTCAGTTCTTTATAATACTTTGAGTTGTTATGTAAATTATATAATTTTATATAGTTTATAAACATTGCTTTGGAAGGCACGTTAAGCCGTTGATCCCGGTTGCTGTCTATGATAGCAGTCGTTAAGCCAAGTTAGAGGCCTCCGGGCGGCTTGAGAACCTCTAACAGTCAAGTTGCCCACTCACTTGACAAGCCTAATCCCAATATGGTCTAGTTTCCCCCTCGGGTTGGAAGGTCAGATGGCAGTCGCTTCCGTAAAAACTAGTGCCTACGCCAATTCTTGGGATTAGGTAGCGGACCCCAGGCATCCTTCAGGATACAACTGTATTGGGAATAACGCTAGTAGGATGATGATGATGATAAACATTGCTACCATTTCATTTGCCAGGCTACACTGGCAAGGCAAATTAAATATACATGTTTAATCGTATTAACTCCCCCTTTTCCCTGTAAATAAACTATTTGTATTTGAATCCCAAATACCACCCTTCAAAGGGATGGAATCGGATATGAAAGTTAATCCGCAAGTCCGCGCGAACAAAGTCGCGCGCAAAGCTAAGTTGTCAAATAAGTAACAAACACACTTGTTTTGGCCAAAGGTTGTTTCGGTAACTACGCAGTAAGGAAGGTGACACCTTTATTGATTTGTATTGATTTAACATTCAAAGTAGATGCAATGGTCATTGCCATAAAACACTGCGGGCAAACTAAATGTCAAATGTAATTTTCAAAAGGTGTAAGCAGAATTCTCATTGTTTCTACGATCCTTACTTCGTATTTACTCAAAATCTACCACCACCACCATATCAGCCGAAGGACGTCCACTGCTGGACATAAGCCTCCCCCAATTTCATGGGGGGTAAATGCCATAATCGCCACGCTTGGCATGCGGATTGGCGATCGCAAATTCTCCACCGCACTCCAGGGATGCTGTTGCTCATCCCCCGCTGGTCTACGTCATTGTTTTAGGACATACCCGGGTCCACTACAAAAACCAGTAATTTACTTATCTAAAACCCTACAATTATGGACGTCAATAAGCATTTTTATCGCTATTTGGCAAGTTTAGCCTTCAGCATAATCTAAATAATCTAGTACTTATACCAACTAGGGATTGCAACCCGGTCCGGATTTGATAGACAGCCGGATCCGGCCATAGTCATCCAGGCCCAAAATGTGCGCTAAACACATCACGGCGGTTAATGGTGTGGAATAAGTTGGAAGGAGGAGGCCACTATACGCTCATCTTATCCTTCCATCCTTTATTCTTTATTGTAATGCTGTCATGTTCATAATACATTAAGATATTATACATTTAGATTGGTCGGTACATGACACCTACTTAAATCTAAGTACGTATGTACTCGTACATGCGTTTTATAATTTTATTTTCACCGGTGACTAATGTTTATACACTACAATAAAAACTACATTGTTATCGACATTTATGCAATACAGAACAGAAATGTCAATCCTAGTGAGCCACTGGTATGGACTGGGGGCCCCTAAAACTGAACACCTTAGTGGCTCAACTGTCGGAGGGTGCTACCTCTCCCTAGAGCACTCCAGGGCAGCAACCTTCTAGGGTCTGAGCACGGCCATTTTTAAACATTTACAATAATTGAAAAGACTAATACATCTTTATAATTATCGAACCCGCTCACCAAATTTCACGAGAATCAGATGAGACATGTGACCTCTCTAGGAGACAGCAGGACAACCGGACATATGAAAGCATTCTTTCTCAAGCTAAAACGCAGACGCTTCGCTTGAGCTTCACTCAATTAACTGTTCTTAACTTTATTTATGCAAAACAACATCCTTTATACTAGGCTGCCTGTTATGCCTCCAAACTTGATAATCTGCCCTACACGCGGTACAACACCAATACGGCCGGATCCGGCCGGATTGATATCCCTAATACCAACCAATTTGAATCTAGGAATTTAATATGATAAGGAAGTAAATAATAAAGTTTATGACTGTAAATTTGTATTTTGTAACTTCTTATGTAATTAAAAAAACCTAGTTAATATGTAACATATAGTGGAATTTCATACAATATGTTTTTGTATAATTTTTAAGAAAAAAAAACCGACTTCAATGGGGGAGTCCGGTGAAAGATTATTAATCTTAGATGGTGCACTCTTAGATTCCATACAATAAAATACAAAAATGGCTATAAGTATGTTTATAATGGTAGAAGACTAAGTAAGTACCCTCAATTCCTCATGAAATCATGGAAAAACCTTGCTCGCTTGACAAACAAAACGAAGAGAACAAATCTCCAAACGTGAACTACGCGTCGTTGAAGAGTTCCGTTCTGATCATCATCAGCAGTTCCACTTCATCATATGTCACTTTTATGAATGAAAATGCTTGATTAGTTCATGAAAATACTAAAATCACTATTTGTGTGCCTTTCACATTTGAGGAGTTTCCTCGATTCCTAATGGATCCCATCATCAGAACTCGAGCATGACAAAAATCAATCGTGAAAATAGAACTTGCTTAACAACACAGCTAAAAGGACAAATCGCCAAACGTGAACTTTTCGTCGTTGAAGAGTTCTGTTCTGATCATCATTAGCAGTTCCACTTCATCAAATGTCACATTTTTGTATGATAATGCTCGATATGTTGATAAAAACACAAAAATCACTTTATGTTTGCCTTTAAGATTTGAGGAGTTCCCTCAATTCCTCATGGATCCCATCATCAGAACTCGAGCATGACAAAAATTAATCGTGAAAATAGAACTTGCTTAACAAACACAGCTAGGAGGACAAATCGCCAAACGTGAACTTTTCGTCGTTGAAGAGTTCTGTTCTGATCATCATCAGCAGTTCCACTTCATCCAATGTCACATTTTTGGATGCAAATGCTTGACTTGTTGATAAAAACACAAAAATCACTATATGTTTGCCTTAAAGATTTGAGGAGTTCCTTCAATTCCTCATGGATCCCATCATCAGAACTGCCTTTTGACAAAAACGGGACCAACTTGGATATATATACATACAATCAAAAAAAGAATTTTTTAAATCGGTTAAGAAATGACGGAGTTATGGAGTAACAAACATAAAAAATAAAAAAAAAACATACAACCGAATTGATAACCTCCTCTTTTGAAATCTTGAAGTCGGTTAAAAATACCAATGTAGCCATGGGGACAGTAGTCTAAAAGGACAAGTATCCACCTTTATTGGCAATAGTGAGAAAGAAATATTTTTGCAGTGGAGTGTACGATATACGCGGAATTTACTAAACTCCAACCAAACGACGTAGTTCGAACAAAGAGTTACGAAATATTTGTTTTTATCGATTGCGATAAACATTATCAGTCGCTTACTCACCCGGTTATTTTAAGGTCGTATTTTATGTAAACAGCCCGCGGACAAAACATGTGGTCAACGCCTTTGTCGTGCGAAAACAAATTAGATATGATCTCTGATTGATCTACAAGCATAATCATACTTTTATGTGGCAAGGCATCACTCTTCCTGAAGTCTTTCATGTAAGTCTCACGGGCGTATCAGTGCGGTAAACAGTGTATAGGTCGATTCACAAGAGCTGGCGCGGAAAATGTATGTAACTGTCATTAATTTCATAGACATTCCGCACCAGCTCTTGTGAATCGACCTATAGAATAACGTCACGTTAGCCTTTGAGAGCGTGCGAGCGAGAAATTAACACTTAAAAGTTTATTATCCCGCCAACAATGGTTAAAGAACACCCACACTATTTTTTTTTTTGTTTTATAGAAAAAAATGCATAAACAAAAATAAGATTTTATCCTAACATTTTGTTGGCTTGATTGCTACGTATACCCATATCAATGCCAAATGACTAGCTTCTAGTAGTAACTAGTAACGGTTACTGAGCTAAGCCGCGGGCAGATGGACGGACGGACGGACATGTCGCATACCTAAGGGTTCCTTTTGTTTACTACGAAACCTTAAAAAAAAATATGAATATAAATACAAGTGGGTGAAATTTTATTGACTGTTTTAAATTTTTCCCAGGCATTTAGGTATCAATAAAAGATGCTATTTGTGAAAAAAAAACCATAGGTAAAATTTTCACAATAAAATGTGCTGTCCGCATAAATAATTAACTTAGTAACGTGTGGATAATTGAGAGCTGAATGACGCTCGGGGTTAGCGGTGCGGGAGGAGGGGCGTACTCACCTATCTTACCTCGACCAAAAATTGCAGATTAGTCGCACGCGCATATCCGCATGCCCGGTCGTGCACTTCCGTGTTGCATCTCTCGTAAAGACGCGCGATCGCGAACATGACTCACAACAATGTTTACGAACCGGGAGTACCCCGTAAATGAAGGAAATTTTTCAACTTATGTTTTTTTTTTCTAGTTTACAATGATACTTTAATATCATTGTAGCTTTCATTAAAAAAACGGTTTTTCGACGCTTAAATTTGTCTCGGCGACTCAATGTATGGGTGGTTATTCCCACCTCTCGCACAACGCGCGCCACCTCGGTATCCACGAACGCATGTTATTTTAGGATGTCTTTCAGCTGCTCTGTATCGATATTTTAGTACTGAAAGATACTGAAAGAAAAAACACGTACATTTTATTTTTTGCTAAGGAATCCACTGTGAAAATTTGAACAGTCAATATTATGTCGCCCTGCATAATTTATATAAATATCCACCACCACCATATCAGCCGCAGGACGTCCAATGCTGGACATAGGCCTCCCACAATTTTATAGGGGGTAAATGCCATAATCGCCACGCTTGGCAGTCGGATTGGGGATGGCGGGTCATTATATGCATAAAAATACAAGTATTTGTATTCATATATTTTTTTCTCTTGAGGACTATGTATGAACAACTAATTATTATTTGCAGAAATTTCGAAGCGTCTGGTTGACATAACTAGTCACCGAAGAGCTGGCGGCTTCCTCGCTCAGCTCAACGTACAGCAAGGAAATGCCGCCAGCATCCTCGGTACAATGCCTCAAGGGCCCGGTTTACCTAGTTTTAATTTAATTTTTATTATTTTGGTGAAGTATTCTTATATATATTTTCTTTGTACATAAATAAATTATAAAATTATTATTATGTTCTACAATTGAATGACAAACATTTTCGGAATTCGGATAAGACTTAAAAAATTATACCAAAATAAGTGCGCCCTAAGTTGGCAATATATCAAATCCGTATCGAATAGATACTCATAGAATGCCCAGTCTATTGCGGTATGATAACGTCATCCGTTTAATATTCGGGTCTTATCTTTACAAATCAAAATTACTAGATAAACACAATAGGATGTAAACTGCATGAATCATATATTCTCATTTATAAACAGAACAAAAAAGACACATTTCTATCAAATAATACACATTGATTCACACGACTATTTGCTTCCGTTTCTTGGGAAATGGATGACTCACAGATTGGCGCCAAAACTCAGTCGCCGCCATAATGGTTCTGCGGTTTTTTTTCTAATTCAATGTCAATGACGCGGCTTAGACGCCAATTTCTTACGTAACCTAATGCTAATTTGTGGACTTACGCAATAGCTATTTGAAATATTGTTTCTAGGAATCTTAAAGGAAATTAATGTATTATCTACATCGGATTTAGTCGATACACAATGTTTTTCATCATTTATCTTTAATGCATACTTTCTTGTTATTGATGGATAGGGTGGCTAGGCCGGTTACGCGACCAGTGTCGGTTTGCGACTACCTGAAGAAAGTTTTCAATTATACCTAAAGACATTTTTACAGACCCTAAAGAAACAGTGAGCTATCCATGAAAATACGGAACCCTAAAAAAGAGAAATCAATCTTTTCAGTTGATCAACTTATCCAACTGGTCAAAAATCGGTACACTAAATTAGCTGGTCGCTAACCGAACTATGTACTCTAATATAATGTGAAATTTTATTATATATTTTTATGTTAACTAAAATACATTTTGATTCACGTATGAGTTTTAGTTTTACTTGTACTATTTCTAAAATAAAGTTTATTGCTATAATTATGTTAAACACATAGCTACATATGTAGGTAAAATTATATCAAATAAGAGTTTGTAGTGGGGAAAGATGAAGCAGTGAGGGAAGATTGTTTAATAAATATTAAGAAAATCTAAGACCTTATTTCTACTTGAATTTAGCGCGAAATAATCTCTCATTTAGTGAACATTATTTTATTTAACATACCTATTACTAAGACTTACTCATTAATCGAGATTAAAGAGATTTAGATTGGTTATCGAGCACCAGTATTTGTTCAAAGATAAAATGATGAATTATGATTTTATGATAACGCAAAAAGTTCATTCTGCACTTATTAAAATTCTTTTAAAACAAGGATAGAATAAACCATACCAGCGGACACATTTCCCCAAAAATGCATGCATAAACATTAGGGTAGGTAATTAGGTATAAGCAGTTTGCAGCCCCGCCGGTACTTCTTATGGTGCTCCCACCCCCACACTAGCTGTTTTATAAATATTATACACCGGGGGCCCTAATAACTAGAAAGATTTTAACCACGATATCATATTTTTCTCCATCTAAGTATAAACCTACAATTGCTAAAAGTGCCACTGAAATTCTGCCTACCCTTTTTGGGAATATAGGCGTGAGTTTATGTATGTAGGTATGTATGCATTTTAACGACGTATTTTTGACGACACTACGAGTAAATAATGTTATATCAACATAGGTCCAATATTTGTCTTAATTAAACTACTACGTCAGTACAAAATAAATCAATTTAATCGACCGCTACTATGTGAACAAATCTTTACGTGACTTGCAAATGTGTTAAAGACAAGAAGTGTCAAGTCAAAAAAGTAGTAGGTGGCTACGTCACGCCTTTAGGGTGTGCAAGACTTGAGATTTTTCAACCCGTGATTTGTTTTAAATAATTTATTTCTCTTAAATTGTGGGTTTTTGAACTACGAGTACATGTTATAACACATATAATATAGAGGTAACTAATTAGATTCTATAGTCGTTGGTTCAAATATTTCGGATTATTAGGGCCCACGGTGTATAACATAGTATATCAAGGATAAGGCTATGTAACACTATGATGTTGAAGAAAGATAGTTGCTTTTATATAACATTTATAACAGGCAGTGTGGGAAACCCATTAAAATCCCGGGATATATCGGGCTTTATAGGGCCTTGGGGGACAATTTTGGGGAAGCCTTTGTCCAGCAGTGGACGCGGCTAATATGGTAATGATGATCATGATACAAGCCGGTTATGGGCCTGGAACTGAAAACCAATAGATACACGTACCTCATACACATTTATTCGTTAAACCATTTTGTATGTCAACAAAACTTTTAGGCTACATTTACTAATTATTAAGTCAGATTGTTTGAAATAAATAGATACTGTAGCGTGCGTGCGGGGCGAAAGGCAAAGACGGTGATGAAGTCGTGAAGAGGTGTATTTTGTAGCAATTATTTACTGACTAACTTTACAAGACAGATCCGAGAGGAGTTCCCCAACCAATTGGTAGGTAAATTGGAGCGGAAGCAACCTCTACGAATGATACCTAATTATAGCGCGTAGTTCCACAAGGGAAGCAGGGGGCTATATGTAGGTATAGTAGATTATCTATCCCTAAAATTCGATACAATTAGATTCGATACAATACAAATTACAGTCGGCGGACCTAACCAAATCAGGAAAAATCTTAACAGCGCGTTCTACAATTTAGTATGGCGAATTCACGGTGGGAACAGCGACATCTACATTGTACCCGAGTAGGCTTCACAGATACGGCGTATTTCATGTGGTGGTGAATTTGCTTTGTGTTCACATCTTACTGTTTAGTGCTTTCCTTAGTTAGCGGTGTTACAATACATAAATTATTAACCCGGGTATGTCCTAAAACTACGACCGAGACCACCGGGGGATGGGCGGCAGCATCCCTGGAGTGCGGTGGAGATACTGCGATCGCGAACCCGCATGCCAAGCTTGGCGATTATGGCATATACCCCCCGTGAATTTGGGGGAGCCGTATGTCCAGCAGTGGACGTTCTTTGGCTTATATGGTGATGTTGGTGGATACATTATTAAAAATCTATTGAATGGTAAATCTATTAAATGTCAAATGCCCATGTAGCACCAACCCCCGTAACAATCGGACACTTTACGCTCGAAGTTGTAGACGATTACATTTACCTAGGACAGACTGTCCAGTTAGGTAGGTCCAACTTCGAGAAAGAGGTTAATCGTCGAATCCGACTCGGCTGGGCAGCATTCGGCAAGCTACGGCACATCTTTTCGTCCAATACTCCGCAGTGATGACATATGGTACTGAAACGTGGTCGCTTACTATGGGCGTCATAAAAAGGTTCAAAGTCACCCAAAGAGCAATAGAGAGGGCTATACTGGGAGTATCTCTGCGTGATCGCATCAGGAATGAAGTTATCCGCAACAGAACCAAGGTGACCGATATAGCCCTTCGAATCGCTAAACTTAAGTGGCAGTGGGCAGGACACATAGCACGTAGAACCGATGGCCGCTGGGGCGGAAAGGTTCTCGAGTGGCGACCACGTACCGGAAGGCGTAGCGTGGGCAGGCCCCCCACACGGTGGACTGATGACCTGGTAAGGGTCGCCGGTGTCCGCTGGATGCGGGTGGCGCAGGACCGGTCATTGTGGAAGTCTTTAGGGGAGGCCTATGTTCAGCAGTGGACGTCTTTCGGCTGACATGATGATGATGATTGAGTGGTATCCGGGCAAGTACCTATCTACGTAGTAAGTATAGCGGGCTTTCAGTCCCCGGATTTAGTTACTATCACCGCAGATTCGATTTAGGTATCCAACCTATCCCGCAGCCAAACGAAGGACTGAAATGTTATACGTATAATGGACACCTACATATAAATCTCCTCTATAAACATTTGAACATCGTAATAACTAACTTTGACAGTTAGACCTTACTCAAAAGTGGCGCCAGCTGGTTAGCACTAAAACGGTAGCCCTCAATACAAAAAAAAAGGTAACAAGACCTTTATAAAAAAAGAGCTTGTCAATTTTATAACATTATCTTAACATCAGTGTACCTTACTTTGTATATATTTATTTTTAAAAAACATTAATACAAGTTCTATATCATTTACAGATTAAAAGTGTGAAGTATTGGAGCAGTGACAAGTACTGGTACATTTACCTCAATTTATAAATAAAAGATTTGTTTATTCAGCCATGGTTTATCCCCGCAACAAAAGGTATACTCAGTAATAAGGATTTTGCCAATTGGTGAGATGACTCCTGCTGGATTTTGACAGGAAATCCCAATGACTTTTATTGAGTCAATCCTTTTGAGTTATCGTAAAAAATCTTCCCGTCTTAGTAAAAGACGACAAGAAAACCGAATAATGAAATACTAATATTTACCACTAATTTTCGTAAAAGAATATAAGATAGTTTATCTTAGCGAGATTTGGCTCGATCCCCTCCCCTATACACCTCACGTAAATAATGGACATCTCGAGACACATTCTCTTGTTTCTAATTCGTTGATCTAAATTGACTCAAATTTAAAAATGATCTCCAAGGCGTTCCTGTGACATCAGAAATTTCTCCGAACGGTTAATAGCCATCAAGGCTGTCTGAAACAGGAAATATAAGGACGCTGAGTCATTGTGTAATCGTAAATATCCACTGTATGTACAGTCAACCAATTAGCTTTCTGGACCACTTCGTACCTTGTCACAGAGACAGTAATATAAAACCTCTAGCAGCTTTCATATTTATTTTATTTATTTATTTACACTTTATTGCTCAAATAAAAAAAAAGCCTTTATTGCTATTTATAACTTTTACAAAACAATTATATTTTTAAAAGTTGTAAGTAAAGGTGAGTAAAACTATGTAATTAACTTAAACTAAATCATTAACTTATACCAAATCATGTTCTCTGTATTCGGTTGCACTCCGCTCTTAACAGCATGTCTTTCAACAAAGGCCTCCTCTAAGACTTTCCACTTGTTTCTGTCTTTTGCTGTACGTAACTATTTAGAGCCTGCTATTTTGTTGAAATCATCTTCCCATCGCTTTAACTGTCTTCCTCTACTTCTTCTGATTTCTCTGGGGTACCATTCAGTTACTATTTTAGTCCATTTCTCTTTCTTTTCTCTCAACATATGTCCCAAATAAATCGGTACAAATGGCGGACTTAATGCCTCAAGACATTCTCTACCAGTCAACCATAGGGCCAAACAGAAAATAGCGAATAACAAGGTACGAAGGACAAGGTACGAAGTGGCCCGGAAATCAAATTGGTTCACCGTACGTACTGAGGCGCTACCGCAAAACAAAAACGTTCGAAGTTCGAATGTCTCCCTCTCTGTCGCTCGAATATGCAAGTGTCACAGAGAGATATATATACACGAATCTCGTTCGTTTTGGTTTCGCGGTAGCAGGTCTAGTATAGTGTATACGTACCAGTTGTACCCGTCCCGCGGAGCTGGAGGTGGGAGGGGCATTTGGCGGAGGTAAGGAGGTAAACACCGAAGGAACTGCCAACTTGCGAAGCGAAAGGATTGTAGTTACTGAGGGCATTCCTGAGATTCAGTAAACGTAGGACCTATACATTTTTTTTTATTAGTAATGGGATTGCTCTTGGCCAGCATCTAGCCAGGGGGCAAAGATGAGGCCGACGATGAAGCCAGCTCACCCAGAAGATGCCTATTCACTCGTGCCTTAAAAAGGTCCAGGTTATATGAACTCGGAAATACAGACGCCGGCAGAGAAGAAAAAAACCTTAGAAGTGCGCATTATAAAAGAAGCTGCAAAGCGCTTGGTTCGAATTAGAGGAATTTCGACCAGGTAAGGTAATGAAATGAAATCATTTCTTTCGGACGTCGGGCATCCATATTCAGTACATATGACAAAATTATGTTAGTAATTAGGGAGTTATTTAAATTGTATTAGTAATACAAAATAAATTAGTATAGTTAAACCAGAAGCATATTTCAATCTAAATGCAAAATCTTGATTTGTGTTCTACTCAATAAATGGGTTTACAACAACATACTTGTGTTTTTTCTGGAGTCACAAGTATCCATAAGCTACGGTGTCTGCCTACCATCGTATAAAAAAACCTTCAAAATACTATTGACACAAAATAGTATTTGTAGCCTTGTCGCAAGCTAAGGGTATTCCCCTAGTAGCAAAATGTTTTTAAGCTGATTTCATATCATGATTGATATCTTATCTCATGACGACTCAGAGTGCCCCAGAGACGATGTCAAATAATAGTACAACTTACGAGCGAAATGGTGACATACTAAATTTAATAAGAGCGACAGAGAGAGATACATCATTTGTTGTCCTTGTTATAGTTCCGCTTTCCTATGTCATGTCAAATAATTTGAGACAAATAAACGATTGCCCGCCCAAATTCAAAAGGTTGTTTATGGTAAGCCACCAGACGTTTAAAACCAGGTCCCAATTTAGCTGCGTAAGAGCTTTTCGGTCCCTCCCAGGGGAACCCGTTTAGGATCTCCACGATCTCCACAGAAATCCTTACTCTTGACACTTAACACTTACTCTTGACATTGTTCTGACCAGACGCGATTTAAGACAAGAATTGTTTTCAGATATACATATGAATGCGTGGCGATTATGGCATTTACCCCCCATGAAATTGGGGGAGGCCTATGTCCAGCAGTGGACGTCCTAGGGCTGATATGGTGGTGGTGGTGGATACATATGAATCTTGACTATATACCTGTCTCTTCGACTGATTAGAGCCCAAATATGACGGCTTAAAATTTTCTCGATAGAATGTGCGGAAACATAGCGTGTCTCTCACACGGGCGTAGCTTCCAGAATTGAAACATCCCCTTAAACCGCATGCGTAACAGTATCAGAGATTTCTCCCTGCTTACTCTCCCACAATGCACTAATGGCCTAAGTATAAAATATTATTAGCTGCATTCTAAAATTGGGATAGTAAATAGATGTTAAGGCTGTAAAGTGGGTCGGAGTTAGACATGACTGTCTGCTGAATGCACCCGGAGTCATGGACGAAGCCAACCATATTTAAGTAAGCCAACCTGTTTCTGTTTTTGTTTCTGTTTATTAGCTATAAAGATAGGTTTCCCTTGTAACTCGCAAAAATGTAACTGAGAGATAGGGTGCAGGCTGAAAACCAGCGCTGCGCAGCTGACCCAGCTCGCAGCATATGCAGAGACCTGAGGCCGTTGTCGCAGAATCAATAACCTGTAAATATGTCTAGATGTGTGGTACTGCTGTGTATTTTTTGATGTGGCAATAAATCCTTTTTTATTTTATTTATTTATTTTTTATTATTAAAAATGGGATTGCTCTTGGCCAGCATCTTCCCTTGATCAGCCTTCTTGATCCCACAAGATGGCTGCCGAGGCAGAGGCAGACCGAAGAGGAGATGGCGGGACAACCGTGATACGTTTTATACGGAATGGCGGAAACTAGTACAGGACCGTGACAATTGGTGGAAAAGAGGGGAGGCCTTTTCACAACAGTGGGGAAAAACTAAGACTTCAAGACTTCTTATAAGTAGTATTCTATAGGCAAAGACCTATTTTCTGTATTTTTATAATATTTAAATTCTTAGTAGCTTCGTTACCCTACGATGGTCAAAATGTATTTTTTAATTCCACAACAAGTCCTATCATTTGATATATCACGCGATAATGTTTGAAAAACTTTTTATTTAATTTCAATTCAATCGATCCAGTAATTTTTAAGCAAATTGGCTGTGACAAACGGACGGACGGACATAGTGTTATTTACCTGTAGTCTTCTGTTAAGTGGAGACACAGTAGGTATAGGTTGGCCCGTTGGCCTAAATAACATTCCACGATGCCTTGACTTGCTTATTACGAGTAACAACAACAATGTACTTTTCATATAACGAAATCCGAATCACATGTCCATCACGTTATCCAAACATAATAACGACATGGTTCCAAGTACGCCTGTTTTCTTAGGCAGTTGTACTTTGTCACTACACGTCACCGTCACGCGGGAAGTCTGCTGATAACGCTTGGAATTTTATCGAAGTAGGTATACAATGGACATTACGCAATGACATAATACACGAGTATATAATATACGACTAAGGTAATAAATGGACTTCGGGACATAGGACGTTGTGTTATTCGGTCTATTGAAAAACGTGCCATGATTATGATGATTTGACATTTTTATTTATTATTTTTTACGTGGTGATAATGCTGTGTCAAGGTTACAAGTACATACATATATTACTATATCCCATTTGCGTAGGCCAAAAATCTAAAGTAACATGAAAGATATAAGTAATATGAAAAAAATAACTACAGGAAGGTCCGAAGCGTCCCATTAGAGATCGGCTCCTTCCCCCCTCCCCCCCACCCATACACACAAGAAAGACATAGAGTGCAAACTCTGCCTTGCAAATCATACCCCCCCCCCCCAGCAAACTTCCTCCTCCTCGTAAAGTCACAAGTCAAAAGCCAAAAGCCCAGCCATATTTTTGCGGTCGATTGTACCTACCCTTAACGTAGGTAAGAGTTATGCTAAAAAGTATGCTGCAAAACGTACGTCAGCATAGCAAGTGGGGCTTTTCACTCCAAAAACAACAAAATTTCACGTTTTTTCAAAACGTTTGAAAAAAACACAATTTTCCGATCATTTTTCATGTTTCCACTGGTTCCGCAATATGGCGGTCTACAAATCAGGTACGTAATTTATAGACGAACGTCATAAACTGGAAAAAATGGAGACATGTTTTTTCTTCATCAAAATCAAGGGTGTTCATGATTCGGAGTGCGAAAACCCCAAAGTTTCTTAATACTGAAAAAAAGCACTTTTACGTTACGCCCAAGTATCGCGTTCGCTTCATATAGGTAGCAGTCCCCCCGGTGACATGTTTCTTACCTCCGAGTTCACCAAGCCCTCTTGGGTTCAGAAATCCACTCTTCCTCACCTGTCACCTCACCCGTTTTTAAATGGAAACTGTCAAATGTCATTTGTCAAATTTTGATAGTTTCCATATGAATATGTTTGTTATTTTACCTACCTAACGGCAAATTGCACAGCGCATCCTTTAATGTACCTGGCATTTACTCCTCCAGAAAAAAAGCGCCAAACTGAAAATCAGCGCTGGGCAACCCATTTGGCCGACAAATTTAACCGCGTCGCAATTTTACGAGGAGTTGTTGTATGGATACCGTGACGGGAGGAAACTGCCGAATCGAAGCGAACGGTTATTAAGTACTCGAACGTACGAGTAGGTACAGTTACGAACTTTAATTTGGGACCCCCTTAAGGTTTACAGCCCAGTCAAACCGTATAGAATATTAAAGATTTTTTTGCGAAATGGATCACAAATTAACGAGCGTGACTGTACATCATCGACGCTTTTCTCTTAATCTGATTCAATTCTAAAATACTAGTAACGTTTGTTTAAGTTGTGACTACCAAAACCACAGCACGCGTGAGGGATTTTCTGGTTCAATTCCAAGTATTATAGATGGAAAAACAACTACATATGTACGAACGAGGAAACTTCACATGGAACATAATTAACTTTGCAGCTAATTTGTGGTTGGAAACTGATTAAACTTACGTGTAAAATAATACGTGCAATGTAAAATAATGATTTGTGCTGTCAACGATAATATAAATTATTTGGTACACAGAAGGTTATAGGCTACAATAACACCTCTACGTGTTAAGTAGGTATGTGATGTTGTATTCACGGCCTAGGTATCTCGTTGGCTTAACTATATATCGTCACGTTATAAGGCCGATATTACTATCGTTTTAGCTATGCTGGTAGGTGGTGAGGACGAACTATAATTACGACGGGTGGTCAAATCCGATTAATACATAATAGGTATTTTGAAAATTTAACTAAGCATAACGGATGTTGAGTTCAAAATTCAATCATCTCGATTTGCGGGTTTAACCGCTCAGTCCTAACGTTGTGGCCCAGCGGCGCCCGCGCAGACCGCGTACCGCATGCGGTATGCAAAGTTAAGTAAAGTCGGCTGGACTCTTTGAATGGTTACTAACTGACCGCTCCCGTGCTGTGGAAGACGTTGATCCCAGCTGCTTTTGTACAAAGTTATTGTAAATTTATTTTCATTTAATTGTTAATCAGTATATTTTATTAATCATTATTATTAAGTAAGATTGTCAGTTTTTTTTTAAATTGTTTAAATTCACGCTTTGACTTGTAAAAGTGCCCTTGTGGCCTATTTGCAGAATAAATATTTGATTTTGATTTTGATTTTGAGTCGTTTTGTGTAAGATTGTCCCCCAATGAAAAATAAAAATAAAACTAATTTCCCCCTTGCGTTGCGAGGAAAGTTTTAGCTCTGGACACAGGGATAGAGTTGAACGGCAGGCACAAGGTGATAGGGTACGCGGATGACCTAGCGTTATTAGGGGAAAACGCGAGGATGTGGCTGAGGCGGCGAGGATTCTTGACCGTGAGGCCTGTACGATAGGTCTCAGGATCAACCATAGCAAAACATAGTACCTTCACATGAAACGATACAAGAACACGCGCGCTCGGCGAGACTGTCTTCATGTTGAGGGTACCATTTACCAGGGCGTTGATAAGTTTCGGTACTTGGGCTGCACTGTCACTGATACAAATACGAGAGAGGAGGAGATAAGAATCCGCATCCAGAACACTCTACGATGCAGTGCAGCCCTCCACAAAGTCTTGGTGTCCAGGCTTCTTAGCAGAGGTACGAAGGTGAGGATATATAAAACCGTCATAAGGCCTATCCTCATGTACGGCTGCGAAGCTGGACACTAACCCAAAAAGAAGAAAATCAACTCCTGGTAACAGAAAGGAAAGTTCGAGGAAGATCCTGGGACCTGTCAAGAACGATGACGGCTCTTGGAGGATCAGGAGAAATGCCGAGATCGAAGAATTGGTGGCCGAACCGAATATCATCAGCGAAACAAAGGCGCACAGACTTCGCTGGTTCGGCCACTTACTGAGATTGGGAAAAGATCGAGCACTCAAGAAAGCATACTTGGGGCGACTGAGTGGGCGCCGCCCGGTTGGTCGACCCAGGTATCGCTGGGAAGACAGTGTGGAGACGGATCTGCGGCAGCTTCAGGTCGAAGACTGGCAAGAGGCTGCGCAGGATCGGGAAAAGTGGCGTGCTCTCGTTTCGGAGGCCAAGATCCTCTTTGGGTCGTTGCGCCGATAAAGTAAGTAGTAAGTAAGTAATTTCCCCCTTGGGTCACATGGCAGTCGCTTCCATAAACACTAGTGCCTACGTCAATTATTGGGATTATGTAGTGGACCCCGCCCCCCGGCCATCCTTCAGGACGCAACTGTATTGCGATAACGCTCTGTTGATGATGAACCGCTCAGCCCTACTCTTTCAGATACTTCGTCAGCAGCGCATGCTTGTACCCGGCTATGGCCACCAAAAATTGTACAATAACGCTCGTGAACTGGTAACGCACGGTAATACGAGAATTAAAGTAACCCGCGTGAAATTTGTTAAGCCTAGACTACATAAGAGGGATTTTTCTATTTTTAACCGACGGCCAAGGAAGGGGGTTTTGAGTGTATGTATGTCTATTTCTTAGTCACGCTCTGCAGCTTAAATGGCGAGATGGATTTTAACATATGAAGTGTCGTTAGATTCCTCTTTGTTGTAGAATTGATATAGGCTATAATATTTTACCCGACTACCGCAGAAAGGAGGGTTATATTTTCTAGTGTATATGCATGATGGATTTTAACACTTGTGGTGTCATTAGGTTCCTCTTAGTCAGTGGCTACTTTTGATGCTGACTGTACTACAAAACTGTATAAGTGGGTGCTAAAACCTAGAAGAATATTAAACTATTTTTGTGCATTTGAACACAGTATTTAGGTTTAGAAGTTTAAAATTCTTCGGTTACTTACAAAAGTGGCGTCCCTTAAGTGTCAGAATTATAAGTATTCATTGTCAGGCTTGGCATAATAGAACTTATATATTTGTTACAGGAACATCAAAATAGTTCTTGTCAATACCAATTAGAAGCGAATCCCTACGTTTCTATAGTGCACACTCAGCCTAACATCAGATCACGAATGTTACGTAACACATATAGTAACACATGGTATTATTCGTGAATTGAAAATGCCGTGGACATTTCCTTTATAACTACACATTCGGAGAGTTTTAAAGTTAGAAAGCTCTGGATACATTTATTCGTTAAATGAATAGTCTACCTACACCTATAATTTTTAATTACGCATAAACTTGTGTTCTTGCCTTGGATATTCAACTTACAAAAGGTAAAATACTAACGAGACAAACACATCGGCCACTTGTTGTTGACATTCAGTCGTGAACAAAATGGCGGATGTGATTCCGTAGGTTGGACAACCTGTAGTGTGAAGTTCCCATGACTCAATAAAGGTTTTTGCAGCCCTGGATCGTTGTTCGTTTAGTAGTAACATGATAACTTACGTGAATTCAAGAACTAAAAGTGAGACACATGTTTGAAATTACTTTTGGTACACTTTAATGTGTTATTTTATTAAAATAAATCAATAGAAATGTAGCAAATTTAGTAAACAACGTTAGCCATTCCGATCCTATAGAGTGTTAGATACAACTTTTATATTTTTTCTGACTTCGATCTGCGAGATGTCGCTGTGGGACACAGAATTTTTGTATGAACGAAAAAATAAAGCCTTTCAAAAAAAAAAAATTAATCACAGGAAACGTTAATTAACTAAAATTTGATTTATACATGAATAAAACATTTTGCGGATCAGATATGTCTTTACAAGTTATTTTAAAACAGAAATACATAAAAGATTAATTTTTTTTAGTGAGGGGAACATGGACTTTTTTTCAAATGAAATGAAATGAACAATTTTTGGTGGCCAGAGCCACCCCTGACTTGCTGGTGTCCATGAATTATGTTCACGGCTTACCATTATTACTTACGCTGGGTGTACGCTTTTTTTTATTATTAAAAATGGGATTGCTCGTGGGCAGCATCTAGCCAGGGGGCAAAGATGAGGCCGACGATGAAGCGAGCTCACCCAGAAGATGCCTATTCACTGGTGCCTTAAAAAGATCCAGGTTATATGAACTCGGAAATACAGACGCCGGCAGAGAATTCCAAACCTTAGAAGTGCGCATTATAAAAGAAGATGCAAAGCGCTTGGTTCTAATTAGAGGAATTTCGACCAGGTAAGGATGGTAGCCAGCCGTACGTCTGGATGTTGGCCACTGCCACCGACGTGGTATAAACAAAATATTTTACTTACTTACTTTTAGGCTTATGTTAGGTAATTGGTTGACTATATTTCTACTCTACGTTAATGACTTTGAAACAGAGATTAGATATATAACAGGTAGGCGTCAGCCAAAATAATAGAAATATGGTATGATTTTATAATTAACTTTTTATCTCTTATTTGTCATAAGTTAGTACTTAAATACCTATCAAGATCAGATAGGTAAGGTCGAAAAATACCTAATTAACGTTATCATTTGTGGTAATTCCAACAAAACAAAACAGTAGCCTCTTATTCAGTGTATGACATATTAGGTAAAGAATTTTGTAATAATAATGAAATTTCCAAGTAGGTAGTCAAAGGAGGACATCCGGTAGAGATTCAGGAGCGGATTCGACATCATTAATTTAGAGCAAGGGATATACCTACCATATGTACAATGTGTATACGTCGTGAATTTTACTATTCGACAAACATTTTGATGACGCTACGGTACCATCAGTACGTACGCTTGTTTGCCACCGATGAGGTATAAAAAAAGACATTCGCCATAGAAGCTGCTGTGCATGCTGCATATATGAAAAATAAGTAGTAATGTAAACGTATTAGTATTTGACATTGGCCCAATTCTTAACACTTTCAACCTTCTTGACTTATTGTCACGACAACTATTGGGCGTTAAAGCGTCAAGCATTGAGACATTTACCTTATGCTAACATAACTGTCGTTTGACGACCACTTTGGCTTAGTTGGTACTTGGTACAAAAACAAAAACAGGTTCGAATCCCGCTCAGGGCATTATTTGTGTATTCGCACGAATATGTGTTCCTGAGTCTTGGAAGTTTTCTATGTATTTAACTATATAAGTATGTATATCGTCGTCTAGTACCCATAGTACAAGCTTTGCTTAGTTTGAGACTAGGTCGATCCGTGTAGATTGCTCCCAAAAAAACACAAAAAAAGGACTTGAGGGATGCAGATTTTGCCGGGATTTTCACCGATAACTACTTATATTTATTTCTGAAACCACTCCATATACTTTAACGATATTAAACCTAATATATGGTAATACCTACCTGTTTTGTATTAAACAAGTATGTTATGTATAAGATCGTTACGTGCGAACAAGATATTTTCCTGTTTGTCAGTACGAGTATGTTACATGAAGTCATAATTTACCTACACATCTATTTGGGTGTACAAAAACGCTAACACACCTGTGGCGTCCAGGTTGAAATAGATACGACCCTGACCTGGTTCTCTGGGACTGTATCTGCATTTATTGGATTTGAAGGAAAAAAACTACTCGTTTTGTGTGATATTACCTCTATAGGGAATGATTTTACAGTATAATGAATGTCATTTGGAAATATAGGAAACTTTCAAACGATAGAAATTTTTATATGTAGAATCAAATCGACAATATGTACGAATTAAGGATGTATATAACAACATAGAAATTTCCTTCATACTGATAAATGTCGTTGAGACACTAGGGGCTAATGTACCTCGCATATCTATATTTGTGACCAACACCGTTCACTACTTATTAATTTAAATCAATTGTATCACTCGGAGCTATCTCCGAGTGATACAATTGATTTAAATTAATAAGTAGTGAACGGTGTTGGTCACACAAGACATAACAGAAATTTATTTATTTTCATATAATACAACATCATCATCCTCCTAGCGCTATTCCCAGTACAGTTGCATCCTGAAGGATGCCTGGGATCCGCTAACTTATCCCAAGAATCTTATCCAGCCATCTGACCTTCCAACTCGAGAGGGAAACTAGACCTTATTGGGATTAGGCTTGTCAAGTGAGTGGGCAACTTGACTGTTAGAAGTTCTCAAGCCGCCCGGAGGCCTCTAACTTGGCTTAACGACTGCTATCATAGACAGCAACCGCAATCAACGGCTTAACGTGCCTTCCAAAGCACGGGAGCACACAGTAACCACTCAAAGCGGTCACCCATCCAAGGACTGACCTCGCCCGACATAGCTTAACATAACATTGGATCAAATTAATAAACCTGCTTATTCGACGTATCAACTATTGCATGGGAATTAAAAAGTGATCTTTGATTTCGTCTCTGATTTCCCCCTGTATTACTGTGAATTTGCATCGGCGAAGTAGGTAGGTACTACGAAAATCTACTTAATTAAGTACCTAGTCACATTCATCTTCATGAAAATACTCCTCAAAAAATGCATTAAGCTTTCTTAGCAAAGCAAAATATTGAGAACATAAGACGCAATTTCCAAAAATAAACCTGTTTTTTTTTATTAAATTTATCGCTTGTGAATATAGACGTGTGCAGGCGTCCCTGGCATGATATTGATTGATCCTCTGAAAACCCTGCTCTATTGTGACGTCACAATATAATATTCATTTGTAGGAGCCGTTTGCAAGGCCGCTGGCGGCGAACTACGCTTGTCCTTTTGTTTTGCTCTAATTGTAGTTGGTCCCATATAAACTTTTAATCCTCTCTAAAAACTGGTTCGAATGGCACCATAAAATAAATTAGTCACGTAGCCAATTAACTCACAACCTCAGAGGAGCCTTTACCTATTGGGCAGGGTGTGCGTTGCTCACGGACACAGCGGTCCTAGGGAGTGCCGAGCGCCGCTCGCGACGGAGCCCCACTTACTAGGGAGCGCCAGGGGCGCCAATTACTAGGGGGCGCTAGGGGTTTGCACACGGGCGCACAACCTCTCTCTTCTTAAACCCGACAAAATAAGTCAATAGCTTACATTGTACTATTATTATAAATCACGCTGGCATCCAAACAACGAGAGACAATTATAGATTCTCGATTCTCTAGTTTATTTATCTAAACATAGCATTGTGTTTTAAGCTCATTGTTGCATTGTGTGCTGGAATGCAGTGTGTACTAGGGTTACAGTGTTGTATGAGGGCCTTATAACTGTTACACGGAGTGTAGTAAGGTCATACACTGTTATAGTAAGAGTACTATGACTTTCCGACCTTCTATTTTATAACTTACATATATGATACTAGATTGACACTTTCAATCTAATTTGGCCCGTGGGGACGGAGCGCCCTTGGGCTCCACAAGGCGCTGAGGAAGCGCCTGCGGGAATCTACAGGTGACCCGAGGGCAGGCAGCTTTCTCGCGCAAAGGGTAGCAATCGCTATCCAGCGCGGGAATGCTGCCTGCGTTATGGATACCCTACCAAGGGGTCCCGATTTTATGCAGCTTTTTTTTAATTAAGTAGGTTTTAGTATAGGTTTTTGTTTTTATTAGGTTTAAATAGATTTTGTTTTGTTTGTGTTCTTGTATTGGACTATTTGTTTGTGTATATTTAATTTTATCAATAAATATATAAGTACTAAAAAAATTATTATTAAATAAATAATAATAAAATATTACGGTTTTTTTTACACAAATCGAATTAGTCCTATAGTAAGATCAATAAAGGCTTGTATTATAGGTACTTGACGACGATATATTTAATAGATATGTACTTAGATACATAGAAACATCCAAGTCTCAGGAATAAATGTTTCTGCTCACCACATAAACAAATGCCCTCACCAGGATTCGCACCCAGGCTCGAATTCAGACTCTCCATTCAGGTGAGATGTTAGTGTTGAATGTAAGATTTGCTGTTAGAGGCTGCACAGAACAGGGACACGTGAAGAAAAGAAGGGGCCTTAGCCCAGCAGTGGGATAAGACATTTTTTGTAAATTATTAATCAGTATATTTTGTATTTTCATTGAATTCTTAATTAGTATATTTTATAATCATTATTATTAAGTAAGATTGTCAGTTTTTTAAATTGTATAAATTAACGCTTTGACATTTAAAAGTGCCCTTGTGGCCTATTTGCAGAATAAATATTTGATTTTGATTTTGATTTTGTCTGCCTGTTTAGACTAGTTGGTAGTGACACTGCCTCCGAAGCTAGCGGTCCCGGTTTCGAATCCTGGCCAGGGCATTATTTGTGCATTTAGCACGGATATTTTATTCCTGGGTCTTGGATGCTTTCTATGTATTTAAGTATGTATTTATCTATATAAGTATGTATATCGTCGTCTAGTACCCATAGGTACAAGCTTTGCTTAGTTTGGGACTAGGTCGATTTGTGTAAAATTGTCACCCAATATTTATTGATTTATTTTAAAAATAAATTTTAAGCTGTTAACTATGGTCCCAATATTTGATCCTCAACCATGTTTTATCTGCCTACGATGTGAAACAGGCCCCCCTGTTTGTCCCCCAGGGGAGACAATCTCTCACAAATAAAAACTACAGAGCAAAGCATTTATTTACCAAATAAAATATTATCAAAATACATACATATAATCACGCCTGTTTCCCAGAGGGGTAGGCAGCGATCACGGATTTCCATTTGCTACGATCCTGACATACTCGTACAACTTTCGCATCACATCATGAATTCTAATATCATTCTACACGCATGCGCGCCGATTTAGGGTACCTACTCTTGACCTTTCTGAATGTCTCCGATTTGGTCGAAGTACGTATGCCGAGGTCTTCCCCTTCCACTCTTCGTTCATAGACTCGTTTTGTCAATCTTCTTTCATCCACCCTCTCTACATGTCTAAACCATCTTAACATACCTTTCTCAATTTTCGTCACTATATCTTCATTCACTCCACACCTCCGTCTTATGACAATATAAAATATTGTACATCCCTATTACATTTCGTACTCGTGTAATCGGTTCATAGCATTATTCAAACATCTCCCTCTGACGCAATTGCATATAAAAAAGCCTAAGCAACAAGTAAAATCAATACGTAACCCATTTTAACATAAAATGTTAAAAAAAGGACCTTTCCTTAATATAAGCAGCAATAAATTGACTTGTTTTACATAAAATCCGACCACGTAACCATGAATTCTGGAATATATGAACGAAATGATAAAAAACCTGCATTGAATAACTATATTATTTTGTCATAAAAACCTCATACATGTATTGGCACGAGCTGATTTTGGTTTATCACAATTATCACTTTCGCATCTCAACCGCGTTAGGGTCAGTCAAAAACGCTCATTCATGTCCATATTGTTTTTTTTGTGCAAATTGACTAGCATCTATTACCTCTTCGTTACTATCTAGATCTAGCACAGGACTATTGCGACCTACATAATATCATAGAATTTACATAAAAGTTTTTCCAATTTTTACCAAGTAAATTAGCTTAAACAATTTTTTTTTAAAGTAAAAAATGGTTCCATTACCATCTAAAACTTTGATACAAGCATCATATCCTGTAACCAGTTTATTGGAATTATCTACATTTTTTTCATAATTTGAGATCAAAACTTACAAATTTGTAAGGGCTACTTTGGCTAATCTAATAACCCACAAAGAAATTACGTGTAAGAGCGCTTTTACACGCGATTTGCTGACGTGTCAAAGGTTATTCGATTGTATTCGAACCAATTACAATCTTATACAGTGTCAAAAATTCACAGATCTCGTGCACTACACGACCATCAAGGTACATTGAAAATGAACTCAACAAAATTAAAAAATGCATTACATTTGCTAACGTTATGCCAATTTGGTTGATATATAATATATAAACATAGCTCACATACAAAATTCCTATTAAATTGCCAATTTTTTAAAGCGCAGCCAAGTTACGATAACCACATAAAAAGGCATTTGCCACTTTACTAATATTCACGCAAGATAACGGCGACTTCAAATTAACTCGACTTCCAAACTCCGACTATAACTATAACAAGAATTTTCAAAGTCGAATTCAACATGACACCCTAGGCCCCAGGAGAAGGATAAATTATATGATATCATAACCTTGATTATTTGTTTAATTTTCTCGCAATCGAAGTGAAAAGCAGGTGTATACTCGTAACTCATGTATAAAACTCATTTTATCCTCTACTTTATATCGACCCTTGCCTGCGGCTCGGGACGAAAAATTGTCTCGGATAAAATGGCTTGTTTTATGCAATCTCAATCAACTATTTTATTTGCCAAGGTTTTGGAAGATATTGGTCTTCCAAAACATCATTGACTTATCCACGAATTGCTATTTCCCGGGCACTGCAATAATGTGCTATTGTTGTCTCGAACTATAATTAATAATAATTTATTATAGAAACAATACATGTTTAATTTAAATAATTTGAAATATAAAACTAAAACTAACTACAATTGTGCAATTGTGTTGATTTAAAAAAAAAATATTACCTACTAATAGTCGTTCTGACTTTTTGACTTCTTTCAAAAAGATTAGGCTACAGCGCAAACCCTTGACCCGATCGTCTTTGTTTTAGGCTCAAATTGTAGCCGACTAAATTGTCCAGAGGAGTTTTGATCAAAATTTTGATATCATTCTTCGTTTCCAAAATATCGAGTGCCAAAATGAAAAAGTCGGAGGAAATTTCGGCCAAAACTTTTTTCGTTCTGGACTTTCTCAAATAATTCTCTTTGCATCTTACACATCTCGTAAATACGCGTCTTTTGAGCCTAGTTTGAATATCATACCTTCACAACTCTCTGAAATATAAGGGGATCGCACTATTTCGTGAAATGGGACCCTATACTGGAGCGAACGAAAAGACATTTTCAATGTCAAAAAGTAGTATTTTTCCTGTGGTCAAACAAAATAAATATGTACTTGGAGAAGTTGGGGACATAATTTATCCTCGTAAGTCCTTTATTTTTTCAACTGTAGTAGTCGTAACTATACCCAGTGTACACATCTCATCACATTTACACTCCCACACGTGACTTTTTCGATCTTGTACTGCTATAAATTCTTACCAATTGTTTTATTCAGTATGTCTATGGTTTTTAGCGCGTTCTTAATTTGTACTTGGTGAAGTACGTTAGGCAGTTGTTAATGCTATGCAGTTAAAATGTCAGCTCTGAAGTACTATCGTTATTTTGTACTTGTACAAGTCCACGGGGACTTAAGAGGACGGATACCATAGCAAACTGTGACGACCGTGGGTATGTGGGACTGCGTGATGTGACTCCGAGAGATTGCGCAAAACACCATGTAAATTTTAAATGGGATTAGGATGCGAAAGTGATGGACAAAACTGAGCCGTTGTTTACCCGTATTTGCTACATAATACCGACATGCTTAAGCACATGTTATGTTTTGTTATTCCTATACTTCAAGGTGACGCGAGTGGAAGAATTTTACATGCCTATTAATATTGTAGCATTACTGTTTGGCAAATTGACGATAAACGGATTTTAAAAATACCTCTATGTTACTGTCTGTTTTCGCTACGTTTGGTTACTAATTCATTCATACGTCCATTGGTACACTTGGTCACAGAATAAGTAATAGTACAAGTACAGAAGTTTCTCTGTTAACAAATCCCCCGTTTAGGTACGCCGAACGTGCCTAAACGTGGCCATCTCTTTCTATCGCACGCAACGCGCTCTTTCGAGGCCCCGCCCTCAGCGCTAGGGCTACCACCAGCGAGAACCTATTTTAATATATGTACCTTATTATTAGTAGTGTTGTGTTGTTTAGGTACAATACAATTACGAATAGTACTTTTAAGGTTCCGTAGCCAAAATGGTGAAAACGGAACCCGTCCGTCCGTCTTTTATGTCGCCGATGTACTCGGAGACTATAAGCACTACAAACACAATTAAGAGGGGGCACTCCATACATGTAACCAGGGGATACAAAGTTTTATATAATTTTTAAAGGCATCACTTTAAAAAAATAAAACGAGGTTTCTTAGAACCAACGTTTTCATTTTCGTTTTCTTTTATGTCAATCGTTGGTGAATACCAAACTCAATGACTGTCAGTTTTTTGAGTGATAACTGTCCTGATGGGAGCATAGAAAACGACATGTCCAAGTTTTTATTATTATTGGTGCAACCTGCTGCAATACAATAATACTGTGGTTATGACATTATTATTTAACACGAAACGGATTATTTTATGATCGTACAGCGGAACAGCAGCGCGTGCGCGTGCGATCCGTAACGCTGCGCCGCAACCATTGAATAGTCACACGACGTGTGAACCGGCGGCTGCATGTACTTTGCATAAAGCCTCTATAACCAAGACGTAAACCAATCAAATACCAATAAGTATTTCACAGTAGGTAGCTTTTCGGTGATAGAAAGCATCGTGATGTGATGAAACATTGCAGGATCAATCACAGGTTCAGGTGGGTTTCACAGCCTGTTTAGCCTATTTGGTAGTGACACTGCCCCCGAAGCTAGAGGTCCCGGGTTCGATTCCCGGCCAGGGCATTATTTGTGCATTTAGCACGGATATTTGTTCTTGGGTCTTGGATGTTTTCTATGGATTTAAGTATGTATTTATCTATATAAGTGTATATCGTCGTCTAGTGCCCATAATACAAGCTTTGCTTAGTTTGGGACTAAGTCGATATGTGTAAGATTGTCCCCCAATATTTATTTATTTATTTATTAATCATAACATCCCTTAGGACCCGATTGAGTGATTGACGGATTCGTCGTCACGAGCCACGAGGGATACCCGGCTTACTGCGGCAGCTCAGTTAGTTAAAACCGACGGACAGATTCCAGAGGTCGTGGGTCCAAGTCCCGCCCGGGGTATCAATTTTTAAAATTTTAACTCCGTTTGGAAATTAAAAATGTTCTAAGCGAACGATTCCGCTAGTAAAAATATTTATAACCAGGTACTGTTGTATGTACTTATTGAATGACTAACTATTCAATTTTTTAAAGTCTTACCCAATATTCGTTTGGCACACCCACGCGAAATGGGTGGAGTTCAAATATTTGATCATAGTTAAAAGGCTTTTAATTCATCTACCTACAATTTAAAATATATTAAATATATTTTAATCGTGATTGTGGATGGGCTGTAACACCCAGCTGGAAAACAGTGTTGAAGACTACGTCTATGAAGAGTATGGATGAGACTTTAGCATGTGACGTTATGAGTGTTGTGTGTAACTCGGCATTGAACAATTGTGAAGAAAACGAGGGTAGATTCTCGCCTCCGCCGCGACCGTCCGCGCCAAGCAGCCGAGCGGACAGAGCACGGGCACGCAGTGCTAAAAGAAACGCCGCCGCGATTGGTACTCATGATTGAGGACCGCGAATTCAACCTTAAAGACGTGAGTGACCCGTTCAATTATATTTTAATATGTCTCAAGCTCACGGGAGTTTTCTAAATAAAATTACCTACAATTTAATTGATTCAAATGTGATTGTGACAGGAAAGTATAAATTTTATTACGTTCATGTCACAACGGAATTAAATTGTACCTGACTAAGAGCCTCAAATATGGTTCAAAAGTTCACCTCCACCCAAACCCCTTTAACTCCTAACTCCAACCTACTGACCAATGACCTAATGGATCCAAATATATGTAAGTATTACTCATTCAACATTGTCAGAAACCATCCCTCATCCACCAACCACACTCACCACAAATTCACCAAAACAATGACGTCATACTCGTACTCCAAAGCTTACATTTTTCTGTATGATAAATGATCGGGACGTTATTAATTGATGACGCACACACAAACAAACAGTAGTAATTCGTATTAAAGCAATGAGGTTGGGTTACGTATATATATACGCGTAGCAATACGTAGGACAAAATCAATAGCTATTCCAAATACATGATGATGCTATCATAGAATAGATGAGATCGCTGAGTTCAGAGCTTGACAGCTAAAAAACTACACGCGATCGTCTATATACTCTATATCGACAACCCTGGCGGCTTGCAAGAACCGAGTTTAGACGAAGTGACAAGAGGAGCTGATGACTAGATATTTTTTATAACCAAGCAGAATTCATTTATTAAGTCGTCTTAGAATTCATTACAGGGTCGCTTTACTTATTAATCATAATATTAAATCTAAATTTTCGGCCTATTATTCTTACTAAGCATGAATCATTGATATTTAAATACATGTTCATAATATGTAAAGCTCTGAGAATTCACACTACCTATTAAATATTATATGTGGGACTAGTTTACAATTGCGTAACATTAATGACTGCCGGCCAATCCCAAAACACGTTGTATGACGTCACAATCGAGTATCATTTAGACTAATTTAGAGTGTCAAAGAGACGAGATGACGTCATTGTACATTAATAGTTCCACTGACGTCACTAAATCATGCCAATTAAGGTACAGTCGACCAAAGAAATGGTCCACAACGTTTCGATTTGTATACCACATATTGACTTATTTATTTTTCACTTTATATCTATTTATGATTTACAAAACATTTGAAAACTCTCTTTGAAAAGAACTTTGTTTTTGATACCAATCAATCAGAATACATCCACAATAAAATCGACCAATTAGGTAACAGAATTCGTTTCTCTTTTCTTTTATAATTATTGTAACAGTGATTAAAGCGTTTGAGCAACGCTTTGAAGCGCCCAATAGAAGGTCAAGTGGTGGTTTTTCACGCAATTCTTATCTACTCAAAGCGGTGCCTCATACCAGTATATAAAAAACATTCGCTGTGGAATTTATTATTCATTTTGGGAGGATAATCTTTGTTTATTTATTTTATCACGAACTAAGTGAAAAGTAGAGTGTGTAGCTCCGGTCTGAAAGCCATATTGCTCCTCGAAAAATTTTCATTCACTACGCTCGGTAAAATGCCTAAATGGAACCTAAATGGTCGCGTACGGTACGGTTTCAGAGTAGTCTCTTTCCTGGGACGCCCCGATTGTGGAATGAGCTCCCTGCCGAGGTTTTCCCGAGGGACTACGGTATGGGGTTCTTCAAGAAAGGAGTGTATACAATTTATTTAAAGGGCCGGCAACGCACATGTGACACCCCTGGAGTTCCAGGCGTCCATAGGCTGCGATGACCGCTTACTTGTTTGCCACTGACGTGATATAAAAAAAATATCTCGTGGTAATAAGGCTTATGTTAGACCCTAGTTAAGCAATCTACTATTTTTAACCCCCGACGCAAAAAGAGAGGGGTGTTATAAGTTTAACGTGTCTGTGTATCTGTCTGTGGTATTGTAGCTCCCAAACAGATGAACCCATTTTCGTTTCGTTTTTTGTGTCATAGATAATTTTATCCCGAGTTTTCTTAGCCATGTTTCATGAAATGTTCAGCCGCTTTTGAGATATTGAGCTTTGAAATGAAAATGTCGGGGGTTTTTCAACTTTTCTAAGTTGTAGTTATTGTACCAATATTTAAATATTGCTGACTGTAACGCAAAAATGCAATTTTCCAGTGACACTTTTTTGTTATGTGTCGGTGGCGAACAAGCTGCTGCAAGGTGCTTTTCACAAAAGTCGCCGGCGCCATCTCACGTGTTGTTATTTCATTAATTTTCTTCTGGAAAGATCACGAGAGTCCAAATACACGTGACTGGGCTATAAATAAAATGTCTTGCCAAACGAATAGAGACCTAAAGACCCCTTATAGCATATAGTCGCGTTTGATGTGGTAAGAATTATATCTGAGAAAAGGTAAAACAAGTGACGATGCGTCGTAAGCTATAAGGTCGATTTGAAATTGAAACGGTTCAATCATCTTTATGAAATAACTTTAAAAAAATCAGGTGTCAGTATACAAGTGATTTATGGGTACGAAAGCTTAAGCTATGGATATATTCATACATAAATAATGCATTTATGTAATATTATGTTACATGCTCCTATGAGAGAAATTATGCAGAATTTTTTGTACTGTCGAATTTTTCCATTATAAGTGTTTATGATATGGAATTGGATATCTGGTTTAAAATTCAAATTATTGAATACATTTCTGGTATTTTTGGTTTGAACTTTGGAGTTATGATGCATACATATATTTATTATGTAACAGTCACTAGAGCTCAATAAAAAGGCACAATAATGCTAGATTTCATACCAAAACGATTAAACAAAGAATGCCTAAATATGGGTATTTCTTGCAGAGCCTAAGGCGAGGCCCATAATATGCGATATTTATCTTTTCTTATTGAAACCGGTGATATATGTAGACTAACTTTCGATGCCAAAAATATGAATTTCCAGTTATGAATTACTGTGTTAGTTTCGGCACGCCCCCAAAGATCTGGTACACAATTCTCCCTCGAACGGGAATTATATACCAAATAATGAGTAGATCCTTTTCTTTACACTGCATTGGTGGGTAAGAAGCGTATGGCTTATCTGATGATAAGCAGTCACTGTAACCTATAGACGCCAGCAAAACCACGGTATTCACATGCGCGTTGCCAATGTTTTGAATATTTACACTCCTTTCTTGGAGGCCATCGGTCCAAACCATCTGTAATTGAAAGCCGTGTTCGTTAAAATTTGAATGTATAGAAAGTTTGACAAGTTTCTATGGTATGACAGCTGCTAGCGCCATATTTAACGCAGATCGGTTTGTGATCGTAAGTCGGTGCAACCAGGCCTTAGTATTTGTGCTAACACTACACTATATTAATCGAAGCTTAGTGTGTATATATTGCAACTGTCATTACAGTTGTTAGTATCTTAGGTACATGGGTGACCGAGCCTTGCTCGGCATCTTATGTGTTTTCACGGAAAATACGAGATTTCCCTAAAATGACACCTAGCTACTTATAGATAAAATTTTCGCCCTCATAAAACCTCTGAATTGTAAATTACATCGAAATCTTCAGAGCTGTTTCCAAGATGCCCGAAATAAATAAATCATATCGCGTACAACTAGGCACGAGTACATAATATTGTAACTACTAACTATAACTATTATGAGCTAAATGACAGGTTGTCCCACTTTACTTAAGCAGTGTTAATGGCACTACAGACAGTGTAAGCTCATTTTATCTTGACTTATTTAACTTATAACTAAAATTGTATAAGTTTGCATGAATTCTAACAACGCAGTAGACTAACAATGCCTAAAATCAAAATGGTGGGTAATCCCAATCCTGTTCCTCATCTGTATCACTGAGGTCTGCACCTACCAAACAAATTCAAACCTTAAAACGTCGACGTTAAGATTGCATTTTCCTTAAACCGTGTGTAATAATATTAAATTATGAGATCAACCGTACGACAGACTTCATAAGCACTTAACATATATCGTATTACATGCCTATAAGATCGAAATTCGAGCGCTTGGCGGTAATGTAAAATTTTCTACCTGGTTTAATAGAATATATAGGTGATTCATACCTTCTTTATAGTGACGTGGTTAAGGTTCAAAGTCCAATGGCTAATTCCTCGCTGTTGTGACGGCGTATGACGTCTGTTGGAACATTACGTGTAATGGAGTCCCCTTGTTTTGCAACGTGTTTCGCGGTATACTACGTAAGGTCCCAGGTATGGGTTGATTGTTACTTTGTAATCGTTAGGGAACAATATTTCACATAAATAAGGTAAGTCCGAAGGTTGATTTCGTCAGAGGTATTAGGTAAAACATACATAATTTGTCGGCCTGTTTAGCCTAGTTGTTAGTGACACTGCCTCCGAAGCCAGAGGTCCCGGGTTCGAATCCCGGTAAGGGCATTTGTTTCTGTGGTGAGTAGAAACATTTGTTCCTGAGACTTGGATTTTTTCTACGTATTTAAGTATATATCTATTAAATATACCTATCGTTGTCTAGTATGTACTCATACATAACACAAGCCTTATTGAGCTTACTATATGTGACTAGTTCGATTTGTGTAAAGAAAATTTGTCTCCTAATATTTATTATCATTATCATTATTTATTATAATGTTACAGATACATGAAATTCCTAACTAAGTACTAGTTATTTTTACTATAATAAATTAAAAGTACTATAGTTACTTACTACTCTTACTTTTAATAATTTAAGTTAGGTATTGTTATCATCTATTGTTTTTTCTTGTATTATTAGCACTAAGTTTTGTAAATAAATAATTTAACATTAAGCAAATAAATATTCCGAAATAATTTATTGTTTAAAAATCCAAAAAAAAAGGATGTCAATATTTTTATCCTCTACCCAGCAAATAACAAAAGACCATGATAGTGTGACATAAATAATATTTACACCACACCTTGACAAAAAGCGCAAAAGGCCTGCGCCTGCGGCTCGGGCCTCAAACATCTGCGATATCGACCTGTCTTTGTTTTACAACCCTTGTATCGTAATGTACTACTATTATCATATAAACTGGTAACCTGACTTACCTTCAGTAGCCCAATTCGGACGCACGCGGGAGTTTCTCTACGTTATCGCATCAGAAAAGAGGCCATCCGCAGCAGAACCAAAGTGTAGCCTTCCGAATCGCTAAACCTAAGTGGTAGTGCCCCATATAGCACGTAGAACCGATGGCCGATGGGGCGGAAAGGTTCTCGAGTGGCGACCACGTACCGGAAGGCGTAGCGTGGCCAGGCCACAAGGTCGACTTATGACCTGGTAATGGTTGCGGGTGTCCGCTGGGACCGGACATTGTGGAACTCTTTGGGGAGGCCTATGGCCAGCAGTGGTCGTTCTTCGGCTGACATGATGATGATGATCATTATCAGCCTATATATGTCCCACAATTGGGCACTGTTTTTTTTTTATATACTTTCATTTCTCATAGATGAAAGGGAACGGCCAGTAGTCTCCACGCGTCGGGGACTTCATAAACAACTTGAATTTCTTCGCAGATGTAATGCAGGTATCTTCGCGATGTTTTCCTTCACCGAAAAGCTAAGGGGCTCGTGCGTTGTGACGTCATAATTTTCTGTCAATTAGTATTATTTTTAAAGGGTCGGCAACACGCATGTAACACCCCTGGAGTTGCAGGCGTCCATAGGCGCTTACCATCAGGCTGGCCGTACGCTTATTTGCCACCGACGTAGTATAAAAAAAAATTAGCATTTTTGGTGTACATACATACATAAACTCACGCCTTGATTCCCAAAAGGGGTAGGCAGAGCACACGAATATGAATTTCAGTGCCACTTTTAGCAATTGTAGATTTATAGATGCAGATAACTTAGAAAGTTAAAAAACCCCAAACATTTTCATTTGAAAGCTCAGTATCTCAAAAACGGGTAAACAGATTTTCATGAAACATGGCTAAGAACACTCGGGATAAAATTATCTATGACATAAAAAAAACTAAACGAAAATCGGTTCATCCATTTGGGAGCTACGATACCACAGACACGTTAAACTTATAACAGCACTCTTTTTGCGTCGGGAGTTAAAAATGTGATATTGCAGTGACAGGTTGCTAGCCTTTCGCCCACGACACACTTTAACCTGGTTCTAATAGTCAACTTTTACTACACCCATAGGTAGAAAGGGGGGGGGGGGGGTGCTATTCTAACCCGGCACCGCCGGTTATTTGTTGTAATTCAATCGTAGTTGGTCCTATACAAACATTTATCCTCTTTAAAAACTGGTTCGAATGGCATCGTTAATATTTTTTACTGTAAGTTACCTATTAAAACAAGTTTCAATTCCAACTCAGAGTTAATTTTGTATAATTTCAAGGGAGTTCTATCATTGGCTATACTAATAGTACACATATAAACATATCTGTATATATTTTCTGTCAACGCTGTTGAACTTCTTAAATAAATAAATAAAAACTGGTTCGAATGGCATCGTTAATATTTTTTTACTGTAAGTTACCTTTTAAAACAAGTTTCAATTCCAACTCTGAGTTAATTTTGTATAATTTCAAGGGAGTTCTATCATTGGCTATACTAATAGTACACATATAAACATATCTGTATACATTTTCTGTAAACGCTGTTGAACTTCTTAAATAAATAAATAAAAACTGGTTCGAATGGCATCGTTAATATTTTTTTGGAAACTATCCTATTCAGGGGTTCACGGGGGCGAAAAATCGATCCAAAATCAAAATAGTTTATTTGCTAGAATACAGTCAAACAGATGTTAATAAATAAGTAATAAAATTTGTACAATGTATTCTGTATTCTGTCAGCTACTGGGCATGCAAATACTAAAAGTTACTTCACATTACTAGGGAACATTTAATAAACATTAGATCCAGATAGCTCTCATTTTCGTAAAACTCGTATTCTAAGGACGAAAGATGCTGAGAAGAGCTATTCTCTTGTATATTTATTTATTTCGGAAATCTCAGTAACGGCTCTAACAATTTTATTCTGATGAAGTGTTGTATAATACAGTCACGAACTTAAATTTGGGACCCCCTTAAGATTGACAGACCTGTCAAACCGTATAGAAAGTGAAGGTTTTTTGTTTGCGAAATGGGTCACAAATTAACGAACGTGACTGTACAGCGATTTACGGGAGCGTTAAATTTAGCTAGCGCAGCTAGTTTGAACTATTTATTAGATGGTCCCATCTTCGTTAAAACTCGTATTCTCCGAGAAAATACGAAAGCTTCCGAGCGAGGTTACTATAGCATGAACAATCACTTAGTCATGTCGTAATGTCGCAATATTAATACACATTACAGAGAAGTATCCGTTTTAAGGTGACTGATCGTTATCTAGATACTTTTGATAAAAAGACAACGCAATACAAACGCAATTTCGGCAGCAAAACAGTTCCGGGAAATTTAGACAAGTGTCAAAATTCTAAAACGGCATAAGCACCAGGACTCGAATAAGACTTGAGCCTTTATGGATTAGGGTAGCATGAGTCATCGTAGCGCCTACGGCGTAGAAGATCTACGTCGCGGCGAGGCCCATGTGCTACGAATGACGTAGCGGATCTATTAGTTAACCTATAATCTATGAGGTCATGGTTGTTAAGAATGTTAACATAATGTTACTACTAGTAAGTTATGGCACCCTGGTGCTATTACGTTAAAACTGTACGTCCGTATAACGTTTTTACTGACCGTTTTACAACGGTTAAAAAATTACATAGCTGATTTGTATTCCGAAATTCGAATCATATATGGAATTGTAGATGGACAGAAAAATCTTTGTTTATACCGACAACCGCATATTTTTTTATGTTTTTGTTTAATAACATAACCTGTGAGCTACTTATTTAAAAAAAATAAGCAAAAATATTCTCCTATATAATAGGTACAATTCTATTTAGTTTATTGTATACGTGTCTATTTTAATATGTTCTACGAATTATTCAGTCCTCAAGTCGATAAAAAATATAAGTTTTACCTCACCTGAACAAAACTATAAACGAAAAAATAATACCATCATCACTTTTGCAATAAGATCTACTACTTTTTAATTATTAGGTACTGCTGTGATTAAAATTCCCGAACTATGTTATTTTAATTTACATAATATTTACTTACTCACAACTAAGACGTCAAGTTTTGCGACTTAAAAACTATTAACAAATACCTACAACATATTTAATTACATTATTAAATATTAAACAAATATAGGTAAGTCATAAAACGTAAACATTAATTAAACTCCAAATACGTGAATACCCGACCTACCAAAACCCAAAACATTATCATTTCCAGAACCCGCCTAAAAAACAACTGACTCAAATTAAAAAATCGGATGCTCGTAGTGATTACTGTACGTTACGTAAATATAACGCACACACGCGCAGCTCACCACTACACGCGTATTTACGCACATTAGTGTAAGCTGTGGTTGTGTGCATGCCAGCACCGAGTCGGCCGACCCCACTACACTTAGTCAGTCGTCCGCCTCGCACCGCCAGAGCAAGACGTGCCAACTACTACTTTAGTGCCCATATCGTTAGTGATTGTGGACGTGAAGTGAAAATATACTTTGTTTTACCGAAACTGTGAACCAGCCAGTGTCCTTTAAGTGGATTATGAAATTGTTCCCACTCTTTGGATAATACCCGAGGACTTTTAATACCGCAAATATTTTTGTAAGTATTTTTTAATTTTGATAGTTTGAAAAAAATGTGCTTATAGCGGAATGCTGGTTACAAAATGAACGAAAAAAATTTTGCTACCCTCATTAATAAATTATTAGACAATTTTCGTAACATTAATCTCAATTTATAAAAATCCGATCATTAAGTTAAAGTACTTGCCAAACGTAATAAGATGCTCCATATCATTAACAATAGATTTTCCGGAATTTTTGGATTAATTATTAGAAAATTTTCAGATATTGAATCTAAATTTTTTAAAGTATGATCCTTAAGTTGAAGTACTTGCCAAACTTAATAAGATGCACCTTATCAATAAATATAGATTTTGCGGAACGAAAAAGAAATAAACATATAACGGATTTTCTCACGGTCCGGTTCCATATTATTTAAATCGAATTAAAATAAATGACTAATATATTTCTGACTCAGATTTCCTGGTCGAAATCTGACTTCATCGTTTCGCGAAGTCATTGACTCGAGCCGAATTTTTGTTTACTCACGTTGTGCCAACTTGCCAAGTTCATTATTTTGTAGCTATTCGCTAGAACGTTCTGATCCTACCGTGTTTTGTTTCCTTGCTTGTTGCCATTATCTTTGTTTACGCCGAATGTTTACGAATGCCGCTATTTTTATATAAATTGCGTCGTTCAATAACATGTGCATGGTTGTAGCAATAACATGATAAAGATCGCGTAAAGCGTGATACTAATCAGAGTCGTTGCCTGATAATAATTCAACAGTTTTGGAAAACAAATGTTCAATTTTCAAATAATATTAAACTTGAATACAATTCGAATTATAACGGTCTTATTTAAAAATAATTTACGCGTTCCATATTGAAATACAATTCAATATTTTTTTTGTAATTTAACGATTTCGAAATTCAAATACACAACGGATCTTAGAACCAAATGTCAACTCCAACCGTTCGTTTTAAAAACATTGATCGAGCTCATTTGAAATTCGAAATAAATTTAAACGGCTAATTGTTGCGCGGCGGTGTCGTAAGTCAGCCCGGCTGTCGTAACCCATTGTCGCAAGTGGTCCAAGGACCGTGCATTCGCCTGCGGAAACTAGAATATGGCAAAAAAATGAACGCCTCGAAAACTAGTGGGGAAACAGTTTAGTAACCGGCACATTCCTTGTGTTTTAAAAATTAAAGAAGGGTAGTTAGGTTTTCATGTGAAGCGATTCATAAAAGGCCTTACAAATTATAAAATGTTTTACACTTGATATTCGTCGATTTAGTTCGGGTGATGTTTGAAACGATTGTTTATAATGAAAATGCAATAAATTGTCCTGTCCTAGATAGTAAAAAGAAAATGTAAAGATAAGTTAGATTTGCACCAAAAATAGCCTAAATAGATGAGGGTTTTTTAACACACTCCCCTTGAGCTTATCAAAATTTTCACTTTGAATTTACAGAATCAGTATTTATTTGCAAACATAGTAAATATTACTTTGTTACGTGCTAAAATTATAAATCTATTATAATATAACAAAGAGTGCTAAAGTTGATCAAAATATAGAAAGGTGCACTCCGAACAATAACGAGTTATATGCATACGCCCGCTTCGAAGCAATGTTGATCGATCGAGTAAAGGTCAGTTCGGTCTATGTCAGCGTGACGCAACGGCCCTGTTGCACAACAATCCGCAACTTAGTGTACATGTGCCTTTATTCCCCACTACGTACGCACTTAGAGGTATCTCTCTAAAATGTCCCAAGTCCAGCAACAAATGCATTTATAAAGTAAACTGTTACATTTACGCAGTTGATCTCAGATTTGAATTGGAATTTCGAACACCGATGCGCATTTGTTTTAGTGCAAATACGTACAAAACGCTTATGACTCGTCACAATTGAGTCATATCAATGGCGATATGTACGATAAACAATTGTCTGTCTGTTAATATTTTAATGATAAATTATTTGATGATGTAATCAGGAACTGGCAAGCAAGGTTGGCCGGAACTGGAGAGGTCGTATGCATTTTGATCCGGTACGCGGAAATGTAGTATCACTGTATTTGAAGTGTTTACCTTGTATCTAACGTCAGAAAGAAACGTTTGTTTACCCTTTCTTTCACATAAGAACAAAAAGAGGCGCCAATAAGAAATGATTTCGCTACGTCTATAATTCCCGCTTGCCTTGAATGGCTTCTATGGTCTCTTTGAGATCTAAGTAATCATTAGACTCTCAGCTTTTATTATTCATTATCTAATTAATGACATAACTGGAGCAACCAACGAAATAACCTTCGCGTAGATTCTATCAGCCAATCGAACAGAACGAAGCACGCAACAAAAACTCGGTATCATCACTGCATTACATAAGTTCACTCGCTAGCGATAATTTCATTCGTGCGAGGACAAATGAAGATAACTTGACCTATTTTTTTTATCTCGTATGTAACCTACTTGCGGCATGTGGACATTGCGACAATACGCTGTGACGCATTACGAAATTGGGACGCTGTAATATTTATAATCTCTATTGGGTTTTATTACCACTTTAAACTGTGCGTATTGACACGAATTTGCGTTTCACAGCGCCTCCCGCGCAAATCGCACTCTCTGAAAGTATAAACAGAACACACGGTGAACTTTGAGTTGAAACAAAATTATCTATTGCACTGATTGACTCATAAATTACTAATGCTTTAGGTAATTCTGAAACGATTGTAAGTTACACCTATAATAGCAACAAAGAAGATGAGTCAGGGCTCATTAGGATCATGCCTACCGCTTACGTAACAAGTTGAAATGGCGTTTCGAGGAATCTAGAACGGCTAAATAGGTTAAGTGTTTCTTAATAATAGTGTAATTAGCCACAGGTGTGGAGCAAGGTCGCGCAAGTAGGGCAGCGATAAGCAGGTAAACAGAGATCCTCGGGAAAATAGGAAGAGCCCTGACACGTCCGCGAGTCCCGATTTAATTCATTGTTATTACGCCAGAGGCCTTGACACCAAAGCATTATCGCGAGAGGCCGCACCGAAATAAACCTATGTTGAATCAGGTCTTAGCGCGAAAATCGGTCAAGTACACGCGATTCGGTGCACGCCAAACTTATAAACCCTCGCAGGAACCGACTTAGACAAAACAAACGGTTATGCAAGCGTTCGCAGTTCAACATAACTTGCCATAGACAATGACAAGCTGGCGCCGCTATGAAAACCCGATTACCTCATGTTCCGCTGTCTTATTAGAAGCTTCCTTAATCGTTTTTACTTTATTTAAGGGGTAATATTGGCATTGCACTTGAGAGAACAAGATGGCTACGGCCTACTTCGCGAACAATCTGCGAGCGAGTGGAAAGTTACCGCTGTTCTACTTTCTCTACTTTTTCCAAGATGGCCGACGTCTAGTGTTCAAACTAAGGTCAAGTGCATTTATTGTCATTCCGAACGTTATTTTCCACTTAATTAATTTTACAGTAAAAACCTAATAACGAAAAGGATTTGGCGATGAATATAAGGTTTTGTGTGAACTAGTCCAAATTTGTGACTTAATTAAGGCGCGTGCTTCACGGTCAAGGGCGCGGCTAATGAAATTTCATCGTAAGGTCACGTTTGTGTTTATATAACGGTTTGTGCCCTAGGTTGCGCAAGGCAACGTGAGGATTGCACGTGTCCCACGCCGCGTGACCGCGCGCGGGGCGGACACGTGCTGCAGTGCCATCAACCCGGTGATTACAAATTACTGATTCTATAGGGTAATTATCATTTTGGGGTACAATTCAGGGAAATGCTTCAGCATGATGAGGAGATTCAGTATTTTCGTACATTAATCATGATAGAATATTTTGGGAACCATGACACACCATGACAAACATAAGTAACCAACTAGTTATTCAAAGTGTGACCCGTCATCGGTATACAAAAAATGTTCTCTGAAACAGTTCACATCTTACTGCGCCATTGAAACGTTTCAAGTCTTTAAGGAAATACAGAAAATTGCGCATTTCATTTAAAATATATGCGTTTACAAATTAAAATATTCTCCTGGAACGGCTACGTGGAAATGTTCCAAATTTGAAAAGCTGCGGTTATTTTAGGTAACCGCAAACATTTAGGGCGCGAACTATCGGTTACGAGAATATTTAGTTTATCTGACGCAATGTCCCAAATATGTTATCAGCGATGACAAAGAAACTGCGTTTCATATTGTTGACATTATGCGCAATCGTTAAAAAGATAAAAATTTACGTTTCATACATGAGGCGTTACGAAACATAGTGAATACTTATAATATAGTTTGTTATTATTTACTGATTACATTATTCTGACATCATTAAATAGTTAAATGCTGTCATGAACCGTATTAACCATCGTTATTGGTTACGTAAACGGTTGATTAGATTACCTACAACGATGGAATAAACAGACATACACTCAGATAATATGGGACAAAGATGACGTGTATTATCATGGGGAGCTCCCAAGGTCTTACGATGCCAGTCATGTGAAGAGATTGATTAATGTACTGGAATTTACATTATATATTACTAATAAGAGTAATAAGCGTACCAGTCGTGAACATAACTTACTCAACAGCGTTACAAAACTATAAACTTAGCCTTGAAGCCTAAAATACGTTAACCGTTAATGGCAGTGACGAAATAATAATAGCTATGTCGTAACAGTATTACGAGTTAGGGGCCCGAATAAAAAACCGTAAACGTATACCGTACGGTCCCAGATTCGGGTAACGGTGAAGAAAGTTGATTAGCGCGATGTCAAAAACCAGCCAGTGTTGTGCAACCGTTAGCGATCGCTCGGCATTGACCATGGTCCGTGGGGTCAATAGTCTGCGCGAACTGGCCGTGTGCTGTGCGCGCCTTTGCCTTTTACACTCTAATATTAAAGTCACTTTTGGCGCCAAAACTGTGTTGTACTCACTGGCTGGATGCGTAGCTCATGTGCGTAACTCAAATGTCAAAGTTACTTTCAGCGCCAAAAAGTTACACAGACATTTGACGAGTGTATTTCTCCTCTTTAAAATATTTATTGCAGATATGCAGTAAGTATTAGATTAGTAATATTTCATCTTAATAATGCATACTAATTATATATAAGCTAATTAATGATTCATATCATTTCTCGTGATCAGTAAAAAAGTGACTCCGTTACTATTTTTTCTCATCAAAGATTCCGTGTAATTTTTGACACGTTAACAAGCTGTCTACCGACCATAGAGATTTAAACTGTTTTTCTAACGGAATGGACCGTATTGGTTACTCATTGGTGCTAAGTAGTAACTGCTCATCACTGTTTCAACGTTTATAACGAAACGTAACAAGCGTATACACGGTGTATACAGCCTTAATCTTTTTCTTTTGTCGATGGTTTAACTGTGTGCCCCGAGGCGTAAATTCCGCAACTACGGGATTTTTTTATTGACGTTAGCAAATGGCGGACGGTTTACCGTTGACGATAAACTGGTAATTTATAAATTACTTACATTTAAATAAACGTATTATAAATTAATAATTCATGACTGAATTCGAAATTAAGTCACCGTTATTATTAGAAGTGCTAATAAATAACTGTTTAGTTTTCTAAAACTGTTAATTTTAAATGAGGTCGTTACAACACCAAACACTACTTCTTTATAAAAAAATTCGAATACGTGCTTATAAGAAAATATTATTTGACATCCGTATATTTATTTACATATGAAGGTTAATCTAGGAGGACATGCTATAATTGGCAAAAAAAAATAGTAGTATGCAGTATATCTGGGTAAGTTTGTGCCTAAGATTTTCCTATACTGATACTCCAACATAAACCGTTGTGAGTTTATTAAACTAATAAAACTGTATTAATTAATCTGACATTTCGAGTACAATGGGGCGCAATTAGAGTTGGCGCGATTTGGAACAGTTAGGCATAACGGCGCAAGCGCAAGTGGGCCGCGGGTCAACCCACTGACACCGATCCGAGCGGCGCGGCCCACTGTAGCCGGGTGAAAAAAACGAACATTGTCTTTGAACCACTGATTATTAGAGTTCAACTCGTACGAAAGGGCGCGTTTTCATAAGGCTACATATAGGTATAGTACATATAGTAGTAGTTAAAGTTATTGGACGTAAAATCTTTAGTTTATAAAGCTTAAGTTCAGCTTCTTAATACAATAAATTAGAGAAAAAAAGTCGTCACAGGAAATGATTTTTTATAATACGCACTTTCAGCTTGTCATTGATTCGAGAACTGGCAAAGTTAACTTGTTATCGTAGGAATTGTAATTTCAAATAGTATTAATAATTATCCCAATCGGTGATTATATAAGCCCCGTGTCGTTTAAAATTGTATAATGCCCTAGGATCTTGTATAAATTCGTCAAATTATAAAGAAATCAATCCCATATAATTTAGCATGAAGAAATTGGCATCTACAATATACCGCGTGCGAAGCAACGTGATTGACTTTTTCGTTTTTCCTTCGTTTCTTTTTTAATTTTAAACGCTGGTAAAGCGACGTACTAGTTACAGAATGGCGCGAGATTGTTTTAAATTTTTCTTAAAAAAACGGACGCTGGTAATCAAACAATGGGCGATTATTAGTGATTCTACCATTGTTTTTCTTGGATAACGTCGATAAGCGTTGATCGTTTTTTAGACTTCCTGCTGTTGTTTTAACGTTGTTCAACACTTGCGGCTAATCTTCAGTCATATGTGTGCCAACAAATCAGCTGAGTTAAATGTTGCCTACATGTGTTAAGGTAAACGACATCAAATCAATCGATAATTGAAATAGCATAATACTAGCGTTCGATCACCGCACACGCTGCAGTCAACGTGACTTTATTGCGAAACCGATTGGACGACGGAAACTGTAGTTTAAAACTCCAATCGAGTTGAACACATGGTCAAGAAAAGTAGGTAGATCAAATCATCAAAACAAATCATCGAACTCAAGTCGAAGTCTACGGGGACTTCGAAAGGCGATTGCGGTTCTGAAGTAATTATTTAGTATTAAGCAGTGCGTTAAAACACGATTAGATTCGGAAGTGTAAAAACGTAACCTTTAAATCGGTTTAGTAACAAAGGTTAGGAAACACGGTTTATTAATGAGCCTGGCGAGCATGAAGGAGTTAATGTGGCAACGTGGTTTCACAAGGAGCCACGTGCTGCGAGGATCTTACGACAGAATTTTTGCAACGTTTTGTAACCACATTACTGTAATAGCAGCTATTTAGACAACTGCAATATTGCGTTGACTAATTTTTCGTTTGTTTTGTTGCAGGACCACAGCGAAGACCCGTGCGGCCAAGGCTTAGTCCGCCGCAACATGGTCGCTGAATTCATCCTGAGTCAGCAGCAGCTTCTTGGCACGGGTGGTCCGCCACTAGGCCCCGCCCCGATGCCGCTCCGCGCACCTTCGCAGCCCCGCGGGAGGCTCTCAGTGTCTCCCCACTTCCCCATGGACCAGTCCCCGAACGGCTCTTCGGGCGACCCCAACGAATACCCCTCAAATTTTGATTACAAGAACCGCAAGGATTTCTTCGGACAACGCAAGCAACGAGAATTCATCCCTGATAACAAGAAGGATGACGGCTACTGGGACCGCCGGCGGCGTAACAATGAAGCCGCCAAGCGCTCCCGCGAAAAGCGCCGCTTCAACGACATGGTCCTTGAACAGCGTGTAGTAGAACTCTCTAAAGAAAACCACGTACTCAAAGCCCAACTGGACGCCATCAAGGAGAAGTACGGGATCTGTGGTGAAACTCTCATCAGCATCGACCAAGTCCTCGCGACGTTGCCGACGTGTGACCAGGTCCTATGTGTCACCAAGAGGACAAAGCTGTCGAATAATACTATCTTCCCCGCGCCGCCTCCGCCGCCGCCAGCGTCCCTTCCGCCCGCGTCGCCGCCTTCACCCGTGCCGCAGCGCGCGCCCGAGCCCTACCAGGAGCGACTTCCCGCTCCTGAATCTTACTACCCCCACCCCGCCCACTACGAGCCTCCCGGCTCAGTCCTTAACCTGTCTAACCGCCGCCGCGCGCCATCTCCTTACGAGCTGTCCTCCCTCTCTGGTTCCGGTGACGAGACCACCGAGCAGTACGCCCCTGAAAACAATTGCCTGCCGCTGAAACTGCGGCACAAGAGCCACCTCGGAGACAAGGACGTTGCCAGCGCGCTGTTGTCGCTCCAGCACATCAAGCAGGAGCCGGGTCCCAGGTCCTCACCTTCCTGGGACGGCGAGGGTTCCAGCGACGAGCGTGACTCCGGGATCTCTTTGGGTGCTGAGTACAGGCCGCAGCGTCCTGAAGATAGGCTTGGGGAAGAGGAGGATGCGCACCTTAAGGCCGAGCTTGCGCGGCTCGCGACGGAAGTAGCAACGCTTAAGAACATGATGCATCAGAACAAAACACGTGCGCACGAACACTGAGCACCCTCCGCGCCTGCGCCTGAACCGCGCCGGCCGCTCCCGTCGGACTACTCGTACAAACTGTCTACTACCCTCCCCGTAGTCGAAGTTACCGTTGTAAAGAGATTTATATATTTGTATGAAGCAGCTGCGAGCGGTCACCGCCTATAATCCTTCCTAGTAGATGTTGTGTCGGTGTTAGTGTATGTTAGGAGGAGCGATCCTCGCGATATGAGACTAATGTTCGGTTTAGACTTTTCGACCAGATCAGACCTATCTACTCAGTGATAGATATAAACAAGTTGCATTTTTAGTGATCAGCTATGTATATGTAATTAAAGTAAGCGTAGTAGATACGTTTCATCTTTTCGAAGATTCGCTAGCAGAATCGATGGCTAAAGACTATGTTCTTCTAAGTTCTAATTATAAGTTTGATGTAAGTAGTGTAAGTCCCAACAAGATAGTTATTTATAAACTCTTATTGTAGTCTCAAATCGGAATGAGTTTATACCAAAAAAAATTCTGAATAGCTGTCCTGAAATCGCTATTACCTATCTGTAAGATTGTCTACAGTTTTAAAACTATCATATTATAGCTCAGATTGTATTGAATAATCAGATTAAGATTACCAGTGCCTTTGACAATACATACCTACCTATAATAGCTATCTAAAATTATATAATATTTTTGTACATTTATTAAAAAGCGATTTCACAACACCAATTGTAATACAAGTCAGTCTGGGGAATGTTTGCGACCCCTGATTCCGCCTTGAAGGACGCAAAGCGTTCATTTTGTATATTATAGAATAGTTGGTAGTGTCAGGGGTCGTGAACCTTTTCTAGGGCCACAGAGCTAATCGTATTGAATCCTAAGAAGGCTAGTTGAAGTATTGCAGTTCGATCTAAGTTACTCCTAGTATTGCCCTGAGGGCATGTGATAGGACTGAGAGGAGTTAAAAATAAGTATTTATTTATTCGGCCCGCGAAGTAAAAATTTACAATTTATTATCTTTGTATAAGAAACACATACGATATGAATAAATTGTGTACATTAAAATTATTTCCTGATTTTATTTTCTTCCCTCTCCAAGATATTAAACGTATATTTACTGAGCCAAATACTATTATAAAATTATAATACTATTCTGTAGACATACACCGTCAGATTGACGACGAAAAAAATGGGTTCGATCCCCAACCCACATGTAGTAAATTTATGACCTAGTAGGAGCACGTCTTCTCGAATGTCATATATGTATGTACCTACATGTAGGTATATAAATATGAGTTTAATAATGCCGGGTTGCAGCCACAGATATACATAGTCATACTTCAAAATAAAATAAAATAATAAAAAATACAGTACAGTGTGACATAGGAGACGTGATGAGAAATGATTAGAAGACGAAATTAATAAACATGGTACTAAAGTTCCTAGTCTCAGTAAGGTAATCGCCCCAATGATTGACATCTGAATACCCAATACACCTATGTATTGTTCACCTCATATTAATATGACATAAGATTGAAAGTGTCAGTATCGAGCACTGGGAGGCTTACCTTATAGACTGTGATTTTTTAAATAATTATTAGAAAAAATAGCATTTAGTAAAGCGAACATATTCAATTTTTTGCTGGAACCGCCCTTCTCCGTCGTGTGGACTGTTTTCAGTATCTAGGATCGATTATAAATAACGGTGGAAAGATTGACAAAGATGTTGAACATAGAACTAATGCTGGATGGTTAAAATGGAGACAGCTCACAGGCGTAATGTGCGACTCTAGAATACCACTGAAAATAAAAGGAAAAATGTATAAGACCGCAGTTAGACCCGCAATACTTCACGGTTCAGAATGTTGGGCCACAAATAAACAACACCTTAATAAACTTCACACTACAGAGATGCGCATGTTACGCTGGTCAGCGGGCGTCACCCTATTAGACAAAATACGAAACAAATATGTCAGAGGTAGCTACGAGTACAAGCCAAAAACTTGTAGAAAAACGCCTTAGATGGTATGGCCGACAAAGACGACCTGAAGATCATATAGTCATGATGAGCATTTAGTAATGCGGGTAAGCGGTGGTCACACTAATGTAAACAGGAAGTTTTTTAATCCTCCATACAACGTGTGCCTTTGATTGGGTCAAAATAATAAAACTGCTTATTCGACGTGTCAACTATTGCATGGGAATGAAAAAGTGACCTTTGATTTCGTCTCTGATTTCCCCCTGTATTACTGTGAATTTGCATCGGCAAAGTAGGTAGATACTACAAAAATCTACTTAATTACCTAGTCACATTCATCCTCACGAAAATCCCCCTCAAAAAATGCATTGTTATTAAGCTTTGCTAAGGTTTCAAAATATAAAGAATACGCAATTACCAAAAATGATCCTGTTTTTATTAAAATTAAACGCCTACTAAAAAGCCACAAGCAATAAAAAGGAACGATCGCTTGTGAATATAGACGTGTGCAGGCGTCCCTGGCACGATATTGACTGATCCTCTGAAAATCCTGCGAGGGTATGATGGTTCTCAGTTTATAACTTTATATCGTCGTGGATAGACCCGTCACTCTCACACTCGGTCAGATTGGAACATGACGATTATCTTATCCACGACGATAAGTGATAAAAGTAGTAGCAGGTAGCAGTACAGTAGTAGGGCTTAGTGTGTGTAATAAGTATATGGATCGCGTGAGACATTCATACTGAAATGTGCCTTAGTGTCGCAACTAATCTCGCTTCGCGCACATGCGTCTTAGTAGCCGCACTGAGGAGTACCTACCTCATGAATGCTGAATTAATTTTTCTTCCTATACGTAAAAGTTTAATATGTTATTAATGCTAAGGTGAAAAGTTGTATGTGTCACACGAGAGCAAAGTTATTTACATCTCGTGCTCTTGGGTCCCTTGCTACGCTCAAGATTCTAACTTTGAATCACTTGCTACGCTTACTTAACTTTTTTTCATAATAAGCAAATATTTATTATAAAATTGAACACGCTCGTGATTCAATTTTACAATCTTTCGCTTCCTCGGGACTCAAAATCAGCACTCGTAGCAAAAAACCACTTTGCTCTCTTGTTGCACAATAGTTATTTGTTATACAAGGGTGCAAAGTTGTATTTTACCCGCGAGTGTGGAATTGAAACACGAGCCAGCGAAAAGGATTCTATAGTTGAACCACGAGCGAAGCGAGTGGTTCAACTATAGAATCCTGAGCGTAGCGAGTGTTTCAACACACGAGAAGTAAAATACAACTTTGCACCCGTGTGTAACACAAAACTTTTCTCCTCACTATAGCGAGGAAAGTGCAACATGCAAAAAAACACAGTTCCCCCAACTAGCAAAAATAAGTCATATAAATGTTGTACAAACGTTTTTCATAAAACTTGCTGGTATGCAATTTAAGGCATACAAATTATATGACGCGATTTTGGCGCAGTTTATATGGCTAAATAGTCGTAGAGTGATCACACGATGGTCATAAGCAAGCACATTTAGTCCAACAGCTGTCATAAAGAATATATTAAACGACTTTTTAGTCTGAAAAGTATCGTAAGTTCTCGCTTTGTAAGTGCAATTGCTTGTACAGTGATCATAACGTAGTCGTTTGTACGACAAATGAGTCGGTGAAATGCGATACCGAAGCAGTTTCAATCGTAACATACCTAACTATCGCTGGTCAAACAATTTGTGAAAAACAGTAAGTATTATACTTTTTACCATTTTAAGTATTTAGTATAATTGACTCTACATCTACTAGCGTAACTAAAATGGGTAAGTAATGTAAGTACGAGTATAACAAGACAGATACGCATGCGAGCTTAATATTGTCGACGAATGTTACTAGGTTTTGTAAGAAATTTTTAATGCCCCCTTTAAATATTGTTTATTTATTATATCTAATTTAATAAATGTAATTAAATTTTTATCACCTATTTGTTATATGACTCATTTATAATTAAAAGCACTAGCTTACGACTTAAAACTCCTAAGCCGACACGATACGGCCGCCATTACCCTAATTCAGGGTTCCCTTGTGACCAGGTGAACCTAAACACGAAGAAGTGAGTATGTCCTTATGTCTCAAAAAGTTATAAATGATTTTTACTTTTTAAATAACCGTAATTCGTTTTTTGTAGAACGATCGAATAACACAACATGAAGGGTTTTATGAATGTGTACGCTTTTGTGGTGTCGGATCTTTTGGGTTTACGTCCGGCAGTCTTTTAATACAAGATAAATCCTTTAGAGCAATATGCGAATTATTGTGCTCTAAAGCCCATTTAGCAACTTCTGCGCGGAATTCTGAATCTTTAATAATAATAATTTACGTTATTGTGATTACTATCATCGCTTACAATACTCTCTTTTTCATGGAAACCCTCGTCACAACTACTTTCAATTAAAAATATATCTGCGGAACCATTACTCTGCGGCACGTTTATTTCTCTTATTTAGAAAATGTATACTTCGAAAATTTATGAAACAAATAAGTCGTAATCCCTATCTTTTAACTATAAGACGGTCCTGTTTATGACTTTTGTATGGCATTTTAGCAATTTAACAGCTATAAAAAGCTGATGTTATGATTAGTTGTACAGGAGTCACTTATAAAGCTTTTCTATGACCGAAGTGCTGTAACATGTCTTATTGAAGTTGTAAAACCGGGAAAAGGTCTTGGTTAAAACTTTGGCTCAACTTTAGAATATGCAACACCCAGTTTAGCGTTCATATTTTTTTTATAAACAGTACTCATGATTAGAAAGCATTCCACAAAATTTCAAGTTGCGGAAACGTAAAAAAAAATTGGACAGTTTCTATACTAAAATCGGTAATAAACACCACGCCATGACAGTCAGATGATTACGTCACTCACGTCACTGGGACCTAGGTATATCAAAAACCGAATCAGAGCACCCCACTATCCACGTGGTCTTGTCTGCCCTACCCCTAGAGTGTATATAAAAATTCGGAGGCGCGAAGGGAGAGCAGCCCTCGCCCGCCGTGACAAAGCGCGGGAACCGTGCGAGGTGGAGCGGCTGAGCCTGGTCGCCGAAGGCGACCAGCAAGGCGAAGCTGCGGAGCCGAGCATGGACGACCGTGCTTTGTTACGCGAAGGCGGAAGGGCTGCTCGTCCCGCAGCGCCGGAGCTAAGGCGGAGTCGGACTGTCATGGCGTAGTATTATTTACCGATTTTAGTATAGAAACTTTCAACTTGACTTTTTTTTTTCTCTTAAACCGTACGTGTCCGCAACTTGAAATTTTGTGGAAAGCTTTCTAATAGTGAGTACTATTTATAAAAAAAATATGAACGCTAAACTCGGTGTTGCATATTCTAAAGTCCTTCCAAAACTTTTGTACGATAATGATGAAATTGCTTTATTACTATGTTTTATAAACGTCTGTACAACTGCGTTTTAAGAACAATTTGCATTTAAACTAAAGTGCGGTATAAATGACATTTATACAACGTCACGTTTTAAAACTTGCTTATTTACGACGCACCTACGATGAATCAGTCGTAAAAGGGTCAGATGTTATTACCAATTTGTTAGTTGGACAGGCATGATTTTCATGACTGGAATCACTGATTTTTTTACGATATTATAACAGAAAACTCTGAAAGTTGTGTATAATATTTACGCGAGTCGGAGTCGGTGACAAGTTGTGTATATTTTAGTTGACATTGACAAGATGACATTTCTGACGATGCGTTTTGAAATTGCATCGACTCAACTTGTGCGTTTACAATTATACTCAAAGTCAATATAAAAAAAATGTTACTTATAGAATTTTAAGGTTTACGACTTAAATCATTAAATAAAGCTAAATTTGGTATTTTTTATTAAATTCTCAAACCATTTATTTAATGATAATTGATATCAAACGAACCATTAATATGAGCGTTTTACGTTTTGTTATCTGTCAAAAGCTACTCAAACACGCTCCAAGGTCAAATTACTTTCCCCACTTGTGGATAAAATGCGTTTTTACCCGCTGGTTTCAAAGGATAAAAGACGGCTTTCCGAGCTAGTGAGGGGAAAATAACTATTGTCACTGAGTTCATATCGATATTTTCGATGTTGTCTGTACTGTACATACCAAAGGTTATATGTTACCGATTTTTACCCTAAAAGTAAAAAAAAATTATTACTTATGACAGTTCAAAATCGATCGATCAGTATTGATCCATTATCGTGCAGAAAAACCGCGTGTAGGCAAACGTGTCCAGTATACAGGTTACCGGGTTATGGCTTACATCAGCGCTAAGTAACACATTCTATCATATTGCATACTTATACGTGTATTTGTTAAGTAACCTTGGGTGAAAGATTAAACGATGGTGTAAACAAAGTAACGTTTTTGAAGGAGAGCAACATGACATGTTATATTTATAGAAGAATCCCGTACTCTAAGTAGTTTCTCGTGTGTGTCATTGCTGTTCATGAAGAATGGCGTTCAAAGGGTTAAGGTTGCTTTTATTCTACCCATCTATTAGCAGTTCTAGCAGGTACTAAATTACAAAGCCAAACAACTGCAATAACAACAATGATTACAGAATAGACACAGTCGACTACATAGACATGTACTTATTCAAATTTTTACCTTATTTCATTGCAATAAAGGTAATGTATATAAATAGTTACATTTCTTCGCGTAGGTACAACTTCAAATTATTTGAGTTGTCCGAGTTCTATCAATTAGATCCGTTCAAAAGGCAACTTAACAATCCAGGCTTAAAGATTCTAAATCCAATGTCTGTTTTATGAAATACCCGACATTTATATATGATTTTTAACTGTATAGTCGACTGTATACCGTAGGTAAGTATGTTAAATAACGCCTGTTATCAGTCAAGTATTTATAGGCAGTTTCAAGGTTCACCATAAATAAAAGGCATATTAATTGTATATTTTATGCATTACATAATTTATAGAATATGTACATTTATTATACGCGGTATGTCAACATGTGGAATGTTGTAGGCATTGTCACCATCAGGAACTCATTGCCAAGTTGACTGATTCGTTGATTCCGGACATTTAAGAGAGGTAGGGCTCAGTGGAACATCATCTCCCTCATATTTGGACCAGCCCAACTGGGGAAGTACTTCCAGCTTATAGATGACCGCAGCCATAATAATGGCCTATCAAACGTGGTCCCACTGCTTTGTCCCACAGTGGGTCCACGGGTATTTTCTTTTTTCCCGTAGACCCACTCCTGTATTCTTAATTTATCTTATTGAATTCGCCAGTTTCGATGGGCCCACGGGTCATTCCTCAGATATATTTGTTTTCCATAGACTCACTTCACTATACATTCTTTCTGTTGCCAGTTATATGAACCTAACCTACCTATTTTTGTTACTAGGACAAATCTAACACTAAGGCTGGGTTGCACCAAACAGTCTGTAATCGTAAGCTGTGTTCGTAAAACTCTGAATGTATGGAAAGTTTGACAAGTTTGTATGTGATGACAGCTGCCGGCGCCATATTTAACGTTGATCGGTCTGTGATCGTAAGTCGGTGCAACTCAGCCTAAGGCCGGGTTGCACCAAACCGTCTGTAATCGTAAGCTGTGTTCGTAAGGTTCGTTAGGTAGCTTCAGATACCCGAAAGGCAAACCGCCCAGAAATAAGGCTCCGTCACCTCGCTTAGTTTCTATCTAAACGTGAAAATCTTCAAAATCTGACAGCGGTGGTCCACGGGTAAAAGGCAGTTCTGTTCTATTACCCGTAGCCCCATTCTGGAGTAGTGGGTCTACGGGGAAAAATACCCGTGGACCCACTGTGGGACAAAACATTGGGGCCACGGTTAATAGGCGATAATAACGGGATCCTATCACTTGACCTACTAACTTTTGCCCTAATTTTTCATTAGACCTAATATTTTACTATACTTTTTACAAACTTTTATTAACCGACTTCAAGATTTCAAAAGAGGAGGTTATCAATTCGGTTGTATGTTTTTTTTTTATGTTAGTTTATGCATAACTCCGTCATTTCTTAACCGATTTGGAAAATTCTTTTTTTGATTGTAAGTATATATATCCAAGTTGGTCCCATTTTTGTCAAAATGCAGTTCTGATGATAGGATCCATAAGGAATTGAGGGAACTCCTCAAATCTTTAAGGCAAACATATAGTGATTTTTGTGTTTTTATCAACAAGTCGAGCATTTGCATCCAAAAATGTGACATTGGATGAAGTGGACCTGCTGATGATGATCAGAACAGAACTCTTCAACGACGAAAAGTTCACGTTTGGTGATTTGTCCTCCTAGCTGTGTTTGTTAAGCAAGTTCTATTTTCACGATTGATTTTTGTCATGCTCGCGTTCTGATGATGGGATCCATTAGGAATCGAGGGAACTCCTCAAATCTTAAAGGCAAACATATAGTGACTTTTGTGTTTTTATCAACAAATCGCGAATTTTCATACAAAAATGTGACATAAGATGAAGTGGAACTGCTGATGATGATCAGAATAGAACTCTTCAACGACGAAAAGTTCATCCCTCCTAGCTGTTCCATTCTAGCCTTCAGTCATCCTAGCAGTGTTTGTTAAGCAAGTTCTATTTACACGATTAATTTTTGTCATGCCCAGTTCTAATGATGTGATCCATTAGAAATCTAGGGGAACTCCTCAAATGTGAAAGGCACACAAATAGTGATTTTAGTATTTTCATGAACTAATCAAGCATTTTCATTTAAAAAAGTGACATTTGATGAAGTGGAACTGCTGATGATGATCAGAACGGAACTCTTCAATGACGCGTAGTTCACGTTTGGCGATTTGTTCTCTTCGTTTTGTTTGTCAAGCAAGCAAGGTTTTTCCATGATTCCATGAGGAATTGAGGGTACTTAGTCTTCTACCATTATAAACATACTTATAGCCATTTTTATTTTATTGTATGGAATCTAAGAGTGCACCATCTAAGTATAATAATCTTTCACCGGCCTCCCCCATTGAAGTCGGTTTTTTTTTCTTAAAAATTATCTAGATTCAAAAACTACATATATCACTTTGTAATCCCACTAATATTATAAATGCGAAAGTTTAGATGTTTGGATGTTTGTTACTCAATCACGCAAAAACGGCTGAACAGATCAAGGTGATTTTTTGTATACTAAACAGTATATAATCTGGATTCACTTATAGTATACTTTTTGTCCCGATAATCACCCTCAAAGGGATGAAATCGGGGGTGCAAATATGGTCTATGAAACTGGTGATTTAAATCCCCATACGCCATTCTAAGCTTTAAGTTTCAGCCCATTGGAAGTATAACGGCGTGTCAATAAATTTAACTTAAGCCATAGCAGAATTTGACGTATTGTAAACAAGCTGACGTTTCGATATGTCAAAGCCGAAATATCATAATTCCTTCTGATTAATGACGCTATTTTTGAGCATAACCTTTAAGCAATTAGGTCTATTATTGCGTGTAAATCAAAATAAATTTGCGATACTTTGGAATTGTTTGTCTTCATATGCTTAAATACAAAAACAGCTGCTTCAATGCAGTCTTTGTATCGTCGGTGTACAATTTAATTTTGTCGTGTATTATTTTTTACGTAATTGGTGACCCTTTAGACTATAATAACTGTTTGATATAAGAGATCACTTGGGCTGGGCAGCCCAATCGTCAACATTGACGGTTGAAGCACCTTAGATCTATGCACAAAGTACAATATATATACTGAGACGGAGATACCAGTGAAATACTCCACATAGATCGTAGCGCCGTTGTGTATTTAGTAAGAACTAACCGCACGACCGCTGCATCCCTGTCACTTCAATATGCAATTGCGATAGAGATAGCGCCAAGTGACATCTGATACAAACAAGTTAAAATAACATTTCCATAGAAAAATTCGTACTTCGAGTTGAAAGGCCCCTGGATCTATGCCTATCCGTATACATATAATACAGCTGTAGAGAGTCGAAAATCTGTACATTGAAGATATTGGATAAATCAATGGAGCGATTGGAGGGCCCTTGGCATCGAAACAGAACACATTTCAACAGTTTTAAGAATTCGTGTCTGTTTGTCTATCGGTTTATATGTCTAGGCAGTGTGACTCTCGGCCTTCAGCCTCACGTGCATTGCCGCTTCGGGCCTTCGGTCTTCAGCCTTACATAAGGGGCCCGCTCTGTTGGCTATCTTGCCACTATGTGTGAATGATCGGCATGAGGAGCCCACTCTGCATCATTCACAAATGATCTGCCTTTAGACTCGCATGCCTTGCCCCTCTGCATCAGGCCTTCGGCCCTACATAAGGAGCCCGCTCTGTTGGGACTCTAGGCCTTAGACCTCGCTTGCATTGCCACTCTGCTTCAGGCCTTCGGCCCTACATAAGGAGCCCACTCTGTTGGGACACTCGGCCTTGGGCCTCGCGTGCGTGTCACACGGCTCCGGGCCTTCAGCCTTATATAAGAACCCCGCTCTATTTGAATGCTCGGCATTCGGCGTCGCATGCCTTGCCACTCCATTTCGGCCCGTTAGTCATCAACTTTATATGAAGAATCTACTCTGTTGGGAAGCTCGGCCTTCGGCCTCGCGTATCTCGCCTCCCTGTTTCAAGTCTTCGGCCCTCAACCTTACATAAGAAGCCCGCTCTGTGTGAATTCTCGGCCTTCCGCCTTGCATGTTTTGCCACTCTGCTTCCTCCTTTCGGCCCTCATACTTACATGAAGAACCCGCTCTCTTAGGACGTTTTACGGAAGAACTGCGTAGCGAGACTTTTATCATTGTACATGTAATATTTTACGGGCTTTATTCGTCTGGAATCGGTACATTTGATATTCTGAAATAAGCTTAATCATTCGTTTTGAAAGCACGAGCACGTAGCACCAACTCCCGTTACAATCGAACACTTTTAATTGAAGTTGTAGATAATTATATATAATATATTATACCTAGGACAGACTGTCCAGTTAGGTAGGTCCAACTTCGAGAAAGGGGTTAATCGTCGAATCCAACTCGACTGGGCTGCGTTCGGGAAGCTACGGCACATCTTTTCGTCCAATATTCCGCGGTGTCTCAAGACGAGGGTCTTTGACCAGTGTGTGTTGCCAGTGATGACATATGGCACTGAAACGTGGTCGCTTACTATGGGCCTCATAAGAAGGCTCAAAGTCACCCAAAGAGCAATGGAGATGGCTATGCTGGGAGTACCTTTGCGTGATCGTATCAGAAATGAGGCCGTCCACAGTAGAACCAAAGTAACCGACATAGCCCTCCGAACCGCTAAACTTAAGTGGCAGTGGGCGGGGCATATTGCACGTAGAACCGTTGGCCGTTGGGGAGGAAAGGTTCTCGAGTGGGATCGGGGATGCAAGTAAGGTCTATGAAACGGGGTGGTTTAATCCTCATACGTCATTCTACGATTTAAGTTTCAGCCAATTGGGAGTATAACAGCGTGTCTAGAAATTTAACTTAAAGCATAGCAGAATTGTAAACAAGTTGACGATTCATTATGTCAAAACCGAAGTATCATAATTCCTTCTGATTGTTGACGCTATTTTTGAGCACAACCTTTTCGCAATAAGTTCTACTTTGCGTGTACATCAAAATGCATTTGGGATACTTTGGCATTGTTTTTATTCATATGCTTAAATACAAAACAGCTGTTTCAATGCACACTTTGTATCGTCGTTGTACCATTTAGTTTTATCGTGCGTTATTTTTTACGTAATTGTTGACCCTTCACACAAAAAAACTGTTTGATATAAGAGATCACTTGAGCTGGGCAGCCCAATCGTCAGCATAGACAGTTGGAGCATCTTAGATGTACACTTAGAAGAGGGTCGAAAGTCTGTACATGGAAGATATTCGAAAAAAAGTTGGCTGCGGATACTTAGAATCGATAACAGAATTCGTTTCAACAGTTTTAATAATTTGTGTCTGTTTGTCTGTCTGTTTATATGTCTAGGCATCACGTGAAAACGAACGAATGGAGTACAATTTACCCTCATTAATATGGCAACTGGATATTCGGCGATGACATAGCTCGGCCTTCGGCCTCGCATGCCTTGCCACTCTCCTTCGGCTTTCCAGTCATCAACCTTACATGAAGAATCTACTCCGTTGGGAGGCTCGGCCTTCAGCCTCGCGCGTCTCTCCTCTCCGCTTCATGCCTTCGGCCCTCATCCTTACATGAGAAGCCCGCTCTGTGTGATTATTCTCGCATGCCTTGCCGCTCTGCTTCCGGCCTTCGGTCATCATACTTACATGAAGAACTCGCTCTGTTGGGATAACGTTTTACGGCAGAACTGCGTAGCGAGACTTTTATCATTGTACAATGTACATATAATGTTTTTGACGAGATTCATTCGTTTAGAATCGGTACATTTGATATTCCGAAATAAGCACTTAATGATTCGTTTTGACAATAGGATTTCTAGGGAATGTCATATTGACTGAAATCATTTCTTAAGGGGGTGTAAAGAAGGGTGATAGATTGTATCATCATCATCATCTGAGGCGTTATAGCCACGGGTGGGCCCTAGGCTAGCCTGGTCAAGCAAATATCTCCAGTCCGATCTATTCGTGACTTTCCTTCTCCAACATGTCACCCCTAAGTTCCCGGTGTCCACCTGAGCTTGAGAAAGATTGTATGGGAAAACAAATCATTCTAAGGCGACAACGAATTATACGCGGACGAAGTCGCGGGCAAAAGCTAGTAAATAATATAGTCAACTGCAAATAGATCGATATGTATGGTTAACTACAGAAAATATAGGAATCACCATACGCGTGCCTATCAAAGTTAAGGAGTTCTCTCGATTCCTCCTGTATCCCATCATCAGACCTTCACCAAACTTATATGGTACCAACTTGAGGGTACCTGCTTTGAAGCAACGAAAGAATTTTCAAAAACATGCAGCCGAACTGAGAACTTCCTTCCTTCTATTGAAGTCGGTTAAAAAGACGGATATTTTAATTAATTCCCACTATAACTCTCGGTGTACCGTTTAACTGAGACGGCGCCTGTGACCGGAGAGGGTCAAGAGGGGAGAGAGGAGACGATAAAGGGTCGCAGGTGGCTCGCGGGCGGCCCTTCCCCCTCTACCCTCCCCGGCTATCTCAGTTGAACGTTACTACAATAAGATTTTGGTCAAAAATTTCATTTTTGGTACAAGCTTTTATTGCCAACTGTACTTTTTCCACAATCATAAACTACTTGTTGAGTCAGTTCGAATGAGGCAAAACACGATGGGTTTAACTTGTGTAGTTTAGGAATTGCTATGACCACCTTCTGTCTCCATCTCAGATCACCCGACTTATACATGCATGCAAAATTTCAGATCAATCGGAAACCGAGATGTGGATCAACTTTAACTTGCAAGGTTTGATTACAGACCGACAGACAGACAACGGGATAGGTGAAACTAAATAAAAGCTTGTAAAAAGGTTGTGTCGTATAACAACCCACAGACTTGATGAGAAAACAAAAAGGCTGATTCTTGGTTCCAAAAAAAATTGTTTCAGATCTTACTTACATTTGAAACTATTTGTCACTACTGTCGGGGCGGGTTCTCCAACTTACAGTCGGATAACTCTCAGAATCACATATGTTTTTTTTTGGGATCGCGTAATAGAGATTGACAATGTCCTATAGGTAGGTAATAGTACATTACTACAGAGGCCGGGACGAAAGGGGTTGCCGGCCGAAGACATATAGGTCTGAGGCGGGCAACCCCTAATTTCCCGCCGAGGTATGTATAGTGCTTTTCTCAAACATGCAATAAAATAAACAACAAAATTTTATTTTTAATAGTGGCAGAATGTCATGATGCCAGTGCCACAAATTTATGTGGAATGGAATTAAAAAAGAGGATTTTGCCGGCCTAGGCCTTCAAGATTTGTATGAAATTCCATTAACGACCTCTTGTCCTAGCCGCACCTGAAACGTCATACTTCGCAGCCTATTATAAGGAACATAACATCAATATTTCATTGCATGTTTGAGATAATTACTTTACAGTACATATTGTGCTACTTTACCGCACGAGTGCAGTAATCAGCAGATTACGTTCATATGTCAAAACTTTAAAGAGTCATATGTACTGTAAAACGTTGTACGATACACGTGCGAACAGGTAATTCGCAACTCGTGTCGATTTAAAACACTCCCTTCGGTCGTGTTTCAATTTATCACCACTCGTTGCGAATTTCAATTTCATAAATATAGCCTCGTGGCGCCCAAAGGTTTTTTGGCTCCTCTTTAACTATGACCCGACCGTCTTTCTTATAGGACATAATAGTTATAGTCATATCCGCCCAAGATTTTGAGTTGATATTTGTATGTGTTAGAGTTACCGGTTTAAAGTGAAACTTTCAGGGTATAATTATGATTATATTAGCATGTGATTTTAACTTCAATTAATTGTCTACCTTTTGTTCTTTAAAAAGGCCACTGGGCCACAATTACTAGATTAAAAGGAATTATTAATTGATGTAACAGATCAGACACGAAAACTTAGTAGTGTAAACAGTATTAAATTATTAGTGAAAGATAAGTAGCATTTTTAGGGTTCCGTAGTCACCTAGGAACTCTTATAGTTTCGCCATGTCCTTCTGTCTGTCTGTCCGTCTGTCTGTCCAAGGCTTTGCTCTGTGACTGTTAGTGCTAGAAAGCTGCAATTTGGTATGGATATATTATATAAAATCAATAAAACTGACAGTCGTAAGATAAAATCTAAAACATTTTTTAAGGGTAGCTCCCCCTACACGTAAGGTGGGTATGTTTTTTTTTTCTTCAACCCTATGGTGTGGGGTGTTGTTGGATAGGTCTTTCAAAATGAATAGAGGTGTTCATCAAACAGGTTTTGATTGTGAATATTTTCGGAAATATTCACTCGAAAAGAAAAAAAATATTTCATAAACTAGCATAACAAAGGCACAAACTAAAAACATTAGGATATTTTTAGTACTAGCTTCGACCCAACCGACTTCACAAAGTACATATTATTTCAAACCAAGTTTTCGCAGAATTTCCGCTTTAAAAATGCGAACTAATTATCTCCATTTAAGAATTACCTATTCATTAGCAACTTTTTGCATAAAAATGTACTCTACAGTCACGGATTATGATAAAAAAAATGCGATTTACTTAACACGTGTTCGTGAGCCAGCCATACCGCCGTCCATTTTTCAAAAAATGACATCTGTTAACTATGACAACCAATGGTAGCACACCGGAAACTGTTCTCTAATATTTCGTTCAAAAATCGAATTAAATTATTTCTTTAACCCTCGAAATTTCAAAAATCTATACAGAGTTTATTAATATGGCCTTCTGAAAGGCGCATGGGCAGTAATTGAAAGTTAGTTGAAAAATGTTCTGGGCTGGAGTCGCCATGTTTATTATGGGTTATCAAAAGGCGTGTGGGCGCCACGAGGATAGGTTTAATAGTTATTGAGATATTATAAAAAAACGGCATTTTTACCACTGACTGACTGACTGACTGACTAGTAATCAAAAACCTAACTCACTTCCAGGTGACCTAGAAAGCTGAAATTTGGCATATAGCTTGGTAATTATGTGTGTACACAAGAAAAGATCAGAAAACAGTATCTTTATATTAATTTTATTATTATTATTATTTATGCTAGTTACCTCAGAACTCTGTCATTTATTAACCGATTTGGATAATTCTTTTTTTGTTTGAAATGGTATACTTCAGGGGTAGTCCCATAGTTATCAGGTAAGAATCTGATCATAGGGTCCTGGGGAAATCGAGGGAACTCTTCAAATATTTAAGAAGCACCTATAGCGATTTGGGTATTGTGAGCCAATATGTAGACATTTTTATATATCGCCATATTTACTTTTAGTCCAACGACGCATAAACCCCCAAGGCCCACAATGTAAAATAATAATTAAAAAGAGAAGTCGAAATAAATTAATATCGAAATATTAATTAATCCGGATCACTTCTTCGATCAGATCGTACTGTATTACAAGTTCGGCTGGTTCGCAGGTTCGTTCTTAATTAAGGCTCCTGTGTCAATTTTACCACTACGCAGCTCGGATTAAAAGAAACACACTGATTCTATGTTCACTTATAATATTTACAAGTCACAAACCTAATGTACACAAATTATTCTAAGTCTAAATTTACACGAATTATTCCAAATCCAAATTTACACGAATTATTCTAAGTCCAAATTTACACGAATTATTCTAAGTCGAAACGACACTTAGCACAATTTTCACGAATTTACAAACTGCCCTATCACTTTCCCTAAAAACATTTCCTAAAATCGAGGTTCAGAGCGAGGCGAGGTTCTTATTTCAGGTTCACTTGACTGGATCGGATCTTCGAATCATGTTTCCCACAAAACCTTGCCCGCTTGTATTACGCTCAATTGACCGGCTCTAAAACTTGATTTAAAGCGGCCCTGTGATTGGTCGGTCGCGAGCCGCGCGCCTGAACAAAACCGGCTGCGCTTTGATTCACGGCATTAATCAACGATCGCGCGTGCTACGATCAACACGCTGCGGCATTTCCGGGTTCATTTAGTTGCGCAACAACCTAGTTACATAATAACATTCCTACACCTGTTCTATTGTTACGTAATACGGCGCCACGTACCGAGAACAATGGGACGGGCGCTGAACTCATGCATTGTTCCCGCGTTATGAAGTAACAATGGGCTCTATTGTTATCTTTCCTCGGAATTTCTTAGCATTATTATGTCAGTTACGTCATGCTCTGTAACAATGCATAATTTCACATCTCTAACTTTATTAATTAAAAAGTTGTCTTGAACCGCATTCGATTCGATAGGTAAAATCGAACACGTTCCAAGCTCGTCGTGTTTTTATTCGACCAATCACAATCTAGATTAAATTTATCGGAAAGTGTTGTTGTCTCATATGAACTTTGTACTGTTCTCTGGGGTTCTGGAATGATACCTAGCTACCTACCTATACGTACATACATGGATCGAATTAAAGGTTCTTAATTAATTTACATAAGTTCTTAAATATTTCAACATTTTCAACTTAAATATTTCAACTAGATTCGTTATTCCCTTCCTAGCTATAAGTCTTTATTCAGAATACAGGTTCTTATGTACGTTATAAAATATTTACATGGGCTTAAAACTACTCTTGGGCTGTCGTCCACAGGTATTTTGTAAAGTACCTCGTGCATTCGCTCTTAAAAAGCACCATTTGGCGAAAATTGACAAAAAGTAATGATATCCCATCAAAAACATAAATGTGAAAATGGGAGCCAAGTTCAATATTAAGAATATGGGATGCTTGGTTATCGTCTTCACCGACAAAAGATTTGAGATCTAAATGGGTGCCAAGTTCCGTAGATTCTCTGAAATGGTGCCAAGTCCGGCACTACATTGTTTACAGTAAAATTAATTTACGCCACACCTTGCCAAAAAGCGCGTTTTTCCGCACGCTGCGCGTCCGGAATAACGCACTTTTTGGCCAAGTGGTGACGTAAAATTGTGTACTTGTATCGTAATGTACTATTACTGCGGCTTAATGCATTTTGAGCATTTTACTGTAAACATTGTTGTGCCGGACTTGGCACCATTTCAGAGAATCTATGGAAGTTGGCACCCATTTAGATCTCAATTCTTTTGTCGGTGAAGACGACAACCAAGCATCGCATATTCTTAAATGTGGACGATAGCCTAAGAACCCTAGATTTAAGCCTATATATGTAAATATTTTAAAACGAACCTGTATTCTTAATAAATGCATATAGCTAGGTAGGGTATAATGAATCTTGTTGGATTATTTAAGTGAACCTGTTAATGTGAGTAAATTAATTAAGAACCTGTAATTCGAACCATGTATGTACATATAGGTAGGTAGCTAGGTAATAGGTATCATTTCTAGAACCCCAGAGAACAGTACAAAGTTCAGATGAAACAACAACATTTTCCGATAAATTTAATCTGGCTTGTGATTGGTCGAATAAAAACACGACGAGCTTGGAACGTGTAAGATTTTAGGTACCTATCGAATCGAATACGGTTCAAGAGAACTTTGTAATTAATAGGGCTAGGGTTACGAAATTACGCATTGTTACGGAGCATGATTATTAATATTATTATTAATATTAATAACACTAAGAAATTCCAAAGGAAAGATAACAATATACCCATTATTACGTCATAACGCGAGAAAAATGCATAAGTTCATCGCGCCGTCCCATTGTGTTCGGCGCGTGGCGCCGTATTACGTAACAATGGAACCGGTAAAAGAATGCTATTATGTAACTAGGTTATTTTGCAACATAATGAGCCGGAAATGCGGCAGCGTGTTGATCGTGGTGCGCGCTGTCGACGATTAATGCCGCGAATCAAAGCGCGGCCGGTTTTGTTCAGAAGCGCGGCTCGCGACCGACCAATCACAGACCCGCTTTGAATCGAGTTTTAGAGCCGGTCAACTCAACGATAGATAAAACTATAAAGGCGAGCAAGGTTTTTATTCAAACATGATTCGAAGATCCGATCCAGATACGTGAACAAGTGATCCTGAAATAAGAACCACGCCTCGCTCTGAAAATTAGGGAAACATACGGAAAGTGATAGGGCAGTTGTAAATTCGTTAATTGTGCTAAGTGTTGTGTTTTTTAGACTTGTAAATTAGGTTTATGTTAGGTTTAAAAGTGACTTGTAAAATTATAATAAGTGAACATAAAATTCGTGTGTTTCTTTGTTATCGATCCGAGCTGCGTAGTACTTAGGGAGTTTGACACAAGTGCCTTAATTAAGATCGAACCTGCAAACCAGCCGAACTTGTAATACAGTGCACTGAACGAACTGATCGAAGATGTAATCCGGGTTAATTAATTGATATTAATTTAATCCGACTTTTAATTCATTGTGGGCCTTAGGTGGCTCATAGTTAGGTTCGTTAGGTAGCTTCAGATACCCGAAAGGCAAACCGCCCAGAAATAGGGCTCCGTCACCTCGCTTAGTTTCTATCTACCCTTTTAAGTTTATATGTGAAAATCTTCCAAATCTGACAGCGGTGGTCCACGGGTAAAAGGCAAAAATTTCAGCTCAATCGGAAACCGGGATGTGAATCAAATTTAACTTGGAAGATTTGATTACAGACCGACAGACAGACAAAGGGATAGGTGAAACTAAATAAAAGCTTGTAAAAAGGTTGTGTCGTACCGACTTCAGGCATCAACCAACAGACTTGATGAGAAAACAAAAAAGGCTGATACTTGGTTACAAAAAAGGCTGATACTTGGTTCCAAAAAAATTGTTTCAGATCTTACTTACATTTGAAACTATTTGTCACTACTGTCGGGGCGGGTTCTCCAACTTACAGTCGGTTAACTCCCAGAATCACGTTTGTTTTTTTTTTGGGATCGCGTAATAGAGATTGACAATGTCCTATAGGGAGGTAAATTACTTTAAGTATGACACTGACATATATATTATGCTCTTATTTCCCTGAGTTTCTGTTACATAGACAGTGTCTTAAAATCGTAAGTTTGTACTAGAAACTCTATCCCATGAACATTAAGGTAGACTATCCAATGAAATAAGAGCACATATGTCAAACAAAAAAAAAATTGTGGACAATTTTTTTTACACAAATCGTACTAGTCCCATAGTAAGCTCAATAAGGCTTGTGTTATGGGTACTAGACGACGATATATTAAGTAATTTATTTACCTCTATGATATTGTGTACCTAAACTGTATTTTATTATAAATGACTTAAACTGTATTTTCGATATTCCAACATTTACTATATTTCTATCATGATTGTGAGATACAATTGTAATAAAATACCTATCTACAACACTTTAGTGTTCAATTGTACTTTGAGTACACCATTTGATCTAAATTTGAAAATCTGCACACGATCGGTCCAACCGAGAGGATAATCAAAGGAATGCCTATTTTACCCCTCGCGGCGAATTTAGAAAGGGGGGGGGGGGGTCTTATTTGCTTTCTCGATTGTCAGTATTTACTATTACAGTTTCAGTCTAACTATTTTAACATTGTAGATATTATGTCGCCAGAGTTTCGCGCTTATGATTGTTATATCCAGGTAAAGGTAAACCATTCATATATGACCATGCACCATGTTGCGGAATTTCTTTGGAACTAATTTCTTACACTGGCAATAATTCTAATGATAGGTTGTCAGTGTCACTGTGGCGGTTTGTTTGAATAATAATAAAGTGTTGAATATTAAATGATAAATAACAAAAAATACCGAAAACTATTCATAGTCAAGAGCGGAACATTATTAATAATGTATATAATAAACTGCTGAAAAAAAAAACGCTCGGGAAATGAAACTATATCGCTACAAAACATTTAAATAAATAAATAAATATTGGGGGACAATCTTACACTAATCGACCTAGTCCCAAACTAAGCAAAGCTTGTACTATGGGTACTAGGCGACGATATACATACTTATATAGATAAATACATACTTAAATACATAGAGAACATCCAAGACCCAAGAACAAAATCCGTGCTAAATGTACAAATAATGCCCTGGCCGGGATTGGAACCCGGGACCTCTAGCTTCGGAGGCAGTGTTTTGTTTCAAAATTAACATCAGAGCTGACAGGTAAACAAGTCAAGATGTCATTATAGTCTGGTTATTATAAATCGGTTATTGTAGTGTTCTATACTGCGATCGCCAACCCGCATGCCAAGCGTGGTGATTATGGAATTTGCCCTCCATGAAATTGGGGGAGGCCTATGTCCAGCAGTGGACATCCTATGGCTGATATGGTGGTGGTATTGTAGTGATATGTTGTACAAGGGAGAATACCCGCCGTAAGGAAATTGAGTTAATTTGAGTTTGAAAAATAGGTATTTATTATGGGCTTCGGAGACAATCAATCTTGATCATTGACAATGTACAACAACGTTATTGTCTACTATCATTGAAGGGGTGTTGGTGTTATTTCAATCGCCCTCCTTCCTCCTGCTTTCCTAATCCTTTTTAATAGGGTCTAGTTCTAGAGCTCTTAGAGTCGCAAGCGTACATGGGTTACGGAATCCGCCTACCACCAGGCGGGCGATATACTTGTTTGCCACCGTCGTAGTATAAAAAAATGCATCTATCAGCATCAAAGAAATTTTCCGTCATTGTTTACCCTTTTAATTAACAATCGCTTCAATTGCATTCCAAGCCGATAAATAGCAATTGATCTATAAGCTTCGTATTGCAAGATGACACTTAGACGAAATATTTTTTCAGTTCTATTAACCACACTCATCTGATAATGTTGCGACTAGATTAAATATTAGTTTTTAATAAATATTATTAATGAACTTTCTAGGCATATATCAGAGTCATTGATTACGCAAATTACGAGAGAAGGTCGTCATATTTTTGAATTTAGTGCAAAATAGTTTTGAGGTACCTATTTACGTCAAATCAGCACAAATGATAATGCTAAGTCACATATGTTATAGAAGTAACGATTTTTATTTTCAGGAAATAACTGCCAATACTTGGAAGAGCTGTTGCGATCATGTTATCAAAATAGAAAATTATTATAGGAAATCAAATCATTGATATTATTATCCACGTTAAGAAGTTCTTGATTGAAGTTGGCTCTGACACCTCTAACTCTGAAAGTGAATCCAATAAGTCACTTTCTGGGTCTAAATTTAAAGTCACTTGCCCTATGGACACCAAATATTTGGATTCTGATTTTGATTACGGTGAATGAAAGTAATTCAAAATGACGAGTTGCCAATTCGCATTGTTCCGACTATACTGAACTGTTGCCATATAAATCAGAATAACAGCGCCCTCTTGACAATAGTTATATATTAATGGTTTAGCTTTAAACCGTATGCTTGTTAGCCACCGTCACAGAACAGAATAATTATGCCACCGTATAAAAAAGACAATAATTCGTCTCGAATGTTGGACCGATCGTGGCACTATCAATTAGGCACCGTGGGATACATAATACATACATCAATAAATAATATTACATTAACAATAATAAATTCATGTAAATTAGCCTAACAAATAACTACACAATGACTAGCAGAGGCAGTTATATACGTCAGCTTGAATGTTTACAAGGTTTTAGGGTAAAACACCTATTTATTGACACTTTAAGCTTGAAACGCACAGAGCGCGGCGCAGCATTGCGGGACGGAGGCGGTTTGCGGTATAACACGAACGTGGTCCGGGTCACGTCGAACAAAAAATCCGCGCGGTATTCGGTAGCGTGTGTGACATATGAAGCAGTACTTAAGAGGGCGCAGTACGCTCGGTTCTCCATACAAACGTATTTACCCTCTCATTTTAAAACGCCATGCTAGAATAACATAAAACTTTGTATACACAATGGGATCCGGCATATCTAGGTCGGAAATCAGTTTCTGTTGGTTGAAATTATAATGGAGAAAAAATATAACGATTATTAAGGTTTTCATACAAGCCGTAAAATACTAAAAAAACCGCTGTTTTTTTTTCTTTTACTATTTCTAGCAACAGAAACTAATTTCCGACCTAGATATGCCGGATCCCATTGTGTATACAAAGTTTCATGTTATTCTAGCATGGCGTTTTAAAATGAGAGCGTAAATACGTTTGTATGGAGAACCGAGCGTACGGCGCACTCTTAATCGACAGTCGACAGTTTAGGAAAGATCAAAATGAAAAACCGCTTCCGTAACGCACCGCGCCGCGCCCGCTCTGTGCGATTCGATCGAAGGTGCAGTTTTTCACAATTTACTGTCTTCGCTGCTGAAAATATGAAGATTTACCTACCGTACACGAGTATAGATTTAATTGCAATTTCCAATCCACTAACATGTGTAAATTCTATGTTATGTTGTCCTTTTCCTTTTACAAATACAAAAGACGAAGAAGCTGACGTAAAACTGCATTAGGAAATATTCTTGATTCCCTCATCTTTTGCATCACTCTCTCACTGATTCAATGTTGTTCGTGTTTTCTCGCTCGGAAACGTAGGTACCTATTCAGTCTGCAATTCCAGATTCTCCAGAACCTGGTAAAAAAAGTAAAACAATTAAAAAAAACCGCCCAAGTGCGAGTCGGACTCGCGCACCGAGAGTTCCGTAAAAATATTTTTATTTAGGTGTTCGAGCCTTTAGGCTTGACCCACTGTGAGATAACCCTTTCGAACATCAGCGCCATCTAGTCTTTAGTAATGGAGTCAATTCAAGCCATTGCATTGTATTGACTCTGTGGTTAGTAGTGGGGGGTCAGCGCGGAGGCAGGCGGCCATTTTATATTCAGTACGCTTTTGAATCTCAGCGTCGTCAGTCAGAACTGAACTTCACAGAAACAGAAAACTCAAAAGTAAGTACCTATACATTAATAATTACTAAAAAATGTTTCTTACATGGGTGTCCATAGTTAGATATGGAAAACACTCGTGTAAGTTGGTGCAAAACACTTCGCTCCGGCGCATGTGTATTTCGTGGATCACACCACGAAGAGCTTCACATTTTGAAGCAATTGTCCTCTCGCAATGAAGGACAAACTGCCGAGTCATGACAGAATCGCACCTAAAAGACTTTTGGATTAATTTCCATTGTCAGTCGTATCAAACCTTGACGCCCGGTCGTATCGATTGATACGACCGGTAGCATCGATGAGACGCCAAGTCGTATCGATTGATACGACCGATAGCATCGATGAGACGCCAAGTCGAATCGATCGAGGCGCCCCGGTCGGATCAGTGACACGACTGACCGAGTCAATCGATACGCCCGGTCGCTTCAATTGAGACGTCGAGTCGCATCAATTGGAACGCCTCATTACATCGATTCACTTCTAAAGTCGAATCAATTAATGCTATTACGCAACATTCGCAAAACACATCTCATATGATTGCTTTGCTGGGTTTTTCAGACGATGGCATCCACAACCATGCAAGACTTGTGCCGTAGAGCCCCACAAGACCATGAAGACTTCTTTAACCGCGTTGTTCAAATAGTGGAGGACAACTACCCCACAGGCTGGAACTTGTGGGAAGTCGAAGACTTACCCTACTCAGAGCTATTCGGCGAGAAAATATCAGCGAAGATGGAGGCGAAGCTAAGATTTGCGCTCCCTACTTACGAGCTAGCGATAGCATACTCCCCAGGTGACCCTTCGCTCTCAGAGAAAAAGTATCGCTTGATAAAACGTAAACTACTCGAATGGCCCTTAGGACGAGCACTCTTATATGCGCCTCACAGCGTCATGGAAAAAATCCATACAAAATCTTACGAAAGATTCATAAACACGGTTAAGCTGCTGAAACCGCGATTGACTTCGAGAGATGTGGCCTCTAATACCATAACTCAGAAAAGAAGCTCTGTATCACCAGTGAGTTCCCGCAGCTGTAAAACACCACGTCGCGAACCATCAGTAGCAACGGCAGCTCCCGCGACAAACGAAACCCCGGGTTCACTCGTCCTCCTAGAAAAGATGATGGAACTTCTGTCCAAACAGACTCAGGCAATTGAAAGTATTGCGACCCAGGTTTCGACCTTTGGACCCAAAAGTGACACCATCGGGGCCGAATTGGATCAATCTTTTGAATCGGTGCCAGACAGTACCGAATCGGGTGACGAGTTTGAAACCCCTGCTTTCGATTCAGAACTTCAAGAAAACACTACAGCATTAAGTGTTTCACCTGCTACTAAATCCGAAGAAGTCGCACTGACCGAACAGATTGCTGAAGCCCAAAAGAAACTGGCAGCACTAAAAACACCAAATGTTTCAGAAACTCCCGATTGTGATTTCTTACCACACACAACGGAAGCCGAAGCAAAGCTAGCAAAAGCCGATCCGAACCTGGACGATCAAGGCCGAAGATGCCAACGTCTAAACGAAGAGGGCTGGAAGAATATTCGCTACGCCGAAGTGCAAAAAACATTTCATGCTACCCCGGTGTTCGCCGCACTTAGGGTTAATAGCCATCTGGCAACATTAACGCCGAACTCGAGTTCGACAACTCAACTCGAAAAGGCAGACATGACCTTGGGCGCCATAACATACGGACTACTCCTTCAAAGAAAAGCCTTTCGGGAAGCCTGTCAAAACGTGGACGCCCAGATTCGGACGGAAATTCAGAAGCAGTTCCTTGCTCCAGACTGTGCCTTTAAGAAAATCTCAGATGGGCTACTGCAATACACGTGTGGCAGGAGAGCTGAAATTGTTCAAGCCCGAAGGGAGACTTACAAACCCGCTAACAAAATTCTGAGCGACATTCTACACGACATACCACCCTCCGACACGCACCTCTTCTCCGAAGAGAAATTGTCAGAAGCAGTTAAAGAGCAGGGGGGGGCACACAAGTTTTTTCCGAAGAAAACCAACCATTACAACAAGACTGGGAGGAAAAATTCAGCACAAAAAGGACCTAAAGGTCATAGAGATTATAGCAACAAAACCAAAAAGCAGGCAACACGAAATTTTCGTGACTTTCGCTCAAAGCAAGACAACGGAACGTCGGGCTTCAACAAGGCCAAGACAACCCAAGCCGCCGCAAAGAAACCCTAAGTCTCAGGTATTTCAAGCGGGTCAACTTAAATTTAAGTTAGATCTATGGGAATCATTAGGAGCTCCAGGGACAATATTAAATGTTTTGAGGGGATACCGAATCCCCTTCATTCAAAGACCTCCTAACACAATATTTGCAAATTGCAATAGCAAATTATATGAACCTAGGAATTCAGAAGTTATGTCTCAACAAATCGAGAACCTACTAGATATCAACGCAATCTCGATTAATAGCTTCAACAGCGGTTACTTATCGCCAATTTTCCTACGACAAAAGCCTAACGGTTCCCATAGGCTGATCTTTAACTTACGATCACTGAACTTCTACGTTTATCCTCCGAGATTTAGGCTCATAAGCCTCTCGAAGGTAGCTCAAACTCTGCAGAAGGGGGATTACTTAGTAAAAATTGACATTTCTAATGCATATTACCATATTCCCGTTCAGAACTCACACACGAGATACCTATCTCTGGCGTTTAATGGGAAAATTTATAACATGAACTGCCTGCCATTTGGTTTATCAAGCGCTCCGTCAATTTTTAGTAAAATCACTAATTGGGTGGCATCACTACTACGTGAGAGAGGAATTCGAGTCATCGTTTATTTGGACGATTTCTTACTCATGAATCAGGAGGCTGATAAACTGGCTGAACAGGCAATCTGGGCCATGAACTTTCTCAAAGAACTAGGCTGGCAGATAAACTCAGATAAAACCGACCTCACACCAAGGTCACGAATCGAATACCTGGGTTTAATATGGGACACAAAAGTTAACATAAAAATCTTACCTGCCTTAAAAATATCCAATATTAAAAGCTCAATCTTGAGTACCCTCTCCAAGGGTAATTGGAGCTGGATGGAAGCTAAGCAATTACTGGGCAAATTAAATTTTGCAGCCAACGTTATACCTCTAGGCTTCCTTCATTGCAGGCGCATTCAAATCGCTGCAAAGTCACTCCCGGATATACAAAGATACAAGACTTTCCAGTTGCCAGACCAGGTCAGAGAAGAACTAAATTGGTGGCTTCAAAATCTCTCAAAAACGTCGGATATTCAAATTGCCCCAACATCAGTCTTCATAACGACCGATGCCTCAGACATAGGATGGGGCGCTGTGATAAACGACGAGAAGCTGTCAGGTCACTGGAATGCCTCACAAAGTCACTGGCATTGCAATCAAAAGGAATTATGGACCTTATTCGAAGTACTTCGAAGGAAGTTAGAGCTAGTTTCGGGCAAAACAGTCTTATTTCAAACAGACAACAGAACAGCTGCTTCCTACATAAGGAAGCAAGGCGGCACGAAGTCACAAAAACTTCTATCCATAGCATCAAAAATTCTACACCTAGCTCTGCATTACAAAATCACCATAATCCCCAAATATTTGCCGGGCAGATACAACGGGATGGCCGACAGCCTGTCACGACGGAAAACATCCCAGGAATGGCATCTCAACCAACCAATACGAACGAAAATTTTTCAAAGCATGGGCACACCAGAAATCGACCTTTTTGCGAGCAAGTCATCCGCAGTAGTCCCGAGATACGTGAGCGAAGACCACAAGGATTTGTCAAGCGAGTACACAGATGCATTCAGCCGACCATGGAATTACGAGATTGCGTGGATCTTTCCACCACCAGCGCTAATTCCACGGGTACTCAGACATCTGAATGGTTCCAAAGGACTGTACCTTCTAGTTACACCGAAGTGGGAGAAGGCATTCTGGAGAGCCGAAATCAAAAAGAGGGCAATCTCCCCTCCCTTCAAGATTCGAGATTTAAAAAATCACCTTCGAGATTTACGAACCAACCTACCGCCCCGGAACATTCAGACCTTATCTTTGGAGGTATGGAAAGTACGGGCTGGTCCGATGAAATATCAAACTGGAATGAATCGGAACGGTCTCTATTGGAATCGGCCTGGAGACAATCTACATTAAAAACATACAGACCTGCTTGGAAAGCATGGTTCAAATGGACATCGGACAATAATGTGTCTCCAAAAACGCCAAACCCTGGCGATTTAGCTAGATACTTAATCCACCTTTACAATGAAAAGAAGTTGGCCCCTAAAACTATCCTTGTCCATAAGTCAGCCATCGCTACCTTCACAAAGCCCTGTAATATGCCTTCTCTTAGCGATCACCCTTTGGTTAAGAAAACCATCAAGGCAATCTTATTGAAAAGCCCTCCTAAACATAATTCCACTATATGGAACGTAGCGGACCTCGTGGCCTGGATTTCAAAAAGGAATATTGATAATTCTAGTCTATTTCAAATCTCACAGCACGTGGCAACGTTATTGCTCCTAGCTACAGGTCGACGCGTTCATGACCTTACATTGCTACACATAAACGCGGAGCAGTGTCACATCACTCGAGATCAAGTTATCCTCTGGCCGTCCTTCGGCTCCAAAACAGATAACGCCCACTTTCGTCAGACCGGTTGGTGTCTAGCGAAAAACAAGGACATGATTTTTGACCTCTGCTACTGGATACCGACACTGATACGCAAATCAGAAGATCGTAGAAAAGCAGATCCTAACTTAACAAATTTATTCATCACCACTCGAAATAGAGTGAAATCGGCATCTAGATCTGTAATAGCAGGATGGCTTAGACTAGCTTTTAAAGAAGCAAAAATCAAAGCATCTCCCGGCAGTTTCAGATCAGCTGTATCAACGGATAACTGGATCAACAGAAACCTCGATATTGACGAGGTACTACGCAAAGGCAATTGGCGTAGCAGTACAATATTCTTGAAACACTACTTCAAGGAAGTAGAGTCCAGAAATATTGTGTCAACCCGGACAACCTCTGATGATTTTCAAACAATTTAAAATTATGAATCACATTCGCTACTTTCAATATACCAGTTGATTATCAGGAATACATTCTTTTATTCCCCTTTTCCTTGTACCCTGTACAAATAATCAGCAATCACAGTACGCATAGTCAGCGCCGGCAGATATTAAACATCTCACAGTGGGTCAAGCCTAAAGGCTCGAACACCTAAATAGAACCGTTTTTCCCCCGAAGGGTAAAAAACGTATATTTAGGTTTCAGCCGAAAGGCTTGACCCACCAACGAATCCCTTGCCGGCTACCGCCTCGCTTCGATCCTTAAAGCGGTACTGAATATAAAATGGCCGCCTGCCTCCGCGCTGACCCCCCACTACTAACCACAGAGTCAATACAATGCAATGGCTTGAATTGACTCCATTACTAAAGACTAGATGGCGCTGATGTTCGAAAGGGTTATCTCACAGTGGGTCAAGCCTTTCGGCTGAAACCTAAATATACGTTTTTTACCCTTCGGGGGAAAAACGGTTCTATTATATTATGTAACTAAAAATTTACGGTTTTCGCAATTTTTCCTTTATCTGTGCTATACCTAAGACGTTGCTTCGTATCAAATTTCAAGATTCTGAGTTCACGGCACGGGAAGTACCCTGTCGGTTTTGATTCGCTTGCGAGCGTCGAAAATTTGCGGCATAAACGGCTGTATCTTTTGATTGCGTTGGCTTAGAATTTTTACCGTGTGCGAATAATTTCTAAGTGTGATTAAAAAGCAGAGAGCAAAAAACAGAGACTTCTTTGATGAAATGTTAATACGCCAACTATTTGCTAATAGTAACTATTTGCTTGTATTGAGTTGGGAGTATTGGTTTCTCAGAGCCGGGCCACACCGCTGCGTTGCGTTGCGTTCATGAATAGAATCGGGATGACGACATCGGGTAATTCTATTTATAAACGCAATGCAACGCAACGCAGCAGTGTGGCCCGGCCCTTATAATGAAATCTGCAGTTCCATTCAAACCAATGTGGCATATCGTTTGGAATGATTTTTGTTTCTTGGCCGGCACTTTTAGAAATACTTCCACCGTTTTGGTTGGTCATTGTGGAAACAAATACAATAAAATAACAAAAATATTAGTCTCAAAGTCATTGTTTTGGAGCATTCCATATTTGATTAAGCGCCTTACAGTGCACATTGTTAAGCGACTTATTCTCGCGGAATGCCCTATCTATAAGATTAAGATCTTACCAATATAGCTACCTATTTCAGGAGGGGCTTGTACAAAGGGCGCAGGCACCATGGCGGAACGTAAGCGCGCTGAACTTATCTCGTTACTTTGCACCCACAACTCCAACTGAAAGAAAAGAAATAAAATGGGAATATTTCCAGAAATTGATTATTTTTAACCCATAATCACCCACTGCTGAGTATAGGAAGAGGCCTATACACAGCAGTATTCAGTTTGCACGTCCCAGCGCAACGCAGCTGCACGAAATGCATTAATAACGTTTAGTCGTCCAAGTGGATCCAAATACTTATTGATTATTGTCACGTCGACAGCTAGAAACAAATGCAGTCTCGCTTTCAAGACAGCGCATTCTTGAGAGATCTTGCGATCTTACTCATCACCAGGGGCACAACAACAAGAAAAGAGCTAGTTGTGGTATTTTTACTTCAAAGAGTCCAAATATGAGTGAGACGACACTACGCTATGCACAACCTCTCTAAAAAGGCAATTGCCTCAGGTGGCCTCATCCCAGTCTTCTGTAATGTGGAGCTTCTTACCCAGTAATTGGGTTGCCCGAAATATGAGTGAGATGACATCCCTGTACAATCCATTACTCACTCAGGTCATTCGTTCGTTTAATATAAAAAAGTTGCTCAGCACCAGAAACATTTGGCCCTAACCCATCACGGGGTAGGTACCTTGTCCCAATAATTACCTTAGGTGGTGGTTCGCCCAGCTGCGACAGCCTTCTGCAAGTACTTCCAGAGTGGTTGCGATCCTTTAAATATGAGTGACATGACGTTACGCTGTGCTACCTTTCTAAAAAGTCAATTACCTCCGGCGGCATCTTCCCCAGCTGTGGCTTGCAGGTGCCAGCGCAGTGCAGCTGCACCAGCAGCTCGGCTATCGGCGCCGCAGCCGTGTCGATGACCCGCTGCCTGCACACAGCCACCGCGTGCACGAATCCGCCGGGACCCACAAACTCATGCTCCATGAATACAGTCTTGTTGTCCCAGTAGATCACCTGGAATAGGTTGTCAGTTTCAATGATGCCTCTAGCAGTTACTGGCACCAGCTTTGTTGTATTTAACGCGCAAAGGCTAACGCTTCAATGACTCACCTGGAATAGGTTGTCAGTTTCAATGACGCCTCTAGCAGTTGCTGGTACCAGCTTTGTTGTATTTAACGCGCGAAGGCTATCGCTTCAATGACTAATTCTCCATGTGTTACAAAAGACACAGATGTGTGCCATGGTTCATTAAGGAAATCTGTATTGAAGACTGACTTTAATTTAGAGAATCAAGCGCCAAAAAAGCCTTCATCATCATCATAATATCAGCCGTAGGACGTCTACTGCTGGACATAGGCCTCGCCCAAAGAGTGCCACAATGACCGGTCTTGCGCCAACTGTATCCAGCGGATTCCAGAAGCCTTAAGAATTAAGATGCGCTAAGTATACAAGTATTTTGGGAAAACCTAAACTCAGCAGTGGACGATCCGAGTTGAGTTGATGTAGCGCAGATTGATAGATAGATAGAACTTTACTACTACTTCACAATATACATGGCATTACAATCACAATCAAGATGAAGAGCATGCAACTTAAGGTCTAACAAAATAATAAATTGCTACAAAATACAAAAGTACATGTGAGCCATGATTCGTGGCAGAGAATGGGCGCTGGCTCAGCATTATGATGCCAAGGAGACCATATCGCTGATATTCTGCCAGATTGGGCGAGCTCTTAAAAGCTGGAAGCTGAAATGATGGTATTTAGAAGTCCTCTGAAGCAGAAGGCTTACTACGAGCGTTAATTGTGAAATTATTCAGAAAAGATAGTAAATGTCTGAGGTGAGTTAACAATGAAGACTTACCCTGATTGAGTCTGCTTCCATCTTAACTTTTACCTATGTAGAATTTTCCAGGTATAAAAATGAGTTCTTTCAAAGACTTACCCTAGGCGTGCTGGTGAACTTGTTGAACAACTTGAGGTACCACCTGTAGCGAATGGTGTTCGTGTCTTGGACCACCGTGCCTTCAGCCGCCCTGATGTTGGAGTACAGCCCGTAGAAGATGTAATGGTGAACTTGGTAAACGGCTTGAGGTACCGCCTGTAGCGTATAGTGGCCGTGGCTTGCATCACTGCGCCGCCGTCTGCCCTGATGTTGGAGCACAGCCCGTAGAAGACTTACCCTGGACGTAATGGTGAACTTGGTAAACGGCTTGAGGTACCGCCTGTAGCGTATAGTGGCCGTGGCTTGCATCACTGCGCCGCCGTCTGCCCTGATGTTGGAGCACAGCCCGTAGAAGACTTACCCTGGACGTAATGGTGAACTTGGTAAACGGCTTGAGGTACCGCCTGTAGCGTATAGTGGCCGTGGCTTGCATCACTGCGCCGCCGTCTGCCCTGATGTTGGAGCACAGCCCGTAGAAGACTTACCCTGGACGTAATGGTGAACTTGGTAAACGGCTTGAGGTACCGCCTGTAGCGTATAGTGGCCGTGGCTTGCATCACTGCGCCGCCGTCTGCCCTGATGTTGGAGCACAGCCCGTAGAAGACTTACCCTGGACGTAATGGTGAACTTGGTAAACGGCTTGAGGTACCGCCTGTAGCGTATAGTGGCCGTGGCTTGCATCACTGCGCCGCCGTCTGCCCTGATGTTGGAGCACAGCCCGTAGAAGACTTACCCTGGACGTAATGGTGAACTTGGTAAACGGCTTGAGGTACCGCCTGTAGCGTATAGTGGCCGTGGCTTGCATCACTGCGCCGCCGTCTGCCCTGATGTTGGAGCACAGCCCTTAGAAGACTTACCCTGGACGTAATGGTGAACTTGGTAAACGGCTTGAGGTACCGCCTGTAGCGTATAGTGGCCGTGGCTTGCATCACTGCGCCGCCGTCTGCCCTGATGTTGGAGCACAGCCCGTAGAAGACTTACCCTGGACGTAATGGTGAACTTGGTAAACGGCTTGAGGTACCGCCTGTAGCGTATAGTGGCCGTGGCTTGCATCACTGCGCCGCCGTCTGCCCTGATGTTGGAGCACAGCCCGTAGAAGACTTACCCTGGACGTAATGGTGAACTTGGTAAACGGCTTGAGGTACCGCCTGTAGCGTATAGTGGCCGTGGCTTGCATCACTGCGCCGCCGTCTGCCCTGATGTTGGAGCACAGCCCGTAGAAGACTTACCCTGGACGTAATGGTGAACTTGGTAAACGGCTTGAGGTACCGCCTGTAGCGTATAGTGGCCGTGGCTTGCATCACTGCGCCGCCGTCTGCCCTGATGTTGGAGCACAGCCCGTAGAAGACTTACCCTGGACGTAATGGTGAACTTGGTAAACGGCTTGAGGTACCGCCTGTAGCGTATAGTGGCCGTGGCTTGCATCACTGCGCCGCCGTCCGCCCTGATGTTGGAGCACAGCCCGTAGAAGACTTACCCTGGACGTAATGGTGAACTTGGTAAACGGCTTGAGGTACCGCCTGTAGCGTATAGTGGCCGTGGCTTGCATCACTGCGCCGCCGTCTGCCCTGATGTTGGAGCACAGCCCGTAGAAGACTTACCCTGGACGTAATGGTGAACTTGGTAAACGGCTTGAGGTACCGCCTGTAGCGTATAGTTGCCGCGGCTTGCACCACCGCCCCACCAGCCGCCCTGATATTGGAGTACAACCCGGTGCGCTCGTAAAAGTCCGCGCGCGCGAAGTCCAGCTCGCGAAGGTAGCGCGCGTTGTTCATGTGGTAGAGAAGTGTGTCGACGTCGGAGAGGAGGACCCATGCTGAAACAAAATGTGGCGATATTGAGTTAACGACAGGAGAGATATTTGAAATCCTTCTTTTTAACTTTATCCCTACTGAATTAGAGTCTGTTCGGCTACTTAAACCCAAGGTTTGACTTAAGAAGGTGAATAAGGTTACGAGTACAGTTTACGGTAATTAGTACTACTTAAACTGCCTAAACGCTTTAAATCGGCTAGACAACTGATGTTGTCATAGATCACCAGACCGGAATGTGTCTTACAAAGCATGGAAGAGCAGGATTAAGTTTTTCATCATCTCCCACATCATCATCAGTGACATCATCAATAGCACATTCTTTTTTTCTTGAGCATATACTCACACTCGTATTTATACTCATACTCACAGCCAACTTCAGTGGTCTCCAACAGGCAAGCCTTCTTACGGAAGTATCGCGCGCGCGCCACAGTATACATCATGCGCGCGAAATAAGCGACATCAATGGTTCCGTATAAAATGAGCGCGCCCGCCGCCACCGCCGCGCCCCATGCTGGCACACAGAGTGGCCACATGCTTCTCTGAAAAGGTGATATCATCATTATCATCAACCATCCACAGCTGAATGTAGGCTCCATCATATTGCGACATAATATTCGACTCTGGGGTTTCCCCATCCAGCCACTGCCAGCAATCCTCTTACACGTAAGTGCGTGGTGGGAGAGTATCTTGGGAAAAATCAAGATAAAACCTTGGCCTTCAGCCCAGCGTCTTGCAGGACCTCCTCCTTTAATTTAAAAAAAGGAATATAATTCACCCAATCTGAATATGTCGCACTACCTGACCTGACCTTCGCTATGATTTTATTTTCAAACCAGTCTGTTGGCTTTTGGTCCGAGCCAGAAAAAAAAACTATGTGAATGGTGGGAGATTATCTTGAAGAAAAGCCAGGGAAAAACTTCAGACACGATCACGTGAAACTACAAAATAGTTCTAACACTGCGCGATCAAGTGAAAATGCCAAAATGGTTGCGCTTTCTACCGAATCTGGGGTGTATATGGATTATTGGCTATGGATTGTTTTTAGGTTCACTAACCCTACCCTAGCTTAAACTAAAACACTTATTCGCTCCACTATACTAAGTAGATCGATAGTATAGTATCGACTCGATACTAGCTGGTTTCTGGTCAGTCAAAGTGTGCCAAAATAGATACACAAAGCGCTTCACTTGTGCCATTGTTAAATCAAGTTTATACCGCAATTAAATAAACATAAATCCAATATAATACGAGTTCTTATCATAATAACTACAAGATACAAATTAACCAGTAAACAATATAACGATTTGCCAACAGTAATTGAAGAAACCCTACAGTAATTGCACATTGATCAGTTTTATACGTCCATGTCTTTGTAGCACAGTAGTATTTTCTACCTATAGCTATAAAATACTGGGTCAGCAGGGATATAAAACTGCATACATAACCTATTTTTACACGACCATAACCCATTTAATCAAGCGCCTGTAAAATAATTAATAGCAAAGTCATGACAAAGATGTTTCGCGTTTTCAGTAGGCGTTCAAATATTTTATGGGGTTTCAATGAGTTGTAAGAAAATTAATATTTTAGTTAAAACTTTCTACATTATCGCCAAATAAATATAATGAATTAAATTAACTTTTAGCCAATACATTTTAAGTAATAGTTTGTATTATTGGTGTTTTTTTGTCAACACTTGAAATTATCCCCTAATCCAAGTAATGGTCAAAATGTTACCATATGAAAACAATTCTGTACTCTAAAGATAACATACTACCGGTGCATAACCTTTTATATTATGATGTTACATTAGTTATATGTGAACAGATTTCTTTAAACTATAAAGTAATTAAACAATAAAGTAATTCCCACGATTGATATGGACTTTTAGGAATGCATTTTCGAGTAAAACATTAAAAAGATCAATTTGAAATAGGTATACTTACGTTAAAGCCGGTGTCGCACTAAAAGTACATTTTCTTCTAAATGTATAATATGCACAATAACACGTCTCGTCGATCACAATCTCTTAATAATTGTAATTTTATTTCCGTAATTTAGTGTTAGAATAAGTGTAAAGCTGGTGTGTGGTGTCAACTCGAATATTTTCACGTTTCGTATCTGACAGAAGGCGAGGCGCGCGCAACGATCGATATTGAGACTTTGTGGTGAAATAAGGGCTTATTTACATGCGAAAGAATGCTTATTGGATATCTAAATAAATAAATAATAATAGGCATTAGGTACCTTAACTTGCATTAACTCGACAACGACCTCCCGTCTTTTTTTATATACTTCTTGAACAAACTTGTCTATGATCTCGAGGATTTAACTATGAAAAAAAATATTCATGTGTCATTCAATTTGTGACTATGAAAATAAGGGTAAACGTGCCTTCCAAAGCACGGAAGCGCTCAGTTGATAACCCCATCAAGCGGTCACCGAGGGACTAGCCATAGTTAAGTTAGTTACCGTTGCTTTTTAAGTTTAAGTTGTACAAAACGAACAAACGACTGGCAAGATTGTTTACTTTGTCTAGGTCGGTAGTTTCAGATGTTGAACAGACCGAAACCCACCTAACAGAAAAAACTAAATTTGGGGCTCGCCTCTGGGGTGTCAGTGAACAAATGAGCATATTATGTATGAGTACGAGGCCGAGGAACGCCGAGATCAAGCCAAAGAGAAGGTCTATGTAAAGTCGTAGGAGCACAGAATAAACTTAAGTAATAGTACAGTCAGCATCAGAAGTAGCTAGCTAAAAATTGTTGTGAACAGTAATCTCCAAAATTTTTCTCTTTTATCACAGGAAGACTCCTCCTTACACAAAACGACGTAATTTCCATAATTTTCCTATGAGGATACATTCTTTTATATGGCATTCAAGTCGTGGACGTCACGTGCTCGCTCACGCGGCGCCGGTCTTCAACTCGACTGACTGGCGACCCCGGGCACAGATATCAGAATAAAGCAGATCCGTTCATTTAAGCTGAACGATTTCTATACATCTGATCTATTCTCACTAATGCACAAATCACTAAGTTTCATAGAGACAGATGAAGTGACATCTGGCACGTCTTCACCTGTCAGTGTCTCCGTCTTCATAACTGGAAATTGTACTGAACTGACGTTGTGGTGTGTTAAGTTTATATGGGATTTAACATCCTGGTGTGCTTTAAAATGGAGACAACTCGTTAACAGCCGAAAATGATTGTACTATCTGTCGCATTCGAACTCATTTTGCTGCAACATAAGGATTAAACAGACAACTATATGAAAAATCATCTGGCTTAATACTGCGAGTCAGATTTTTAGTCAATTAAAACCATTTCGAAATAATTGCTGGAGAGCTAATAGTGTACCGTTTAATTTATTGCTCCCATTACAGGCAAGGCAACAGCCTGTATATATATTAGTCATCTATTTACTTATTAATGTTTACTGCACAAAGCAAGTAAAGTCCTTTTTAGGGTTACGTACCCGAAGGGTCCAAACGGAGCCCTATTTCTGTCCCTCACGTGTCCGTCTGTCGCGTGTCACACATTTTGTTCCGAAGATTTTTTTATCTTCCCATTGACGAACGTGTTTTTGACGACCTCTTTAGCCTAGTTGGTCGTGCCTGCCGAAGCCGGGGAGGTCCCGGGTTCCGATCCCGGTCAGGGCATTATTTGTGTATCATTAGTACGAATATTTGTTTGTGTCTATATCGTCTTCTAGTACCCGATTGGTGTAAGATTGTCCCCCAATATTTATTTATCTATTTATTTTACGAACAAATACCAATACATATAATGTATATTGATAAATCACATTTGTTTTTTAGGTGTACGGAACCCTCGGTGCGCGAGTCCGATTCGCACTTGGCTTATTTGGCCGGTTTTTTCCTACAGCAGCGTGGGTGTATGATGGTTGCCATTTTAACATGAATTATCGTCGAGGTTAAGACGCCCGTCGCTCGACTCGCACTCGAATACTTGTTACTTGTCAGAACGTGTCGAATGTCTTATCCACGACGATAAGTGATAAAATTGCAACCATACAAGCACAGATACAAGGCCCGCAATGCCCGCAGATTTAGCATTAGACAAAACATAGTATAACTACTTAAGTTGAAATAATTCTCGGAACGTTATAAATAGTTTTGTATCACATTTCTAATGTTTTACTATTCTATAAGTAGGTACTATTCGTAGCAAAGGGCCTAAAATAAAAATAAAAATTCAAAACTCGTTACAATTGGTCGTAGGTGTAATAAAAATAAACGGTGTACGAGTATTGTACAATTGTACTATTAAACCGCCCAAAATAACGTGACATACTGCAACAGGCACTATCCATACTAATTCGCGCAAACTCAAATCCCCAATATACCAACTTAAAATGGCCGACATACCATACCATGGCACGAGACGGCACGAAAGCGTTTGACCTCGGTACACTATTCGTCCTACTCTACCGTAGCACGATAGACAGAGACGCTCGCACGACACGATGCGATAACGAACGAACACGCACGATCGTCAGTGACGGCACGGCCGTGTCCGAATAAACATTGTATTTTTGTTTGTAAATCAGTAAAATGCCTAAGTTTTATAAGCCAAGAGATTTTAAATACGATGTGGTTACCTTGATTCGTGGGGTTGAACTAAGACCATGTCTTTGGGACAAAACATTAGAAAATTACAAGGATCGTGTAGAAAGAAGGCACGCTTGGGAGGAAATTTTCGCTTCTTTGGACGATACATATGAGAGCATGACGCCCGAAGAGAAACGGATCACGGGTAAGCGATTTTGACATTTGTTGCTTTACTTTTAGGTGTGTTTTGGATTGTTGGTCTTGACTTATCGTAACGGATTGCGGACTCGTGACGTGTTCGGTCGATAACGATAGCACATCCGCCGTGTTCTATATATGTTTAGCAATCGACAGGAATCCTTACAGTTTGTTAGTTTTTACAATTAATGTGATTGTGAGTTTAATTTTTGTGAGCAAATTACTCAATTGAAATCATTTCTTTAACTTTGTAAAACTTATGCTCTTTTTAGGATTCCGTATCCAAAGGGTAAATCGTAACTCCGCTGTCCGTCCGTCTGGCTGTATCTCATGAATCATGAACCGTGACGTCATAGTTAGACAGTTGACATTTTCACAGATGATGTATTTATTTCAGTTGCCGCTATAACAAGAAACTAAAAATCAGAATAAAATAAATATCCCATACAAAAAAACGTGATTTTTTGCCGTTTTTATAGATAATGGTACGGAACCCTTCGGTTTTTAATACTCCAGGAATGATGATGCTTTAGATGCGGACACCGTAGCTTTTTGATACTTGCAATTTGTTACACAGGAATTTTAGTTAGGTATTTGTAGGTTCAATCAACAGCAAATGTAGATGATCATTTTAGCACTTGGTCGCACTAACGTAACAATACTGCTACAGTTGGGATACGTCAAATTAGTGAAAGTGACAATGTACTAAAATTATCATCTTTTGCTGTTGACTATTGAGCGCTAGGCCGAATATCCCGGAGTGAATCATATATTATCCACTTCAATCCATGGTTTCGGAGAATCGCGATTACCTATTTTCAGTTCTCCAGCCAGCCACCGAAACACGAATCCTCAAATCAGTATAGGGTCGGCAATGCGCACTGACTCACCTTGAGTGCATAGGCTACGATGTTTTGTTTACTAACAGGCAGGTCGTTTGCTTCTTTGCCACCAACAATACTCTCAATAGATTCTAAATGGACAAGTGACGTGGTAGACTTGGCATATGAATAACGCGACTTTGGAGTGTTGTTGGCCATAATTCCTTTGATGATGGTAATAATGATAATGATGTTCTATATTTTGAGCTTCAGGATTGGGTAGGTACTTACGCTTTAACTGGACTCCCAAAGTGGCTTACTAGGTGCCTTATAAGATTTATTTATCAATTCCAAAGAAAATCTATATAATTATCAACCCTGCTTACGAAAATCGATTAAAAAAGCGGCCTGTACAGAATAGCCGGACATACGAAATAATTTTTGCCGATGCTGAAACGAAAATCTTCGATTCATTCGGTCAACTAGGTTACCTATTTAATGTTCTGTTCTGTGATTATTTCCATTATTACCTACCTACCTAAATCATCTTTTACTAATTTCCAGGAGAACTCATCCTCAACAAATGGACAAACGTACGCGACACGTTCGTCAAATCGCTCAAAATAAAAATGGGGAAACCGAAGAAGCGGTACCTTCTCCACAAGCACTTGGCCTTCCTCATGAAGATCATCGACGTTCCCGAAGAAGAAGCCAACCCTAACGTGGATATCAGTGACGATGAGAGCGACATCCCTGTCTCTTACATGAAAGTTGAAAGAGAAGAATACAGTAGTAGAAAAAGAAAGAAAGAAAAAGAAATTGAGTATACAGAAGAATACGTTATCCCACATAAGGAGCCTGAGAAAACATATGACCAGGGAATAGATTTCGTTGAAGTCGATGACGCCACAGAAGCTAGGGTTATGAATGAGGATGAAGCGTTCTTTGCGTCGCTTTTGCCCACTGTGGTGAAGTATAGTGAAGATGAGAGGTTAGAGTTCAGGATAGAGGTTTTGGGGGTGATGAAGAAGATTAAGGAGAAGAGGAATTGGACTGCTGAGTGAAATGTGATGGGAAGGGGAAAAACATATGCAGAAAGGACTATAGTAGTCGGCGGTTAATAAGTCAATCCTGATCCCGACACCTGTAATTTCCATACAGTTTATAACCTAAAAGTCACTTTGAGGCTATAAACTGTATGGCTATGACAGGTGTCAGGATTGACTTATTAACCGCCGACCACTATACACTATATTAATATTAATGGATGGATACGTAGAGCGTTGGACCTCAGAATGGCTAGCACAAGAAGGCGCGTAAGCTATCTCACACGCGACATAACCTATCCGTCTCTTTGTGTATCAATTAGAAAGAGACGAATAGTATATCTTGCGGGTCGTCTTGTGCTAGCCATGCTTCGCGTCATGATGCAATTTGAGCTGAAAAAAGTTTTTTATGTGTGTGTGTACTGTGTACATCGTCCCATAAGTGGGTCAAGCACATTTTTACTATAAGTTACGAGTCTTTCCTGTGCGAAGTTTTAACGCATTCACTGCCACCGACGCACATGTACGTTCACTTCTGTGCAAGTTTGTTCCTGGGGGGCGTGGCTGGCATTGAATGTGTTAAGACATAATTTTAGTGCTGGACTGGATGCTTTAGTGATGATGCTGGACCCGGGTATGTCCTAAAACTACGACCAAGACCACCGGGGGATGGGCAGCAGCATCCCTGGAGTGCGGTGGAGATACTGCGATCGCCAACCCGCATGTTAAGCGTGGCGATTATGGCATATACCCCCCGTCAATTTGGGGGAAGCCTATGTCTAGCAGTGGACGTCCTTCGGCTGATGTGGTGGTGGTGGTGGACTGGATGATTGGTCGGTACATAATTTATAGGTACCTAACTAAACGGTTTAACGGTTATTGTATTTTGGTAGGTTGGCCAATGTAGCCAAATATATGGTACCTGACACATCCTTATTCCTATAGTAATAAAAATTGTTCCAAATATTGATGAATTGCAAAAAAATGTACCTTTAGTACATAGTTAAGTACTTAATTGTCTACATTATAATTAATTCCTTTGTGTTACGAAAACTGTCATACAATTTATATGGGTAACTTACGTAACACAATGTACTTTTTTTGCTATTCACCCATTGGTATACCGTATTTGGATACTACTATACAGGATGTAACAAAAATGCCGTAGATCCTTTAAGAGTCCGCATAAGCTCGGTTCTCCATACAAACGTAGTTTGGCTCTCATTTTAAAACGCCATGCTAGAATAACATGAAACTTGGTATACATAATGGGATCCGGCATATATAGGTCGGAAATTAGTTTCTGTTGCTTGAAATTATAATGGAGAAAAAATACAGCGATAATTAACGTTTTCATACAAGACGTAAAAACTCAAAAACTATATATCTGTATTTTTTTCTGTTACAATTTCTAGCAACAGAAACTAGTTTCCGACCTTGATATGGCGGTTCCCATTGTGTATACAAAGTTTCATGTTATTTCAGCAAGGCGTTTTAAAATGAGAACGAAACTACGTTTGTATGGAGAATCGAGTTCAGCGAACGTACTGGGGACTCTTAAAGGCAGACCATATAGACGCCGCAAACGCGCTCAATAGTATGGAAACCGAGCGGGTCAATTTTTACGTGCCTACTATGACGTCACGTAAGCAATTTAGTGATGTCCAATACTACCGCCGCGTTAAACCTGCCTGCTCACAAAATATCACGAGAATCGGTTGAGAAATGTGAACATCCAGATAGACAGACAGACATACGACATAATTATTTGTCAAAAGCTGAAACGGAGACGCTTCGCTCGCTCGGTCAACAAGTTAGAGATTTTTTTACACGATTGCCCAAAAGAAGGATTGCAGTTTTTCTATAACAACAACCTTTCATCGATGCCAAACTATATAGTTCATCTCAGAGAGGAATAGACATAATGAAAATACATAGATATTTTATAGTGCATTTTTTGGATAACATTCAATACGTGAAATAGTGTAAAATAAGTGTTTGGTGGTTATTAAATAAATGCAATTAAATGATTGCATATTCTTCTTCGCTTAATGCCCTGATACCTACGTATAGTCAACAATCAAATAAATATTCCACTAAGTACTTTATGAAAGAAGATCCCTGCTTCTGTGAAGCTTAAGAATCTATTGCTAAAAAATATTATTAAATTAAAATGATTAAATATTTGATGTAAAAGAATAACATTATTGTATAGTAACTAGCCTTAATTATCATTGTCCGTCACAAAAATCGATTATATTTCGAATTGCACAGTGACATTGCATGAAACATCGCAGTGTACAGCACTAATCACTTTAAATCGACAGACGATGAAAAAATCCCTACTACCCTATAATGTGAAGATTTACGAAAAAATCGTTTGCTTCACTGTCCATTGCGGCCTACAAATAAGTCCTTAAATATAGTTTAAAGTAGAAGCCGCAATGGATGGTGTACTTTGAAAATATATTATGTGTGTAAGTATTTTGGTAGAAACGACACGACATCACTCCAAGTTAAAAATAATTAAATTTAAATTAAATAAGGCGAAATTTATTAGAAAAAATACTTACTTATGAAAGGAAACGTCACCGTTTACTCGACTAACCACTCTTGTTGAATTTGAACAGTTAATTACGGCGCAGTGTGGCATTTTCTAGTGCAGCAACAAACGTCTTACAGTTAGAACGACAGGAGCGCGACTGAGCGGCAAGTGGTGCACCGCACCATTTAGATACACGCAAAGTACATACATTGGGGGCATCTAGGTCTGTGCCTTAAACGGATTCACGGCATGTTTGTTACATCCTGTATACAGTACAATCCACTTATTCGACTTCGATCCCTTGACTCGCTGTATCCGGATTGTGCGGCTGTGTAGATTAATTTGATCACGTAACTTCTGCTAAGCCAGAACGGTAGCCTCAACGTCAGTCTAGTTTTTCATGAGTAGGCAATCGGGCACATGTCAACAAATGTATAAGGCTGCTCTTTTACCCAACCTAAGCTAGGTTTTCATAAAACTTACCTTGAAGCTCTATGTAGATATCTTACAGCTCTGACGGAAAAACAGCCTTAAAGATAGATAATCACTAAGGAGACTTCAGATGAAGTTATTTGTATCAGGGACATTCAATGACTTATGATTTTAATGGCACTAGTTAAAATATGGAATAAATTAAACGCTGAAAATATTTAATAGATAAGTTTTAATGATCATTATCTCTTCAGCATTTTTTAAAAATAATGTTCACATAAGTCACGAAAACACAATTTGTTGATTTAAAAAATAAACGACGAGACCTATACAGTTATTTTATTAGTTCCATTTTATACCTAATATTTCTTTATAAACTTCTACTTAGGTATGTGAAAATTAACATGGAATACTGAAATCGTAATATCGTAGACATAGCCCACAGGAACAATAACAATTGGATTATACAAAATTTGAACCTTAATTTTAAAAATGGCAGATTTATCCAGAAAAAACGAATACAAGTTCTCGATACCGATACAAGTGCTCCTAATCTCGATTGAATCCGAGTTGCCAGCACGTTGTCCATTTAACCAATACACTATACGTCTACTGAAGTAACTCCTGAACTATGGGTTATAATGAGTAGGGCGACAACACGCCGGTTACAATTTCACTATAATACGACCGCACTTAAGTTAACACATCGTATGTACATGCAGCGTTGCCTGAGTAGCTGCGATCCAATCTCAGGCGTTATGTACAAAAGCTTCAATACTGCGCGATGCCTGTTGGCTAGACCTCTCTAGTCAATACCAACATATTTATACTATTATTACCGGTACAATAGTGACTAGATCCCTGAAGTGGGGGACAACTATTATTTACACGTTTACACTATGAAAACTTCACACTAACTCAACACATTCTCTAGTTGAACCAGAGCGTACAGCGAATCGCAAACTTCATTCGTATATCTCACTCTGTCGCTCGACTCGAATATGTAAAAGCGACAGAGGGAGATTTACGAAAGGACGAAGTTTCCGGTTAGAGTAGACGCTCAGTTTTTGGAGCGTCTGTCAACGAAAGCGCAAGGTTTCGACTACGGTTTGGCACCGATCGTTATTTTAGAAAAAAATTAAGTCTCAAAAATAAATCGCAGTCAGAAGTCCATTTTAAAACATTTTGTGCAGATTTCCCTTGGAAGTTGGTAAATCAACTTAAGCTAGAATATAATACAGTTTTCGGACACGGCACGGATGGAAAGGAACAAAACTCTGAGCGAATTGACACGTAAAATTAAAAGTTACATTTACTGTAAAAGGAATAAATTCACAATGAGTATGGCCTGTAATCACTATCGGAAACGCTTAAGACTAAAATGGAGGTTACCCTATAGAAATACACTTTTATACAATTACATATCAATACAATATGTATACGTATATATTACACCAAGAAAATTTTAACAATAAAGTACAAAGTCTCACAAATCATTCGGTAGTCTCGAACCGTTAAAAAAATTAAGATACCCTATTTGAACTGACCGGTGACGTGTTCTGTGAAAATCATACTAAACATCTAGGAGTCGAACTTTAAACTTAAAATTAAAACATCAACAAAATATAATCACCTATTGAATCCGCCGCGAACGCAGCCAACGCTTACTTACATATAAAAATTATATACAAAACAATTTAACAATTCTATCATAGCTGCCAGTGCCGGATTAAGAATATTCTCCATAAGCATTTCTAGACCACAACCACCTAATCTTTTTCGTCAAACAGCCTTGTCCGAGTTTTTGATGCTGCTGACGATGACATGACCAAGCAACTGTTACTTTGCTTATCGGTTAATCCGGCACTGACAACGGAACCGATCGGGTTAAGAGATCGCATCAGTCAAGCGGCTGTTAGCCGCGGCTCAGTTGGAAGCGTTGAAGTCGAGGGTGGGTTTCCGCTGGCGCGGTTTCTTCTTCGGAGGTGCCGGCGAGCCGTTGCAGCAGTGGCACCCTCGCTTAACCACTCCGCGCCCCGATGCCCGCCTGCGGACCTCCAAGTCCGGGGATCGTTCGCCAGCCCGCGTCTTCCCGGACAAGCTCCTCTCTACTCCCCCTTCGAGAGGGTGGTACAGACGTTTGGGGGGATAGGTGCGGAGAGGAGGATGCGCGTCGTCCGCCGAGGAGCCGTCGGCGCTGCCGCTCCGCTCCCGCCCTCGCGCTTCTTTGATCACGGAGTCGAGCCTCATATGAGTGCCGACTCCGCTCGAGTCAGTGGAGTTAGTCTCGTCGAATGGACTTTTGCAGCACTTGTCGCTGTCGCTGCTGAAGTCTAAAGGCCTCCGGCTCTCGGAGCGTTCCGATGCAGAATTGGATTCCCAGAATAATTCCGCGTGTCGCTCCGGGCTGGATCTATCATCGTCTACGTCGGCCATGGACTCTAAAGTGGCGTCTCTAGAGCTGTCCTCGGCTATCATCTTCGCGTCGTCGCCTGCGATTATATTATCCGGCTCGTCGATTAAGTACCTGGCGTCTCTTTCTCGCTTGTCGTCCTCGTAGCATACTCTTCTGATCACCTGCGTGGCGTTGCCCGAGGAGTGTACTATAGCAGATGTCGTGTTGGTCAGATGTAGTTCCCTAGAATCTGTGAGGATGTTATCGAACCTGGTCAAGCCGTCATCTTTCACCAGCACTGAGGAGAGGTTGATGTCATTGTTGTGGGAGCTAGGCATGGAGTTGATCATGTTTTCTATTTGGTATTTGACACTGTGGTCGGGCGCCTGCGAGATGACTGTGGCTTGAGGAGCAGTCATTAGAACTGTAGCCGGCGCGCTGTTCGAGTGGAATATCGTTGAGGTGATGTGGCGGCCTTTGAGACCGGTTATCGTGAAGGGTTGCACCTGAAATGGGAAAAGACATTTGTCATTCGCAGTCTGAATAACACCTAAGAACATTAGCGTTTTGTACTCTTGTTGAACAAAAAAATTAAAGCTAAATGAGTTTTGATCAGCTACACACTTTAACTATGGGCTGAGCGTGAACTCTTCATACTGCACTCATCATCATCACCTGCTCACTATAATATAATATGAACCTTTGTCTATTCTTCTTCTTCGGAATGTCTCTGTAAGGTATAATCACCCTCGGCCCGTCTTTGGCTTACATACCATCCGTCGAGTGACCATGGAACTGTTGCATAATGACGACCATGGACCTATTATGTTATGAGCGGAAGTCTCTAAGAAACGGATTGAAAAGACACTCATAATATAAGTTACATGTCATTCATTATGCAATCGGTTCCTAAACTATGCTCATTTCTCCTTCAGGGATTGCTTATGCCATGACGGGCGAACTTGCTTATTAAACACTATTGTGGCCTAAACACATCCAATCCGGCAGTGCCTATTAACTACGGCATTCAACTCATTGCTTGCTCACCTCTCCTTCAGTGGGTTCGCTGTGGAACGTCGTATTGGGATGCGACCTCGCGAACTCCTCCTGATCCAGCGCTATAGTGGCACTGCCGTCCTCACTGACAGCCACTATGCCGACGTCTCCGAGACCGCTCATGTCGATCTCGCGCGGGATGAGGTGATCCGTCGCTATCTGGTCGTCCATGTCCGGTTGAGGTATCGAGCTTTGGATGGGTTGAGCTGAAACAAAAGATAACTTAGCAGGCAACAACTCGATGGGTGGACACCAAGATTCCTGTGACAGAATGTGCTAGCTGCCAATAGAGACAAGTGAGGAATAATAATTTCCAATCGAAAATGAAAAAGTTGCAAAATTGCTAGGTTAATTGGCTAGTCTCCCTAAGGCTTAATTAAAAAGAGTGAACTGGTTGAAAGATTCGTGGCCTCGGAATTACCCGCGGCACCTCAGTTGGAAAGAGCGATGGACGGATTTCAGACGTCGCGGGTTCAAATCCCGCCCGGGGTGATCAATTTTTCATTTTCGATTGGAAATTATAATTCCGCTAAGTGGACGTTTCCGCTTGTAAAAATATTTAAAGCTCGCCCAGAAGTAGGAGCCCCGCGCTTCTTCGACTCTAAGAAGGAATGTTTTCGGATTGACAGTGTACAACCGTATATAGAGAGAAGCAGACGTTTGTTTTAATCTTACAAGTATTTAATCAGGCTTTGCCCAATCATAGCAGAACAAACAAAGTATACAACATTAAATTTCCATGCAACATGCATGACATACAGTGAAGGTGGTAAATCATCAGCCAGTGGAAACGGCGGGGTTCGGGCGATACCTTTCAGCAACAGAGATTTCTGTTATTCTATTCACAAGCTGTCTTAACTCACTCATCTCACTAAATACATTATAACCCTAAGGAATTATGAATAAAAGGAGCCAAGGGAGGTTAAAATTATCTAGTTGCGTAATCGTTGTAAATACTAGCACTGGGAGGCTAGAGCATAAGTCACTTGTGCTAGCCCTACCGGGTTGGAATGAAGACGTAAGAGTACTCACGGGTGTGCGAATGGTGTTCTTGGTTGTGCTCGTGCGCCGGCGAGGCGGCGAACAAAAGCTCTGCCTCGGGGAACAATTCCGAGGCTGATGGTGAGTCCACGCCCAGGTCTTCGCACTCCTCAGATAGTGATTTCTGGAAAAATGTTGGTTGTATGTTTAAAGGCATGTAAAAACTTGTATACACAATCGAGCGATACCTTATTTATATGAAAAAAAAACCGCGCGCTTATATTTTACCCTTCGGAATATTTTCAGGTAAATAAGGAACCGCGCGGGAATCGCAACCACGCGATTCCCCAATGTCTGAACAAGGGACTTAGATACTTTACGAATGTAAACTCATTCTATGATTGGCAGTTTATAGCAAATTGTTTTTAAATTACAAGCCACCCAGGCAGAACTGTTTAGAACATCGCCGCAAAGTTGCTAGTCTTTCGGTTTTCTATCGGTTGAAAAACTCGCACGAAGGGTTTCGCTTCCTCTTTGATTGTGAGAACAGCCAAGCTGTGGAACTCCTTGCCGGAATCCTTGTTCCCTGAAAACTACAACCTTACGGTCTTCAAGACGAAAGTGAACCGGTTTTTACTAGGTAAGCGCGCTCCATCCTAGACCACAATATCGCTTACCATCAGGTGATTTGTGGTCAAGCGCAAACCTATCAAAAAAAAAAAACTGATAAGTAAATTAACTTGTTATGCAAATTGAAAATAAAAAAATATGATGTCTAGATTCTCTCTCAGAATTAGAGACAATGATAATCAAAATACATGTTAGATGCAGTCAAGGTTTTGTCCTTCTTACTGATTCATCAAATAAAATCAGTAAAAGCTCATGTTACTCATGAGCTACGCTCCACAGGAGATAGCATGCCCTTCCTTCTCCAGAATAGGTCCGGCCTACGGTTTTGGGTTTAAATCCCGGTCAGGGTAAGTATTTCAGTGATGAATGTCTTTCTGAGTCTTTTTTTTTTTATTATTAAAAATGGGATTGCTCTTGGCCAGCATCTAGCCAGGGGGCAAAGATGAGGCCGACGATGAAGCGAGCTCACCCAGAAGATGCCTATTCACTCGTGCCTTAAAAAGGTCCAGGTTATATGAACTCGGAAATACAGACGCCGGCAGAGAATTCCAAACCTTAGAAGTGCGCATTATAAAAGAAGAGTCTTGGATGTCTTCCATGTATTTAACTATTTATCCATCTATACAAGTATGCATAACCTCATTTAGTACCTATAAACCTTTGCTTAAGACGAGGTCCATTTGTGTAAGATTATACACCTAATATGTATTGACGACCTGTTTAGCCTAGTTGTTAGTGACTCTGCCTCCGAAGCTAGAGGTCCCGGATTCGAACCCCGGCCAGGGCATTTATTTGTGCATTTTTCACGGATATTTGTTCTTGGGTCTTGGATGTTTTCTATGTATTTAAGTATGTATTTATCTATATAAGTATGTATATCGTCGTCTAGTACCCTACAAGCTTTGCTTAGTTTGGGACTAGGTCGATTTGTGTAAGATTGTCCCCCAATATTTATTTATTATTATTTATTTGTTTATTTATTTATTTAAACCATATACTACGCATATATATCATATGCCTAGGTATATGCGATGTATGTAACTTACTTGTAGTCGTAACTCGTGCTCCAGTATAGCGTATTTGTGCCTCAAGGCGGCTGCAGAAACGTGGGACAGTCTGTGCTGGCGTTGCGATCCGTCTTTCTTTTGCACAACCTACAAATGACGCGAATATAAGTTTAGATTTTGGATGTTTGCTGAAATGCCACAAAGTCATGTTGAGCTTTAAACTTGTAGAAACTTTTTCACTGGAGGTACGAATACTGGTAATTTTAAATGTAAGGGTTTGTCCAATGCAATCAAGTGTAGAATCAATTTTAAATTAAATGTTTGTCCAATATGTCGTTTTGAGAGTATCTTTTATTCTTATTTCTATTAGTGTCTTCTTCATTTTGATGTTATTGATAGCCTGATGGACTGCTTTTTCAATGAATGTGGCTTTCAAATCAACACTAACAATTTGAAGTAAATTGTTGGGTAATAAATTAATTATGTTACACCTTTTAGTGTGCTAACAATAGGTAGATAATATACGGCGAATTGCAATTTGGCGACATTAGGGGCGGTATATAAGATTCATCCCTAAGTGCTAAAATCCATTAATTGATTGAAATACCCAACTTTTATCAGGCTTATCACTATGTTATATTGAAGCGCTAAGCTCTGATGACGCCCTGTTTTTATTACAGCGTAAAAGACGACTTCAGAATGGGACAACATTATACTCAAAACTGAGTAAATATTCTTAGGTATATACTATATCACGCATCAAAACCGGGTTTAAAGGTCCGGCCACACTGCTGCTTAAAAACGCCCTGACGCACCATAGACGCAGTGACGTGCCTCATGGTTTTTAACTCACAAGTTCCTACCTCTCGTTCACTGAGATTCCATACCGCCAACGTATTTTTAAAACCGGTGTGGCAGAACCTTTAAAGAGTCCCCAGTACGTTCGGCTGAACTCGATTCTCCATACTAACGTAGTTCGGTTCTCACTTTAAAACGCCTTGCTGAAATAACATGAAACTTTGTATACACAATGGGAGCCGCCATATCTAGGTTGGAAATTAGTTTCTGTTGCTAGAAATTGTAATAGAAAAATTCAGCGTTTTTTTTGTGCTTTTACGTCTTGTATGAAAATCTTCATAACCGCTAAAAATTTTTCCCATTATAATTTCCAGCAACAGAAACTAAAATCCGACCTAGATATGCCGGATCCCAATGTGTATACAAAGTTTCATGTTAGTCTAGCATGGCGTTTTAAAATGAGAGCATAACTACGTTTGTATGGGGAACCGAGCTTACTGCGGACTTTTTCAAGCTGCTTTTCCATCAGAAATTATGTAAGTTACATTTGACGATTTGTACATTCGCGTAATTAAAAATTTCGTCACTTCTGAACCTCAAACGTATAGAAATAAAAAGTCGAAAAGTGACGAACCTCTTCATTCCCCGACCATACGAAAACATAGTTTAGTTTAGCTCTATTGGAAAAACAGTTTCATGGCTTGAGCTTTGAAAAATGAAAAGTAACGACGCGCCGAAGCTGAAAGCTTTTTAATAGTTTAATGATTATTTAATTTAATGAATAACTTAAAACTAGTCATGTTTAGATTCGGGTTAACCAACGACTAATGAAAGATACCGTACAATGAAGATGTTTAGGATGATTCTACAGAAGGTTCAGTAACCGAAGAAGAGGTGAAAAGAAGTGATAAAAACCATCGCTTTTTTGGTTTAAATCAATAAACATACCTTTTATTGGTTATAAAGACTTCATCATTTGCACTTTCATGTCTTTCATGCTATCTTATTCTTATTAGCCTTGTAAACAAACGATGTCGGTGCTCGTAAATATGTTTTTTTTTCAAGCAAAGGTACACGAAATTTTAAGTTTGTTTTTTCATTCTTTAGATGCAAGTATGTACCAAAACATGCGTAGTAAATTTAGAATGTTTCGTTTTAATATAAGTGAAACAAAGGAAGCACACCTTTTAGAACATTACTATTTATATTCATAGGTCCAAACGGGTATCCCTTCTTCCCGTAGTCCCTTTATTGTGATAATTCGGGTGATCTGCTACTATCTTTTTTAAATTAAATAGTTTGTATACTTATTGTTTTTTGTTTATTTAGCTACTGCTACTAACATTGTTATTATTTAGGTTATGTTTATAGAATCATCCTAAAACAAGGATCATGCACGATAATGATGCAGGGTACTTGACAGAGGGACTCCTCGACCAACATGCAAAATAAAGACATTTAGAGTTGAAACAACTAACTAATCCACGTATCAGAGGAAGCTTAAACCTGTTTGAACGAATTCAAAAAACAACAACTATTAAAGGGCGATAATTAATAAAAATCCTACGACGGTTTCGAGTATTGTGAGTGTGCCATAAGTTTATATTGGAAGCGACATCCAAACAACTACTTAAATAAACCTCATTAGGTCATTAGATACAGGCTGGAATGACGTGACATTATGTCAGTTTCAATCAAGTTATATCAGAGAAAACGTGTAAATTGTGATGAAATTCTGCAGCCTAAATTCTCTGGTGAGTGCTTTTTTTATTTTATCTATGGCATAAGCAAGCTGCTTAAAGCATTTGCAGCAAGCGTTGATGTCGCATCCAAGCGCTTAAGGCAAACTAACACCGAACGAGACAGCTGACAAAATAAACGGATGCGTGCAGGACTACTAAAGAGGCTCTAAAGGGCTTGTTTACCATGTCCTGCCTTGCCACTGACTGACCTACAAAACGGTTATGGTAAAGCGCAGAACACACGAGGCGTTTCGCCTCTGCGCGCGTTCACGCGCTGCTGAAACAGTTCGCATTTTCTGCGTCTAAGGGTCTCCTCCCCAAACCCATCGGCAATAGCCGACAGAAAAAAGCTTTGTCAACGCAATAAGAACGTAAACGACGTCGACGCGTCGACCGGCGTCAGCCGAGCCGAACCATGCCTTTGTAGGTCTAATTGCGTGGACGTAGCTTTTTCCTATCGACTTTTGCCGATTCCGCGTCGATAGATGTGGGGAGACCCTTAATAGGAAAGTATTTTTACGGATACCGCAAAAAATAGAAAATAATGCTATCTGTATCAGATCATTATGCAAAGTACCGCAGACCGCAGGCCATCATTTCTGGAATAACCCATACCCACACTATTACTTCTTAAACGCCGATTCTCGTTTTAACAAATTCTCAATATGTCTGACTGCAATTCTCTTCATGACCGACCAACTTAATATTGCTGGTTTAAAAATAGTTATTAACAGTACATATGGTGCTATATTACCGCACGAGTGCGGTAATCAGCACATTACGTGCATATGTCGAAACTTTAAAGAGTCATATGTACTGTAAAATGTTGTACGATACACGTGCGAACAGGTAATTCGCAACACGTGTCAATTTAAAACACTCCCTTCGGTCGTGTTTCAATTTATCGCCACTCGTTGCTAATTTCCTGTTCTGTGCACTTGTATCGTAATGTACTATTACGCCACACCTTGTCAATTGGTGACGTAAAATTGTGTACAAAACACGTGTCGTAAAACAGATATCGGCCTTTCTTTGTTTTACAACTCTTGTATCGTAATGTACTATTACGATACAAGGGTTGTAAAACAAAGACAGGCCGATATCGCAAGATATTTGAGACCCAATCCGCAGACGAGAGCGACCCGTGATTAGTACACAATTTTACGTCACTACTTGGCAAAAAAAACGCGCTTTTTGGAAAGGTGTGGTGTAAATTATATTACGTAGTTTACACAAGTGGCAAGGAGCTGTTTATATAGATTTTTAAATGAAATATCATAAAACTTGTACGAACCTTGTACTTGCATTTTGGCGTTCTATCAGTTGCCTCAAGTCTCATAAAATCTCGTGTCAGGGCCACAAGTTATTCAAGGTCAAAGGTCACAAAAACGGTTTTTCGCGACTAGCTCGATTTCTATAGCAGTGCGTTAAGGCTATATAAAATTTCTTCAGAGATAATAGCGAAAAACCGATTTTTGTGACGTTTGACCTTGAGTAACTTGCGACCCAGACACGAGATTTTATGAGACTTTTGAGGCAACTTATAGAATGCCAAAATGAAAGTATATACTAGTTTCTAGCTCATTATCTCTCATTCCGAGGTTGACCCCTTTTAATTGCCTAGGTGACCGGATTAACGAGCTGTCAGTATCAGCTACTCGTATGTATGTATGTTTCTTCAGCGAAACCTGATCGCTGCATTCGTACGATGCGTTATTCACTACATGATTCGATTGCATCGTCCAGCATTCACTAGACTACTTAGTCAGTGGCAAGAATAGACACGTAAACAGTCCTATTTTGAAGGGGCAGCGACGGCTCTACGTTAGATCACCTGGTAGGCCTTATCGTCACAATCTGACGGGTCAATATCGTAAGCGCAACGCGGCGAATCGTCGTGCGAATCAACGGCATAAGACTTTTTCGAGTCTACGTCGAACATCTTATCAAATATCCTTTGCGCTTCCATATCGGGACTGTATCGATCTGGGATCGGATCCTGTGGTTGCAAAATTTGTGTCACACGAGTTTTATGATAGCTTTGTTTAGTTCAATCATCAGTAGAAATATTACAGAACATTATTTCTACATTCGCCAATAGCTGAAAACTTTTTAGTTGGATTTAGGAGAATAAACTTCTAAAACTATTTCACTGATGATTTCAAAGATTTCCACGAATAAAAACATAAATGTCAGATAAATAAATGCAAACTCACCAGCACAGTTCGGTCCATGTTGTCAGTGCGCACGGTTTCTTCGTAGGTGTAATCGTGCGCGTCAGCAGAAGACGGCAGATTCCACGGTTCAGAGCCTTCTGGGCTCGAGCCTCGCTCTGGCTTCACCTCGTCCCGGTCCGTCCAGGGAGAACTGTTCGCCCGAGTATCAACGAGCTCAGGTGGAGTTGGTCCAGGAGTAGGTGACGCGGTGCTGTCTGGAGGCTGCACAGTGGTCGCCGTTGCAAGATTAAAGGCTTGAAGATTGTGTAAGGCAGCCGTAGGTAGACGGACGTGTCGAACTCCCGGTCGAGCTAACACCGGCTTTAACCCCGCCGGCCCTATCAACCGCTGCAGCAGCAAAGCGTTCGTCGCTCCGCCTTCCCCTCCAACAGTCAACAACTTCGGCCCGCGATTCGTCACTATCGCGATCTGCTGCCCGCCTTTCACCATCGACACGGGTAAGATGTAGTTTGCCGGCATTAGCACGGCTGTGGCTGGTTTGCCGGTCGTCCCGCGAGCGACGGTTATAGTCTGCCCGTCGGCTACTATGACATTCCTCTGCGGCTGCGGCCGCGGCTGGGTAACTGTTATCTCTTGATCGAAGGTTATCTTTCGGGCCACTTTGCGTGGGCTGTCTTGTGGCGAATGGCTGTCTAGACAGCTCTCTGTGCAATCGCCTTGGGACGTGCCGCAGCTACTATCTTCGGACCCCATCGTGCGGCAGGTGTCTTCGCCGTGAACCGGGCTCATGTCTCGCGTACCGGACCGACGAGAGCTAGAACTCTTCTTCCGCTTCGAAGATCCAGGGTTCGATGGAGGGTTTGACCTCCTACGCGGTGCCGGTTTGTCCTTGTCTGGAGAGTTCTCTACTTGCTCTTTATATTCAGCTAGTATGTATAGTATCCGTTGTGTAGTCTGCTCGTCTTCCAACGGTTTCTGCGATGAAGTTTTCGGAGGAACGGAATTTAGTTTAAGCGTGTTCGGTGGATTCGAGCTTGATTTCGGCCTTGATTTTGACTTGGAGCCTACTTTCGCGGGCTTTGATTGGGAAGACATTTCAGTGGGTGAAGAATCTGTGGTCACTGTGTGGGGTATTTGGACGTGTGTCGAAGATGTCGGAGAATCCGCGATGCCTGAAGAGTCCGGAGATCGCACGTAGGTTGAAGTCGTAGGAGTGGTGGTTTTTCTGTTAACATAAGTCACGTTTATTGACTGGTTGTTGCCGATAGAGTATAACACCTGTGGCGCGGACTCCGTTGAACAGTTGCTCGACCCGTTGCCGTCGGTAGTGTCAGAAGAAGTAGTATGTATTTTAAAAGAGGTATTGTTTATGTTTGTGCCCGGTTGTACTGTACTTCTTTCTTTGACTTGTTCCAGGACCATGTCAAATTCTCGTAGCTGTTCTAGTGTTGACGTACTCATCTGAGATTCAGAGGAAGATGATTGGCTTTCCGAGGTCGCTTTAGAGACTGGCCGGCTTGCTTGGGCGTGTGGCAGTCTAATCGTCTGTTGACCTAGAGGTGGGGCAGCTGTCAACACCAGCTGTTGGTACACCGGTTGGTTAGCCCCGCCTATGACGTTCCGTTGAATTTGGAAGAACGAGGGCCTCACGACTCTGGCACCAGGTACCATTTGCGGGGCTTTGCTTAGCATGGGTAGTTTGATTCTCATCTGCGTTAAGACTGGCTGCGGTTGAGGAGTTTGAGCATTTTCGTTAGAGCTGCTAGTATGGTTGTTGCCCTCTTCCTGTGAACTCTCGGTGCTGGTTGTACTTTGGCTTTGAGGCACAATCTTTATTATAGAAGGCTCGATCTCTCCTTGGTTGCTTTGAGCTTGTGTTTTAGACGAGTCATCGTTTATCAGCTCAGTGCTAGGGACTGTTATTAAATTTATGGTTTGACCTCCGCCGATATTGACAGGTATTTGTCGCGTGTAAATGACGCCTCCGTGCATAGTCTGAATGTTCATGGGTGCGATAGTTTGCTTAATTTGTTGCACTATATTCGGTTGAGAGGCTGACGTTACAACTGGTTGTTTTCTAAGAAGCAGCGGTGGACTGCTGATTTGCCCAATGTGCTCCAAGTTGATGGCATTATCTGTCGCTGGGCATTCAGCATTCTCGGTGTTTGTGTTCACAGCTGGTAAATGAGAATTGTTATTTGCTGTTTCACCCTGTTTTTGGCCTTCTTGAAATACCGGCTTACCGAACGCTTGGTTAAATTTTGGTAAGCTTGTAGACTTCTCTAAGCCTGGCGTTTTGCTTGACGAGTTCTGTATGAATTTTGCATAATTTTCTTCATAAATGGACCGTGATTTTATTTCTTGCTGACTTGCACTTTCCTTGCTAGAAGTCGAACCAGTCGGCGATGGGCTTGGTTCTTGGGATTCGGCTGGTTTAGCAGCCGGGGTTTGAACATTGGGCGTTTCAATAGGCTGTAGTCTAAGGACCATGCTTCTTTGATGCGGTGCGTTTAGTTGAATAGCTTTACCGTCCGCAGACTTACACACGAATTGGACCATTTTCTGCTCGTTCGACCCTTGTACGTTTGTAAGATTGGTTAAAAGGTTCACTCGTTTCAGCAGCTGACCAGGGCTGGCAGTTTTCTGGTTCCCGGTGTTGACGATGTGGAGTAGTTGGTTTCCGCCCTGTTGAAGTCCAGCGTCGACCAATGACAGTCCACTAAAAGAATTGCCCTGTGGGGTCAGGGTTCCGTTTGACGCCTGCCCTGGAGTTGCGTTTTTGTTTTGTACGATATGCAGCACCTGGGTCGCATTAGGCGCGCTTATAACCGATTGCTGCGTGTTATCCACAAGTGTAATCTGGTTGCCTGACGCGTTCTTCCCTTGTACGATGTGCAAGACTTGAGGACCGACAGGCGTTGACTGCGATTGGTTGTTTTCACTAGAACCCGTCTGATTCAACGGCGGAGGCAGAATCTGTGCTAAGGCTTGTTGAAAAGCCATGGCGTTAATTGAAGTCGTCTTAGAGTATGTATTTGTAGTTGTCTGCGTGGTGTTTACAGAACCTTGACGAATTTTCTGAGACAAAATATTTACCAATGCGTGAGCTCTAGTGTTGGTGACAGTCTCTGGCGTTGTAGTGATGCCCGCCGCGTTCATTGCATGCGCGATCTGATCAGTCTTCTCTGCCGTCCCATTTTGTTGACGCTGCTGAGAAAAGGTTTCAGAACTGTTTTGCTGAGAAGAATCGTAAGCTGCACTGCTCGCATCTAACTTGGCTGTATTATTTTCGAAGGTATAATCTAAATTTTCTGGTGTCGCATTTGTAAGTGTATGCAAATCGGTATCAGAAGAATTACTTTTTTCCTCTTTTATATCCGGCATCTCCTCCTTTATTTCAGGGCTTTCTTCTGCCTTTATTTCCATTTCCAGCGAAATAGTCTGCTCAGTGAGCTCTATATTGCTATCATTAGACGCAAGGTTGACTTGATTTTGTTGCGCGTATTCGTGGAGCGGTAAAGTCAAATCGGCAGTTGTCAACTCGGTGTATTCAGTCTTTATTTCAGATTGCGAATCGTCGTTGGGGCTGTTGTGTACTGAACACTGGGATGGACTTGCGTCGGACACTTGTGTTACTCGCGGATCACATGTTACTGGATTTTGGGCCGCTGCACTAACTGGAAGCTGGCCCACTTGAACTACTTGGACTATAGCATTTGTTTGAGGTGGTTTCATATAGTCTAAACTGCAAAGGTCAAATGGAAACTCTTCTGGAGAGAATCTGTCATTGTATTTTAACTTGAAATCTTTTGTGTTTCGAAGCCAGTCAGATTTCAATTCAACGCTCGTTTTCTTGAAAAACGCGCGCACCTTATTCCGTAGTTCGATGAAATTGACATGTTTCCTTATTTTCTTTATCAGGTCGTCTTTGTTCGTTGTGGCATCGTTGCAGTCGTCTAGGTCTACGGACTTAAAAACCGGCTGAGATTGTTTTACGTCCGACAGAGTCGCAGCCGAAATATTTGATTCTCCCTTTTTCAAAATTTGGATGACTCTGCCGGACCCCTCACCAAAACCCATATTGAAATTTACTTCACTAGCCTCACCTGATGAGTTTTCTGGGGTAGCATCAGTTCTGTTGTATTCGTAATTAATTTCTTCAACAAATGTTTGTGTAATGGGGTCGGGTTGATAAATGCTAATGTCTTGTAAATCAACAAACAAATGCGCTTCAGCAACATCGCCCGGAAGGTCACAATTACTATTCTTTATAGGCCAATTGTTCATTAGATCATCAACTTCAACAATTTCTTTGTGAAAAGGCCGCGTGTACGAAAATTTGACTGATGAACAGTATTCTAACAATCTTTTGTATTCCTTGCCGTACGCTAATTCAGCCATGCTAATTGCAGTTTGTTTGGAGCAGTCAATGTTTTTGCCCTTTCTATACTTCTTCGCTGGAATTCTTATGTCCCACATACCCACTTTACGTTTTCGTGAATACGTTTTTTCCGATTCGTTTACATGAAAATCGATATTATGTAGGTCATCTTGCATGTCATTTGCATTTTCGCTATTGGATTCTCGACCCACGCTATTGTTTGACGTATTGTTACTATTGCTAGACGATGGGTTCAAAGGGAATACGTATATGTCCTCGAACTCAAAGCCTTTAATAGCGACATCATCATCAACGTCATCAGAGCAAATCGATGCAACTGACTCTACTTCAGCGTCATTAGCACCCACAAATACAGTTTTGGCGTCATTATCATCTTTATTATTTTCATTCGTAATTTTCACAGTCAACAAGTCATCTTCTTGAATTAATTCGTATTTGCATTGTGGATTTGACTTCAAAGGGCAGTTGTCACTAGCGTTTACTTCAGTATTATTCTTCAGTGTATCCTCACAACACGGGTCTTCTTTAGACTCAATATTTAATGCCGCGATGTCGTCAGTTTCTGACGCACACTCTTTGGCTAATAGATCTTCGTCATTAATAAGTTCACATTCTCCCCTGCAATTTGTAGAACTTGTAACATCTTTATTTTTAGGCTGTTTTGTATAATCATGGTAGTTAAAAGTAATTTTCTTGCTATCGATAAAAATAGGTGATTTAATCACAAAATCTTGGTGATTGATTTCCGAAGAATCCACATTAGTTACTGTTCGAATTTCATGGCTCTCCTCATGCATTGAATCAACGATCTCTAAACCGTCATCTATGTGTGTGTCAACAACCTCTACTTCGTACACCTCATGATATATTTCGTCCATATGGGCACAGTTAACTAAATGCAAAACTTCGGCTACTGCCTCTTCGTTACTGACGTCCACACTTTCCGCATCACCTGCTTGAGTACTAAGCGGTGAAAGAGATTCTCCTACATGATTATTTTCCGTAATATTTTTGTCGCAAGAGTAAGTTTCGCTAGGTACGCATGAGATGGTTGTTTCTACCAACAGATCGGCTACTGCCTCTTCGTTACTGACTTCCACACTTTCCGTATCACCTGCTTGAGTACTAAGCGGTGAAGGAAATTCTCCTACATGATTATTTTCCGTCATATTTTTGTCGCAAGCGTAAGTTTTGCTACTTACGCTCGAGATGGTTGTTTCTACCAACAGATCGGCTACTGCCTCTTCGTTACTGACGACCACACTTTCCGTATCACCTGCTTGAGTACTAAGCGGTGAAGGAAATTGTCCTACATGATTATTTTCCGTAACATTTTTGTCGCAAGAGTAAGTTTCGCTACTTACGCTCGAGATGGTTGTTTCTACCAACAGATCGGCTACTGCCTCTTCGTTACTGACGACCACACTTTCCGTATCACCTGCTTGAGTACTAAGCGATGAAGGATATTCTCCTACATGATTATTTTCCGTAACATTTTTGTCGCAAGAGTAAGTTTCGCTAGGTACGCATGAGATGGTTGTTTCTACCAACAGATCGGCTACTGTCTCTTCGTTACTGACTTCCACACTGTCCGTATGACCTGCTTGAGTACTAAGCGGTGAAGGAAATTGTCCTACATGATTATTTTCCGTAACATTTTTGTCGCAAGAGTAAGTTTCGCTACTTACGCTCGAGATGGTTGTTTCTACCAACAGATCGGCTACTGCCTCTTCGTTACTGACGACCACACTTTCCGTATCACCTGCTTGAGTACTAAGCGATGAAGGATATTCTCCTACATGATTATTTTCCGTAACATTTTTGTCGCAAGAGTAAGTTTCGCTAGGTACGCATGAGATGGTTGTTTCTACCAACAGATCGGCTACTGTCTCTTCGTTACTGACTTCCACACTGTCCGTATGACCTGCTTGAGTACTAAGCGGTGAAGGAAATTGTCCTACATGATTATTTTCCGTAACATTTTTGTCGCAAGAGTAAGTTTCGCTACTTACGCTCGAGATGGTTGTTTCTACCAACAGATCGGCTACTGCCTCTTCGTTACTGACGTCCACACTTTCCGTATCACCTGCTTGAGTACTAAGCGATGAAGGATATTCTCTTACATGATTATTTTCCGTAACATTTTTGTCGCAAGAGTTAGTTTCGCTAGGTACGCACGAGATAGTTGTTTCTTCCAACAGATCGGCTACTGCCCCTTCGTTATTGACGTCCACACTTTCCGTATCGCCTGCTTGAGTATTAAGCGATGAAGGAGATTCTCCTACATGATTATTTTCCGTAACATTTTTGTCGCAAGAGTTAGTTTCGCTAGGTACGCACGAGATAGTTGTTTCTTCCAACAGATCGGCTACTGCCTCTTCGTTACTGACGTCCACACTTTCCGTATCACCTGCTTGAGTACTAAGCGGTGAAGGAGATTCTCCTACATGATTATTTTCCGTAACATTTTTGTCGCAAGAGTAAGTTTCGCAAGGTACGCACGAGATGGTTGTTTCTACCAACAGATTCTCCTTAAATAGCGTGGTTGTATTTCTATCTATTTTAATTTGGTCGCACTGGTCCGTTACTAAACCAACCTCAGGAGCAGGTTCAGTATGTTCTTTAACTATATCGTCTAGAGAATCAGCAGATTGTCTTTTTTCTTCATTATACTTTTCTTTGGTTTTATCATCAGTAGGACCCATATCGGTATCGGAAAATGGCACAGTTTCTTCTGAATACGCATTATTGTCTTCATTAACCAATGGAACGTTTATAGTTGGCAAACTTTCCTCATTGATTTCTTCGTCTTTTCCACATTGTGTATGTAAGTCTTTTTTACTGTTTTCTGGTTTGATGTCTTCTTGGGATTCTTCCTCGCAATTTTTAGCTTTATCACTAGTTGGACTTGTATCAGATTCATTAAACAGCACGGTTTCTTCCGATGAATTGGTTTCTGTAGGAACATGAGTAACTTCTATGGTCGGACTTAAATATTCCTTGTCGTTAATATACAGGTCGATTTTGTTTGTCTCTGGGTGGCTACTATCAGTATCAAGTATTTCCTTTTTATTTTTGATTTGATTACTAAGACTCTCATTGCTAACTACTGGAAAGATAAGGATTGTTTCTTCTAAATGAGAATTGGTGTCCTCATTTTCAAATGAGTCTTGTATGGATAGATTTACATCCTTGTTGTTATCACATTCTGCAACCTGGTCGGTTTGGATTTCCTCTGGTTCGCTATTTTCAATATTTGACGTGTTCATAAAGTCATCCATTTCCGTGTCACCGGCAATACTGTCGACAATGGTGTCATCTTTGGGTAGAGATTCAATAATGAGTTGGTTTGTTTCAATATTTATACCTGAAGCATCTGGTTGCACTATTATGTTTTCTTCGATATCAGGAAAACTAATACCATTAAGAATCTTGATGCAGGAGTTCAAGCTGTTCAACGCTAACGTACCTAATTTTAATATTTTTCTTGCACCACTGTCACTTACAAGTTCTTCCGTTTTTCGTTTTAATCTCTTTGGAGAAGTTGTGGTTTGTAAAATTCTTCTCATGCTCCGCATGGATTCTAACCGGTATATTACATTAGGATTGTCCTCTAAGAATTTCAAGGCTATTGTTAGAAGCTTGGGTGCATCACACGTTATTACAAGGTTTTCAACACCACTAACCATCACGTTATCACAATAAGGTACGATCTGGTTTTCCAAGGTTGGTATGTCGGATCGTGCTATTGCGGTCCAACGTTTTTCTTGAACCCTGTATCCAAATTTGGTCACTGTCCATTCAGAATCACAAGTCAACAACACACGTTTTTCAGGGTCTTTAACCAATTCAGTTTTGAGTTTATTGCGCAGTTGTACTATAGTATCATATATTTCCATAACTGGCGAACTGGGATATGGGAATTCCAGAGGCTGACTATCGTCATCCCAATTATTTAGAATTGATAATGAAGGACAGCGTGATAATCGTGGAGAACTGGACGGTTCTTCAACATCGAAATTAATGAAATCTTCACTGTCATTTTGGTCCTGTTCGTCTGTTTCTTCATTAATCATTTCTTCTTTATCTGTTGCTTTGCTGCTTCTATTTTCATTTGATGAAGGTGTTCCCGATTTAAGAATCGAATTATTAAGCCGCTCTAATTTAATATAACATTTCTTCATGGTTTTTATATGTTCATACTTCTTAATAAGGTTGTCGCACTTTACCAATGTTACAACACATTTTTTAAGATTATTTTGTTCCTGATGTCTGATTAACATTTTATTATCTATAAAATCATCTACTGGGTTTTGTTTCCGGATGTCTGTTGTAATATGCACTTTCCTATCCTCATTTTGTTTAGTGCCATCTACTAGATAATTTACAAAAACTTCTTCATTTTGTTTCTGACTTTGTGTTGATATTTGATCTTCCTTTTCATCGTCTGCTGTAATATCAATTACGGAATCTACGGTAGTAGCTATACCAAGATCTTGTAATAAAGCACTTTTGAGATTATTAACAGCTTTTTCTTTATGTAAAGGGAATGTTCCATTGGTGTCTATTCCTACACCCAAAGAATGTAGCAATAAACCCTTCAACTCGACTAATTTCTTCGTAGGTTCCACGTTTATATCATCGATCTTTGTTGTTGTGTTTTGTATACTGTCGTTGGATGAATCATCGATTTCAATAACATTAGCCGTGTCCTCTTTAGGAGTACTATTGGCTTTTTCCATTATAGGAATAGGGGTTTCTACTGCTTGTGTTGCGCTTTCGGTCTTGGAAACGACTTCTTGAATTATATTGGTAGTAGTACTGACTTCTATTGGCGTATTGGCATTCGATTGTAGTTTACTCTTATTTCTAGTCAGCAGCGATGTTTTTGCCAACAGCGTATTTCTATTGGGCTTTGTTTTATTACTTTTAAAAATGTCTTCTCTATGCATTTTGACTTCACATTTTTGATTAAACCTATTCTGATGCAAAGTGAATGTTTCTTCGTCAACATTCGTGGTATAGTTGCCAAATTCAGTGGTAAAACTACGAGTTAGAAGTGTTGTGTCTTCGTCTTCATCGTCACTGATCAAGTTCACGGTATCAATAGGTTTAGCCGATGGTTCTGCCTCCTTGATATTTAAATCCTGAATTTGGGTACCTAGTATTTTATTTGAATTTACTTTATATACTCGTTTGTAATTTGCGTTATACCGTTTCGCGTCATTCAAGCTACCCGCAAGATTAGATCTCATGTTCACGGTATCAATAGGAGCAGCTGACGACTTGGTCTCCTTGATATTAAGATCCTGAATTTGGGTAGCTAGTATTGTATTTGGATTAGCTTTATTCGACTTAAATACTTGTTTGTAATTCACGGTATACCGTTTACCGTTACTCGAGCTACTCGCTAGAAGAGATCTCATAGCGGGATTAGCGAATAATGAATCGAAATCTCCCTGCATTTTACCTTCTATCGTAGCTCTGAGTACTTTGCCATTCGGAAGTGAAATACGGACTTGTTTCTGATTTGGGTCTTTACCATCTACTGTAGGAAGTTCTTCGATTTTGATGTCTCCTTTCATATATGTTTTTATTTCTTTATTGGGAGCATCAGTAATATTTGTTTTTTTTGCGTTCTCTTCAGCTAGTGCTTTAAGTTCTTCGTAACGTTTCAGATTGTCGGTTGGCGTGCCAGGCTTAGAATTTGTGTTTAACCGTTTCGGTCGGTTCGTTCGTTTCGGATTCAGTATTTGTTGCACATCTTGTTTTTCTTGTCTAATATCCGAATTTGCAGCAGCATCGTCTTTCAGAACCTCATTTATGTTTTCCTGAGAAAATGGCGATTTAACAGTATCTATCTGCTGATCTTTATGAATTTCATTTTTGAAATTGGTTTTCAGAATTTCAGTATTTGATTGCACGCCGTCTATTTCTACTTTATCAATAATGTCCTCGCTATTTTTCTGTGTTACTGATGCATGATTAATATTTACGTTATCACTCTTCATTATAATTTGTGGTAATAGTTTTTGAGTTGGTTCAGTATTATCTAATTTTGTGTCTCCAGCATTTATCTCTATTGAAGGTTCCGAATTTGACAAAAATACAGTTCTACTAGACTGAACTATTGTGTTCGTTTGTTTCTGTATCACTGTATGCGAAGGGATTGTCCTTGCATGGCAAGTTTTTTCACTGTCCAAAGGTGGTGCAGTGGTAAATGTTTCTGATTGATTATTTTTCATTTCTATTTCAGATGAGACCTTATTGCAATCTAAAGAGTCTTTGCCAAAACTATTCTGTTCAGTAGTAGAACTATCTGATGTGGAACCAGTTTGTGGAATAACTCTTTGATCATCTCTCGACTTTGATTTATCACTTTCGTCGAGATCAAGCAGCAAATCCTCTGCGGTAGTTTGTTTAGTGCCATCCACTGCCGTCAACTTATTAGTTTTGTCAAGCGATAAACCACTCGTCGTTGTTTGTTTCATTTTTTTCTCGTCGCCTGCAGTCGGAAGTTTATCACCTTTTTCAATGTCAACCGGTAAACTACCTTCCGTAGCTAATTTAATCACCGTCTTATTACTCACTACCGCCGGTTCCACTTCATTATTTCCGTCGATCGCAGGCTGTGAACAGATTGTTGATGTTTGTTTCTTCACTTTTTGGTCTACTACAGGCAGATTTAATAGACTAGTTTCATTTCCTTTCTGATTGTCTAATACCGTCGGCTTTGATTTATTATTGTCATCAGCGACTGCTGAAATCTGTTCCATAACTTTCTGTCCAACGAGGGCATTATTTTTTATACGAACAAGCGGCGATCCGTTTGGCGTCGTTTTTATCACTTTCTGCTTTAATATTACCACTGGCTTGAATTTTGTCGATTTAACAGCAACAGACGAACTGATTGCTGGTGAAGCAGTATTTTTAGCGGCCTTTATAATTATTTTATTCGGCGTAGATTCTTTAGTGCTAATGCATTTTTTGATAATACTCTTGTTTTTCAATGCTGTTTTATTCTTACTTTTAATGACGATAACTTTCGTTTCTTTTACGGGAGTATCGACTGACGGACTTTTGATGATAAATTGGTCACCAATTTTTCTATTAAGTTTTTCTATTACTACTGTTGGCTCTAGTCTTTTCGATTGAGGGGTAACTGTAGTGTCTTCTGTACTATTTAAGTGTTTATGTTCTTCAACGTCGATGCCACTAAATTCATCATTTCTTAGTTTTTTCTCGGCCACGATGTTATGTTCCGGCTCTTGATTCAACTTGTTCGCAGTTCCAAGTTCTGTTGTAGGAGTCTTCAATACTATAGAACCACATAGCGCTGCTTCAAAATCTATTAGTTGGTTGTTTTCTGCAATATTTTGTTGCATTGGTTCTTGGCTTTGAGTTTCGTTTACTTTATTAAGTTTAACTTTATTGAGTATTCTATTGGATACACGTGTCGGATTTTTCATGCCGTCCTTATTTTCATCTTCTTTCGCAACCTTCTCTGTAACTTCACTCACTTTTAGTTTAATTTTATTCCTCTTAAGTGGGACTCTAGGGTGCTTAACCGGTGACAATTTATTAAGTATCTTGTTAGACGATCTTAGCCAAATACGTCGACAAGTTTTCTGATTTTCTTTAGCACTCAATACTTGAACGGTAGATTCGATGTTTTCGTTGTTCGCTTCAGATTCTGGGCTTTTTACACTTGTGTTTATCACTACACACTTTTCAATGTCACTCGTACTGTTTGGCATTGATTTCAGATTTGATTTGACAATGCCATTTTTCAGCGTTTCTTGTTGCAACTGCTTTTCTAGATTTACTTTTTTAGTTAGTGGCATATATGTCAGAGGAATGGGTGGATGATAGCCCGCGTGGCTTATCGTTCTATTCATAAGGGACTGGCGTTTTAGCTTTATTCTATCTTCATCCGCATTCAACGGGCTGACAACAGGTGACTTTTTTAAATGCGAATCTTTTTCCACGTCATTCGATTGTTTTTCTTGTACCTGTGACAGTACTTTTCGTTCACAGTTCCTGTTCATATTAAAATCCAGATTTGTCGGTGTTTCAGGTTTCTGGCTTCTAACCTCCGAAAGCCTCATCATAGTCTCAAGACTTTTTGACGATATTTCTGGGGCCTCGTTTCTGTCATCTGTAAGTCTAATAGCTTCTTCAAGGCTTATGCTATCTTGATCTTGTGTATCTCTCATACAATCAGGAGTATCATGATCATTTCCTATTGCTACAGCGTTTGACACGTTAGTGGTTGTCATGGCGTTGCCGATTATGACCGGGTTTATGACTGGTGCGGCGTACTGCGTTGTTTGGTATACAGCAATATTGGGTGCGTTCAAAGTATACATACTCTGATTAATAGTACACAGTTCAGCACTTACTTGGCTCTCGTGTATACGTATCGTAGGATATGGATCATAGACAAGATCTTGACGTATAACGACCACAGGTGTCTGAGGAACTGACGCTATAATCACATTTGCCGGTATTACATTACTCACAAACTGATTCGCCTCTATATGACTCGTCACTATATTGTTAGCTGTGTCTTGAGCTACTTGATTGGTTATAATGGTGGAAGTAGCTGTATGTTGTAGCACCATCTCAGCATTTTGAATTGGCTTGATTTCTATGTGTGTTGGATGACTAGAGTTATTTATCACATTTGGGTAACCAGTTGTAGGACAAGTCACAGTGAATCTACGGCTGCAATCTACAATGTTCGTGTTAGTTTCATTCTTAGGTATTGTCTTCGGAACAATATGAGGCTTTTCTTTAATGATATTAGCTGCCTTGCATACATTTGTACCAGTCTTTGGAACACTGTTTTGAGCTTTCCCTTTCAGCAGAGCTGCATTCGGAGTACTGTAAGTATCTTCATCAGAAGATATTTCCCCTAATTCTCGGCGCAAATCATCATCTATTAGATCATCGAGCATATCGTAATCTGAATTCGGAATCACGGTCGTTTGGGAAATAACTTTTGGTAACGTCGGAGTAAAATGTTTTTGAACCTCGGGTTTCAACATTTCAGTTGTAGTCTTTTTGATATTTTCAGTTTCTCTAGGCTTTTGAGGTATATCGGAATGTTTCTCGGTGCTTGTTTTACGAGATGAGCTAGCGTTTGAGCTGTGGTGTTCTCGTTTTTTCGGATCTGAAGGTTTATCATGTGAGGTTTGTCCAGATACTTGAGGCTTGTCGCTAGAATGCAACCGGGAACTATGCTTTTTGTAGTCTTTCTTTAGCACTAGATCTAGTGCATTTGGGCCGAGTGGCTCAGTCTTTTGAGCAATTATAGCGTCCATAACGCGTTTCCAGTCTAGTTCCTTGTTTTCCTCTGATTCCCTCCTTACAGTGGAGGTGTCTAGGACGTTAATGTTCTTTACTTTGGTACCCACTAAGCCTGGATGTGCTGAAGAAATTTCTACTTTAATTTGCGGGTTGCTTAATGTCTGTCCTGAAGTTACGTCGCTCGGTAACGCATCTTTAGTACTGACATTTGGTTTTAAGATTGATTGATTGCGCAGAAATAGAAGTAAATCCGCGTCTTCTCGATTCGCTAGGCCAGACGTGTATTGACTGGTACTGCTAACAGTCTCGATTTTAGGTGTTGCAGTAGACTCTAACATACTTGACAGTACTGGACAACCCTTCTGCAACCTCGAGCAGGGCTGTTCTAACTTTCCTGTGTAGGCTTTTCTATTAACCCTAGATATCGTCACCTCATTTTTTATATATTTTGCCTTAGTTATTTTCTGATCTAAAATGCTTCTATTGAGTTCCAATGTAACGGCATCTGTTATATTAACCTTGTTTTCGATTTGCTTATTCTTATGCATGTAACTGCGTCGCGAAAATGTATTCGGTGCGTCCTCTTTCTTCTTTTGCTGTATCAGTTGTTTGGCACATTGAGGAGTCACTGAATCTACTCTCTTTGCTGAGGCTGTCGAAGGTGCTACTGTTGTCACTTTAACTTCATTATTTAAAGCTATGGAAAGATTCTTTTCATGACCATTACTAGCACTTATGGTTGACATAAGTTCCTTCAAATATTCTTCGAAATTATCGTGTATGTTAAGTTTTTGTGGTGTCTTACCAGCTCTCTCTCGATGTTGAACTGGAAGGCATCGGCTAGCCGTTGCGTTTCTATCGTACGAAGCTTGCGATGTGTTTGCGTTTTTTTGCGTTATCACACTATACGGTTTTGTTGCTTGACTGTGCGTGTTCGGTATTGGAATGTTGCTTTTAGTAACATCGTAACGGCCTGGTTGGCTAATATTTTGCATGGAAATGCTAAGCTGCTTTTGCCCGTATTTTGGAACGTCATTTTTGGACTGGGGTAATAGACTGTTCGCTTGTGCTCTCGGCAAATTCCTGCACTTTTGCGGTGATTTGATATTATCATTGACTGATGTAAAATACTGTTGTATGTTAGACGTTTGACTTGGCGGTTTTATGCAAGTGTTGCTAATAATTCTCGGGGAGAGTTGAGACGAATTGCTTTTCACATGTTGTAGCGTGAAATAATTCGGGTCGATTATTAGTTGCGGTTTCTTAGGTGTATCACACTTTGTATCAGTGGACAGATTTTGCATTGATTTGTGAAAAGGCTGATGGGTCATCGTAGGTTTCGGCGGAGTGAGGTTTAAAGCAGGCGTTCTCATATGTTCTGGCGTCTTTATAGGTGAAGAATAATTCGTATGAATAACACTATTGGATGACTGGCTCGACGTATTCTGCTGAATTGGTCTTACAGGACTATGTTGTGTATACTGATTTTGTTTCTGACTTTCATTATACGCATTCTGCATGTGCGGGTGTTGCTGCGGTTTCTGTACATTATATAAATTCTGATTCTGTGGCTTATTTTCTATCTCGGGTGTTTTGTAGCTTACAGTGCTACCGCTAGGTTCGTTAAATAAGTCACTCACTTCTTTTGCAAGGTCTTCCAACTGTTTACTCTGATTTTTGTTCAAGCAAACTTTAGGTACTTCTTCCGGTTGGTATATTTTCATGCCGACGAGAGAATGAGTCGGTGTGGTGGACGGGGGCGGCCTCGGCACGTCTCTGACTTGAGGTTTCTTCCTTCTAAACTGAAGTAGTTTGGCTATACTCGACTTGACTTTGCTACTGACGACGTGCCTGGGCCCCAACTGGTTGGGCGTTAATGCGGGCGATCTCGCTCTCGACACGTCAGAGTCCTCGCTAGCTGTGGAAACGCGCGGTGAGCTGATAGGTCGGGTTTTAATGACTTTTATCACAGGACTTTGCACAGTGGTCTTATTTTTAATTATATTTGTATTGTCTACACCTTTCTGGCCGTCGATCGAACTTTCCGGCGATCTGATTTCGTCCATAGAGAACACTCCATCGACGAGAACATTAGGGTCGTGTTCGGAGACTTGTGACGACTTCCCTTGGCTGTCATAATCACTGTCAGTGACACTCACGTAACTAAACATAGTCGCGGGCTGTCTTCTACGCTCCTTTTTCTTTCTCACTCTCTTTTCTCCATCCTGTACTTGTGCGGACATTTTGGTGACTTTCATTCCCAACAGACTGGTCAATGACCCCGTCGTTGGTTGTTCAGACTTGTCTTTCTTTCTCTCCTTTTTGGGTTTCTTGTCTTTGTCTTTCCGTCGCTCTATGCAGCCATCTTTGCTTTCGTCTTGTTTGTGAGACTTTTTCCTCCTCACTTTGCTTTTTTCTTTGGCTAGTTTCTGCTTTTCTCTCTTGGCTTCTGCTATGTTGCTTAGCGGATCTTCGTCATCTTCGGAAGAGCCAGCTTTAGTCTTTTTCTTCATCTCTCGGTCCACATCGCTGTCAAAGGCGTTTTCCGTCTGTTCAGGATCAAAGAAAGCGTTCTGCCAAATGTTTTCTGGTTCTTCCAATTGGACCTCATGTTCGTACCCTGTAAATAAGAGTAGTCAAAATATATTCAGAAGCAATTAAGATGGCTGTTTCTATGAAAATTCGATAGAAAGTGTACCCATTATATTTGCTCTTGGCCATATATTCTGGCGTTTTCATACTGAAGTGCGGCTACCAAACGCGAATATTTTGTGCACAGGTCGCTGAGTGGCCGTATTTTAACCGCGGCATATAAATACTCGACTAAAACGGACTGTAAAGTGATACTGATATAAATAAAATCAGTATTCACTAATCATTCGGTTGTTTCGCACCATTTCTCATATGGGGTAATTCACATTATTAGTGATGGGGCAGGACGTATACCGTCTCTTTGACAACTTCAGTCAAAGCTATATATTAAGAATTAAACCTCCAATTTTACCTTTCTCAATGCCGTAGAAGAGGTCGTTCTCGTCGTCGCCCTCCTCCGGCAGGTGGCGGTAGGCGTTGGGGTCAAGGTTCAGGAACTTTAGCTCCGTGGTGACCGCTCGAGTGCCGCCGTGGGTCTTCTCCATGTAGGAGCGACAGTTTCCGAGAAGGACTTCCCTGGAAGGTGATGTACAGCTTGTAGTAAAAACAACTCTCGCTTACAGGATTTTAGATCTTCCATAAACGAGACAAGACAAGAATAAAGTTAAGCACACAATCATCTTGTCAATAAATAAATAGATATTAGGGTACAATTTTACACAAATCGAACTAAGTCCCATAGTCAGCTCAATAACATACAAATATTCGGGATTCGAACCCAGGAGTCAGTTTCATAAATCCGGTAAAAACTTTTTTTTTATGAGATATGAGGCAAACGAGCAGAAGAATTGCCTGTGGTAAGCGATTAGCTCCGCCCATGGAGACTCGTAACACCAGAGGGCTTGTAAGTACGTTGCCGGCCTTTAAGATGGGAGTATGCTCTTTTCTTGGACGCTAACCACTAGGTTAAACCGGTCGTCAATCGATCAGACAAATGACTTGTCCTCAACAGTGGAAACCTTGAATATTCCTATCCCTGCCCTGCGTGTGAATAGTGAAAGACAGCACAATACCCCTGGTACTGACTGATGCCGCACACTATAAACCAGTGTTCTGTTTCGTTCAAGTAGTACAACAAGTCTGGATCCTGGGCCCAGAAGTGTTTTACTAGGTATATATTAGTCTATGTGGGGCTGTCTGTACTAACCTGTCCATGTCCCACGAAAGAGTCTTGACCCTAGGTCCCGAAAGCAGCACGGCTAGGTCCTGACACAACTCGGGCTCCAATCCGAGCGCCTCCCCCTCCGTGAGGATGGCGGTGGACAGCACATTGGCCTGGTGTTGCTGTGACTGCTTCAGCTGAAGGGTTTCCGAAGTCTTCACCAGATTGCTCTGTGTTCGGCTGTCGTTCGCCCAGCTGCCGTACTCTGATGTAGTTTCTGGAGTCGGTTCTTGGGCCTGGAATTGTAAATCATTTTTGACTAATTAGTTAGGAATTATATTACGAATTATTTTTACGTTGTAGTGAATTACAGTATTTAGAGATAATAATGAGGATGGTTTTCAAAGATACGTGGGTTGTTCCGAAAGTTTTTAGCTGCTCTCACTCTATTCATGCGATATGTTTTTTATTTACACCATTATGTGGGTAATTTCAATAGTTATGAGCTGAGATAAAATCGTTAGTAAGTAGCAAGTATTTTTTTCACAACATTTCTTTTACCAAAAGGCCTTTTGTATGGGCTTTTAAAAAATTGCGAAAATAGTACTATTTTTGATACCTAAAAATAGTTTTGGCAACGAAATCCCTAACAGCTGTAGTGGAAACTGCCCGGGATGACTTCCTAACTTAGTTTTGCTGATTTTAATGTAAAATCAGTAAATGATTTTATTTAATTTAAGGGTTTTTGAGATGATGACCAGTCCCTAGTCTCGCGTCCTAGACTAATATTCGACACACCTGCTCATTGTCGCTAATTTTCATGCAATCGAAACAAATTACGTGGGTAGAGACAGGGAAGATTCATAGTTTGCGGTGTATAAAATTTCGCTTAGTTGTGGTGACGTATTAATCAAAATTGGCCCGCAACACAAAATTGGTATTGTGACCCGTTCATCGCATATTAGATAGGGCTGTTGACACGTCGTACTTAAAATACAATAAAAAAAAACCTAAGCGACTTTCATCAACAGTTTCACACCAACACATTTGTATTGAAATTACCCGCATAATGGTATCATTAAAACATATATGGCATGAATAGAGTGCGAGCAGCTAAAAACTTTCGGAACAGCCCACGTATAAGTTTGCTGATGGAAGTGATGGAGCAACGTAGTCGAATCAAACCTGCGCGATTTGTAAGGCATGACTTGGAGGGAAATGTTGCATCATCCGGCCAAGTGGCGTAATTCGTGTCCGAGGTAAAATTTGCTGTAAGTGATTGAACCAGTTCGTTGGTCCGTCCTATGTCGTGAGTCATATGTAATGTTCAGGTGATACGATCCGGGACTCGCGCGCTGTCAGCCGACTATTCCGTTTCCAGTTACCCGACAGTACGCGCGCCATGTCCTTACTCCTTATGGCTCTGCCGCACTGCTCCTCGCGCTGCCGTCTCTGCCCAAACACTGCTCTACTCGCGCAATTAATCGTGACGCTGCTGCACTAGGACCTTTGACTCGCGCATAACAAAACAGGGATCGGTGGGCATGACGAGGAGCATGACGTGCGGAATGAAGAGTAATGTTGCACCGGAGTGTGCGGCGGGCCCGGGTCAGGCGCGGCTCACTCCGTGACGTCATCGCGCCGTGTCGGCCGCCCGCCCGAGAGGGTACACGCTGAAGGCCGTGAACGCGCACTCGGCATGTTACCTGCGCGAGCTTGGGCGGCGGCGGCGTGTTGGCGACGCGCTCGTAGTGCTTGCGCGCGGGGTGCACGCTGAAGGCCGTGAGCGCGCACTCGGCATGTTACCTGCGCGAGCTTGGGCGGCGGCGGCGTGTTGGCGACGCGCTCGTAGTGCTTGCGCTCGTAGTGCTTGCGCGCGGGGTGCACGCTGAAGGCCGTGAGCGCGCACTCGGCATGTTACCTGCGCGAGCTTGGGCGGCGGCGGCGTGTTGGCGACGCGCTCGTAGTGCTTGCGCGCGGGGTGCACGCTGAAGGCCGTGAGCGCGCACTCGGCATGTTACCTGCGCGAGCTTGGGCGGCGGCGGCGTGTTGGCGACGCGCTCGTAGTGCTTGCGCGCGGGGTGCACGCTGAAGGCCGTGAGCGCGCACTCGGCATGTTACCTGCGCGAGCTTGGGCGGCGGCGGCGTGTTGGCGACGCGCTCGTAGTGCTTGCGCGCGGGGTGCACGCTGAAGGCCGTGAGCGCGCACTCGGCATGTTACCTGCGCGAGCTTGGGCGGCGGCGGCGTGTTGGCGACGCGCTCGTAGTGCTTGCGCGCGGGGTGCACGCTGAAGGCCGTGAGCGCGCACTCGGCATGTTACCTGCGCGAGCTTGGGCGGCGGCGGCGTGTTGGCGACGCGCTCGTAGTGCTTGCGCGCGGGGTGCACGCTGAAGGCCGTGAGCGCGCACTCGGCATGTTACCTGCGCGAGCTTGGGCGGCGGCGGCGTGTTGGCGACGCGCTCGTAGTGCTTGCGCGCGGGGTGCACGCTGAAGGCCGTGAGCGCGCACTCGGCATGTTACCTGCGCGAGCTTGGGCGGCGGCGGCGTGTTGGCGACGCGCTCGTAGTGCTTGCGCGCGGGGTGCACGCTGAAGGCCGTGAGCGCGCACTCGGCATGTTACCTGCGCGAGCTTGGGCGGCGGCGGCGTGTTGGCGACGCGCTCGTAGTGCTTGCGCGCGGGGTGCACGCTGAAGGCCGTGAGCGCGCACTCGGCATGTTACCTGCGCGAGCTTGGGCGGCGGCGGCGTGTTGGCGACGCGCTCGTAGTGCTTGCGCGCGGGGTGCACGCTGAAGGCCGTGAGCGCGCACTCGGCATGTTACCTGCGCGAGCTTGGGCGGCGGCGGCGTGTTGGCGACGCGCTCGTAGTGCTTGCGCGCGGGGTGCACGCTGAAGGCCGTGAGCGCGCACTCGGCATGTTACCTGCGCGAGCTTGGGCGGCGGCGGCGTGTTGGCGACGCGCTCGTAGTGCTTGCGCGCGGGGTGCACGCTGAAGGCCGTGAGCGCGCACTCGGCATGTTACCTGCGCGAGCTTGGGCGGCGGCGGCGTGTTGGCGACGCGCTCGTAGTGCTTGCGCGCGGGGTGCACGCTGAAGGCCGTGAGCGCGCACTCGGCATGTTACCTGCGCGAGCTTGGGCGGCGGCGGCGTGTTGGCGACGCGCTCGTAGTGCTTGCGCGCGGGGTGCACGCTGAAGGCCGTGAGCGCGCACTCGGCATGTTACCTGCGCGAGCTTGGGCGGCGGCGGCGTGTTGGCGACGCGCTCGTAGTGCTTGCGCTCGTAGTGCTTGCGCGCGGGGTGCACGCTGAAGGCCGTGAGCGCGCACTCGGCATGTTACCTGCGCGAGCTTGGGCGGCGGCGGCGTGTTGGCGACGCGCTCGTAGTGCTTGCGCTCGTAGTGCTTGCGCGCGGGGTGCACGCTGAAGGCCGTGAGCGCGCACTCGGCATGTTACCTGCGCGAGCTTGGGCGGCGGCGGCGTGTTGGCGACGCGCTCGTAGTGCTTGCGCTCGTAGTGCTTGCGCGCGGGGTGCACGCTGAAGGCCGTGAGCGCGCACTCGGCATGTTACCTGCGCGAGCTTGGGCGGCGGCGGCGTGTTGGCGACGCGCTCGTAGTGCTTGCGCGCGGGGTGCACGCTGAAGGCCGTGAGCGCGCACTCGGCATGTTACCTGCGCGAGCTTGGGCGGCGGCGGCGTGTTGGCGACGCGCTCGTAGTGCTTGCGCGCGGGGTGCACGCTGAAGGCCGTGAGCGCGCACTCGGCATGTTACCTGCGCGAGCTTGGGCGGCGGCGGCGTGTTGGCGACGCGCTCGTAGTGCTTGCGCGCGGGGTGCACGCTGAAGGCCGTGAGCGCGCACTCGGCATGTTACCTGCGCGAGCTTGGGCGGCGGCGGCGTGTTGGCGACGCGCTCGTAGTGCTTGCGCGCGGGGTGCACGCTGAAGGCCGTGAGCGCGCACTCGGCATGTTACCTGCGCGAGCTTGGGCGGCGGCGGCGTGTTGGCGACGCGCTCGTAGTGCTTGCGCTCGTAGTGCTTGCGCGCGGGGTGCACGCTGAAGGCCGTGAGCGCGCACTCGGCATGTTACCTGCGCGAGCTTGGGCGGCGGCGGCGTGTTGGCGACGCGCTCGTAGTGCTTGCGCGCGGGGTGCACGCTGAAGGCCGTGAGCGCGCACTCGGCATGTTACCTGCGCGAGCTTGGGCGGCGGCGGCGTGTTGGCGACGCGCTCGTAGTGCTTGCGCGCGGGGTGCACGCTGAAGGCCGTGAGCGCGCACTCGGCATGTTACCTGCGCGAGCTTGGGCGGCGGCGGCGTGTTGGCGACGCGCTCGTAGTGCTTGCGCTCGTAGTGCTTGCGCGCGGGGTGCACGCTGAAGGCCGTGAGCGCGCACTCGGCATGTTACCTGCGCGAGCTTGGGCGGCGGCGGCGTGTTGGCGACGCGCTCGTAGTGCTTGCGCGCGGGGTGCACGCTGAAGGCCGTGAGCGCGCACTCGGCATGTTACCTGCGCGAGCTTGGGCGGCGGCGGCGTGTTGGCGACGCGCTCGTAGTGCTTGCGCGCGGGGTGCACGCTGAAGGCCGTGAGCGCGCACTCGGCATGTTACCTGCGCGAGCTTGGGCGGCGGCGGCGTGTTGGCGACGCGCTCGTAGTGCTTGCGCGCGGGGTGCACGCTGAAGGCCGTGAGCGCGCACTCGGCATGTTACCTGCGCGAGCTTGGGCGGCGGCGGCGTGTTGGCGACGCGCTCGTAGTGCTTGCGCGCGGGGTGCACGCTGAAGGCCGTGAGCGCGCACTCGGCATGTTACCTGCGCGAGCTTGGGCGGCGGCGGCGTGCTGGCGACGCGCTCGTAGTGCTTGCGCGCGGGGTGCACGCTGAAGGCCGTGAGCGCGCACTCGGCATGTTACCTGCGCGAGCTTGGGCGGCGGCGGCGTGTTGGCGACGCGCTCGTAGTGCTTGCGCGCGGGGTGCACGCTGAAGGCCGTGAGCGCGCACTCGGCATGTTACCTGCGCGAGCTTGGGCGGCGGCGGCGTGTTGGCGACGCGCTCGTAGTGCTTGCGCGCGGGGTGCACGCTGAAGGCCGTGAGCGCGCACTCGGCATGTTACCTGCGCGAGCTTGGGCGGCGGCGGCGTGTTGGCGACGCGCTCGTAGTGCTTGCGCGCGGGGTGCACGCTGAAGGCCGTGAGCGCGCACTCGGCATGTTACCTGCGCGAGCTTGGGCGGCGGCGGCGTGTTGGCGACGCGCTCGTAGTGCTTGCGCGCGGGGTGCACGCTGAAGGCCGTGAGCGCGCACTCGGCATGTTACCTGCGCGAGCTTGGGCGGCGGCGGCGTGTTGGCGACGCGCTCGTAGTGCTTGCGCGCGGGGTGCACGCTGAAGGCCGTGAGCGCGCACTCGGCATGTTACCTGCGCGAGCTTGGGCGGCGGCGGCGTGTTGGCGACGCGCTCGTAGTGCTTGCGCTCGTAGTGCTTGCGCGCGGGGTGCACGCTGAAGGCCGTGAGCGCGCACTCGGCATGTTACCTGCGCGAGCTTGGGCGGCGGCGGCGTGTTGGCGACGCGCTCGTAGTGCTTGCGCGCGGGGTGCACGCTGAAGGCCGTGAGCGCGCACTCGGCATGTTACCTGCGCGAGCTTGGGCGGCGGCGGCGTGTTGGCGACGCGCTCGTAGTGCTTGCGCGCGGGGTGCACGCTGAAGGCCGTGAGCGCGCACTCGGCATGTTACCTGCGCGAGCTTGGGCGGCGGCGGCGTGTTGGCGACGCGCTCGTAGTGCTTGCGCTCGTAGTGCTTGCGCGCGGGGTGCACGCTGAAGGCCGTGAGCGCGCACTCGGCATGTTACCTGCGCGAGCTTGGGCGGCGGCGGCGTGTTGGCGACGCGCTCGTAGTGCTTGCGCTCGTAGTGCTTGCGCGCGGGGTGCACGCTGAAGGCCGTGAGCGCGCACTCGGCATGTTACCTGCGCGAGCTTGGGCGGCGGCGGCGTGTTGGCGACGCGCTCGTAGTGCTTGCGCTCGTAGTGCTTGCGCGCGGGGTGCACGCTGAAGGCCGTGAGCGCGCACTCGGCATGTTACCTGCGCGAGCTTGGGCGGCGGCGGCGTGTTGGCGACGCGCTCGTAGTGCTTGCGCGCGGGGTGCACGCTGAAGGCCGTGAGCGCGCACTCGGCATGTTACCTGCGCGAGCTTGGGCGGCGGCGGCGTGTTGGCGACGCGCTCGTAGTGCTTGCGCGCGGGGTGCACGCTGAAGGCCGTGAGCGCGCACTCGGCATGTTACCTGCGCGAGCTTGGGCGGCGGCGGCGTGTTGGCGACGCGCTCGTAGTGCTTGCGCTCGTAGTGCTTGCGCGCGGGGTGCACGCTGAAGGCCGTGAGCGCGCACTCGGCATGTTACCTGCGCGAGCTTGGGCGGCGGCGGCGTGTTGGCGACGCGCTCGTAGTGCTTGCGCGCGGGGTGCACGCTGAAGGCCGTGAGCGCGCACTCGGCATGTTACCTGCGCGAGCTTGGGCGGCGGCGGCGTGTTGGCGACGCGCTCGTAGTGCTTGCGCGCGGGGTGCACGCTGAAGGCCGTGAGCGCGCACTCGGCATGTTACCTGCGCGAGCTTGGGCGGCGGCGGCGTGTTGGCGACGCGCTCGTAGTGCTTGCGCGCGGGGTGCACGCTGAAGGCCGTGAGCGCGCACTCGGCATGTTACCTGCGCGAGCTTGGGCGGCGGCGGCGTGTTGGCGACGCGCTCGTAGTGCTTGCGCGCGGGGTGCACGCTGAAGGCCGTGAGCGCGCACTCGGCATGTTACCTGCGCGAGCTTGGGCGGCGGCGGCGTGTTGGCGACGCGCTCGTAGTGCTTGCGCTCGTAGTGCTTGCGCGCGGGGTGCACGCTGAAGGCCGTGAGCGCGCACTCGGCATGTTACCTGCGCGAGCTTGGGCGGCGGCGGCGTGTTGGCGACGCGCTCGTAGTGCTTGCGCGCGGGGTGCACGCTGAAGGCCGTGAGCGCGCACTCGGCATGTTACCTGCGCGAGCTTGGGCGGCGGCGGCGTGTTGGCGACGCGCTCGTAGTGCTTGCGCGCGGGGTGCACGCTGAAGGCCGTGAGCGCGCACTCGGCATGTTACCTGCGCGAGCTTGGGCGGCGGCGGCGTGTTGGCGACGCGCTCGTAGTGCTTGCGCTCGTAGTGCTTGCGCGCGGGGTGCACGCTGAAGGCCGTGAGCGCGCACTCGGCATGTTACCTGCGCGAGCTTGGGCGGCGGCGGCGTGTTGGCGACGCGCTCGTAGTGCTTGCGCGCGGGGTGCACGCTGAAGGCCGTGAGCGCGCACTCGGCATGTTACCTGCGCGAGCTTGGGCGGCGGCGGCGTGTTGGCGACGCGCTCGTAGTGCTTGCGCGCGGGGTGCACGCTGAAGGCCGTGAGCGCGCACTCGGCATGTTACCTGCGCGAGCTTGGGCGGCGGCGGCGTGTTGGCGACGCGCTCGTAGTGCTTGCGCGCGGGGTGCACGCTGAAGGCCGTGAGCGCGCACTCGGCATGTTACCTGCGCGAGCTTGGGCGGCGGCGGCGTGTTGGCGACGCGCTCGTAGTGCTTGCGCTCGTAGTGCTTGCGCGCGGGGTGCACGCTGAAGGCCGTGAGCGCGCACTCGGCATGTTACCTGCGCGAGCTTGGGCGGCGGCGGCGTGTTGGCGACGCGCTCGTAGTGCTTGCGCGCGGGGTGCACGCTGAAGGCCGTGAGCGCGCACTCGGCATGTTACCTGCGCGAGCTTGGGCGGCGGCGGCGTGTTGGCGACGCGCTCGTAGTGCTTGCGCGCGGGGTGCACGCTGAAGGCCGTGAGCGCGCACTCGGCATGTTACCTGCGCGAGCTTGGGCGGCGGCGGCGTGTTGGCGACGCGCTCGTAGTGCTTGCGCTCGTAGTGCTTGCGCGCGGGGTGCACGCTGAAGGCCGTGAGCGCGCACTCGGCATGTTACCTGCGCGAGCTTGGGCGGCGGCGGCGTGTTGGCGACGCGCTCGTAGTGCTTGCGCTCGTAGTGCTTGCGCGCGGGGTGCACGCTGAAGGCCGTGAGCGCGCACTCGGCATGTTACCTGCGCGAGCTTGGGCGGCGGCGGCGTGTTGGCGACGCGCTCGTAGTGCTTGCGCTCGTAGTGCTTGCGCGCGGGGTGCACGCTGAAGGCCGTGAGCGCGCACTCGGCATGTTACCTGCGCGAGCTTGGGCGGCGGCGGCGTGTTGGCGACGCGCTCGTAGTGCTTGCGCGCGGGGTGCACGCTGAAGGCCGTGAGCGCGCACTCGGCATGTTACCTGCGCGAGCTTGGGCGGCGGCGGCGTGTTGGCGACGCGCTCGTAGTGCTTGCGCGCGGGGTGCACGCTGAAGGCCGTGAGCGCGCACTCGGCATGTTACCTGCGCGAGCTTGGGCGGCGGCGGCGTGTTGGCGACGCGCTCGTAGTGCTTGCGCGCGGGGTGCACGCTGAAGGCCGTGAGCGCGCACTCGGCATGTTACCTGCGCGAGCTTGGGCGGCGGCGGCGTGTTGGCGACGCGCTCGTAGTGCTTGCGCGCGGGGTGCACGCTGAAGGCCGTGAGCGCGCACTCGGCATGTTACCTGCGCGAGCTTGGGCGGCGGCGGCGTGTTGGCGACGCGCTCGTAGTGCTTGCGCTCGTAGTGCTTGCGCGCGGGGTGCACGCTGAAGGCCGTGAGCGCGCACTCGGCATGTTACCTGCGCGAGCTTGGGCGGCGGCGGCGTGTTGGCGACGCGCTCGTAGTGCTTGCGCGCGGGGTGCACGCTGAAGGCCGTGAGCGCGCACTCGGCATGTTACCTGCGCGAGCTTGGGCGGCGGCGGCGTGTTGGCGACGCGCTCGTAGTGCTTGCGCGCGGGGTGCACGCTGAAGGCCGTGAGCGCGCACTCGGCATGTTACCTGCGCGAGCTTGGGCGGCGGCGGCGTGTTGGCGACGCGCTCGTAGTGCTTGCGCTCGTAGTGCTTGCGCGCGGGGTGCACGCTGAAGGCCGTGAGCGCGCACTCGGCATGTTACCTGCGCGAGCTTGGGCGGCGGCGGCGTGTTGGCGACGCGCTCGTAGTGCTTGCGCGCGGGGTGCACGCTGAAGGCCGTGAGCGCGCACTCGGCATGTTACCTGCGCGAGCTTGGGCGGCGGCGGCGTGTTGGCGACGCGCTCGTAGTGCTTGCGCGCGGGGTGCACGCTGAAGGCCGTGAGCGCGCACTCGGCGCGCAGCCGCGCGCTGTCCGTGAGCCGCCCGCCCAGCTGCGTGAACCAGCCCGCCAGCGTCTGCTCGTACAAACGCGCTTCCGATTCCTGCCAATTCAATTGCATTTTTAACCGACTTCAATAGAAGGAACGAGGTTATCAGTTAGTCTGCATGTTTGCTTTTTTATGTTTGTATGTTCCCTGATAAATCGTGACTACGTTGGCCGATTTTGAGAATTCTTTTTTTGTTTCAAAGCAGGTACCCCAAAGTTGGTCCCATATAAATTTGGTTAAGCTCTGATGATGAGATCTACGAGGAATCGAGGGAACTCCTACAATTTGATAGGCACGCAAATGCCGATTTCGGTATTTCTTGTAGGTAACCAAGCATTGGCTCACGGAAACCACAAATTATGGCATAGCGAAGTACAAAACTGGAGTCGGTTTTTTTTGGTTTAAATAATTGTGTAACCGTTGAACGTCAAAAGAGAATGGATTAAATACCTTTTTAGCATTGAGTTTGAGCTTTTCAAGTTCATTCATGCCCGCTGTGATGGCGCGAACGTAGAGCTCGCATATGAACGGTTTCATGATTACGTCTGTCTTTAGCTCCTTGCACTGTAACAATATAATATATTTATTTATTTATTTATATATTTATTCGTAGGAGAACCAACAGCAATAAAACTACGTAACTACATTATTAGTTACAACAGAACCAATTACAGGATCTCACATATAGCGTTTGAGTAATATACTTAAAGTACTAAAATAAAATATTGACAAGTTATTTTTGAGTACAGCACGCGTCCCAGCACGAGCCAGCCCCAGTACATACCTCGGCGGACAGCGCGGCCGTGAAGGTGTGCAGGTGGCGCGCGGTGGCGGCGGGCGCGGCCAGCGCGGTGCTGACGGAGCGCAGCGCGTCGCCCGCCACGAGCCGCGCCAGCGCGCGCGCGCACCAGTACAGCGCGTCGCGCCCCGCGCCCACGCACACGCTCAGCACCATGCAGCGCGCGATCACCACCTGGACATCACATCATCGTCATTTCAGCCGAGGGACGCCCACTGCTAGACATAGGCCTTCCCCAAACAATGCCTCGATGACCGGTCCTGCGCCACCCGCATCCAGCGACTCCCGCGACCGACACTAGGCGATCACGTACCGGAAGGCGCAGCGTGGGTATACACAAGCTCGACTGATCACCTGGATCATCAACATAATTTCAACCGAAAGATGTGCACAGATGGACGGAGGCCCCCTCAAAAATCTCTACAACTACGGATCTTGCGCTGCCCTCATCCAACGGCTTCCCGCGATCTTAACCAGATCATCGGTCCACCTTGTTGGGGGCCTCCCCGCACCGTGTCTTCCGGTGCGCGGTCGCAGCTCAAGAACCCTACCCGCCCCCCACGTTCGTTGGTCCTACTAGCAATGTGCGCCCCTCACTGCCACTTGACTCTTCAACTCGCTGAGATAAAGACTATCCCCCTTATCCATAAAACTTAACAAGCCTCTGTTAACTAAAAGTTGTTTTGTCCCTTGTCGAAATCGCCTTGTCACAATGTCGAAGTGACAGATAAGTACAAACCAACTTTAGCGGCTTGTTAACTAATAGAGGCTTGATGGACATTTATGAATAAGGGGGCAAATTGTTAAGTATGAAGACAACTTTTTACCTAGATGTATTCCTTTCATAAAGTCAAAATCAAGAATGAATATATCCGCGGAAGCCTCGGCGTAAGAGACATCGCCGATAAGCTACAAGAAAATCGACTTCGATGGTTTGGGCATGTCAAAAGATGGCCACCGGAATACATCGGCATTCGGCAACATAGCTCTTGGTCTTGCTTTGCCTGGAGCGCGGCCAAGAGGGAGACCCAGGTTGCGATGGCTCAATATCGTGGCCAAGGATATGAACGCCTGCGAGTTGAACGCTAAGGATGTCCAGGACAGAGCGAAGTGGAAGAAAAAGATCAAAAAGCGGACCCCGTCGTAAGACGGGACAAACGCTAGGAAGATGATGATGTATTCCTTTCATAAAGTATTTTTTAGATCATAGACGTTTCAGAGCCGTAGGTCATCACATCACTGGCAACACACACTGGTCGTACGAGGGCTGCCTTTTAAGTTCTGTCGTTTAAAAACCTCCTGTGATTGCATAAAAAAGAACTAGTGTCATCTTAAAATATTTGAATTTAGAATTCGAAAACAATGACTCGAAATCGGCCTAACCGTTTTAGTACAGCGTTCGTTCAAAGTTGACAAGTCAGTTGTGAAAATGGAAATACCGAAGGAAAATATACGTGCGATAATTTTTTACAACTTCAAAAGGGGCTTAACGCGTCTTCAGTGCTTCGAATAGTTGACTGTGGAACGCTGGTATTTAGAATTTCAACGTGGTTGCTCTAGTCTTAGTGATAGACATCGTGAAGGTCGAACAAAAACAGCCGTAACCCAGGAGAACATTGATGCTGTACGGCAACTGATCGTCGAAGATCGCCATGCGACATACCGTGAGATCGAAGCTTCCTTAAGTATTTCAGGGACCAGTGTTCACAGTATTTTGCATGATCACTTAGGCGTAAAAATGTTGATCTCACGCTGGATACTACATTTACTCAGTGAAGACCAAAAAACGGCTCGCGTTCGATGGTGTCGCAAAACTCTGCGGCAATTCAACAGAGGAAACTCGAAACATGTTTACGACATTATCAGTGGTGACGAATCTTGGATACATGCCTACGATCCCGATTCTAAACAGCAGTCGACTGTTTGGGTGTTCCAAGATGAACCGACCAAAGTAATACGCTCACGGAGCACTTCGAAAAAAATAGTCGCCACGTTTGTGGCGAAAAGTGGCCACGTTGCCACCATCGTGCTCGAGGATCGTAAAACGGTTAATGCTGCAGTCAGCAAAGCGTCTAATAGCATTCTTCATATACCAGTGGTATACCACTGTCTGTTTACCAGAAGTCATCGGCGAGTTTCGAAAAAATAACCCAAGACGTCGTATAAGACTGCACCACGATAATGCGAGCTCGCACACCGCCCGGCAAACAATTGCGTTTTTAAAAGAGCAAAACGTCGAAATTCTGGAACACTCGCCATACAGTCCAGACTTAAGCCCTAACGATTTTTTTACTTTTCCAAAAATCAAGCAACGATTTCGTGGTCAACGGTACCAGACGCCTGAAGAAGCGGTTGAGGCATACAAAACGGCCATTTTGGAGACCCCGACTTCGGACTGGAATAAGTGTTTCGAAAATTGGTTCGATCGAATGAAAAAGTGTATTACACATCACGGTGATTACTTTGAAAAACAATAAATACCATTTAACACTTAAATTGTCTATAGTTTTTCCAAACGACACAACTTAAAAGGCAGCCCTCGTAGACTTTCATCTTGAGACACTGCAGGATTTTGGACGGGAAGATACTGCGTAGTCTCCCAAACGCCGCCCAGCCTTCTCGAAGTTGAACCTGCCCAACAGGACCGCTTGTCGTAGGTACACATATTCGTCAACAACTTCGAGCGTATAGTCTCTGATCTTAACTGGAGTAGGTACTACATAGACGTTCGGCATGATATTCGTTTTGCCCATGTTGATCTTAAGACCAACTTCTTCAGAAGCCCTACTTAGATCGCCAACCATAGTACTTAAGTTCTCCCTGGTTTCAGCCATAGCTACTACATCGTCGGCAAACCGAAGGTGAGTGATATACTCGCCATTTATGTTGATGCCAAGCCCTCCAGTCCAGGACCTTGAAAACATCTTCCAGTGCAGTAGATAATAGTTTTGGGGAGAAAACATCTTGCCTAACTCCCCGCTGCAATGGTATTGATTTCGAGTTCTGGTCCTGGAGACGGACTGACATACGAGGGTAGATTAAATAGTACCCGTTTTTGATGGCAGATGCCGTTACTTAGGAAAGTTGGCGTTACCATCGTGTAGCACTGACCTTATCAAATAAAAAAATAAAATCTGTCAATTATCTATGGTTCAGTTTTTTCTGGCGGAAAATTTTGTAAGACTTGTTTTGTTTTTCGTACAAAATGGAGAAAGAGCAATATCGTTCCGTAATTAGCTTCTTATTTTTGGATGTAAAACATGCGAACAAATAAAAGTTAAGTTAGACGCTGTCTACGGAGGTCTTTCGCCGTCTATGACAACCGTGAGAGGTTTAATGAATTTAAACGAGTTTAAAAGATGTATTTTTTCTCCATTATAATTTCAAGCAACAAAAACTATGGTCCGACCTAGATATGCCGGATCCCATTGTGTATACAAAGTTTCATGTTATTCTAGCCTGGCGTTTTAAAATGAGAGCATAAATACGTTTGTATGGAGAACCGAACGTACTGCGCAGTCTTAATGAACTTAAAGTTTCATGTTATTCTAGCATGGCGTTTTAAAATGAGAGCGTAACTACGTTTGTATGGAGAACAGAGCTTACTGCGGTCTCTTAATACAGTTTGTATTGTATTGGCGTAAGTCGCGGCTAACAGACAGACTTGGAGATCTGTCTATTGAGCCGGCGCAGTGTGGCATTTTACTGATCTGGGCGGTCAATATCATTTTTTGATGGTATATTGGTAGTTACAGAAATATATAGCTAATATTTAATTTTTTATCTATACTGTAAGAAAATTATGGTGAAATTACAAAAAAATAAGGATTTTACATATTAGTTCAAACTAGGTATAAATATTAATAATATATGTACAAAGTATATACAAAAGTAACATAAATCAGTCAGAAATCGTGTCACTTTGATCAGACGAAGACGGCTCTGTCGATATTTCAGCAGACACCATTTCATCTGTATGAGGCTCCATGGGAAGCAGCATCTCGAGAGTTTCTGTTGCGAATGGCTTTGTCTTTTTACGCGGTGTTGGTCTCATACCTGTTATTAGAGAATCCGAAGTCACGAGTAATCTGTTAAGTACATCCCTATTGCATGAATCCCTCAATAACCCTCTCGCTCATTAACTTTTGGTAACGTAAATGTACCTGCTAGCCAATCGACATTTTTTTTAAGTAATCATCTTTTTTATTGTGTGCTGCAGCCCATCCAGATCTCATTTCAGACCGACCAACTAAAATTATGCTTGATTTCCTTCAATCAGTAATAAACCTAGATACACTATTTGCCTGTCAACGGCGTCCACGCTCAAGAGTGCTTAAATTCCGTTTAAGCACTCTTGCGTTCACAGTCGCGCGCTAGCCATCGGCGAGTCAACATGCCTAAGTGCTCCGTGAAAAAGTGCAAAAACAACACGTTAATGACGTTAAAAAAGGATGGAATTTCGTATTTTCGATGAGTATTTATTTAAAGTTTCATAATTTATTGAATTTGTAGTTATATCAGGCTATAACACGCTTATAAAAAATATTTTATGTAAATATTTGAAATACTCAAACAGCCAACCAGCTACGCTGCTGTCTCTTTCCCTCACGTTGAGTTGGTCGTATATTGAAACGAAACGGAGAACGGACGAATTGGACTATAGTAAAATTTCGAATGGAGTCGCAGACTGAAAACTTTTTTACGAAAGTTTACATGTATTGTTTTTATTGTACACACAATTATGTATGGAGTGTATTTGTATTTTACTTTATTCATATATCAAAATCGGGTGGTAACAGTTTGTTTGTCTGACATGTCGCTCTGCTCAGTATACGTTGTTCAAATCAAAAACTTTTTTACTCATTTAGATACGGTTTTCACTTACGTGTAGCTTACTAACCTAACTTACTATTAACTTTGTTACAGTTATCCAAAAAATTAAATTGAGAGAGATAAATGGAGGCAAATTATACCTAAAGAAAGAGGCGAAGAATATTTTAAACCAAATGATTCTAGCGTGGTTTGTTCCTGTCACTTTTCAGAATTTAGTTTTATGACAACGCATATAACTGATAAAAATAAACTATGTATTCAGTTTTCATTTAAATTTATTTCTTAATTATTGCCACTAAACTGACATTAATTAACTTTTTTAACAACTCACGGTAATTGGGTACACTTATTTCTGAAAATGCCCTTGTAACATTTAGTTAAAGCAAATTGTTCGTGATGATTTATATGGTATGAAAATAAAAAAAAATATGAGGGTACAATCTTACACAAATCGACATAGTCCCAAACTTAATAAAGCTTGTAATATGGCTACTACATAATATATACTACTTATATTTAAATATAAATAAATACATTCTTAAATACCTATACATAAAAAACATCCAAGACTCAGGAACAAATATTTATGCTCAATTGCTTACCACACAAATAAATGCCCTGACCGGGAATCAAATCCGAGACCTCCTGCTTAATAGACAGACAGGGTCGCTATCAACTAAGCCAAAGTGGTCGTGTTGGTATAAATCAACGTTACCGCCTGACAAGTCGTATGCTTGTATTCCACCGACGCCTGTTAAAAAAAAAACAATTTCGACTCCACGGCACACGATACGGCCTCTGTTCCAATGTTGACATCTAATCAGTGGAAAATCAACAGAAACGAAACTGAACCTAATTGCTCTTGATTTACGGTGTACAATCTGTTAACATAATGCGGACTTTTGTGGAAATTTTCCACAATCGATACGTGCATTTTGTAATGTTATAACCGCCAAACACTATCATTCAAAATAAAACGTTATGTTTGTGACGTAAGGCTTAATATCGAATAAAAGGAAATGGTACAAAACGCATTACTTTTTTTTGTGTGTCTCCTATACACGCACACAGTCGCAATGAAATTCGGACACTTTTTCGACTTGAATTTGCAGGTGATAGTGTATCTAGGTTTATTATTGATCGAAGTTGATTTCCCTCATTTGTTCATTAAAGATTTTCTTACCAAGCAAATCATTTTCGATAAAGTCCAGTTTACTTTTTAAATTTGGCAATTTCGTTTGCTGCGTCAACTCGAATAACTTAGACCGAGTTATTAATTTAACATTAGATGGCCCTAGAAACAATAACAAATTAAAATTACCAAAAATAACAAATTCATAAAATCATACATTTTGACTATGTAACGTTTGGATCAAAACCTCCGTTTGGATCAATCGGACACTTTACTCTCGAAGTTGTAGACGATTACATATACCTAGGACAGACTGTCCAGTTAGGTAGATCCAACTTCGAGAAAGAGGTTAATCGTCGAATCTGACTCGGCTGGGCAGCGTTCGGGAAGCTACGGCACATCTTTTCGTCCAATATTCCGCAGTGTCTCAAGACGAAAGTCTTTGACCAGTGTGTGTTGCCAGTGATGACATATGGTACTGAAACGTGGTCGCTTACTATTATGGGCCTCATAAGAAGGCTCAAAGTCACCCAAAGAGCAATGGAGAGAGCTATGTTAGGAGTTTCTCTGCGTGATCGCATCAGGAATGAGGCCATCCGCAGCAGAACCAAAGTGACCGAATTGCTAAACTTAAGTGGCAGTGGGCGGGGCACATAGCACGTAGAACCGATGGCCGTTGGGGCGGAAAGGTTCTCGAGTGGCGACCACGTACCGGAAGGCGTAGCGTGGGCAGGCCCCCCACACGGTGGACCGGTGACCTGGTGAAGGTCGCGGGTGTCCGCTGGATGCGGGTGGCGCAGGACCGGTCATTGTGCAAGTCTTTGGGGGAGGCCTATGTCCAGCAGTGGACGTCTTTCGGCTGACATGATGATGATGATGATGATGAACGTTTGGATGCCCAATTTTCCATTTTCCGGAGTGTTTCCGTGGAAAATCAAAGCTAAATCGTAAACTAGAATAAATGAGGTATGTGCTACATGTCCTATTTCTGCCGGGACACCTCGGGAACTACAACTAAATGCTTCCGATAAGTCAAAATAGAAACAAAACGAGAACGTTAAAAGGGTGTACTTTTGAATGACTACCATATCGTCATAACATAATCAATCCTATTAAAAACATATACAAACGAAACATTCTTATCTGCCATCATAACATTTAAGGTAACTTATTATATATTCTACCACAAAAACATACAAATTCACTATTAAAAGTCACCGATTTGATATATCGTTTGAGAAAATAAGTGCACTTCAAATACTTAATGTAGCAACCAGCTATACGAGCATAGTTTAGCGATAAGGTCTAATACATTGACAGATTATAGTGCGTCAATAAGTAGACTTTCTGAACCTACCTAACTATTCTACCCACAATCAGTTTTTAAAAATTGACTTTTGGCCGCCCAGATCAATGATATACCATTCTGTGCGGCGGTACAACGCAGCATGTTCTGAAGATTGTAGAATCATTCCTTCATAAGCTTTAAAGTGGGATCAGAGTATTTTTATTTGTTTGCCGGGTCTTATTCCCTTACCTCTTATTTCCTTGTAATAAAGACTTTGAACTTTTCAAATGCGCAGCTACTTTTTATACTGATCGAACTACTTATATTGTACTTCCTTCTAACCTGCGCAACAAGCGTAGCGACATCTTTCGCGTGCTTCCACAACTTCTTGTCGCGCGGAAACATCTCCAGCCTCTTGCGAAGTCGCTCCACCATTTTGTAGCCGTGCCGCAGGGGAGTGAGCTTCGCCTGAAGACAAACAATTAATCGTGTCGGACCAAAAACGTTTCTCAGTAGACGTTATCGTTCAGCCTTTCCTGTTGACTCATCCAGTCTTATTTTAAGGCGCAGGGTAGGGCAAGCCATTCTCCATACAAAGATTGTGCAAGTTTTTTGCGTTAGTTTTGGCACTACAGCATTTAATTTTATTTTTTGTTGGTACATATTGGATATACGCAGAACTTGATGTTGAAAATTTGAATTATTTCAAAAAATATAAAAAAATAAAAATACAAAAAATAATTAAAATTAAAAAAGAAAAACATCAAGACATATCTAACAAAAAAATAAGCATATGGACCCGAAAATAGTAACTAGAGTGCAAACACAAACGAAGAAAAACTTGCACAAAGTTTGTATGGAAAGAGCTTGCCCACACCTTAAGAAGACATCATTCAGTCTTATTTTAAGAAGACATTAGTGCTATTTTTTTAGCTGAATCCTTACATGCAGGCATTTAAATTGTCTTGCAACTTATCAGCTTAAGGGAGGTATTCCACTTATCCAATATCTTTGTCCAGTATACATTTGATCAAACTCCCGACATATGATCAAAGATTCTGATGACAGTTAAATCAATCTAAAGTGGCTCCAAACGGTTCGTGTAATATAACACACGGCAGCTGTCCGTTTAAAAAAAAAAAGATATTGGATGAGTGGAATGGGCCTCCGTCAAAGAACTTTGATCAAATATGTGACAAAGATATTGGACGAGTGGAATACCACCCTATCTCTTACATATGATGGGAACGCATTTTACACATACCTAAACTGTTAACTAATCTCAGGAGACACCTACTTTTTAACCGACTTCAAAATAGGTGGTTCTCAATTTGACTATACTTTTTTGTTTGTTACCTCAGAACTTTCGACTCGGTGAACCGATTATGATGATTCTTTTTTTTATTTGAAAGCTGGTGGTTTTTTATTTGACCGTATTACAACAAATTAGTGATACGTCACTGTGACTTGAAGAGTTACTTTTTCTCAGTCTATTTCGTTCCGACACGGGCGTGAGCCGCTCACTCACCAGCTCGATGCAGCGCGGACGCTTGTCAGTCTTGAGCAGCAGCACTAGCTCTATGTCCGTGAGCATCTCCCACTCGTCCGCTGTGAAACTCGCCTCTCGCTCTAACACCGCCACGAACGACGAGGGGTCTTCCTCTTCCACTGTGAACAAGTCAATATTTAATCATCATCATATCAGCCGAAGGACGTCCACTTCTGGACATAGGCCTTCCCCAAAGAGTGCCACAATGACCAACTTGCGCCACCCGCATCTACCGGACTCCTGTGACCTTTACCAGGTCATCAGTTCACCTTGTGGGGGGCCTACCCACGCTATGTGCTACATTGCTGCGCCTTGCACCCATTATTCCAATAAATCAGCGTGTTACCGACCAGCGTTTGTTTTACTCGTCATCTCCGTCCGTACTTACCAAAATATATAGCATCGTGTAACTACACGGATAGTAAACCATCAAAATACCGTAAAAACTGTAAATTATTACCCCCTTATTCATAAAACTCAATAAACCTCTGTTAATTAAAAAGTTGTTTTGTCCCTTTCTCACAAACATAAATGTCAAAGTGACAGATAAGGACAAACAAACTTTAGCGGCTTGTTAACTAATAGAGGCTTGATGGACGTTTATGAATAAGGGGGTTAAAATTTAACAAAACGTTCTGGTCGTCAGTTAAGGGTTAACAGGAACTCGTCAGAAAATCCCTTTTTACAAGCTTTTATTTACTTTCACCTGTCCCGTTGTCTGCCGGTCTGTAATCAAATCTGGCAAGTTAAATTTGATCCACTTCCCGGTTTCCGATTGAGCTGAAATTTTGCATGCATGTATAAATCGGATGACAATGCAATATGATTCTGGAAAAAAGTACAGTCTGCAATAAAATCTTGTACCAAAAATGAAATTTTTGATCAAATACTTGGTGGTAGGTGTACCTCTCTCGTCGGCGGCGTCGTCGGCGCGCGGCGGGGCGGCGGCGCGCGCGCGGTCCATGACGGCGCTGGCGAGCAGCAGCGCGAGGTCGTCGCAGTGGCCCGCGCACACCATGCGCTGCAGCCGCGTCACCAGCACCACGCCGTGCTCCGTGATCAGCCATTCTAACACTGGAACATAACAATACTACATTACTATACAGGCCGGGAAACGATGGGTTGCAGGACAAGGGATAGGGATGCGCGGCCTGCAGCCAAACGTTTCTCGCCGAGATTTGTATAGTTTAGTGCCTTTCTCAAACATATGCAATGAAATAAAAAAATACACCACTGTTAAACAAATTAACAAACGCCATGTTTGACATTAAAATTAAAAAAAAATGTCCCGGCTTAGGCCTTCAATTTTGTATGAAATTCCTTTACAGTTCTTCCGAGTTGTTCCGCCATGCAACGTGATACTTTGAAGCCTGTTATAACGCACGTAATGACGAAATTTCATTGCATGTTTGAGAAATAGTTATTTGTTTAACAAGAGAGCAAAGTAGATTTTTGCTGCGAGTGATGTTGAATCTGTACAACTTACCCTGCTGGTCAGTGACTGGCTCGCTATCAGGATTGATCAAACTCTTCAGCACCGGGTTGTCCCAGGGATTTTCCACTGCCTTGCGGAACCAGGCGGCCCGCTGGAGCAACAGCTTCTCCCAGGGATACTGTTCGCGACCTGTCGCCGCCGCCGTCGCTTCTGCGACCAGCTCGTCGATCGCGTTTGTGAGCCGTGCTTGCTCATTTTTGCTTTTAGCCCATTTTGACTGTGAACAAAAATGTTGTGGTTTGATTTATTAGCACCATCTATACATATAATAAAGCTGAAGAGGGTCGAAAGTCTGTACATGGAAGATATTCGAAAAAAAGTTGGCTGGGGATACTTAGAATCAATAACAGATCACATTCCAACAGTTTTTAGAATTTTTGTCTGTCTGTTTATCTGTTTGTCTGTTTATATGAACGCGCATCACGTGAAAACGGCTGAACGGATTTTGATGAAAACTTTACTAATCTGTCGAGTAAATACCCGGTCAGGTTTTAGGCTACAAAAATTGTGCAGATTTCGGTTAAAAGGGGGTAAAAAGAGGGGTTGAATTTTGTATGGGAACTCCTATTATCCATGAGTTACAGGTATGAAAATTGGTAAGCATATACTTGACGATAAAGGAAAAACATCCTCGTTCAAAATTTGTGAAATCTTAAGATAGAATCTAAAAAACAAAGTAAACGCAAGCGCTGCGCCGGGACGCTGTGTAGTGTGCGAACGTGTGCGTGCCAGCCGCCATGGTCTCTTCAAAATTTGAAAACTATTAGCGTTCAGTCCTTTAACTATTAACCACTGACGTACGAATGAGGTACGCCGCGTAAACTGTTATTCGCTCATATTTTTTTTTCTGGTGGGTAGTCTTTAATGCCGATTTTTCCTAGCATGCACTGACGCGACCAAAACAGATAAGAACGAGCGTGTACGATATTTCTATATAGTTAAATTTATGTTCTTGACGTATGTGCTTCATATGGTCAGTGTTACTTTTTTAACACGATTAACAATTAAAGTTTTGTCGATAAAATCAACGGCGCGAGTATGACCTTACGAAAAAGACAAAAAGTTGAAATTATTAAATAAAATGCAGATCAGGCCAGAGAATCGTGGCTCAGATGATTCTTCGGCAGATAAAAACGATTACATTTCGTCTAACCGAAGCGATTCTTCTGGTGAAGAAGCCGGAGTCGAAGCTGCCGTTAAAAATTCATTGTGACAGATTTTCGAGAATAAATGTTTATAATTCTATTAAAATCATTCTTTTTACGTCTATAAATAATCACATTATTGATTTTTTGCAGATTTTTTATATTTGGGATGCTCTCGCTCTGTTTGGATGCTCGACCTTCAGCCTCACGTGCCTTACCTCTCAGAGAGATAGAGTCCGCTGCCGGCAATTCGATTTATATGTTGAGAATAACAGTGGCTGCCGTGCAATAATCTTACCTTTGTGGAGGTCGCCGAGTGTTGACCAGACTAGTTGTATATCAGAATGGCAGAGCGATAACTTAATATCAAGAGTTGTAAATAGACCTGCAGTGCAGTGTTGATCGTGTGTCGCTGCAACCAGCTGAGCAGATGCAGGCCGGGTGTCCGAAGTCGCAGAGTGGCTAGATGGGACGCGTTGTATATCAAGATGGCGGTATGAGAGAACTATAACGTTGGAACGTAAATATCATAACATCGACAACGCAAGCGGACGTTGTATTGACAGCCTTCCGTGTAAGACTAAATAGCCGAATGGAATTCGTGCTATAACGGCCTCGGGTGTTTCAAGTTCATAGAGTGCTGATAAGACTTTAGGTGCACGCTTTGTATGCCATCAAGGCTGTGTGACTATATTCACCTGCAGTACAGTACCGGTGCGGTACAGTGTTGGCTGTGTTTCGCAGCAGCTAGCTGAGCAGATGCGGATGTTTGGAGGTCGCAGTGATGTTAGACTAGACGGGACGCGTTGTATGTCAGGGCGGCTGTCTAAGTACATTCACCTGCAATACAGTGTTGGCTGTGTCGCTGCAGCCAGCTGAGCAGATGCGGATGTGTGGAGGTCGCAGTGCTGTTAGACTAGACGGGACGCGTTGTATGTCAGGGCGGCTGTCTAAGTATATTCACCTGCAATACAGTGTTGGCTGTGTCGCTGCAGCCAGCTGAGCAGATGCGGATGTGTGGAGGTCGCAGTGCTGTTAGACTCGACGGGACGCGTTGTATGTCAGGGCGGCTGTCTAAGTACATTCACCTGCAATACAGTGTTGGCTGTGTCGCTGCAGCCAGCTGAGCAGATGCGGATGTGTGGAGGTCGCAGTGCTGTTAGACTAGACGGGACGCGTTGTATGTCAGGGCGGCAGTCTAAATATATTCACCTGCAATACAGTGTTGGATGTGTGTCGCTGCAGCCAGCTGAGCAGATGCGGATGTGTGGAGGTCGCAGTGATGTTAGACTAGACGGGACGCGTTGTATGTCAGGGCGGCTGTCTAAGTACATTCACCTGCAATACAGTGTTGGCTGTGTCGCTGCAGCCAGCTGAGCAGATGCGGATGTGTGGAGGTCGCAGTGCTGTTAGACTAGACGGGACGCGTTGTATGTCAGGGCGGCTGTCTAAGTATATTCACCTGCAATACAGTGTTGGCTGTGTCGCTGCAGCCAGCTGAGCAGATGCGGATGTGTGGAGGTCGCAGTGCTGTTAGACTAGACGGGACGCGTTGTATGTCAGGGCGGCTGTCTAAGTATATTCACCTGCAATACAGTGTTGGCTGTGTCGCTGCAGCCAGCTGAGCAGATGCGGATGTGTGGAGGTCGCAGTGCTGTTAGACTCGACGGGACGCGTTGTATGTCAGGGCGGCTGTCTAAGTACATTCACCTGCAATACAGTGTTGGCTGTGTCGCTGCAGCCAGCTGAGCAGATGCGGATGTGTGGAGGTCGCAGTGCTGTTAGACTAGACGGGACGCGTTGTATGTCAGGGCGGCCGTCTAAGTATATTCACCTGCAATACAGTGTTGGCTGTGTGTCGCTGCAGCCAGCTGAGCAGATGCGGATGTGTGGAGGTCGCAGAATGCTGGTAAAGGCTGTAGACGCGGCGCCACGCCTCGCACACGTGCGCTGTGCGCTCCTCGAGCGAGCCGCCGCCGCTTAGGGCCTTCTCCAGCGACTGGATAAAAAAATGATTTTCGTTTAATCATTTTTATAATAGTGTGCTTGGCAGATTTAATTAATGATTATCAAACATTGTTAAATTAATAGTATATAATTCCGGCACATGGTAACTAGTTAGATTTCAACGATAATGATTACATAATCATCATATCAGCCGAAGGATGTCCACTGCTGGACATTATTGTTTTAATAACTTTAAGCCTTATTACCTTATTAGCACAGGCGATTTAACGACATACATTTACTTGAAAAATCATCTTTGAGTCTTTTTAATCTGGCACAGAATGGATTGTGTTTGTCAACAACAAACTTCCTTTGTAAGATATATTTGGTAGCTGCAATTGATCCTGATTAAGGGTAAAGTTTTCTTTATTTGTGAGCCAAATGATCGAATCGATGCCATGTTGCCAGTGACGTCCTGGCGTCATACCGATTGTTGAGACACATTTTTTTTGAAGAGACACGCAAATAGGTTAGTTTAATTTATAGCAGTATGACGTCACACAACCACTGGATCCAGTAGTGTTTTAACGCGAAATTTAAAAAAATATATGGACTGTTAAGTGCGCGTTTTGTTGAAAGTCTGTAATTGTCACTGGTGATATTGTCACTGTCCGACGTAGGTGTCATATCATCATCAGTGACCGTGATGATGAAAGGCTTCGTCAGGTACAAATAGGGTTACCAGATGTCGCCTTCGCGCCAATTTTTCAGGACGTCTCGATTTTCAGCGTTGATAATTGGCCATTAGATATTTTGTATTTAATGTTAAAGTATAGTTTATACCCAAGTCTTTAATTTATGACGTTCCTTTGGTTTCTTCGTATAGTTGATTGTTTCGTATTACTATTTTATTACAAATAAAACGTTCCCTATGATTAAATCCAATTTAATCTGTATGACAATTATAAGTACGTTCAGTCGTTTTTGCGTGATTGAGTAACAAAAATATAACGTTCAAACTTCGACATTTACATTCGTATAAGTAGGATTTAACACACCTACGCGAGTTGAACCCACGGAGTGTATCTATGACAACGATATTTTTAGCTCCTACAGAAAACCCTACAGGGAAATCAAACAGTCAAATAATACAGTCCTTTGGCACTCCAGGTTTAGTATAGTATTGTAAACAACTTTCAGTACAGTAATTAAACCGCTCGCTCTGCTCCCTGGGGGGCATTTGAGCCTGATAGGAATCGTAAATATTTTTGTGAAACATGGTATCACACCTATTATAAATGTAAAAGAGTTTTAACCAGCTTAGAAAAGTTGAAAAACCCCCGGCATTTTCATTTCTAAGTTCAATATCACAAAACGGCTGAATCGATTTTGATAAAACATGTCTATGAACCATCGCTAAAAAACTAGCTCTCAAATGAAAATAAAACGCACTCAAATCGGTTCATGCGTTCAAGAGCTACGCTGCCATAGACATACACACATATACACATGTTATACTTATAAAACTCCTCTTAATTGCGTTGCGTCGGGGGTTGACAACAGCTAAAAAGACTCAATGGTAAAAGAATAGCAGGGTTCAACTTTTAACTTAACAAAACATATCTCCCATCTACTTTTAGCATCAATACCTTAACCCTTTTCCAGACGTAGTACGTTTCATCGACCACATACGTGTCAATAGAATTTCAATCCTAGTTCTCTGATTTAAGGCTCAAATTACATTGCATTTTCGTAAAAAGTGACTCGTCTTGACTTGAAATGAATCACCATAAGTACCATAACGTAACTATTTTGAGTATATATCTTGTTTTTTGTAAAGCCTTCTAGATTGGCGCAGCCTGGAAAAGGGTTAATACTTATCTAATATAATAGACAGCACGTTATGTTGATAAAATTAATAATGGCGAAGTATTTGGCTAAAAATAATGATACATAAATCATACTCTTCTCATCACATCGTGTCATAAAATACTTGGCACATGTCCAAAACATATTGTTGCCAAACAAATAATGATACACTTCACGTGTGTAAACAAAAATCGATTTATTTAATGAGCGCTTGCAATAATTTTAATATATTTTATTATACTGGCCAAACGAGCGCCTCCGTTTCAGCTTGGGCAAAAATGCTTTCGAATGTGTGCGGCGGATGTCCAGCTGTTCTCCTCTCTACAAGTTGCATTTCTCAACCGATTCTCGTTAATTTGAGGTCGATTTTGTAAGGCCCCAAACTTTCACGATTATCATATTCCATAAGATAAAGATAAATTATTTCTAAAAACATGAGTAAAAGTACATAAAGCTGTCATTGATCAAAATAAGTCCTTCATGTTTTGCCATTCGGCGTACAAATTTCGATTTATGTATGTAAGTATGCTACATTAAATTTACAACAAAGGGTCCATGATTAGTTTATGCAGTCGAGGAATTTGAATGTTTGTCACTTTTCGACTCTATTTCATTGGAATAGAGTCCACAAGTGACAAACATTCAAATTCCTTGACTGTACAAATTTATGTAGCTATTTCCACCATAGTAGCCTCAGTCAGGTGATATGATATTAAGTAAATACCATGAGATCGTTTTCTAAACACGCACGTTTATATTCAAACTAGCTGTTGCCCACGACTTTGTCCGCGTCTTCGCTCCTATTGGTCGCAGCGTGATGTTATATACCCTAAAGCCTTCCTCGATAAATGGACTATCCAACACAAATCAATTCGAACCAGTAGTTCCTGAGATTAGCGCGTTCAAACAAACTCTTCAGCTTTATAATATTAGTATAGATTAAACCAAAACGTTTTAAGGGTACATACAATACGATACTCTTTATTGCACATAATGACATAAAGTAGACGCAAACAACAGGGGTCTTGGTCTTATCGCTAGGATCGATCTGTTCCAGACAACTGTTAACGTGGCTAGTCTGAGTGTACGTTGTTTAATATCCAGCGGGGTTTTCTCCGTCTTATCACTGTAGACACAGGTCATGACCTGAGTTGATATAAGACAAGGTCAAGTACTTACATTTATAAAAATGTGAAGAGGTACCCCATCTGCTAAGAGCACGATGCATCTAAATAGTTTGGCCTCTCCCTTAATGCCCCATCAGTCGAATATACCTCAAGATTTTCGTTACACAGCAAACAAACAATTTTTATTTGTTTAGTTTTAGATTTACAACCAGATCCTCCCCCAAGCAAAATTCTCAGACCAACAAATCTTCTCGTGCGTAATAGTAATAAGTCAAGGAAAAACTCGATATTGGCAAATACACCTTGCTAGAAGAAGCAAGGAGTAGAAGTAAATAAGAAATAAGCTGCAGAGCTTAGCACATAGACGCAAAGTAGCATGTCTGTGCGTTTTCAACAAACTGTACTTGGGTGAGTGTGCTCAGGAGCTCCATGAGCTCATACCGCCTTCCCCCTTCTTCCTTCGGAAATCCAGACGTACGGCTGGCTACCATCCTTACCTGGTCGAAATTCCTCTAATTCGAACCAAGAACTTTGCATCTTCTTTTATAATGCGCACTTCTAAGGTTTGGAATTCTCTGCCGGCGTCTGTATTTCCGAGTTCATATAACCTAGACCTTTTTAAGGCACGAGTGAATAGGCATCATCTGGGTGAGCTCGCTTCATCGTCGGCCTCATCTTTGCCCCCCGGCTAGATGCTGGCAATCCCATTTTTAATAAAAAAAGAGAGGCCATATATCTAAAAAAAAAAAAAAAAAAAAAAACAATCAAATCTTTCCTCTTTAAGATGTGACGTAAGTTACTATTACAATTTTTAACCTCCGACGCAACGCAATATCTGTGTCTATCTGTGCCCTGTGGCACTGGCAGCTCTTGAGTGGATGGACTGATTTGATTGTGGTTTTATTTTTAAATTTGAAAGCATTCATTCTAGCTGTGGTTCTTAGACATGTCTTTAACCCCCGACGCGAAACGCAAAAGAGGGCTGTTATAAGATGTGTGTCTGTAGCATCATAGCACTTAAACGGATGAACCGATTGAATGTGGTTATTGAATTTTAAACAACGTTTTCCAGCAGTGGTTCTTAGACTTGTTTTATCAAAATCGGTTTAGCCGTTTCTGAGATATTGTACTCTGAAATAAAAAATCCCAACAAAAACATAAATGTGTAAATGGCAGACAAGTTCAATATGCGATGTGTGGTGGTCGTCTTCACCGACAATAGAATTGAGATCTAAATGGGTGCCAAGATCCATAGATTATCTGAAAAAGTTCCAAGTCTGGCACTAGATTGATTACAGTATTGCGGCTTAGTGCATTTTAAGCTTTAACTTGGCAGTTTTCTTAAATATCTAACAGCTTTCATGGTATTGTAACATAGTGCATAGAAAACTGCAAAGTGAAGGCTCAAAATGCATTAAGCTGCAATAAATTAGTTTTACTGTAAACAATCTAGTGCCAGACTTGGAACTTTTTCAGATAATCTACAGAAGGTTTCTGCCCTTAACAATAAAGTTGGGTTCACATATTTTTCACTTTTTCCATGCACAGTATGTTTTCGAGTTTGGCTGTATGGTAAAGTGAAAAATATGTTACCAATTTTACACCCATATTATTCCATTGTAATAAATTTAAAGTGTATGTGGGCATCTATAACATATTTATATAAGTATAACCATTGAAAGTATTTAAATTATATTTTCAGTATATTTGCATATATCACTAAGTGTAGAAGATATCTGAACCAAAAATATGTGATGTAAGATTATTAGCAATGTAAAACGAAACTTGCATAAAATAGCTGTGATTTGAAATTTCCCATGCCATGTGCAAAGTTTAGCACTACTTCATTTTGCACCTTATTAGTTTATAAATAAGACATAATTTAAAATTATGACAAGCTACTTTAATGACTCATGAAATTGTTTGAATAGGAATTATGTGTTGTTATGATTACTTCTTATCTGAACCTCACTTGGTAGTTATGATATCTATAGCACAGAATACTAACATTATTGTCATAATGTTTTTACTTCTGTGCATGTCTATAGTGCACTACTGTTTAATTATTTTAATAAATGAATGCCTTTAAGTTCTCTTTTTGTACACTTCAGATTTTGTTAGTATTATGTTAGTGGATATAGATTAATTTAATAAGGAATATAATTAAGTGTTTATCAAAAATACTAACTTGCACCCTAAATTGCATACCAAAAAACATGTGAACAAATCAGCATTTTTTAAGTTGTTAGTAGTAGGTTGTCTTGTTTTACTCTGGGCAGTAATTTATAGATAAAAAAAAACCGGCCAAGAGCGTGTCGGGCCACGCTCAGTGTAGGGTTCCGTAGTTTTCCGTCCGTCACATTAAGTTGACATATTAAGTACAGAAACACAAAACCCTAAAAAGCACGTCATTTCATTGTGATTTTGTAGAAATGACAGGTACAATAAACACCTGTTTATACGGTTAAGTTACAAACTTAGTTCAGAAATTATTTTTGTAATTTTTTCAAAAACTATTCAACCTATCAAGTTCAAAATAATTTTCCTACAAAGTTTTTATAAAGTTCTACTTTTGAGATTTTTTTCATATTTTTAAAACTTATGGTTCAAAAGTTAGAGGGTTATCAAAAAATGATTTTAGTAAACCCCTATTTATTTTTAAATACCTATCTAACAATATATCACACGTTAGGGTTAAAATGAAAAAAAAAAAACACTCCCCACTTTACGTATAGGGGAGGTACCCTAATAAAATATTTTTTTCCACTTTTTATTTTACCACTTTGTCGGCGTAATTGATATACATATTAGTACCAAATTTCAGCTTTCTAGTGCTAACGGTCACTGAGATTATCCGCGGACGGACGGACAGACGGACGGACGGACAGACATGGCGAAACTATAAGGGTTCCTAGTTGACTACGGAACCCTAAAAACGAGTATTGCGAAGACAGTTAAGTTCTTGATAGTATAAATTCACAATTTTTACCATTGGCACGTAATACTTTATTTCAACTCTCAAGGTCCTCAAAGTGAAAAACTTTTTCATTCTGCAACTGTAGTAGCATCAAAAATGCTGAAGATAACTGAACGCTTGTGATCTTTTTTTTATGACAGGAGGCAAACCAGCAGATCAGTAGCGGCGCCCATGGACACTCGCAACACCAGAGGGGTTGTAAGTGTGTTGCAGGCCTTTAAGATGGGAGTATGCTCTTTGAATGTTTTTGATCCTTATTGCAAATTATTATTATTATAATATAACCTTTAACAAACTAGACTAGGTATTAGTGTATATTATAATTTATAATATTCTATGGTACATTTGTCCCTTCCAGTGATCTCCAGTAAAGTCGGTCTTAAGCTGATCTCTGCAATTTGCTTGATGTCATCGTGCCATCTTTGGTTTCGTCTACCTCACTTTCTAGGTCCATCTCTTGGGTGCCAATCTAGTAAGTCTTTGGGCCATATTGCAAATAGATAAGGTATATTAATGGTAAGTTGTGTCACTGTTTGTATGTTATAAATAGACCCCGCTATCGGCGGTGCAAATCGGTAGCTGTCAATTTCTTAAGGATGGGTAAAAATTATTTTGAAATACTAGGTATGTCGATAATTATAGCTTTATGTCGATAATTTTTCTTTACCATAATCATCGGAGTCAAAGACTTCAAATAAACGTGTTTATTTTATACAAAAGGACTACAAAGTAAATATTATGTTTGTTAAATATTTTTAATTTATATAAATAATAATCTTCAATTATTCATCATTACTAACAAATTATCGTTATCTTCATATCATGAACCATTTACAAATTAATAAAAAAATGAAGTATAATATAAATCTCACTTTTATTTCCACCAAAAGGGATATATCATATTCTTAATGAACAATCAGTTTTTTCTCAGTAGCTTTCTCTTGAGTAATCTAGTAAAGTAACAATGAATGTATTCAACAATAAACCCAATATAACTTAGCCATATTCATTTTTAGAAATATTTGCATCATAATATATTACCAACATTTTTTTTAAGTTAAAGGGCGCGAGACTTCGTCGTCTGTTGCTAAAAATCAATGTTAAGAAGGAAAATTACTTTTCAACTTCAACAGAAGTAATAGGCAAAAATTTACATTTGGCGTAATTTTGTACCCTATTCTTATTTAAATCTGGAATTACGACACTTTTGCCCTCCAACAAACTTGTATAGTTGTGAATCCAGGATTATTATGTATCACTTTTCGCATTTTTAATTAATTAAATTTTCCTGTTTGATGCAAACGTAATAGTGAAAGATTTTTTTAACTTCGAGTATTACATCTATGGATTCCCTTAAACAAAGTTATTAAATTACAATAACAAAGTCTTGCTTCGTTATTGAAATAGCTAAAATACTAAATACAAAAAATTGTATACATATAAAATTAATTGTTTAGAAAAAACAAGAGAATTGATATCGACATCATAAATATTTTACCCGCCCCTAAGAACTTGACAGCTACCAATTTGCACCACCGATAGCGGGTCTAGTTATAAAAGACTGTGACTCGGATTGTTTTTATGGTGCTTTAGGTAGATAACTAACTACATTGAATTCACAAGGGACCACTACAATAATATTTACTTACATCCTAAAGTTGTTACAAGCTAAGGTACAGATTTTTAATTCATGAAGATGAGTTCACTCCTACCAAACCAGTATTAGAAAAACATTGAATTCCTGGCACAGATCAACATTACATATTTTCTTTAATTTTAATCTGTAAAATATTTCCGCTTTTTCTTTAACAGTAAATATGCATCTATGAGCCATATTCACAACTTAAAGATACATAGTTAACATTTAAAGACAACTGACAATGTATGAAAATTATTATAAACAGGGGTCACAATTGCTGACATTCTGCAGATGTAAACAAAAGATAATAAACCTCTTCAGTTGTTTAAAAAAAACTCCATTGAGTTACAAGTCTCATTGCTTTTGGCAGAGTCAGGTTGTTTAATCAGATTTCTAGGAATTCTTTGATTATGACTCAAGGTTAACTGCATCCAAAATAAGTGTTTCAACCAAAGTAACTACTACTACCAAGTGAATTTTCATATAAAGTGTGCACTAAATTCAAGGGACTTAGGTGTAGTGCTGCTTTAGTAGCTTATCACTTTGTTTAGCATTTTTTTTTTGTAAAAATAGGATGGTTTAAATAATTCTAATTATTAATTATGTACTATGTAGTCAATATGGATGCCCGACATTCAAAATAAACAATTTCATTTTGTCCCTAGTCCGTCCTGATGTGTCAGTCCTTCATACTCAAGTCCTCATAAATATGAACTTGAACGTGTGCATAAACCAGGGAACAGACCACATTTTTTTTATTGTTAGCGCTATAATTTAGTATGTTGATGACTACATGCAAAATAAACTGCCTCATACAAACTGTTCTTGCGCTCTAAGTGAACACTATGGAGCACAAAGTATTGTTCATACTTTTGGCCTAAACATTTCTGTGATTATTTGGTAAACACTGTGTATCATTTTTTATGGAAGAGTTCAATCATTTTGTCTAACATCAATACAGTAAATAAGAAGATGCATTGTGGGTCAACATAACAATGTAATATATGGAGCCATAAAATACTAGCCATGTACACAGTAACCGGCGTAATAGTTGTCACATGGAATGAAGAACTACGTGACTCCACGCTATAGTGCCATGGCTGTCAAGAAAATGATTCACACTATCAAAAATAAGGATTGGTACTGATATTTTACCGAAATTAACACCAAATACAAAGTTAAATTGTCGATGCTGATACTGATCATAAAAATAATTAGAATTACGATGTTATCTCCTAACAATTACGTGAATTCTGAAGACCCCATCGGAGGTCCCAAAGGACGTTTAACATAGAAAACATCTTGCTGAAATTAACATCCGAGTGAAAAAGTCGTGTTATGATAATTACTCATACGTACAAAGGGGTATTTCGTCAGAATTGAAGAGCAATCCATCAAAATATATGAAAACAAGAGTTGGAAATAGACAAATATGGCGGCCGTAAAGCGAACTTTACTTGAACGGCGTCGCATTATCCAGACTGATTATGACGAATATAAGAATAAAACTTACCGTATAAAGTTCAATGTAATATGATTTGCTTTTGTGGCCACTTGGTTGATTACTTTTCACGTCTTTTCCATCATTTGTAGAAGTCATTTCTCAGGAAAATATCGCGGGGAGACATTTATGCGCTTGTGTTTTCCGTGGAGCTGTCAAAGTCAGTGTTGCAAGTAGCAATGCTAAAAACAATTCAGAAAAGTAGCGTTCATAATACTTGTAATTGGTAAAAATACAACATGTAATTGGTTTATGTTAAACTTCTTTTAACAATAATCCTAACTATGGAATAATTACATTTTACATGATTATATATTTCACTTTAGTCGATTTTGATTATCATCTCTAAAACAAAATTAAGTTTAGACCACTGATAGGGAAACCGAATCAGTTTGTCAATGGATTTTTATATTGAAATTTCATTATGTTGGCTATACTTCAGTACAAAGCAAAGCTGTCTGTCGCAGAAATTACAGCTTTTTTCTTTAAATCAATCTAATTTTTTAGTGCTAAAATGTGAATTAAACTATACATGAACACTTGAATCATGTATATGTCGAGTTCATGGTATTTTTCTGCTGTATTTGTTAATTTTTACTGAGTAGAACTGCTCTAATTGGATCTGTCAAAGTGTAGAAGTTTGTGGCGAACACAATAAATTAATGCTCTATCATTCCATCTGATGGAGTATTTTGTCTCGTTATAGTAACTCTCACCGCTTAATTAACATCCAGATAGTTTCCTGACGCGCATACGTAGTTAAACAGTAGGGCGTGTGTGTACGATACACCACACATCTGGTGCTCATTCGGCACAACATTTTCACGCATTCTGGTATTTCTAGTTTATTTTGCCGACGTTTCTATCACGGATAACTATGAATACTTATTAATTATTGACGAAATCTAACGGCCCCTACATTTTTATCAGTAAATAAGCATTTTTCACGTCTTATCTTTTTATTTACATATCTGCAGCCTTCCATATAAATATTTGAGATATTTTCAATTAATAGTGTTGTGATGAGTGTTCCGAGTTATTTAAATCATTGCTTCCACTATAATTTTGAGTGATAAAGCAGTAAAATGGCAAAGAAGTCGGAGAATACTGGTGGGAAGCTGATTACAGTATCAGTGGTTGGACTTTCCGGTAAGTACTAAAACGACACTAATTATATTATTCATTTGACAAGTCTTAGTAGGTTTGAATAAAGCTAAAAAAATAAAATGTGTACTGAAAAATAAAATAAGATATACAATAATAAAACACTAGCGGGGCAATTAAAAAAAACATGTAAACAATTAATTGTACATTTACATAATAACAGGTTAGAGATACCATCAAAACAGATGATTCTAAGTAAAATATGAACTAAAGTAGTCGGAAGTATTCAAAATATCCGATTTAAAAAACCGCCATTGGGTTTTGAACCTTGCTTGTTGCTTTGATAAGAGGTCTAAAGCAAATCATCATAAGTTAAAAAATGAAGGCATGACACATGAATCCAATTATTAAAATATCCACATTTTGACACTAAATAACAGCTAGGACTAGCGACTTTTTAAATCTCTCCGATGGTAGGTAACAAAATTATTACACAGTGGAAGTACCTACATAGGGTGAAGTGCTCAAAATCATCTACCCAAGATGTTGCCCTTTGAAACACAGCAAGTTCTGCTGCACTTTCATCACTTAATTATTTCATTGAATAAAAATATATATTGTTAGTCAACCACAACTAATCTACTAAATATGTTTACATCTGAAACATTACTGTTTACATAACGTCAGACTTCCAGGACATACATATATCAGCTTTTGGAACACATGCTACATATTTCTGCTGTTGACTGCACTTTCATCACATCCTTTCTCTAATTTATAAAATATGTTTACATTTCAAACAACAGCCTTAGACATATAAAAATCATGAATAATAAAAACAGAGGCCTGTTATCTTATAACCTTGAACTAAACCTGTTCTCATATATGAATCACTAGCAATTATGTATGTAAACATAGACATATGATATGAGTATCATTGTATCCTGTTTTTATTGTGTTATCTGTTTCATCTGATAAAATAAGATGGTATATTAATATCTCATAATGAAAGAAAATCTCTTATCTCAAGTGTGTGCTATTTTAATAGTACATTACGATACAAGTGCAGAGGATAGGAAATTCGCAACGAGTGGTGATAAATTGAAACACAACCAAAGGGAGTGTTTTAAATCGACACGAGTTGTGAATTACCTGTTCGCACGTGTAGCGAACAACGTTTTACAGTACCTATGGCTCTTTAAAGTTTCGACATATGCACGTAATCTGCTGATTACCGCACTCAGGCCGTAAAGTAGCACCATGTGTAATGTAAAAACTATAAAGAGATTATTTGCATAATAATAATAATAATAAATATACTTTATTGCGCACTACAAAGTGAGAACAGTATAAACAAAAACCTCAGACTAGTACAATGCAACAACAGGCGGTCTTATCGCTTATGAGCGATATCTTCCAGACAACCTTTGGGTAGCAGGAAATTCATAACTCACAACAGTTTACCGGTAGTGCAGAAATTGAAAAGAGTGCTTTGAAGACACATTCATCAATACTATAAAGAAATAGATAAATAATAACAATGATAGCATAATAAATAGACTATACTAACAGTGTAAGAAACGAATACAACACATAAATATATACATATACAATAAGTATATAATTTACACATGCAAAAAGTAATCAAGGGAGCGACAAGAGATGCATTTTCAGAATATTTTTAAAGACGGGAAGTGACTTCGCACACCTTAAATCCAACGGCAGAGCATTCCAAAGACGAACAGCACGAAAGGTAAATGACTTGTTGTAGAATTTTGAGGAGGCATAAATATTTTTACAGAAGTTGGTTCAATCAAAAGGAAGTAACCTGAACCTGTCTTTATTAAATTAGAAAAAATCATGTTAGTTAATATCAAGTTCTCTAATTATATTTTATGAAATTATCTCTTTGGCAGCCAATAGTTGTACTTAAGTACTAAATTCAGAGGAAAAGTGAATTGCAAAGGAATGCAATAATGTTAGGATTTTAGCTATCTTTATTTTAAATTATGGCTTTATTATATTTAGAATATGGATAGAAGAGAGTGGAAATCTTTAGAGGAGGCCTATGCCAGAAAGCAAGATGACAGTGTTGATGTCTGATAAGTGATACAATATTATGTAGATTAAAACATTTATATGTAACTAAGATGGTCGTTAAATATAGGCTGGACCTATTTATAGGAAATTTGACATGGAAATAAGTGAAGATCTTTTATTCCATAATAAGAAAAAATTAGTGTGATTAAGGTCTAAAACTAGTTTCCTGTGTAAATCACACAATAAAACTATTATTTTCAATGCATCAAAGGAAGCAAACCAAATCAGTAATAATAGCTGAATGGCTGTTGCACTGCCATTGTTGTCCAATCTTATCAACACCTCAGCTTCCTGTGTATTGTGGGAAGGATATGGTGTCTTTCATAACTAAAGATATTGTGTAATTTGATTTACTTGTACTTTATGTAACTGTAATGATTAAATTTTAGGTCAATAACACTTGGCAGACAATTTTATTATGAAGACATTTTCATGATATAAATGATTAAATAATTATTTATTAGTATTGTTTTAACCTATGTATGATTAATGTATTAATGTAATGAGGGTGCTTTTGTCAGTAATTTTGTGAATGGAAAGTATTTTTTCGAAGGGACGTTTTGCGATCTAGACTTAGGACTACTACTAGTAGGACTATTATTCTGTACAAAGCATAAAAGTTCAATATGATATACAAATAAGTTTGATGATCAAGGGTCCTCATTTGGCAGAATGATTGATTCCTTAGAACATTTTAGAAGGAGAGCCATCTTGACTTGGTGCAGGAGGAAATAAGGCGCCATCAATTTTTTATATGGAATCTCGAAAAAATCTTATTGCAACCTATTGTGTGGGGTACCAAATAAAAGGGCTTCATGCGCTGATTCCAAAAATATATAAAAAACTGTTTTCCACAGAATTCGTCGAGAAATGCTATGTGTAGAGGAAAACAGACGAAACGGAGACTTCGTTTGCGCTTCGCGCTCGCTCGGTCAATAAACAATTGAATATCTGGTTTAGTGTACTTTCTCTGATGTACATGACAGTTTTGTTTTATCTCATGTGTTATTGTCAGTCTAAAAGTCTTTAATACCCTTATTTAAAGCACCACAACAGCAGTGTTCATGTAAACACTTTTCCACAGGCACGGAGAAGGACAAGGGTCAGCTGGGAGTGGGCAAGTCGTGTCTGTGTAACAGATTCGTGCGCACCCACGCAGATGACTACAACGTCGATCACATATCCGTGCTCAGTCAGGTATACTACATTGCAAATAAATCATCATCAGATCAGCCGAAGGACGTCCACTGCTGGACATAGGCCTCCCTCAAAGAGTGCCTCAATGACTGATCCTGCGCCACCGGCATCTGGTGGACACCCGCGACCTTTACCAGATCATCAGTCCACCTTGTGGGAGGCCTACCCACACTGCGCCTTCCGGTACGTGGTCGACCCAACGACCACATTATTCTACGTGCTATGTGCGCCCACGGGCACTTAAGTTTAGCGATTCGGAGGGCTATGGGCTATGTATAACGAATAACTTTAGGAGGTGATACACTGGACTATTAGGAAGAGTTTTAAACCCTATGTATTAGTCCAATCTGTGATAGTTTTTTTTTTTAAATCGAGTTTTGCTAAGTTTATTAATTCATCCCTGAAATTTACATGAGAAATTAAGTTTAAAACGAAACTATACAATAAATCAAATTTATATACTTTTAATTAATATCGCACTTTTTTTAATAATTTAAATAATATTAATAGTATATTTGTTTGATTTATTGCATACTTCGTAAGCCGACAACGCCGACTCTGGTGTTGCAAACGTCCATAGTCGACGGTGACCACTTACCATCTGGTGGGTTGTCGGCATGTTTACTACCGACGTAATATAAAAAAATAGCCTATGGAGACTTGCAAAGGGGTCAAAAATACGCATGAATATGTAGAAATTTTATTTGAAGATAGAAATTGTTGCCGATATCTCGTTCTCGTATTTAATATTAATAATTTTCTCCGCAGTCCGACTTCAGCGGTCGCGTAGTCAACAACGACCATTTTCTATACTGGGGCAGCGTACAGAAAGACAATGAAGAACAAGAGTACAGATTTGAGATCGTCGAGCAGACTGAATTTGTTGACGACGCCTGCTTCCAGCCGTTTAAAGGTTTGTTCTCTCTTTATCTTATGAATATGAGGTAAATACGAGAGGGATGAAGCACCTATCACTTCTACTGTCGCAGCTTACAAAAAGACAATGACGACATCCGTCAGAGATCTACAGTCAGCAACAAAAGTAGCCACGCATATGAAGGTGTCAAAAACTCTTATTCCCTTGTGATAAAGACTTTTGAACTTTTCAAGACTTTTAGCTACTTTTGATGCTGACTGTATCTGTGTATATGTCTGTAGTGTCGTAGCTCCCAAACGGATGAACCGATTTTCGTTTAGTTTTTTTGTGTCAGCGTGGTATTCCACTCGTCCAATATCTTTGTCCAATCTTTGATCAAAGTTCTTTGACGGAGGCCCATTCCACTCATCCAATATCTTTGTCCAAGTTTTACTTTTTTTCATGCGTAGCCCAGCCATATTGATTTAACTGTCATCAGAATCTTTGATCAAATTTCGGGGTCCCATCCAAGTAGGATGAAATCATCCAATTTCTTTGATCACATGTATATTGGACAAAGATATTGGATGTGTGGAATACCTCCCATAGATAATTTTATCCCGAGTGTTCTTAGCCATGTTTTATGAAAATCTGTTCAGCCGTTTTTGAGATATCGAGCTTTGAAATGAAAATGTGAAAATGAAATGAAATGAAAATGAAAATGAAAATATTTTTATTAACGACAAGCATTGTTGATACAGTGGTTTAGTTAATTGTTTCTATATTACCTACTTATCTCTAGCATGCAGTACAGAGTGCGGCTTAAAACTAGCAGCGGTTTAATTTTGGTATCCGCACTAGGCGTGCCTGTATCGCGGGGACCAATAACATGTGGTGTGTCAAAATATGATAATGCCGGTTTCCAGACTATAATAATTTTACATGTTTAATCTATATAAGTCAACTGCACCTAAATCTTAAAATAATGCTATAAACTAAATTATAAAATGATGTTTTTTTTTTTTTTAAATTACTTAATATAATATCTCAACTATTTCGAGTTTTAATAATTAATTCTGTCTCTTCATAAGATAGACTGGCTAGCCATTTCTTAACAATTTGTTTGGCTTCACAAACTGAACTATTTTTTATATCACAGTTTTTTGCAACGGTATTGTATACAAAACTAGAAATATGGGGGTCGAAACGTTTAGCAAAGGCTGTACGTACAAGAGGTACTTGTGTTCTGTAAAGTCTTCTGCTTAACATTTTTTTATGATCATCTGTGCCAAGAATTGCTTTATGCTTACCAACGACGACTTTCAGCAGATAGAGCTGACGAACAGTAAGTACATCGCATTTCTTATACAATAAGTTTGTCGAATACCTGAAAGGCTTTTTGAGCATTGTTTTGAGAACAGCACGCTGTGCTCTTTCGGCTTCAATGAATACAGTTTTATTAGCGCTACCCCAACAAGATATGCAGTATGTTAAGAGTGACTGACATAATGCATAATATACTAGTTTGAGTGTATTGAGATCAGCCGCGTTTCTTAACAGTCTCATGACGTAAACTATGCGTCTCACTCTATTTGAAAGTGATGTTACGTGTGATTTGAAATTTAGATTGTGATCGATCATAACACCTAAGTATTTAATTACCTCAGCTTTACAAATAGAATTGCAGGAGCATACATCCTTCTCATCTTTGCACTTGTGGATCTTAATATCGAGCATTTTTTGAGGCGGTGATGATGTTTCAGTTTTACGGAAGCATATAAATTTCGTCTTTTTTACGTTTAGGGTTAGTAAATTTCTTTGGAGCCATTTGGCGACCTCAGACATGCCATTTTCAGCATTTTTGAATGCCTCTTCCCAGTCGCGTCCGCGAAAAATAACCGCAGTATCATCTGCATAGCAGATGGTTTCTGAATTGCTCAAAGGTAAGTTTTGAAGGTCATTCATATACAGAATGAATAAGGTAGGGCCGAGTATGCTCCCTTGCGGCACTCCAAAACTCACTTTCATAGAATTGCTTGAATGTTGACCGACCCTGACTACCTGTCTCCGCTCCGATAGATAACTCCTGAACCACTTCAGAGGTAGGCCTCTGACCCCACAAGCGTTAAGTTTTTTAAGAAGTATTGGAACGGACACTGTGTCAAAGGCCTTAGCCAAATCCAGGAATACTCCAATGCAGGCTTCGTTCTTATCCAGACTGTTTGCTACAGATGTTGTTAGAAGGTGTACAGCCTCATCTGTGGATTTGCCTTTTCTGAAACCTAGTTGACGGGGCGATAACAAATTGTGCCTTTCTAAATAGTTTATCAATCGTTTATTTACAAGTTTCTCTAAAATCTTCGAGAAAGTGCTAAGAAGTGAGATTGGGCGATAGTTTCCTGGGTCGTCTCTAGCACCGCATTTAAATATTGGACAGACTGATGCAAGTTTCCAAATGGAAGGGAAAATTCCAGTGGAAAAACTCAGGTTATAAAGCGTTGCCAGTGGGTCGGCAACAACGTCTTTAATTTCTTTAATGAAAGCGTTGTTGAAGGTGTCCAAACCAGGTGCCTTATGGCTATCAAGTTGCAGAATAATAGACTTCACTTCAAAAGAATCTGTGGGCTGCAAAAAGAATGAACTTAATTTGCCCTTATCCTGTGTAATGTATGAGGTTGCCAGGTCATCTTCACTCATGTTAATTTCCGTTAAAATTTCATTTGCCAAAGATTGTCCAACAGTAGAAAAATACCGATTACATTTGTCTAGAGATTCTGTTTCATTACTTGCTCCTTGTAACAATAGTAACTCCGATGGCTCCTGTTTAGAGGTAGAAAGATGACAAATTCCTTTAATTGTTTTCCAGAACCTCTTCGGATTATCCTTACTGTCTTGAATTTGTTTTTCATCATTTACTTGTTTAATCTTTCTTAGCAAGTTGTTGCAGAAATTTCGATATCTTTTATATGTTATCTGTAGTATTTCATTTTGTGGTTCAGATCTTGCTGCTAAATGAAGACGATCACGATGCTTAATGCAGCGCATAAGACCTGGGGTAATCCAGGGTTTCAAGTTGAAATTAGTGCGACTTAGTCGTACTTTTCGTGTATGTTTGGCAATTATGTTTTCGATGTGTTGCATAAAATCCATCGTTGCATCATTTACGTTTTTCATGGATATATCTGGCCAAGTGGTCGATAAAAAATCTGCTTTAATGGCTTCAATGTCTCGTTTCAAAACTATGCGCTTAAGACGGAAACATTGTTTTTGCTTTAAATTTATCCCCGTCATAACTATATCGTGATCCGTGATATCAGTTTTACAAACCACACCCACAACCTCATTCTTAGACCTAACAAATATGTGATCGAGACACGTTTTCTCTCTAGTGGGCAAAGTAATGGCCGGTAAAAGCCCATATTCTGCCGTAAGACATAAATAATCTTGACATTCGTTGCTAGCGATAATGTCAATATTGATTGTCGGGGGCTTTTCAACTTTTCTAAGTTGTGATATAATTTGTCCATTCCCATGCTTGACTTAAGTAATTGTTATTTGACTGAAGGCTCAGTGTAGCACATCATCTCTGGTGGTAGGTACAGAATAAAATAAAATAAATTAAGAGTCCGCAGGAAGCTCGGTTCTTCATACAAACGTAGTTTCGCTCTCATTTTAATAAGCCATGCTAGAATAACATGAAACTTTGTATACACAATGGGATTCAGCATATCAAGGCCGGAATTTAGTTTCTCTTACTTGTTAAATATAAAATCATATTTAGGGCATAAGTTTTCAAAAACGTTAAGTTTATTTCATAAATTTCTAAAAACTACAATAACAGAAAAATAAAACATTTGAACCTTTATTTCATCTTTATTAATTCTAGACAAGTTTACATACTAAAATCATCCGAATTATGACATACGGAATCAGCAAGAGGACCTGGGTATGTCCTAAAACTACGACCAAGACCACCGGGGGATGGGCAGCAGCATGCCTGAAGTGTGGTGGAGATACTGCGATCGCCAACCCGCATGCCAAGCGTGGTGATTATGGCACATACCCAACGTGAATTTGGGGGAGGTCTCTGTCCAGCAGTGGACGTCCTGTAGCTGATATGGTGGTGGTGGTGGAATCAGCATGATTTGGTTAAGAATTTGAGGATGTAACTTACAGTGACGATGATGTGTATTTAATACTAGCTGTTGCCCGCGACTTCGTCCGTGTCTTCGCTCCTTTTGGTCGAAGCGTGATGTTATATAGCCTAAAGCCTTCCTCGATAAATGGACTATCCAACACAAAAATATTTTTTCAATTCGAACCAGTAGTTCCTGAGATTAGCGCGTTCAAACAAACAAACTCTTCAGCTTTATAATATTAGTATAGATTAATTTTCTGGTGTGCAGTCGGCAAAACGGAGGCGTACGTGAAACGATGCGTGGGCACGAAGCTACAGTCTGCGGAGAAACTTATGTATGTCTGCAAGAACCAGCTTGGGATTGAGAAGGTAAGAAATTGAGGTTATCTTTTTAGATTTATCTTTTTAATTGTACGCACAGCGCTGCCCGCATCTTAAAAAAGGACGTGGGCAGGGATGAAACTATAGCCTATATCCCGAAGTTACCAAAGAATGTAAAATCGGATGAGAAGATTCGCAGACATACTAACTTACGAAACTACATAAAAATTACCTCATAATATTGCACCATCGAAGTCGCAATGCAATCCGGCATGTACCTCGATCATTTTTAACCCCTACCGCGGAAAAGCGGGATGTTATTAAGTTTAACATGTGTATCTGCGTATGCATCTGTGACACCGTAGCTCTTAAACGGATTAATCGATATTAATGCGGGTTTTTTATTTGTAAGCAGGTTTTACAACTATGGTTCTTAGTTATGTTTAATCAAAATCGCTTCAGCCGTTTTTAAGATATTGGACTTTGAAATGAAAATGACGGGGGTATTTTAACTTTTTTTATTTGTCAGATATTTTTTTAATAGATATGTCTACGGGAATCTCCGGCCTCGGAAGATAACATGTTTATACATTTTCAAACACTGTATAATTGCGACTGTTTATTCATTTTATTCGTCTACAAAATATCTTATGCCAGCATTGATTGGTTTGATTTTGTTAATTAAGAGCGGACTCTTAGTAACCTCGGTTCTCCATACAAACGTAGTTTCGCTCTCATTTTAAAATGGGATGCTGGAATCATTTGAAACTTTGTATACACAAAGAAATCCGGTATATCTAGGTCGGCAATTAGTTTCTGTTGCTTGAAATTATAATGGAGAAAAAATACAGCGATATTAAGGTTTGTCATACAGGACCTAAAAGAATCAAAAACTCGCTGTATTTTTTTTCCATTCCAATTTCTAGCAACAGAAACTAATTTCCGACCTAGATGTGGCGGATCCCATTGTGTATATAAAATTTCATGTTATTTCAGCATGGCGATTTAAAATGAGAACGAAACTACGTTTGTATGTAAAATCGAGTTCGGTCGAGCGTACGGGGACTCTTAAGCTTCTAGCTAGAGAAGTAGCGTCACTATTAAAACTAAATCAACATTTATTTACAGGAATACGAGCAGCGGACTTTGCCGGACGGGAAGCTGTCTATAGACGGGTTCCTGTGTGTGTACGATGTCAGTCTCGTGCCGGGGCGAAGTTGGGAGAAGCAGGTATGTTATTCAGGGTCGGCAACGCGCCTGTGACACCACTAAAGTTGCAGGCTGCGGTGACAGGTTACCATCATGTGGGCCGTGCGCTTTTTTGCCGAAGTGTTATAAAAAAAAAGTTGCCAAAGCTGGTATTCCTCGCCTTTCTGCACAATGTCTCCGATTTGGTCATCATCATTAGTTAACATTCCTAATATCTTGATAATTTCGATCCCGGTCACCTGGTGTCAACAAGAGACCAATGCCTTATTCCTTGATTGTTGTATAAATTAAAAACAATACTTTCGACTTTTTTCCGTCCCAATAAGATTAAATTCTTAATTTCCACAGAACGAAGCCCTTGCCACGATTCTCCAAAACATTATCAAGCTGAAAAAACCCGTAGTCCTAGTGACCTCCAAGAATGATGAGGCCTGTGAACAGGGCGTCAGAGAGGCCGAGCGATTGGTCCAAAGGAAAGAGTTCAAAGGATGCATACCTATTGTGGAGACATCGAGTCATGACAATGTCAATGTGGACCAGGCGTTCTTTCTACTGGCTCAGATGGTGGATAAGTGCAAGGCGAGGATTAAGGTAAGATCAACCTTAAGTTGTTTGATATGAAGTCTAGTTTTCAATAGTTGGTGCAAAGAAAAGTGGACCAGGCGGTCAGGGTAGTGGTGGTCTACTGGCTCGGATGATGGATAAATACAATGCGAGGATTATGGTAAGATCAACCTAATGCTGTTAAGATAGTCTACTTTTCAATGGTTGGTGCAAAGGAAGGAGTTCAAGAGATGCATTATTGTGAAGACATCGAGTTATGACAATGTTAATGTGGACCAAGCGTTCTTTCTACTGGCTCAGATGTTGGATAAGTGCAAGGCGAGGATGAAGGTAACATCAACTTTATGTATTTAAGATAAAGTCTACTTTTTATTGGTTAGTGACAAAAAGAAGTTTAAAGGGATGTATATCCGCCGTGGAGAGATCGAGTCATGAGTATGTCAATACGGATGTGAACTAGGCGTTCAGAAAGCTTATGATCAGTCGACATAATCTTTCTACAAATGTAAGGCAAGAGTTAAGGTGAATTGAGCTTCGTATCATTGAAACAAGGTTCATTTTTCAATGGCTGCTAGATACTTTACAATGGTTAAAGATTTTTAATGGTTGGTTATAATGAGTTCAAGAGATGCATCATCGCATAGATGATTTTCCGAAAGAAATACGAATTTCAATAAAATGTAATCTAAAGTAATAATGTAAACAATTTGACGTGTACAATGTATTTATACTTTTACCAATAAAATGATCTGAATCTGAATAAGGCGCGTCCACACTGAGCAAGTAGCCTTGCGCGGCATATGCTTGCCAAGAGTGTAATAGTGGTGGCTTCGAGTGTTCTACAGGTCTAACGCTTAACTGGGTCTGTTCCTGAGGCATGGGAGCGGTACGGGACGGGTGACAAGACTGAAGCCCGACTGAAGTTAGGCGTCGTTTGACGTTCCGTAAACACACCCCTCCCGTACCGCTCCCATACCTCAGGAACAGACTTAGTTATGCTTTAGGCCTGTAGTGTTGATGACAAATATTAATCTATAATTGATAATTATATTTTTCTTAACAGGTTGCCAACTACGCCGAAGCGTTGCGGATAAGGAGAGAGACGTTGGACTTCGTGACGGAGGCTTTCACGCAACTCATCAGGATACACGTCCAGGATCACAAGTAATTACAACCTTATTTCATAAGCAGTGAAGTTTCGTTTTGCCTGAAAATGCAATATATGATCAATATGATCATGGTTTAAGTTTACTTTTTGTGCTGATCTCGTCTTGTCTATGAAAATTAAAACACTTTTTACAAGCTTTTATTACCGACTTCAATAGAAGAAAGGAGGTACTCAGTTCGTCTGCATGTTTGCTTGTTCTTTTTTTATGTATGTATGTTCTCCGATAACTCTTGATCACGTTGGCCGATTTTGATAGTTATTTTTTTGTTCCAATGCATGTACCCCGATATTGGTCCCATATAAAGTTGGTGAAGGTCTGATGATGGGATCTAGGAGGAATCGAGGGAACTCCTCGAATTTGATAGGCACGCATATGCCGATTTCGGTATTTTCTGTTGGTAACCAAGCATTAGCTCACGGAAACCACAAGTTATGGCATAGCGAAGTACAAAATTGGAGTCTGTTTTTTTTTTGTATAAATTATTTAACTTGCACTGTTCATATGTAAGTAAGTAATATGTAAGTTGTCATCAAAATTTGCAATCCATTTTTAAACTACCTATTTGTCGGTATCCGATTGAGTTGAAAATTTGGCATACTTATGTAAGTTCGGTGACAATACAGTATTATGGTACCACCGAGCTGATCTGATGATGCAGACAGAGACAAGATTATGAATTTGAATTATAAAAGCTTGTACCAAAAATGATTTTTTTGACAGTAACTTATTTTGTTTATGTCAAAGGGAGGTATTCCACTCATCCAATATCTTTTTCCAGTATACATTTGGTCAAAGAAATTGGATGATTTCATCCAACTTCGATGGGACCCCGACATTTGATCAAAGATTCTGATGACAGTTAAATCAATATGGCTACGCATGAAAAATAATAAAACTTGGACAAAGATATTGGATGAGTGGAATGGGTCTCCGTCAAAGATTTGACAAAGATATTGGAGGAGTGGAATACCACCCTAACAAATAAAACTGTATTGGGATAACGCTAGGATGATAATAAAGATAAAGATATTTTATTGCAAGAGCAGTGTACAAGTAGGTGTTAAAATAACATTAATGATGATGATGATGTTTAATATGATGATATTTTCTCAGGGAGCTGTGGTCTGCAGTTAGTAAGAGACTATGTCATCATCCAGAATGGGTGAAGTTCGTGCAGCAATTTGGAAATGATGGTACTCAGGTAAGTCTATGTATGAGTGGTTAAAAAGCTCGTCAAATCCCACGTGAATATTCGTGGTGAGTATTTTTTAACATCGTGTGAGGGACCTGCATATGTCTACCTGTAAAAACAACGAATCCTCAAGTCAATAGAGAGTCTGTAACGCGCTTGTGATTTTTCTGGAGTAGCAAGCATCCATAGGCTACCTTATCTGCTTGCGGTCAAGGAGGCCGTAAGCTTATTTGCCACCATCGTTGAATAAACACATGAATTTTAGCGGAATTATATTTAAACATAGGTTTAGTGGACGTTTAGGAATAAGTATATAATATATTTTTTTAACCCTTAACTTGGCAACGTCCCCTGGGTTTCCCACACTCTTTGACCGTCTTTTTGTATTTTTTTCTTGGCCAGTATGAGTATGACTATTCAGCGTCACCGAGGCTTGAATTAGGGACATTCTCTATTTCTTGCCAAGATAAGGGTTAATACGACGTCGGTGGCAAACAAGCGTACGGCCCGCCTGATGGTAAGCGGTCACCGCAGCCTATGGATGCCTGCAACTCCAGAGATGTCGCATGCTGACCCTTTAAAAATATATACACTCCTTTCTTGAAGAACCCCATACTGTAGTCCCTCGGAAAAACCTCGGCAGGGAGCTCATTCCACAGTCGGAGCGTCTGAGGGAGGAATTCCTCTGAAACCGTACCATACGCGACCATTTAGGTTCTAAAGTGTGAGGATGAATGCCCTGCCGACGGCGAGCGGTGTGATTGTAGAAAGCGGCCGTGGGCATCATGTTGAACAATTCTTCGGAGGACAACCCATTATACAAGCGATAGTATCTTCTGTTGGCACAGATAGGTGTTCAGGAAAGAGTGTCTACGTTATTCGCCAACAAACTGCTCCGCAGTTTGGCGAAACTCACGTCTTCTCTTTCGTCTTCTCAGTCTTTAACAATATACATATGAGCAATAAAAAAATTAAAACATAATTTATTTTATAACACACCTTGCCAAAAAGCGCGTTTTTCCGCACGCTGCGCGTCTGGAAAAACCTACTTTTTGGCCAAGTGGTGACGTAAAATTGTGTACAAAACACAGATCGTAAAATATGTCTCGCATATTTATGATCCTCGCCTGCGGCTCGGGCCTCAAACTTCTGCGATATCGGCCTTTCTTTGTTTTACAACCCTTGTATCGTAATTTACTATATCTATTTTACAGTTGGACTTACAGTAATATCAATTCACTGTGAAATTAAAAACTAAACAAACAAAAACACCAGAGTAACCAAATTATTTACACTAAAGAAGGTCGTAGATCCATCTTCTCACAGAACTTCAAGCATTCGTCATACACATCTACTAGCAAATACATCGCAGTCTGGTGCCGATTCAAGAGTTTAACTGGTGCAAAGCTCGTACAAGTAATAGTGTACAATAATGACATTGTAGGTGGTCTTCCGTCGTCACGTGCGAAGGCTGAAGGAAGAGAAGTCCGCGAAGAAGCTTCGGAAGCAGCTAGCGAAGCTTCCGCAAGTTCTGGCGAGGATGCAGCTTCCCACTGAAGAGTTGAACGAGAAGTAAGTGCACGTCAAGTAGCTAATACGGTATTTGTATTATTTTTAAGATGTCATTCGGACCAGTTTTTACAGACGATCAAATGTTTATATGGGATCAATTACAATAAGGTATTTCACTGATAGTGATCATCAACTTTTTACAAAACGTGAAGCAACTCTCGGTTAGTATGCAGTTTGTAGGGAAATGTGCCTAATGACGTCACGATTTTTTATGTTCAAACTACGTACTTTTTTCATGTTTATGTATTTAAAAATCTTTAAAATTGCATAAATAATAATAATAATAATATTGGGGGACAATCTTACACAAATCGACTAGTCCCAAACTAAGCAAAGCTTGTACTATGGGTACTAAACGACGATATACATACTTATATAGATAAATACATACTTAAATACATAGAAAACATCCAAGACCCAAGAACAAATATCCGTGAAAAATGCACAAATAAATGCCCTGGCCGGGATTCGAACCCGGGACCTCTAGCTAAAGTTTGAATTTTTGCGATTATTTTCGTGTGTTTTGTTTATTGGTAACGTTCAAAAACGTTTTTTAGTGTTGTGAAAAACCCTATTAGAGCACAATAAAGGGCAAAAATTAGGGATGGCCCCCATAAAGGCTCACGCGCAACATATCGTACCAACCGTTGTATAGGATAATAAGTATACTGCCATTTTAGTCGTGAAATACTGCATTAAGGTACATGGTTGTCACACAATTTACTCCTTATTTTTACATAAGGATTCTATTTCTTATTATAATTTTTCTATTCTTATTTTTTTTTCTAAATCCATAAATTTGCATTCGAAGGACGTCCACTGCTGGACATAGGCCTCCCCCATCCAGCGGTCTCCCGCGACCTACAGATGCTAGATGATGTACATATGAATCAATAAACATAATATTCTCTCTCTGTCCAGTGACTGGCCGATGGTGGTCCGACAACTGCGGTCGCACCGGGACTTCTCAGTGTACTTCAGCGGCGCTCGATGCACAGAATCCGGCTCCGAATCGGGATCAGACGAACCGTTACAGCACCAGGATACTTTGCCAGTTGGCGAGCGAGCCAACAGATACCAGGTAACATCATTTGTCATCTTTTTATTTTACTTGTATTTTTTCTGCTATTCTGCTAAATCCAAAAAAATCATAAAAATCGGTCCAGCCGTTGAGTTATAAATGGTGTAACTAACACGACTATGTTTTATGTATACATAGAATAAACTCACGTGGTGTAGGTATACAACAAATTTCGCCTAACTTAGGGCAGTTTGTTGGCGAATAGTGCGCTTGCAATTTATACAGCATTATTTTAGCAAGTTGCAAATCCACTTGGATCTAAACTTGGTTAAATTTGTTACAGACTTTAGGACAGTCGCAGAAGATTCCCTACGAGATACTAGAGACAAACGAGGCTGCGAGCGTTTTCAAGACATTCTTACACGAAGCCCAGGAGGAACAGAGGAATTACGAGTAAGTACAGTCGAGGGCATAAAATGTACATTTTTGAACCTTATAAATGCGTACATACAGGATTCGAGCGTTCGTGGCCCAGCGGCGCCCGCGTACCGCGTGCGGTATGCGAGGTTAAGCAATGTCGGGCGAGGTCAGTCCTTGGATGGGTGACCGCTTTGAGTGGTTACTAACTGAGCGCTCCCGTGCTTTGGAAGGCACGTTAAGCCGTTGATCCCGGTTGCTGTCTATGATAGCAGTCGTTAAGCCAAGTTAGAGGCCTCCGGGCGGTGAGAACTTCTAACAGTGAAGTTGCCCACTCACTTGACAAGCCTAATCCCAATAAGGTCTAGTTTTCCCCTCGGGTTGGAAGGTTAGATGGTAGTCGCTTCCGTAAAAACTAGTGCCTACGCCAATTCTTGGAATTAGGTAGCGGACCCCAGGCATCCTTCAGGATGCAACTGTACTGGGAATAACGCTAGGAGGATAATGATGATACATGCGTACATACATATAATCACGCCTGTTTCCGTTAATAAATGTATACAGATTAGTGGTGCCCCTAAAAATAGGTCTGGTGCCTAGGATTTTAATTTAATTATGGACTGATTTTTAATCCCACGGAATAAATTTAAACCAAATCATGTGTTTATTGACTTTACCGCAGCAATTGGCTTCGGGTCGTTTATTTATTTATTTCAACATTTTTGCTCAAAACACTGAATTGTACTAATGGCGGGTTCGCCAAATGGCATTCTCTAACCAACCATCCTTTAGGCTAAACGGAGATGTATAAAAGAGCGAGTACAAACACACAAACAGACAGACAGAGACAGATTTATCCTAGTTTACTGGGTATATATGGGTGATAATTCAAAAGACACCCTGTCTTTTTCTGAATGTTGCATCCTTTTTACTGATAGGAATTTAAATTTTTGAATAGATTGATTACACAATATACAGTTTGGGCTGACAATCGTGTAAAATAGAGCATTGCAAAACGCCTACTTGTATTTCTTATTTTATTTACTTTGTATCAAATGCCTAAATTTTAATCCGGATCCTGTAACATAGATAATGCTAGCTCGGACTTCCCTGATGTAACATTTTATCCATTTTATTTAAGATGGTGTCAACAATTCAAGCGGCTTCTAGAAGAAACCGGCTACGTGACGCCCGGGAAGCAACTATCTGAAGTCCGAGTGCTGCTCATGGGGAGAGAGTGCTACGAAGCATTATCAGAGGAACAACAGCAGAGAGTGTACGACCAACACCAGAGACATATACAGCAGAGGGCTAAACACAACTTGCAGGTTAGTAGTATCAGTAGTACCTAGTCACTTATGGACAAAGATCATAGGTAAATATCATAATCGACATCAAGCAAGCCTGTTTTTCTTGCCACTTTCGTAAAACTCGACTTTGACACACCTCATCATCTCCCTGCCCTTATCCCGCTTATGCAGGGTCGGCGCAACATGTTTTCTTCTTCCATTCCTCTCTATTACTCGTCACTTCAGCACTTACTCCTTTCTTTCTCATATCCTCTCTCGCACAATCCATCCATCGTTAATTGGGCCTTCCATTCGCTCTTCGTCCTTCGACATTCAACCCTAACATTCTTTTATCAATATTCATCATTTCTCATTACATGTCCATCCCATGCTAACCTATTGCTCCTCATTTTCTCCGTCACGGGTGCCACTTTCAAACTTCCCCTTATATACTCATTTCTAATCCGAACTTTCCTCGTCACTCCACACATCCATCTCAGCATTCTCGTCTCAGCTGCGTGCACTCTTCTTTAATCTGTTACTTTCGCTGCCCAACATTCTGATCCATACATTACGACAGGTCTTTGACACACCGGGGAGTTTTCTAGCGAACGCAGCTGACACCGTCCCTCTGTGACACGGGCAATAGCTAAACAGCAGAAACAGGTCGCTTGACGCCAACGACACTGTCATTATGCAAGATTGTGACGTAGCAGGTCATCATCATCAAGAGACCGGTCGCTTTATCACAGTTATGTCGGCTTGAGAACTTAATAGTCAAGTTACCCACTCACTTGACAAGGGGGTTCGAAGTTGCACCACGTCCGTAGGGAGTACCCACCGACGTGACCCCTGGTTGGTGATAAAAGTGCACTTGTCTTCTCGAAGATCTCACGGTTCGAAAATAAATGCCATAAGATTATTATTATCACAGTTAGCCTCTCTTTAACGTAGATATTGCGTCAAACATAGCTCATTTCCATCGTCTGAGCAGCAGAGGGCTATACATAACTTAAAAGTTGTCAACTCTCTCTTTGGCTTCATCTTTACCTCCTGGCTAGATGTTGGCCAAGAGCAATCCCATTGTTAATAAAAAAAGCCTTATTTCGCTTCGCTTATCGATTTTTACTCAGTGTATCATTGAAAAGACAGATAAACATCTGGGATGGCCACGCTTTTCTAGAAGAGTCACATCCGGGCCATGTGATGATATCAGATCCTTTTAAGCCAATGTACCGGGCCAATGTATTAACCGACTTCAATGAAGGAAAGAGGTTATAAGTTCCGTCTGCATGTTTGCTTTTTTATGTATGTATGTTCCCCAATAACTGTTGCCACGTTGGACGATTTTGATAATTCTGATGATGAAATCTAGGAGGAATCGAGGGAACTCCTCGAATTTGATAGGCACGCATATGCCGATTACGGTATTTCCTGTAGCTAACCAAGCATTGGCTCGCGGAAACCACAAGTTATGGCATAGCGAAGTACAAAATTGGAGTCTGTTTTTTTTGTATAAATTATTATCTACCTCAACGTCATGCATTTTGTATTTCAGGAGCTGTTACTTGAACACGCCGATCTGTTCTACCACTTCAAAAGCATCTCACCAACCGGCACAATTACCCAAGAGGATATCAAGGAGATCACCGACGTTTTGCAGGACGATTTTAGGTGAGAATATTACAAGTATTTTATAGCGACCAAATATTTTAACAACATTCAAGTTGTGACCTGTGAAGTATTTAACATCAGTTTACTCTAATACAAACCGAATACCATGATGTATATTTTCTGCTACTACTAATGCACTTTCTTAAAGTATTTGTATACGGGTCTAACGGGAAATTTATTTATTTACCTTAATTACCGACGTTTCGACACGGATACCGGTCACGTTCGCGGCAGAAACTGACGGCCCAGCAAGTGGTCAACGGAGATATGGATACAAAACTTTTAACTACCCCACGAACGTTTGTAAAATATGGATCTTGGAAGGGACCCCCACATTTGATCAAAGAGTCTGATGACATTTAAATCAATATGGCTACGCATGAAAAAAAAAATAGACCAATCCAATTCAATATCTTTGTCCAATCTTTGATCAAATTTCTTTGACGGAGGCCCACTCCACTTATCCAATATCTTTGTCCAAGTTTAATTTTTTTTCATGCGTAGCCATTTTGAATAAAATAAAAAAAAAAATTAAAAGAATCTTTGATCAAATGTCGGGGTCCCTTCCAAGTTGGATGAAATCATCCAATTTCTTTTATCAAATGTATATTGGACGAGTGGAATACCACCCATGCTAGTTATGCTGATATACTAAGGAATGACAATATTTTACCTTTTTTATTATCTATTCCTCAAGTAGGCCGCAATGGCACTTTTAAAAGTCAAAATCTACTAGTGTTTCTGAAAAAGAAAACGACTGTGGAGAAAAAACGCTGAAACTAACACGAGAGTCAGTCAACAAAATATTTTTTGCGAGAAAGTGAGTTAGATCTGAATATAAATACAAACAACCGAGGAGAAATATAATTAAATAAATATAAGAGGACAACTTTTTACTCAAATCGAACTAATCCCATAGTAAGCTCAATGAGGCTTGTGTTATGGGTACTAGACGACGATATATTTAATTGATATATACTTAAATACATAGAAAACATCCAAGTCTCAGGAACAAATGTCTCTGCTCACCACAGAAACAAATGCGTAGTTACACAAGAATACATATCGAAACTTATTACTTTTTTTTTCAGATATAAAATGCTGGACCGTATGGAGCAGGATCGGAAGTTAATGCTATTCCAGCATCTAGGCTTTGTACATTGTCCCATGCGCGAGCATTGTCCGGCCGGGGCCAATTGCCTGGACGCGACGTTGCCCGTCATACTCAATACTCGAGTTGGGTGAGTTTAGGCCTTGAAATAGACTTATTTGCGCATATCGTTATGATCCATAACGCTACTATGTCAATAAAACGCTTTCCTAAAACTATATTTGGCGCGCATTTATAGCGGAATCCATTATAACGTTATAAATAAAAAATCGGCCAAGAGCATGTCGGGTCATGCTCAGTGTAGGGTTCCGTAACTGCCCAATGAATTTACTTTAAAAAATCAATAACTAGCATAAGGGAAATCCCTTCGCAGCGTTTCATAAGTCTTTTACTAAAAAAGAAGTCTACGATTACTCAAAATCGGCTTGACTGATCATGTCCGTAGGTAGTTTCCGTTAAAAGCTTTACTTTCATGATTTTTTCATATTTTTTGGACCCATAGTTCAAAAGTTAGATTTCAATTTTTTTTTGTATTTCTGAAAATATTTACTTTAACAAAAAATCTTTGATGAAAACCTATATTAATTTTGAAAGACCTATCCAACAACACCCAACACCATAGGGTTGTAGCAAAAAAATTCATCCCTACTTTACGTGTAGGGGAGATACCGTCATACCGATTTTATTTTACGACTCTCTCAGTTTTATTGATTTATATATCCATACCAAATTGCAGCTTTCTAGCACTAACAATCACAGAATAAAGACTCGGACAGACGGACATGGCGAAAATATTAAGGGTTCCTAGTTGACTACGGAACCCTAAAAAACAATGATTGACCCTTGTAGCGAGTGACGTCTACTTTAATGGTCATTTTGTAGTAATGCAGTGTCGCTTGCAGGTCACTGACGTCGACGGGCGAGTCGCTGTGCCGCGCCGGGCCGCCCGCCGCGCCCTGGGCGCTCACCGCCGACGCCGACCTCATCAACGTCATCATACTCGGCGTGAGTACTCCCATGGTCTGCTACTCCGGATCGTGACACAAGCCTACGTCACTGTACAGCCTGTACACACACGAACTCACACTACGACCGCCAACAACCGATAGGCTCAATAGCAGTAGTGACGTAGGCTTGTGTCACTCGCACAACGTATTTCCCGGGCTATGTTCCGAATCACGCTCACAGCGCTCACAACGCTTACAGTGCTGGCGGCCGGTCCGAATCAGTTAGCGCGCTCAAGGCCGCGTGAGCGGTGTTTTGTTTCGGACCGGTCATGAGCGTGTTTACTGTCAAACGTCAACTGAATTTGAATTTTGAGTTCGTCAATTAATCATAGTATGAAATTCTGGGCTGGGTTTTTGATCTGTAGAAAATTGAAATTAATCGCAATCTACAACGAACTAATATAAAACTGACGACATGTTCCAGGACCAAATTGTAGAGCATAGGGAATAATTCATCTTCACACCTTAGAACCTGAATGGTCGCGTACGGTACGGTTTCAGAGGAATTTTCTCCATTGGACGCTCTGACTGTGGAATGAACTCCCTGCCGAGGTTTTCCCGAAGGACTACAGTATCGGGTTCTTCAAGGAAGGAGTATATAAAATTTTAAAGAGTTGGTTATGCGCATGTGACACCCCTGGAGTTGCAGGCGTCCATAGGCTGCGATGACCACTTACCATCAGGCTGGCCGTACGCTTGTTTGCTACCGACAAAGTACAAAAAAAACTAATAAATAAACTAATATAACTGTAAAGTTTATTTTTCGCGCCTAAAATGAAATGTCAAACGTCAACTTGACGTTTGCGCTCACGGTGCTTACGGCTGGGAGTGTGAGCACCGTGAGCGCCGTCCATGACGTCATCAATGACGTCATGACATATCGTGTAAACGCTGTGAGCGTGAATCGGTCCGACCGTGAGCGCGCTCACAGCGCTGTGAGCGTGATTCGGAACACAGCCCCGGAGTGCCATAGCTTGTATTCTTGTATCATATCATGGGTACACCGACCACTAACCCCCTTATTCCAACACATAAAGTAGTTTATTGTCCTTCATAGGTGCATGTAATATGCCTAATTTGAAGAATAAACTACATTTACTTTTTTTTCTCATACATTAACTCTTCACTCATTACGTCTTTGTTATTGCAAGGAGTGAGCAGAACACATAAAATACGAGTTTTGACTTTTTTTATGGTGTAATTCCAGCCAGTATTTACAGACGATCAAATGTCCCATATAGACATTTGATCGTCTGTAAATACTACAATTGGGACATAAATACTAGGACAAAACTAATACAAGGGACAAAAAATAAGGGCAAACCTAGCTCAACGCTAGCGGCCCCCAAACGCCTCCTACAAATTGACACTAGCTTATGACATCACACAAAAGATTGGCAAATGGATGGACATACGTATATAGGGGATAGATGAGGTCATCTGCTACGTGGTCAAAATATTTACTTGGGATTGGGATCAAAGATTTTTTTTTAATAATCTGTGTTTAACATTTTAAATCTGAATTACTTTAAAAAAATGATAAAATGGTCAACATTTTTATTTTGAGTAATTGAGATATTAAATTGAAAACAGAGTATTTAATAATAAAAATAAAAAATTCTTAAAAAAATACTTTTGGCCTAAGGGTGGTATTCCACTCGTCCAATATATTTGTCCAATTTCTTTGTCAAATCTTTGATCAAAGTTCTTTGACGGAGGCCCATTCCACTCATCCAATATCTTTGTCCAAGTTTTTTTTTTCATGCGTTGCCATATTGATATAACTGTCATCAGAATCTTTGATCAAATGTCGGGGTCCCATCCAAGTTGGATGAAATCATCCAATTTCTTTGATCAAATGTATATTGGAGAAAGGTATTGGATAAGTGGAATACCTCCCTAAGTCAATTTTATTGTGCTTGACCACGTAGCAGATGACCTCATCTATCCGCTATATACACGTCCATCCATCTGCCAAACATCCTGTATGTAAAGTATAATTTTACTCTCTGCACGCCTGCCGTTCACTTGATTTAAAAGCCTGTGTTTCATATTTGAGAAACACAGGCATATAAAATATACTCTTATCTTATCTTCAATATGATCTTGACCTGCCTTGACAGTACGAGGCTTGCACTGAAAGTAGCGGGAATCGAATACTTATTAATTTATTTTTAACATGTATTATACCTTTTTATAATCTCTGAAGTTTCCTTATCTCAACACACTGGCCACTTAGAAAAAAAAAAGTATGGTTCGGTTTCAATTGTTTATTGAAGTCGTCGAGTCACTGCTTAAAATGGAATTGTGTCGTGAAAATTTCAGAGCTATGATTTATTATGACTTTAAAAGTGGACTAACACAAAAACAATGTGAAGAGCGGATGGTTGCTGCTTTTAATATTGAAGCTCCTTCAAAGACTACAATATACAGGTGGTATTCAGAATTTCAACGTGGCCGTGTATCCCTCACCGACGAAGTGCGTGAAGGTCGACCAAAATCGGCAGTCACGCAAGAAAACGTCGATGTTGTGCGTCGTCTGATAAATGAAGACCGACATGTGACATATCGGGAAATTCAAGAGCACCTGGGTATTGGAATGAGTCAAATACAAATTATTTTAAAAGAAGAATTAGGCGTGAAAAAGTTATTTTCCCGTTGGATACCTCACCTATTGTCTGACGAGCAGAAAATAGTCCGTGTCAATTGGTGCCGCAAAACTTTGAAAAGATTTAACAAGGGACGCTCAAATGCTGTTTTTAGCATAGTATCAGGTGACGAGTCGTGGATATACGCTTATGAGCCTGAAACTAAAAACCAATCCCGAGTATGGGTCTTCGAAGACGAGCTCAAACCCACAAAAGTTGTTCGTTCTCGCAGTACGGCTAAGAAGATGGTGGCTACGTTTATCTCTAAATCTGGTCACGTAGCTACTGTGGCTCTTGAGGATCGTAGAACAGTCAATGCTGATTGGTACACCACTATTTGTTTGCCGAACGTCTTTGCTGAACTCCGAAAAACAAACCCTAGTCGTCGCATCATCCTTCACCACGACAACGCCAGCCCACACACCGCTCGGACAACAACTGAGTACCTGGACGGTGAAAAAGTCGAAATATTGGACCACCCTCCATATAGCCCTGACTTAAGTCCCAACGACTTTTTTACATTCCCCAGAATCAAGGACAAACTGCGTGGTCAGCGGTTTCAGACGCCAGAAGAAGCAGTGGAGGCCTATAAAATAGCCATTTTGTCGACCCCTACTTCAGAGTTCAAAAAGTGCTTTATGGACTGGTTTGAACGCATGCATAAGTGCATGAAATACAAAGGAGAATATTTTGAAAAACAATAAAAATAAATAAACTCACTTATACTGCATATTTTCTTCTATTCCCGAAACTTTCAGTTTTACCCTCGTATTAGTTTAAACCCAAATGTTTAGGTGGAAGGAGTGGCGGGGGAGTTCGGCAAACGCCTATTAGCCGGATGCGACTCGGACAAGCGTGTGTCCGTCCAAAACCAATTGTGGCGCGTCGAACAACGGGTCCGGACCGACGACTTCAGCGCGGAGACTACCAACATAGACGACTTCACACCCAATGGTACGTATACACAAACCCCCTTATTCATAAACGTCCATCAAGCCTTAATTAGTTAACAAGCCGCTAAAGTTGGTTTGTCCTTATCTGTCACTTTGACATTTATGTTTGTGAGATAAGGACAAAACGTTTAGTTAACAGAGGTTTGTTAAGTTTTATGAATAAGGGGGAAAGACTAAGGTCTTGAAGGGTACACGGAAACAATATGTCTAGTCCGTTTAAATTTCGAAACAAAAAGCAACCTATCGTTTAATGATATAAGGTGCAAACTAGGTTTGAAATTTTAAAGGACTAGACATGTTTTTAACCGACTTCATGATTTCCAAAGAGGAGGTTATCAATTCGGTTGTTTTTTTTATTTTATTTTTGTAACTCCATAACTCTGTCATTTCTTAACCGATTTAGAAATTATTTTTTTGATTGTAAGTACATATATATATCCCAGTTGGTCCTGTTTTTGTCAAAACGCAGTTCTGATTATGGGATCCATGAGGAATTGAGAGAACTCATTAAATCTTAAAGGCAAACATATAGTGATTTTTGTGTTTTTATCAACAAATCGAGCATTTTCATACAAAAATGTGACATTTGATGAAGTTGAACTGCTGATGATGATCAGAACAGAACTCTTCAACGACGATAACTTCACGTTTGGCGATTTGTCCTCCTAGCTGTGTTTGTTAAGCAAGTTCTACTTTGACGATTAATTTTTGTCATGCTCGATTTCTGATGATGGGATCCATGAGGAATTGAGGGAACTCCTCAATTCTGGCTAACATATAGTGATTTTTGTCTTTTTATCAACAAATCGAGCAACATCGTGCTAAAATATGACATTTGATGAAGTGGAACTGCTGATGATGATTAGAACAGAACTCTTCAACGACGAAAAGTTCACGTTTGGCGATTTGTCCTTCTAGCTGTGTTTGTTAAGCAAGTACGTTCTATTTTCATGATTAATTTTTGTCATGCTCGAGTTCTGATGATGGGATCCATTAGGAATCGAGGGAACTCCTCAAATGAGAAAGGCAGACAAATATTGATTTTAGTATTTTCATGAACTAATCAAGCATTTTCATTCAAAAATATGACATTTGATGAAGAAGTGGAACTACTGATGATGATCAGAATGGAACTCTTCAACGACGCGTAGTTCACGTTTCGCGATTTGTTCTCTTCGTTTCGTTTGTCAAGCAAGCTAGGTTTTCAAGACACATTTTTGTCAAGCTTGCGTTCTGATGGAGGATTCCATGAAGAATTGAGGGTACTTAGTCTTCTACCATTATAAACATACTTATAGCAATTTTAATTTTATTGTATGGAATCTAAATCTAATCATAATAATCTCTCACCGGCCTCCCCCATTGAAGTCGGTTTTTTTTCTTAATATTTATTTCCTTGTACCCTTCATATAGTACACACTATAACAAGACAGATATCTTTCAAAAACTTGACAAATAAGAATGAACTTTATTTTGTAAGACACTAGACTGTTTTGAAATGAACCATAGATAAGCTGAAAAACGAGCCCGAAAGAGTCTCACTTTTTTATAGCGTGTCCCTCTACCACCCATATTAAAAAAACTATGTACGTTTAGAATTACTGTTCAAAACGGTATATTTATCATGTATGTTAATGTTGTTGAGTTTCCAACAAAAACATTAACATGCATGGTATATAACCCGTTTTGAACAGTAATTCTAGTGTTAGTGACCATGTTAGCTTGAAATCGTATAATATGTACGTTTATATAGATATTTTTTATGACATAGTAGGCAAACGAGCAGACGAATCGCCTGATGTTTAGCGGTAGATATGGTTATTTACTACCCACTAAGACAAAGTGGGTCTCTTTCGGCTCTTCTTTTCGGCCACAGATGGCACTCTGGTTAAAAGTAGTATCTCTATCTCTATGGTACATTCATAAACTCATGATTCTCACAGTAAAGTGGGTGAAATTTAGAGATAAATAAGCATGAATACTTTTAATTTCAGAGCACCCTTTACTAGATGTCAAATAACAATACCACGACTGAGCAAGATGGTCATATACTGAATTGAATAAGAGCGACAGAGAGAGATAGCAAAGGATATGGTTCTAGAAATTAAACACGTATTACATATCACGCCGGCCAAACGGTTTTAATTTATTTATCTATTAATGAATATAATTAATTGTAATTTAGAAAATATTGTATTGTTTTTTTTGTAAATTTTTACTTATTTTACTCACATTTTTATTAGAATGTCACCTCTAATATGTATGGAACCATGTTCTGAAAATAAATTATATGAATGAATGAATTACGTTCATGTCTGAGGCATTATTTCGTATATTCGCCCATTCCATTTGCATCAAAACCGAATCGTTATAATTAGCGTTTCCTTTTACTACAGGTTATTTCTGCGTATTCCAAGATCAGGAATCGTTTGAGTACATCCGCGGCTGCGCTGAGAAAACACTGCTTTCCAGCCTTGAACAGGAAGACAAACTACCATTCCAAGTATGTATAAGATAAAGTTGCCATTGTATACAGGGTGGCCCATTCAAATCGGTCAGTATGGGAAAGTCTAAAACTATAAGACATACGAAGATTTGTTCTTAGGAACCATGTCACCGATTTTACAAGTAGAGAGGTACAAACAACCATAGAGACAATTTTACATGCCTGAACTTGTTGAATATTGTAACGGTGGTCACTTTGAACACCTACTATGATAAATTAAAGTATGTGAAAAAAATGCATTTTATTCATTTTAGACATTATGTTTCTTAGAGACATTTACTGCTTAAGACCTACACAAACGATATCTGAATAGAAATAGTGTAAGTTTATTTTTTCAAAACAACCGGGTTCGATTCCCTAGCTGGGTACAGTGTTTTTTTTCAAATGTATGAATGCAGTTTTTCTTTTTATCAAAATCGGTGACATGGTTCCTAAGAACAAATCTTCGTATGTCTTATAGTTTCAGACTTTCCCATACTGACCGATTTGAATGGGCCACCTTGTATAGAAAACTCCTGTGAGTTCCAGTTTCCAGTTCTAATTTAATTATAATAAAACGGGTTACTCACGTCTTTAAGGTTGCGATTAAGCGAACCGGTTTGAAATATGTCGAGTGATATTCGACCTTAAAGATATGACTCGTTTAATTATATTTTAATAAGTTGTAATTTTGTTTTTATTGCTGATATCTACACGTAATGTGGTTTTTGTATCTACTCTATTCCTATGAGATGTGGATGTGTATTGTGTACTATTATATAAATAAATGAGGTAATTTAACTAGCTTTTGCCCGCGACTTCGTTCACGAGAGAGAGATTTCTACTCCGTATTTAATCCTTTTGGGGGATGATTTATGGTATAAAATGTATTCTATGTTGAAATGCAATATAGTCCTCATACTTACTGCAGTAGCCGTATACTCAATTTCTGCTAGTATTATTAGTACATTACGATACAAGTGCAGAGAACAGGAAATTCGCAACGAGTGGTGATAAATTGAAACACGACCGAAGGGAGTGTTTTAAATCGACACGAGTTGCGAACCTGTTCGCACATGTATCGTACAACGTTTTACAGTACATATGGCTCTTTAAAGTTTCGACATATGCAAGTAATCTGCTGATTACCGCACTCGTGCGGTAAAGTAGCACCATATGTACTGTAAACATATTTTATGCCACACCTGGCCAGAACGCGGCATTTTCCGTACGAGTGAAGTAATAAAATGATGTGCTTAACACGGGAAGTAATAAATAAAGCACTCGATCGCATATATATAAGTCCCTCACCTACAGCTCGGGCCGCAAAATCTGCGATCTCAGCCTTTCATTGCTTTACCACCCTAGTTGTGTTATGTACTATTACTGTTAATGCTATCGCGTAATACCTGGTCGTTGCATCTCGTATATATTCATTTCAGGGCTTGCCGCTTGTTGTGATGTTCGTGCAAGACGATGGCATGGATAAGAAGGAAATTATGAGGCTTCAGGAGGAGGGACAGAATCTTGCCGATAAGTGAGTATTCTTGTTGCTATTCGTATTATATTGACGAAGCATCTTACGCTACAAAGAATTGGGAATCACCCTAACTAGCTGGCCTTAATTTAATGGGCAAAACTACCTGCCCATGAGATTAAATATAAAATAAATAAATATTAGGAGACAATTTTTACACAAATTGAACTAGTCCCATAGTAAGATAATAAAGGCTTGTGTTATGGGTACTAAACGACGGTATATTTAATAGATATATATTTAAATACATAGAAAACGTCCAAGTCTCAGGAACAAATGTCTCTGCTCACCATGAGAATTCGAACCCGGGACCTCTAGCTTCGTAGGCAGTGACAATACCAACTAGGCTAAACAGGCCGACAAAGCCGATTAAAGAGAATAGCACCGATACAGAAGTCGCAACATACATGAGCCTCCTGGATTTCTCAATGGGCAAATACCATTAATTACAATACCTAAGCGTGTAACTAGGTAGAGGCTGCCTGTCACAGGCAGATTGAATATTCTTTATTCCAATGGTTGGCTGACAAGTGATCATTTGACTCAATTGGAATTTCGCAAATAAATATATCGCTAACATTTTTATGTATTAAAATCTGTTGGCAAAGTGGTTGGGCATGGGCAATTAGGCTCCCCTTTTTCAGACTAGCGTTCTCTCACCGAATTTCGGTTTTATGTAATTAACGAACATTGTCAAAGTATATAATTTAACTTTTTTTTTCAGTCTTCATTGCTCTTATATGGAAGCATCAGTGAATGAGCTCGGCACTGAAGCACTGACATCCGACGCCATACAGGAGCTGGTTCGGGCCAACAGAGAGAAGGCAAGCTACGCGCATCTATACAGGGACCTGATTGTATGCTTCGACTCCGATATACGGTAAATATAGTGTACCCAGTAATACTGTAGGTATAGAAAATTAAAGAAAATAATGGAATAACTTATTGGCTCCTTACAATTATTCTTATTTCATCAGCTTTGCAATACTGTAGTTGAGAACAATATAAATATCACCAACGATAATGCCTGTACATTGCGGTTAAACTTATTGTTGCTATTTTAATGATTTTCAATTATCATAAAATGGACGCTATTTGACCATAGAAAGGTTGTGACGTCACTTGTTGCAATTCCCCTCAAAATTCGTACTAACGTTTCATAGAAAGTTATTGATTTGACTACATGTCAACATTTCAATTGTCAAGTGACCCAGACAATTAGCCGTACTACGTTGCTGGCTGGCCATTGGGAGGCCAAGATCTTTATCATTACTAGTTGTTGACCCAAAAAGGTACGGCTAAAAGTGTTTAGAATGAATATCAGCTGGATGGAGCGCTCGTGGCCCAGCGGCGCCCGCGAACCGCGTGCGGTATGCGGGGTTAAGCATTGTGGGCGCAGGTCAGTTCTTGGATGGGTGACCGCTTTGAGTGGTTACTAACTGAGCGCTCCCGTGCTTTGGAAGGCACGTTAAGCCGCTGATCTCGGCTGTTGTCTATGACAGCAGTCGTTAAGCCAAGTTAGAGGCCTTCGGGCGGGTTGAGAACTTCTAACAGTCAAGTTGGCCACTCACTTGACAAAGGGGGGTCGAAGTTGCACCACGTCCGTAGGGAGTACCCACCGTTACCCTACACGTGACCCCTGGGTGGTGCTAAAAGTGCAAAAAAAACTGGCAACCGTACTTGTCTTCTCGAAGATCTCACGGTTCGAAAATAAATGCCATACGATTATTATTATTTTTATCAGCTGGATATAGGCTTCCCCTAAGGAGTACCACAATGACGGATCCTGCGATGTTGTATTGAGCGCTCATTGTTTATTCCATATTGCAAAGGAATTCGAGGAAGAAGCTGTTATATCGAATATATATATTTCAAAAGTTGTCTGTTAAAGATGTCTTTTAAGCGATAACACCGCCTGTTTGTTTACGTTTGATTTGTTTTTGTGTACTCTTTTAGATGAGCATTTAAAAAATGTATTGTATTGTATACATGAATGTATTTACTTTTTTTTGCAGGATAATGGTATGCATGTTCTGCGACGATCCGTATTCGCCCGAACGAGTGCTAAGCCCGCTGCTTCTACATCGCGCCTGCTTCCTCACCGGGGACCGCTCGATCGTCATAGAGACGTTCCTGGGCGACTCTAAGAGGAAGGTTGAGGTGAGAACTGCTATTCTTTTAGACACTTGTCTACCTATACTTTAACTTAACTTACTAGGGCTTGAGGGCTGTGAACCTTCATTTATTTATCAAAATAATTTATACGAAAAAAAAACTCTTATTTTGTACTTGCTATGCCACAGTTCGTGATTTCCGTGAGCCAATGCTTTGTTACCTACAGAAAATACCGAAATCGGCATATGCGTATGCCACAATACAAGAAAAGCATGACGAGGTCATTTTTAGGGTTCCGTACCCAAAGAGTAAAAGTCTGTATGTATGCCCGTCTGTCACCAGGCGGTATCTCATGAACCGTGATAGTTAGACAGTTGAAATTTTCACAGTATTTCTGTTGCCGCTATAACAACAAATACTATAAATAAAATAAATATTTAAAGGAGCTCCCAACAAAAAAACTTTTAAAAAGTGGCTCGTTGTGTTCATCAGGCGCCTGTGTCTCAAAATGAATGGGAAAACTAAACTGCGACTCACACTTGACCAAAATTGTACTTGATATTATTTAACGTTCTTATTACTGATAAATAAATTAAGAAATTATTATTTAAATAAAATAAAAAAAGGGTATAATAAAGTGTCTAATGTTGTATAGATAATAGTAAGGAACCCTTCGTGCGCGAGTTCGACTGGCACTTGGCCGGTTTTTTATAAATATGCTTTCTGTTGCAGGTTATAATATCAAGTTTCCATGGCGCCACGCAGTTTAGAGAGGAGTTGATACATGGATTTATACTCATTTATTCGGCCAAGAGAAAAGCTAGCTTAGCTACGTTAAAGTGAGTTGTTTTTTGACCTTATGTTAACTTTTTTTCATTGTACCCTGTACCCAAAAGACCGCTCTTTTTCGCGGTAAAAAACCACAGGCACAAGTTGGCGTGACGTATAAAACAAAGTGGTTATCATATAATTATGTTTACAGTACATATGGTGCTACTTACTGTAAAACGTTGTACGATACACGTGCGAACAGGTAATTCGCAACTCATGTCGATTTAAAACACTCCCATCGGTCGTGTTTCAATTTATCACCACTCGTTGCGAATTTTCTGTTCTCTGCACTTGTATCGTAATGTACTATTTTGCATCTTTTAAATTTAATACAAGCTGGCACAAAGTGTACGAGTCACGTGATTCGTGTGCCCTAATTTTATTTGATATATAATACTGCTGGTATTAATAAGCAACCAAAAATAAAAATAAGCAACCAAAATATTAGCAAATGGACCAAATTAACCGATATTGTGGAAAGAATAAGGGCATTAAAATGGAATTGGGCAGGCCACATATGTCGTATAAAAGAAAATAAATGGACAAAAAAAACATTGAATGGATCCCAAGAGATGGCACCACATCGCGAGGACATCAAAGAATAAGATGGGCGGATCCTTTTAAACAGAAATGTGGAGCACACTGGATGAGCAAAGCCAGGGACAGAAAGTTTTGGAAAGAGATGGGGGAGGCCTACGCCAAAGAGGCGACTACTACAGATTTCAAACTGTAAAGATTTAATTTAGTTTAACTGAATTTAATAATAAATGGCTTTTTTATTTTATTTATTTTTTATTTACTGCTGGTATTATGTTTGGATATTTTTATTCTATTTTTTCTTCTTATGTGTTTCAAACTGTGACATCATCTGACGATTCCATCGGAAGATCAGCGCTGATCTTCCCTTTCATCCATCTAACTACTATTGATTTGTGTATACTGACTTCTGTTCATTTTCTGTTCTATCCTTTTTAACCCTTGACCAGGCCAGATTTTCAAAATGACAATTGAATGTCAGTCTTCCTCAAACATATTTAAGTACTATTTGGATTGGTTGATCTGGGAAGAAGTATTTCCTTAGATAAAGGGTTAAATACAAATTTATAACATGTGTGTGTTCTGTTTTTCTTTACAGCGCTTTCTCAATGAACATACCGAACCTGCCAATCCAAATGGTAGCAGTGACCGATGGGGGAGGCTCAGCTGCGAACGCATTCTTCGGCACTGACCTCGGACACGCGCTCATTACCGAGGGAAACGCTACAGCTGACCGGCTCGCGGCCCACTTCACTACGTATACTAGCAGCGCCGAGAACAAGTGTGAGTATAGCTGCATATTGACTTGACGACCTGTTTAGCCTAGTTGGTAGTGACTCTGCCTCCGAAGCTAGGGGTCCCGGGTTCGAATCCCGGCCAGGGCATTTATTTGTGCATTTTTCACGGATATTTGTTCTTGGGTCTTGGATGTTTTCTATTTATTTAAGTATGTATTTATCTATATAAGTATGTATATCGTCGTCTAGTACCCATAGTACAAGCTTTGCTTAGTTTGGGACTAGGTCGATTTGTGTAAGATTGTCCCCCAATATTATTTATTTATTTATTTATATTGAATGTTTGTCGCTTGGATGTACAGTCAGCGTCATATAGTACCATTGAGGAATTCTGAATGCTTAGCAGTTTAACCACCTTCTTAATTTGTTCGTATTATTACGAGAAACATCGCACATTGACAAGCCTGGATGTTGCTCGTAATAATACGAACAAATTAAGAAGATGGTTAAACTACTAAACATTCAAATTCCTCGACTGTACATAGCCAGCCAAAGTGGCCAAATAGCTCGGTACACCATATATTTTGTATGCTGACTGTACACAGTTGGAGATAGCACAGCGGAATGTCATTTCGCTTGGTAGTAATTTGGGTTAGTACCTCGTCCTTACAGAAGATCGTAGCCACAATGACGCCAAGTAAGAGAGAGAGAAGTTACGAGCCTTTGTGAAAAATAGTAAAGAATATCTCGCATAACAACATCTAACTTGTACGGTCAAGCAATTTGATTTCTGAGGCACTTCGTACTTTGTCACAGTGAAAATCAATATGAAAGCTGCTAGAGATGTTATATTATATGGTGTACCGAACTATTTGGCCACTTTGGCTGGCTATGTACAGTCGAGGAATTTGAAAGTTATTGCATAGATTAGGGGTCGATTGATGACGGGATGAGGTTTCCGCTTGTATTACAGTCAGTAATTATTAGTGATGGACGTCAGATATTCGGGGTGTTGAAACTTTGTATAAAAATTAAGGATTTGTGCATAGGTGTCAAGAAACCTGAATATACACTAGCAACAACACCAACACAACACAAACAACTCAGACACTATAGATATTTAAGTAATATAATAGTACTCATAGTTACACAATTGTATTAGGTACTAAGCCTGTAAAAATAGTTGTAAGATTGGAAATAAATAAATAAATGTATATCCTCCACCACCACCATATCAGCCGAAGGACGTCCACTGCTAGACATAGGCATAATCCCCACGCTTGACATGCGGGTTGGCGATCGCAGTATCTCCACCGCACTCCAGGAATGCTGCTGCCCATCCCCTGGTGGTCTTGGTCGTAGTTTTAGAACATACCCGGGGCCCCGAATATGTATATAGTAAAAGTTTTCGGCCTGTTTAGCCTAGTTCAGGGGTCGGCAAACTTTTTTAACAAAGAGCCAAGTACAGTAAAAATATCATCTTTTGGGAACCTTAGAGAGCGAAAAATATCTTTTTTAGGTTTTGCACTATATTTTTGACGCGTCTTCGAAGAGCCGCATGCAGCTTGCAAGCCGCGGTTTGCCAACCCCTGGCCTGGTTAGTAGTGACACTGCCTCCGAAGCTAGAGGTCCCGGGTTCAAATCCCGGTCAGGGCATTATTTGTGCATTTAGCATGTAAATTTGTTCCTGGGTCTTGAATGTTTTCTATTTATTTATATATATGAGTATGTATATCGTCGTTTAGTACCCAAAGGACAAGCTTAGTTTGGGACTGGGTCGATTTGTGTAAGATTGTCCCCCAATATTATATTTACACTAGAATTACTGTTCAAAACGGGATATTTATCATGTATGTTAATATTGTTGAGTTTCCGATATTTCGGCGCTGTTGCAAGCACCATTTTCAAGGATCGACTCCACCATAGTGACTATGTTAGCTTGAAATCGTATAATATTATATATTTTTTATCAGCCGCCTTCTACACGCCGTTCTTCAAAGAAGTATGGGAGAAGAAGGGCGAGATAGAGCGCGCGTTTCGCATGGAACAGCCTCACAATCTGCCCGACGTGGCCACCGCGCGCCCCGCCACCTCGCAGCACCCGCGCCACGCCGGCTACCACAAGTGAGGCCGCTGTACACGCACGAGACCCGCGTGCGGGCTCATTACATTGCGGGTTACCGTCGTATGATGAGTTCAATTGATCTGTCCAACCGCGCAATGTAGTGAAACTCGCGTACGAGTCTCGAGGTTAAATAAGCTTTTCTCAAACATGCAATGAAAATATTGATGTTATGTTCCTTATAATAGGCTGCGAAGTATGACGTTTCAGGTGCGGCTAGGACTAGAGGTCGTTAATGGAATTTCATACAAATCTTACAGGCCTAGGCCGGCAAAATCCTCTTTTTTAATTTCCATTCCACATAAATTTGTGGCACAGGCATCATGACATTCTGCCACTAAGCGTTTTAAAAATAAAACTGTTTTTTTTTGTTGTTTATTTCATTGCATGTTTGAGAATAGCACTATACATACCTCGGCGGGAAATATGGGGTTGCCCGCCTTAGACCTATCCGGGCTCGCTTCGCTCGGCCGTCTATATGTCTTCGGCCGGCAACCCCTTTCGTCCCGGCCTCTGTAGTAATGTACTAAATCTTCTCTTCAGTTCTTGATCGATTGCACAATTTAGAGCGCTCTATATGTATTGCTGGGTTAGCTGTCGTGCCCTTGCATGCGTAAACACGCATACAAGACTCGCACGTACACTCTTATGTGTACCGTTGTTGATGGATTTTATCAAAATTGTCTATTCATATAGTATCACAGCGATAGGATCTCCAAATAAATAATAGTACATTACTATAGAGGCCAGGAAACGAGTGTATATCTACTTGGCCTGCAACCCAGCGTTTCTCGCCGGGATTTGTATAGTGCTTTTCTCAAACGTATGCAATGAAATAAAAAAAATACACCACTCAAAAAACAAATTTAACAGACGCCATGATTGACATTAAAATTTAAAAAAAAAACATCCCGGCCTAGGCCTTCAATTTTGTATGAAATTCCTTTACAGTTCTCCCAAATTGTTCCGCCTGCAACGTGATACTTTGAAGCCCATTATAACGCACGTAATGACGAAATTTCATTGCATGTTTGAGAAAATAAGTATTTACAAAACACATGTTAAACATTAAAATACCAATAAACACGTAATATTTTTCCGAACCGGTGGCAATTTATTGACATTCATAGGTGCATATAATTTGCCTAAATTGAAGAATAAATAACTTTTAGACTTCGTATTTAGATACCGACCGACGCGAGCGACCACCGCTGCTCCATTCAAATATAAACTCTTAACCACTGTATAGAAGTTTTAAATTCCTTTAATTCTAGTAAGTGATGGTGATGGTAACTGTATTGCAATTATGTTCTTTCTGCAGGATGGATCACAAGTTGACCAACTCGTTGGATCTTCTTATCGGGCCTGACTCTCGCGCAGATATCGACTCTGAATATAGTGACACGCTCAACAACTCCAAGAATAGAGGCTTTCTCAAAGGTATTTTTTGTACATGTATTGGTTCAGATTCAAAATATGTGTACAGTACCATTTTTTGAGCATCTGTATAAAAAAATCCGCTGCGTGCGATGCGGGCCTATGGACGCTTACCTTAAGCAAATTTCCTGTGTCCAGGGTTCAGCGTGTACCCGCCGCCGAGTACTCCGCCGGAACCCGCGCCGCCCGACCACAGGATACACGCAGACTTATCGCGTGAGTACTCGCTTCAACTTCTACAGCTCTAAGAAATAAGTTATGGACGATTCACATCAAACGGCTGAGTCGGCGCACCTCACGAGAGAAAGGAATTGGAACCCTCCATACAGAAGCTTGGACCCGGGTATGTTCTAAAACTACGACTATGACCACCGGGGGATGGGCAGCATCCCTGGAGTGCGGTGGAAATACTGCGATTGCCAACCCGCATGCCAAGCGTAGCTATTATGGCATATACCTTTATGAAATTGGAGGAGGCCTCTGTCCAGCAGTGGACGTCTTTCGGCTGATATGGTGGTGGTGGGAAACAGAAGCTAGACTGAGAAACTCAAAATAACGTTTTATAGACTAGTAAAGGCGAAAAAGTATTTCTCGGGATTTTGTATTTAATTCTACAATAAAATTCCTAAACAGCAGTTCAGTAATGACTGATCTTACCAATTCTAAATTCAAATCTGTAGTAAAATAAACACTTATTTCAAAAGCATATTATAAGGTAAACGATTACATTATGGATAGGGATGTTTGGCAGTGGTAGCGTCTTGCACGGGTAATGTATCGCAAAAATAGGTTTTCTACTGTAGCATTGTAATTTTGTAGTACCTGACACTGTAATTTTTATATTAAACTATACGATTTGTATTGTTTTGAAAAATGACACCTTTCCGAGTTTCTTACGCCGGTTCTTCTCGCTGCAGAGGTTTATTTTTCCGAACCGGTGGCGTTTTATTGACATTCATAGGTGCATTATAATATGCCTAAATTGAAGAATAAATAACTTTAACTTTTAGACTTCGTATTTTAATACCGACCGACGCGAGCGACCACCGCTGCTCCATTCAAATATAAACTCTGTATAGAAGTTTCTAATTCCTCTGATTCTAGTAAGGTGCGCTCCGACTCCAACCGTTTGATTTGAATCGCCCATAAGGTATCACTGGAAAGCTTTCTATGATGGTTATCGTAAGACGTTTACATTCAGTACTCGAAATGAAAAGAATACGCTTCTCCTGTTCCTGAGAGTAATGATACTCAGCCTAATATTTGCTTCATTTTCCTAATTTTGGTCTATACCTAAACTGTAGAGTCATGTTCTTAAACTGTCAGAAACAGAATAGACAGATTAATTAACGCATAAATCCATTTAGATACAAAACAACCATAGATACTGTAATTAATAAAATACCAAAAGGTATTGAAAAAGTGATGCGAGTCATGACTTGAATTAATAACGTCACTTTTTGGTTGTTTTGTGTTTCTAAATGGTTTGACCAGTGACCAGACTATAGTTTATTTTGTTATATAATATTGAATGAATAATAAATTGTTAAAAATTGAAAATGTAAATGATTGTAATATTGTGTAGCCGATCTCAACTGTTCCGAGGATTCCCTGAGCACACACGAGTCAGGTGACTGCATGCGAATTCACATCTTAATACATTACGTGGAGGGTTCTGTTTTGTGTGTAGATACAGTGTAATATAGACGAACGTCTTTAATATATGCAAAGTTTTGTTATTTATTCATTTAGTGTTCAAACGGACGACGAAGTTGCCAGTCATATTGAGAACAGCCAACCGATTTTTTGTTATACTATTTAGCGAGGTTCAGGTGTTAAATTCTCTTGGTGGATTAGATGGTCCCTATAGCTAGTTATATATTACATTATATTAAAATGTGCCTCTCAGGCTATTATAAAAATCTGTTTGAACGCTGAATTTGCATGAAAAGTTATGTAAAATATTTAATTGTGTTGTTCAGTAGATTAATCATATTATGTTCAGTGTTTATCAAAATATTATTTCTGTGTTGATTAAGTACTCGTTTATATTTAGTGTAAGTAATATAGTATCCTTGACGAGTTAATAATTTTATTTATGTAATTAAACTTAGTAGTGTACATTTTTAAGTGACTGTTTTTTCATCCACATATTATTCTTATAGCATTTTTCTTTGTTGCGTTTTTAGATCGCCCCTTTCTTAAAGCGTATTTAGTGTACGCGGCGTGCGACCCACATGGTTCATTATAGTTATCATCATCCTCCTAGCGTTATTCCCAGTGCAGTTGCATCCTGAAGGATGCCTGGGGTCCGCTACCTAACCCCGAGAATTGGCGTAGGCACTAGTTTTTACGGAAGCGACTGCCATCTGATCTTCCAACCTGAGGGGGGAAACCAGACCTTATTGGGATTAGGCCTGTCAAGTGAGTGGGCAACTTGACTGTTAGAAGTTCTCAAGCCGCCTGGAGGCCTCTAACTTGGCTTAACGACTGCTATCATAGACAACAACCGGGATCAACGGCTTAACGTGCCTTCCAAAGCACTATTATAGTTATGACTTATGATATTTATGACCGCCCTCTACGGAGATAGAGCATACGTGGTCGCGATCATCAGTAATGAGCGACCGAGGAAGAAGAATTAGCCTAACCGCGTACATATTTTATGATTAGATATGTAGTCGCAAATCTACGGCCTCAGAAAATGAGAGAAAACTTTAATATTATTAAACTAATACGCTTTGAGAATTGGGCCCAGGTCGTGTAGTTTAGTGAAAAACGGTGTATATTCTCTATCAAATAAATGCAGGATATAAATAAACAAAACAAGACAAATGATAACGCAAAAAACGCCTATAAATATCTGAGTTTTTGTACTTTTCGCAGTAAATACCGGCTCTTGGTAATCGTACGTTACACATAATATGAGAAAAGTTTCTGCCTTTCAAATCCTTTATGTCATTCAATTAAGATTGAATTTAATCTGTTTAATTCTAAATTATATATCAGTCAAAACCCGTCTTGACAAAGTTTAATAATTTGCGATGGTATAGGTCGATTCACAAGAGCTGGCGCGGAAAATGTATGAAACTGTCATTAATTTCATAGACATTCCGCGCCAGCTCTTGTGAATCGACCTATAGTACAGTTACTCACTTTAGTTTAATTTAAAGTAAGAATACTGTTTGCAAACGTGGTTGAAATATTTTTGTGTCGTATTTGACGGCGAATATACATCAGTATATATATTTTGATATATTTGCGAGACGTTGAGACGACAACATTGCATGCATTGGTTATAAATACGAGTATGTTTTAATTTAATTAGATGGAGGTGGAGTGTGGCAACCGGCAAGTTATGGGCACCGCGCTTTCACTACGGGCCGCGCTAGGCCACACCCCCCGCCGCCGAGACAGCGACACTCGCAGACGCTCAAGGTGAACAATAATTTGTTTTAAACGGTTCATGTATCAGACTACGTGACAGCGTGTCATCTTCTTGATTTATGATTGAGTTGAAAATTTCGAGTGTCATTTCTAACGTTTGGTGGTTAAATGATTGAATAATAAGATTCCTCGGTGTCAAAATGGTGAAATGTTTTTTTTATCGTGATGTTTCTTTGGTTTCAGCAACCCGGCAAATTGGATTTGAATAATTACGCAATGGTCAGCGACGCGCTACAGCAAATCACTATCGGCCCGCCCCATCCTAGAGAGAGAAAGGTATATTTTAGCCAATAATCTATAAGAAAACATGAACAATCTAATCACCATTATATTTTATAAAAAAAATTATCTATTCTATGTAGTTAACTGCCATAATGCTTGTAAATACATTCTAAATGCCATTTAGTTTTGGTTTTATGCATTAATATTTCGAGATCACGAACATTAACAGTGAAATATAACGTTTGGTTCAAGTGCAGAAACAGGAATGTCTTGCCATAAACATTATTCCCTTGTCGTTTATTTGTAGAATAAATGTTTCACTTTGAATAACCATTAACCATGGAGTGTCTGAAGCCTAAAAGGTTGTCAACTGCTAGGCAAGGGGTTATTTTAGGCTCGCCACATACAAGCTGAATGGCACGATCGAATTCAGCCGTGCTTATTCCGCCCGCAGTTGTTCCATACACAAATTTTCTTTCTGGTGCATTCGGCACTAAACTCAATATACACCAATACTCAATACGACCCAATATCTAAAAAAAACTATTCTCAGGACGAATGAAATTCTCATTAAGTTATTACCACAAAGAACCGTTCTCTAGTTGCACTTTTCTCAGTATGAGCCAATTTCAAATGGATTGAAGTTCAAAAGCTGATACCTACACAGAAGGCTCCATTTCTAAAATACCCTAAATTTGAAATTGCAGAACAACCGATTCCTATAATGATTGATTCACAAAACGGCCTGTTCCCAAAATACATTAAACTATCGATTGTCATACCTTTAGAGAGCTTCTGCATTACGTCCAGTTCGACACGAGAAATCATCCGTCTCTTTCGCAACTAAGATATTGTATGCAAGTGTGAAAAAAACAGATCATCCGTTCTATAGAATTATACAGATTCTATTATTGTACATATACAGTTAAGGGCATAAATATATGTACGTTCCCGGCGTTTTAAATATATCGGTACTATAAGCCTAAAATATCAGTGCGACAATTCGATCAGCAATGTGTGTACATTTGTCGAATGCTCCGGAAAACATTATTTAGCTGTGCAATTGGGTGTATTTTGAGTTTAGTGCCGAATGCACTGGAAAGCAATTTTTGGCCCTGCTACAGACTGGCGGGCTGATTTCCGCCGCCGAATTCCGCCATCTCGTCAAGCACATTCTGTATCGTATTGTACTGTTTCAGTCGCAGCGCTCGGGCTGGTCGCACTCGGGTGGGCAGCCGGGCGCGCACCACCACCACCCCTCCGGAGTCAGCTCGGAGACTGAATTGGACGCTCAATATGCACAGGTAATATACGTTGATGTTATTCAATTATAGGATGTATTGCCACATGACGGGCGACACAGTCTGGGCAGGCCTGGACGAAGATGGCGGGAAGAATCTCTCAGAGACTAGTAGGAAGAAGCACGCAGTAGCGACTCATGGAGATCAAGGGGAGAGGGCTTTGTCCAGGACACTTAATAAGCTATATATATGAATAATATAACAAGTAAATTTTTAACATACAAACACCGACTCCAAACTTTGCCAGACCCCATCCTCCTGCTATATAATTTGAGGAGTCCCTTCGATGTAGCCTTACTTACCCCACTCTTGGTATATAATTTGAAGAGTTCCCTCGATTTTTCTTAGATCCCGACATCAGATCCAGACTTGGTGACAATGGGACCAACTAGAAAACACAACCTTTCAAACAAAAAAAAAAGAATTTTTGAAATCGGTCCACCACTAGTCTCCGAGTAATCGGTGAACATAAATTAAAAAAAAATATTCCGACGAATTGAGAACCTCCTCCTTTTTTTGAAGTCGGTTAAAAAGTTTGAAGCGCGCGCAAGTGGCGTGGGAAGACTTCCCATAAGATGATGCGCGGACAGCGGACTCTCGCGACCTTTAGGTGGTAAAGGTCGCGGTAGTCCGCTGGATGTCGGTGGCGTAACACCAGTCAGGGGAAGGGTAATGTTTAGCAATGGACTTTCGGCTGAAATGATGATTATGATGAGTATTAAAATCTTAAGCATTAAAATCCTTTAGTTCTGTTAGTAATTTAAAGAAGGTGATTGAAATTTAACCTGGTAAAGTTCACTTTATCGAGTCACCGGTCTCGATCTGTAGAACAATAATCACTTGCTAGAGCCTACAATCCTATATCTAAAATTTTAACGTAGGGTTTCGCAGAAGGAAGATAAAACCACCAGGTTTATTGTATGTTGCAACACCGAACATCATACTTTATGACCAACAAACAGTGTTGCCGCGTATTTTAATTTATTGGATTTAACTTGCTTCTGCGAAATTATCAATGTAAATTATTCTTAGTTGATTGTGTTGTGTGTTATATTATAGTATTCAAATATGATAATGTTTCTCTTTCAGATCAAAGAAACCAATGAATACATGGAGGCACCATCAATGATGAGATTGAGAAGACACAGGAGACATGAGAAAACGCCTATGCATCAGCCTTGTAAGTTTCATCGTAATCTTTGAAATATAATTAACATTCCTCCTACCTTGCAACATCAGGTCTTGCCTTCTAAACTCTTCAATTTTATACTTCTGTACTGTATTATTAGTAAACGGGATATTAGATTTTTTCAATTTTTTGCGGTTTACGCGGCGTTTCAGATGTGTCACAACATCTTTAGTTGCGAGCTGACTGCAGAACTGCTGCTTGCTGACTGCGGAACTGCTGAAACGTCATTTCAAATCTAGTCGCTTGTCTTGATTTGGAAGTAACCGTTTTCTATACTTATAGATTGATACGACCCGGCGCCTTATTAAACGATTATTTGTTGTTAATATTTTTATAAACGGAATCGTCATCTTAGCGAAATTATAGTTTCCAACTGGAGTGAAAAATTGATCACCCCCGGCAGGACTTCTGCTGAATCCGTCCATCGCCCTCACCAACTGTGCAACCGCGCTTATCGCTCGCTCTATTCTGTAGTGATTGTGTATACTTTTTACGATAAGTCAAAAACAGCTTAACTGGTGATTATGTCCGCTGTTTAATTGAAAGTCTTTATTTAGCTTTACTTTTGTGTTTCTTTTTCATATTTTTGGACTATAGTTCAAAAGTTAGAGTGAGGGGGGTGGGCACATTTGTTTTCTTTTGGAGTGATTATTTCCAAAATATTCATTTTATATAAAAAAATGTTTAATGAAGACCTCTATTCATTTCTATCCAACAACACCCGACACCATAGGGTTGATGCAAAAAAAGTTCATCCCCACTTTACGTGTAGGGAGGTACACGTAAATAATTTTTTTTTTACTTTCTATTTCACCACTTTGTCAGATTTATTGCTTTATATATCCATGCCAAATTGGAGCTTGGACCTGAAGCACTAACAATCATAGATTTCACATATTTAGGTCATTATTTCACATAATTAGGTCATTATCTCACTGACGGCCTTAAAGACGATGTAGACATGGGTGGGCATTGTTTGTTCGAGCGAATATGCTGGCTCGCAGATTTGCTCGGCGTACAGATGAGGCAAACAAACTAGATTGTCCTCTGATGTGGAATCTCAGTCAGAGGACCAAAGCGCTATTTTCAATTGTATACTAACATAGGCTGAGATTAACTAAAACCGATTGGACTTCAGTCGTCCTTGTAATATAAATAAATAGTAAATTACAGAACAAAGCCTCGGACAGACAGACCCACGGACATGGCGAAATTATAAATAATAAATAAATAAATATTGGGGGACAATCTTACACAAATCGACCTAGTCCCAAACTAAGCAAAGCTTGTACTATGGGTACTAGACGACGATATAGATACTTATCTAGATAAATACATACTTAAATAAATACAGAACATCCAAGACTCAATGAACAAAATCCGTACTAAATGCACAAATAATGCCCTGGCCAGGATTCGAACCCGGGACCTCTAGCTTCGGAAGCAGTGTCACTACCAACTAGGCTAAACAGGTCGTCAAGTAAGGATTCTTAGTTGACCACGGAACCTTAAAAACATTGACATAAGATATAGAAATAGACACACAATGCCGAACATAAATAACTAAAAATGAGGCGCAAGATGACACTGACAGTTACATTTCAATAGCCGATAATAACGCTTTTTTATAGTCCGAGTCTAGATAAAAACTTCATACAAAAAAGAACTTACAGACATTAGCGTCAAGTGTCAAATTTGCAAACATAAGAACCAACATGGTAAATACTTTTTAGTAAAATGCCACACAGTATACGATTTTTTTTTATTTTTTTTTATTAAAAATGGGATTGCTCTTGGCCAGCATCTAGCCAGGGGGCAAAGAAGAGGCCGACGATGAAGCGAGCTCACCCAGAAGATGCCTATTCACTCGTGCCTTAAAAAGGTCCAGGTTATATGAACTCGGAAATACAGACGCCGGCAGAGAATTCCAAACCTTAGAAGTGCGCATTATAAAAGAAGATGCAAAGCGCTTGGTTCGAATTAGAGGAATTTCGACCAGGTAAGGATGGTAGCCAGCCGTACGTCTGGATGTCCGATGGAAGAAGGGGGAAGGCGGTATGAGCTCATGGAGCTCCTGAGCACACTCACCGAAGTACAGTTTGTAGAAGACGCACAGACATGCTACTTTGCGTCGATGTGCTAAGCTCTGCAGCTTATTTCCCACTACCGTACTGCCGCCAATGAGCCTCCTGGCTCTGCGGTCCACCGAGTCGAGTGCGGCAAGTTGGTACTTAGCCGAGCCATCCCAAAGGTGACTACAATACTCCATGCAAGACCGGATTTGGGCTTTATATAAAGATAGAAGCTGCCCAGGGGTGAAGTATCGCTTGACCTTATTTAGGATGCTCAGCTTTTTGGCCGATTATACTGACTACCAATGTTTACTTTATAAATGTCAAAAGTGAACAGTGAAAGTACCTAATGGAGTCGCTTTGGTTATTAAAATTATTTTTATATTAATAATATTTTTAAACAAATAAATATATGAATAAAACATTCCATTACAACATTCACACACATTCTGTGATTGTTCTTTTTCTGTGTTAGAGATTAAGAAGTTTACCTTCATGAAACTCTTGAGCAAGACTATAGGTAGTTATTTCAAAATTACTGACTTCTGCCATTGGAGCAGCATTTGTAGTTTTACGGTACTTTCACGGGGGCCATTTTTGTGGGCTGATTGTGAATCTAGTTATATAATAGTACATCAATGCTTAAAAATGTCAATTTGTTTCCAGCGTTCTCGGAAACGGACAGCTCCGGCTCGAGCTCGGCGTCGGGCGGCGGGGCGCGCGCGGGCGGCGCGACGGGCGGGGCGGGCGGCGGCGCGGCGGGCGCGGGCGCGGGGGGCGCGCGGCGGCGCGCGCCGCACCACGCGCCGCGGCACTACAAGAAGCGCTCGCTCGGCAACCTCGTCGCCGTGCAGAGCCCGCGCGTGCCCAAGCTCGGGATGTTCGTTGGGCCGCCCGAGCTGCCCACCGGCTACAGGGCGCGCGCGCACGACGATAAAGGTAAGGCCCTGTGTCCCACGAATAGCATATCGTCGGTATTAATAATAATAATAATCTCCGCGAACGGTCTAATAGCGAAGAGTCTCGACCGACATCGCAAGAGACTCTCGTTAGATGGCTGGGTCAAGGGTCAGATACAGAAGGCGGTACTCCTGGACACGGCGCGGATCTCAGATCATAGAAGGAAAGAGATATGCCCCAACCGCGAAATTAGTCCGGTACTGCTGTCGCCACTTTTAAAGATGTGTGCGTTTCCACTACTTGCTCAATATTGTAAATATTGGGTTCCCGCACACATCCGTCCAGTTGTCTACTAGCATTCTAATCCTCTAATTGGTACTCTCACTACGAAAAGCAACTGTAGGAATACACTCGTACACGTAAACAACTGCGTCGGTGAACTCGTTAGGGATGGGCACATCATGTGCCCACACATGCATCTATTTTTTCATTTATCGATAAAATCATGAGATGAGAATTATACCTTTTAAACGATAAACTCTCGTTTAACGGTGAATCATAATACTGTTTATTACAGAAATACAAATTGTCAATTTTAGTAAAAATTACGAGTCCGACGAACCTATGGTTCGTATTTATTGTATTGGGGGTTCGTCTATTTTGATATTATACAAACCTATGATGTGTAATGTACCTATGTGTAACAAAGAAACATCCTAAATAATAGTTCAGTGACCGTTAATCAATTTATTTTAAATATTTCATGGCAACATCATTCATAGTCGATCTGTAGACTTTTTTATATTTTAATGTGATATTCAGTTATGCAAATAACTATATTTAAAAAGAAAATGTAATGAAAACCATTCGTAATAACGTCGATCAATTATCGATAATATTGCATGCATACAGATACTGCCTCTGCCTTATCCCGCGCACTCGAAGCTGCGTAAGGTGTTTGCGCTGGCAGGTCGAAGCTTTTAGGGTGAATTTTACGAAGTGAATTAAGGAACTTTAAAAATACATTTGTAATAGAAATACTAATCTAAAATAGCACTTAGCAGTGGTATGTTATTCCACGTATTTTGTATTTTCGTTTAGTTAATTACAAAAAAACACGCTACAGACCGTTATTTCGAAAAAAATCTGGAGCCATAGCGTGAACAACGATCGCCGCTAAAATGAGTCAGCGGTAAGAGCGGTGCGCGCCGATATGGTTTACTGACCTTATCGAGGCGACACGCGCCACGCCCCCGTGCCATATCTCCTTCTTTCTATGATCTGAGGCGCGGATAGTCCGGAGGTTTCTCTCTCTGTCGCCCTAACCACCGGTAGCTTAGGCCCCGCCTCGCTCCCGACGGTCACCCTAGGTTAGGTTTTTAACCGACTTCAAGATTTCAAAAGAGGAGGTTATCAATTCGGTTTTTTTTTTAATGTTTGTTACTCCATAACTCCGTCATTTCTTAACCGATTTGGAAAATTCTTTTTTTGGTTCTAAGTATAGTATATATCCAAGTTGGTCCCGTTTTTGTCAAAACGCAGTTCTGATGAGATCCATGAGGAATTGAGGAAACTCCTCAAATCTTTAAGGCAAACATATAGTGATTTTTGTGTTTTTATCAACAAGTCAAGCATTCTCATCCAAAAATGTGACATTGGATGAAGTGGAACTGCTGATGATGATCAGAACAGAACTCTTCAATGACGAAAAGTTCACGTTTGGCGATTTGTCCTCCTAGCTATGTTTGTTAAGCAAGTTCTATTTTCACGATTAATTTTTGTCATGCTTGATTTCTGATGATGGGATCCATGAGGAATTGAGGGAACTCCTCAAATCTTAAAGGCAAACATATAGTGATTTTTGTGTTTTTATCAACAAATCTAGCATTATCATACAAAAATGTGACATTTGATGAAGTGGAACTGCTGATGATGATCAGAACAGAACTCTTCAACGACGAAAAGTTCACGTTTGCCGATTTGTCCTCCTAGCTGTGTTTGTTAAGCAAGTTCTATTTTCACGATTGATTTTTGTCATGCTCGAGTTCTGATGATGGGATCCATTAGGAATCGAGGGAACTCCTCAAATGTAAAAGGCCCAAAAATAGTGATTTTAGTATTTTCATGAACTAATCAAGCATTTTCATTCATAATAGTGACATTTGATGAAGTCGAACTGCTGATCATGATCAGAACGGAACTCTTCAAGGACGCGTAGTTCACGTTTTGTCATCAGCCTACCTCGTAAGCGGCTTCCTATGCTGCGCCGTCCTGTACATAATCGCCTTTCGAAAACTCGCTGTCCCATTGGTCATCGATTTTCCGGGCAATGTGGCTCGCGCGCTACCACTTAAGTTTACTAATTCTTCGGGCTATGTCGGTTGCTTTGGTTCTTCTGGATCTCGTCAATTTTTGATAGCCCTTTTCATCGGTTTTTGAGCGTCTTTGAGCCTCTTTGTGAGAGGCTCAATGATGAGTTTTTCGTCTGATATATACATAAATATATATCAGACAAGGTGACAGTGTAAATGACACCTTGATTTATGACCACAGACAACAGAGAAAAGCAGTCTCGCAGTATTAGATCATATGATTTTTCATATAGTTGTCTCGTTAAATCCTTATGGTGCACCAAAATGAGTTAGAATGCGACAGTTAGTACGATAATTTTCGGCCGTTAACGAATTTTCTCCATTTGAAAGCAGACCAGGATGTTAAATCCCATATAAACAACACACTACAACGTCAGTTCAGTACAATTTTCAGTTATGAAGACAAAGACACTGACTGGTGAAGACCTATCAGATGTCACTTGTCTGTCTCTCTCAAACTTTCTGATTTGTGCATTACTGAGAATAGATCAGATGTACAGAAATCTTTAAACTTAAATGAGCGGATCTGTTTTACTCTGATATCTGTGTTTATGACAGAGTTGCGAGTAAGTTTTTTGACATTCGACGGTTAAAGGGTTAATGGTCCTGCATATTATAAGAAACAATCTCTAAGGAACCTCATGCCGTCGCGAGCTTAACAATGAACCCGGAAGCGATAAAGAACACATTTATATAAGTAATTAATGTATCCATTGTTATTCTTGATACGTTCGCCTGCCATTACTTAGCCCAAGATCGTCCTTCTTCATAGCATTACCGGATGCAAATTCTATAGAGAAGTAACCTTAAGTCACATTACTAACATCCTTCATAAAAGAAAACCTTAGAACCTTACCTTAACCTTGGAAGATATTGGATATCTTCTACAATTGACGGAGGCCCATTCCACTCATCCAATATCTTTGTCCAGTATACATTTGATCAAAAAAATTGGATGATTTCATACAACTTGGATGGGACCTCGAAATTTGATCAAAGATTCTGATGACAGATAAAACAATATAGCTACGCATGAAAAAAAAAAAACTTTGACAAAGATATTGAATGAGTGGAATGGGCCTCCGTCAAAGAACTTTGATCAAAGATTTGACAAAGAAATTGGACAAAGATATTGGATGAGGAGTATACCACCCCGTATTAAACTCATCCCATATCTTTGATCAAAGAAATTGGATGATTTCATCAAACTTGGATGGGACCCCGACATTTGATCAAAGATTCCGATGACAGTTAAATCAATATGGCTACGCATGAAAAAAAAATCTTGGACAAAGATATTGGATGAGTGGAATGAAAGAACTGCAAAGAACTTTGATCAAAGATTTGACAAAGAAATTGGACAAAGATATTGGACGAGTGGAATACCACCCTTAAAAAGTGAAGATTTTAATAAAAATATATCGCACTACCAAAATGAATAGGCCAACGAAACGGTAAATGAACTGCGAGCGATATAAATAGGAAGGACCTGATACGAGGTGACGGGAATAGCGTGTTATAGAATAGTAGAAAAGCTGTCCCAACTCGTAAGTAAATGGGATAAGGGCCTTTATCATCATATCAGCCGAAGGACGTCCACTGCCTGACATAGGCCTCCCCCAAAGAGTTCCACAATGACCGGTCCTGCGCCAAGGGCTTTTATATTTCGATTTTTGTACATCGTTATGACTGATAAAACTTAATATTTGAGGCGCATTTATAGCGTAATCCATTACATCGTTATTATGTAACCAACACCAATATATTAGTGGTAGGTGTTGCTTACATAAAAAAAAACCGCAAATCGGTGTACAGTTTACCCGTTTGGCACACGCATACTAGAGGTCAAAACAAAATTTATGACCCGCAGTCCGCAGTTCTTAAAAAAATCGCTTAGGAGTGTTGAGTCATTATTTTTTGTATAAAAAAATGTTTTTCAGACCTACCGTGTGTGGTATTATACGTAAAATAAATAAATATTCGGGGACAATCTTACACAAATCGACCTAGTCCCAAACTAAGCAAAGCTTGTACTATGGGTACTAGACGACAATATACATACTTTTATAGATAAATACATACATAAATACATAGAAACATCTAAGACCCAACAACAAATATCCGTGAAAAATGCACAAATAAATGCCCTGGCCGGGATTCGAACCCGGGACCTCTAGCTTCGGAGGCAGAGTCCCTACCAACTAGCCTAAACAGCAAACACTAAACCCACCAACTAGGCTAAATATGTATGAACAACTTTGACAAATTACATTTTTTATGACTACAAAACGATATTATAGCGTTATTTTTATAACGTCTTGCGGATATTGATTTTAATATTAACGAAATTTTAAACACTAATAGAATTATAGATGACATGGCTTTTTTCATAACGTTTTAAAGGCCTGTGAATGATAATGAGTGTGTAATGTGTTGTTTGTTCCTGCAGCGGCGAGCGAGTCGAGTGAGGGCAGCTCCGAGGGCGAGTCGCGGCGCCCGCGCCCGCTGCCGCCCCCGCCGCACCACGAGCCCACGCTCAAGGTGAACACACTCAAACCGGCTTCTTAATTGTAATCTGCTATCTGTCGCTATCGTACACTCTTGTAGCTGAATGTATAGTTGTCATCAAAAACGAAGAGTACTGTTAACGAGATAGAAGGCACACCTCATTCACAAAAAAAACTGTCACATTCGAAGATCCTCAGCTGTGCTACCGCGAACTTCGAAAATCGAAGTTCGTGTCGTACCGTCCCTTTCACTCTCGTGTTATACTCTATATGACGGAAAGGGACGGTACGATACGAAGTTCGATTTTCGATGTTCGCGGTAGCACCCCGGGTCACAACAAACGGTACATGCTTTTGGGCACTCTGATCCCAGAACCGTGTCATCTTTAACTGGATACAAAATGGTATAGGATTATCAAGCCAATGTATACAAGGCCTAATGTTTGAGTGTCTCAGAGAACATTAATGATAACGGGCTACTACACAGATGTTATAAATATTCATAAGCTGAGAGCGGATTAGACTGACGTGTATGGTTAACAATTATCGTTAAATTAAACAATGCCGTGAGTCATGACTGGATTAGTAGGAAGTACTAAAAATATATCAAACTTAGTAATGCGTAGTACCTTCTAAAACGCGGTAGTCTTTTAGATTTTTCATCGTTCATTTAATTTTAAACGGTGTTATTCACGTCGAAAATGGGATCATCGATGTGTTAAAGAAAATGTGTATACTGTGCATGGTCTGTTTTAAGTTAGCTTACCCCGTGATAATGACTTTGAATCCATTTGTTAATATGGTAAGGACCAGGGAGCGAAACTTTGGTGCCGATGACAGACGTATGACGTCAATCTACATACAGAGTGTTTTTATCTGGATTATTGAAGGAATCGATTTTGATGATGAAAGGTTAACTTACAACAATATTTGTTCTAGTTGCGATTACAGGCATTATGCACATTTTTTATCAACGGCGGGAGATGCAGTTACATTGTTCAGAATGTACAGTATATACATGTATATTAGGTATGTATTTAAATAAGAAGATGTGATGTTGTGCTTGAATTCTAGAAGCGTTCTGCTTATTTTTCGAGAACCCACGAAATTTAGTTTGTTGTTTTTCATTTATCCGAATTAATATAGTTTTTACAATTACTTACTTAGTAAAATATTTTTTTCTTATATTCTTTGTATTTTTTTAAATATTTACACTATTTTCAATTTAATAGCATTTTTTTATTAATAAAGAAATGTATATTACCCTTATTGCATTATTAATAATCATTGGGGTTTCGCAATGTTGTTTATATGAAATCATCCTATATGTGAATTTGCGTCATAATGTCTTCACCGGCACCAAAGTTTCGCTCCCTGGTAAGGACAAACACAAATCAACCTTGTATGAAATTAATTACTGATAATATTTTCAGAGTCTAATGAGTCACGTTATTTGGACGATTCACACCGAACGGCCGGAGTCAAAGGAATTCGAACCCTCCATACAGAAGTTAGATTTCATATTTGAAAGGGTTACGGGCAGCCGGTTGGTTGCCGCCGGCTCTGCCGCTGCCGTTTGCATACGAACTCAAGCTTCTGTATGGAGGGTTCGAATTAATTTGAATCTATTGGCGTGCGCGCCGACTCCGGCCGTTTGGTGTGAATCCTCCAATAGGGCATCCTTTGTCCAAAATAAGTGATAATACCCGGAAAGTAATACAGGATACGCGCGACTGGATCCACAATTTCTTTAGGATTACGATTAATTCTAAAGACCTAAAAATATGATGATATATAGAGCGCAGAAGTACTAGCTCCCTGGGGAGCCCCGGGGGTCTAGGGGCTTTAGACCCAGCCGGGTTTTAAAAGGTGTATAATTCTTCGTTCCTTTGACAGATGCTGGCGGGAGAATACCCATCGTCAGCGCAAGACAACTCTTCTTCAAGTGCGCCCGACACGAGACGCAGACACCACCCCTTCAGCAAGCATGATCGTAGGCACAAGGTTAGTGTTACAACATTACAACCTTTACCCAGGAGGAGGAGAGCTATGCTGGGAGTTTCTCTGCGTGATCGCATCAGAAATGAGTCTATCCGCAGTAGAAAGAAAGTCACCGATATAGCCCTCCGAATCGCGAAACTTAGTGGCAATGGGCGGGGCACATTGCACGTAAAACCGATGGCCGTTGGGGCGGAAAGGTTCTCGAGTGGCGACCACGTAACGCGCGGCGCAGCGTGGGTAGAACTCCCAACAAAGTAGACTGATGACAATTAACTCTATGATTATTTTCCCAGGAATTCTCAAAAAGCAAAGATTCTAAGAAGAACTCATCGCAAATGGCGAGAACGGCGTCAGAAGCGAACTGGGGACCGCAGGTAATTTCTAGGATAAGCCTATACGGGGTGATTGAGGAGACGTAAGCAGGACCAACACTTCATACATAGTAAATGGCAATGAATCGTTCACCATTGTATTTAAGTGAAACACCCATTAATTTTTCCTATATTTAAATTTTTGTTAAGTTAAAGTTTAATTCTCTACAATCATGGTCACCCTACAACAACAGGTTTATAAAGATTAAACCTCTAACTGTTATGACAGCACTTTGATTACGAAGAAAGTAAATTGTCACATTGAGTGACATACGATATTTCAAAAGTAATCGGACTCTGATGACATTCAATTTGACACGTATCACTTGACTGAAGTATTCTGATTGTAGAGTGACCATGAATTTCGTAAATAATTTAAGACATTTTGTTTTCAACACCAAAGATAAATGAACGTTAATTTCACTAATAGTGGCACGAAGCAGTAGCTTATGATCTACTGAATCTGTCGTGTTGATATTGCTCACGTCTCTCGAATCATTCTGTATATTTATATTATTGTCTTGATTTAATTACAAAAGGTTGTAGCAATAAGAAGCCGAATAAAATAATGATGTGAGGCTATCTACTCGCGGATATAATGTTACCACTGTTTGGACGGCCGAGCAGTCCATTCCACGACGATCGATCAACGATTGATAGTTTGGTTATGATCAGAAAGATCACTCTTATTGTATTTCATATATGATTTATTTCCAATTTTAAGGCTATGTCCTAGGTGAGCGAATTCCACGCGAATGCGAAGCGGCGCGAAGGAGACAAACACTCGACACCTGTTGAAGTGTCCTACGTGACCAATCCAGGCGCGGGGCGCGGGCGGCGCGTCTAATATTTTCGCGCGAATGCAACGCGGTTGTCCGAGAGTAGTTTGTGCCCGAGGCGGGGCGATTCACACGCACGTAGGACAAGGCGGCCGCGTCGCATTGCACTCGCGTGTCACCGCATCAGATCGCTTCGCAATTCTGTTCGCTTTGAATCGCCTACTTAGGACATAGCCTAAGCCTTGTTGTGCGCCACGCTCATCCATCATCAGCTCTATGGCGTGATTGTAAGTGACACCATAGAGAGTACGATACTATGGATAATTCTTTCAGGGTTCACACGGAGTACCGCTGTTCGTGGAGAAGTGCGTACAGTTCATCGAGAGAGAAGGCCTGGCGTCCGAAGGGCTGTACCGTGTTCCTGGCAACCGGGCGCATGTTGACATGCTCTTCAATAAGTTCCATGAAGGTAGGTTATTACTTAATTACAAGTAAATTTTTAACAAAAATACACCGACTCCAAACTTTTTCAGATCCCATCCTCCTGCTATATAATTTAAGGAGTTTCCTAGATTTTTTCCAAGATACCGTTATCAGATCCAGACTTAATGACATTGGGACCAACGAGAAAACATACCCTTTCAAACAAAAAAGGATTTTTGGAATCAATAGTCTCCGAGTAATCGGTGAACATAGAGGTATAAATATAAATATAAATTTCGACGAATTGAGAACCTTTTCCTTTTTTGAAGTCGGTTAAAAATAATGAATAGGTTACCACCGGCTAAACAATATCAGCTCAGTGGCGACAGTAGCCCAGTGGATTGAACGTGCGGCTGTCACAAAAGGCGGCGGCGGGTTCGATTCCCGGCTTGTCCAGTCAACATTACGATATATTTGACAAAATGATGCTGACTGTACGAACGAATTTATCGTAATTTTTGTACTGAATTAAAATATACGTGAATTGTGAAGAACCCTGCATATGTCTGTGCTGAGTTCATATAACCTAGACATTTTTAAGGCACGAGTGAATAGGCATCTTCTGGGTGAGCTCGCTTCATCGTCGGCCTCGTCTTTGCCCCCTGGCTAGATGCTGGCCAAGAGCAATCCCATTTTTATTAAAACAACAAAAAAAAAAAATACGTCTGTGATGAAATTCAAATATGTATTGTGAAGTTCCCAGCCCCATTGGGCCAGCTAACTATGGTATGGTATACTTGCGAAGTAAATATACAGGGTGTTTTTATTGAATACCGTTAACTGCGAGAATACAATCCTGAGATGAAATAAAGTAATCTTCTCTAAGACACTAACTAGTACCCCAATTCGTACCATTTTGAAGATATTCACGAATTCACTTTCGTTAATTAACACCCCTAGTATATATATATATATAAAATAACCTTAAAAATTAAACAATGTTGACGTGCGTGTCATTCGAATTACATACAACTAACTAACTTAATACTTGACATTTGATTACCTTTTGCTTAACTTCGCGTTAAATCTTAAGGCCGTTTTTCATTCACCCTTGGTGATATAATTATTGTGTATGAAAATGAAAAAAAAAATCTTTTTGCTTGAATTTTTAAAAACTAAATATGCTACGTCGTTTCTATGGCTATACACGGCTATATGCTAGAAGGAACGGAAATCAATAAAAACATCCTGTAAAGGCTGATGGGTGACGAAGATATAGTTAGGTATCTTTGGGAATTTCTGTGATCGTCACAATAGTGGTATACATTTCAGATCCCAACGTGGATCTGGATACCCTGGACATCCCGGTGAACGCGGTAGCCACTGCACTGAAGGACTTCTTCTCTAAGAAACTGCCGCCGCTACTGGACGAAGCTAGCATGGAACAGTTGGAGGACATAGCGGGTGAGTGTTGTGTAACCTTTTTCCCTTGATCTATACCGCAAAGGTCTAAAGGGGGTGCGTCGATTCTGTGAACCGCGCCCCAAAGAGACACGCTTATTACTTCCGTGGGATGGATTATTTTTATTGTTATTGAAGCTTAGAGACCTTATACATCTCTAACAATAACGAAATAGTGCTATTTTATATACTTATTTTAATTTTGACTCTTAGAGACCATGTACATGTCTAAGAACTTAAGAATAATAATTATTAATTGTATTTGGACGCTCAGAGACCATATACATCTCTGAGGTATGAAATAAATTTTATATAACACTACCTTCAAATTATGATAATGTCCGTAAGTTTTTTTCTTTTCTTTAATGACATAAGTTTGTTAATCATTGTAGTTTTTAAATCATTATTATTATTGTCAAATTTTTTAATTGTATAACCAATTTTCATTATTATTGACTTGTAAAAGTGCCCTTGTGGCCTATTTGCCTAAATTTTTGAATTTGAATTTGAATTAGGCGTGGTAGACGACCGCGTGGAAGATCGTCTTAGTTTCTAGACTTTCTAGACTTCCCTAACAGAACGTTGTCCACAAAATGAGCTGGTATAGTCAGCAGCAGAAATGGCTAAGCAGAATAACACGTTCAGTATGATCTACATTGGACACTATTCTCTTGACATTAAAGTCCGTGTGTCGAACATTTTCAGTACTAGGCCCGCGTAGCTACTTCCACTGCTGACTACATTTCGTATTTCAATTCTCGAGGTCAAAAGGTAGGGTAGTAGGGTGTTGTTGGATATGCCTTTCAAAATGAATAGAGGATTCATCAAACATTTTTATAAAGTGAATAATTTCTGAAATAATCACTCCGAAATTGTATCCCCCCTCTAACGTTTGATATATGTGTCCAAAAAATATGAAAAAAAAATCATGAAACTAAAGCTTCCAACACAACATGAAGCAAGACTTCCAACGAAAACTATAGTGGACATGATCAGTTAAGCTGTTTTTGAGTTATCGTAAAAAGTCTTCACTTCTTAAAAGACGTATGAAACGCTCCGTAGGTGTTCCCTTTTGCTTGTTATTATTTGATATTTTTAATTATGTTCATCGGGCAACAACGGAACCACACACTGAGCATGGCTCGACATGCTTTTGGCCGATTTGGGTATAAATGATTATGAGCTCTTTTTGTTGACAGCAATGCGCGGCTGCATCGCAGGCGGCGTGGAGCTGAAGGACCGCAGCTGGCGACTGCTGGCCCTGCGTTCGCTGCTCAACAACAGCCTCACGTGCGTCGCCCGCGCCACGCTAGACTACGTGCTCGACCACTTCGCGAGGTAAGGCCGACGTTTAGCCTAGTTGTTTGTGTCACTGCCTCCGCAGCCCGAGGTCCCGGGTTCGAATCCCGAATGGTGAGCAGTGACATTTGTTTCTGAGACTTGGATGTTTTCTATGTATTTAAGTGTATATCGTCGTCTAGTACCCAAAACACAAGCCTTACTTGAGCTTACTATGGGACTAGTTCGATTTGTGTACTTAGTCGGCTCATAAGTTCTGTCATATACATAGTATCAAATAAAAACAAAAGTTTAAGTTTATTCCGTATAATTTGTACAGCGTTTGAAAGCTTATAAACTAGAGAATCTAAATGTATAACATTTATTCAAAATGACCGCCATAATTATCTACACAGGCTTGAAGTCTGCGTGGCCAGTCGTCAATGGATTCACGCACCACTTTCATGTCGATATTGGCCACTGCCGTAGCAAGGGATTTTTTCAGCGAGTCTAGATTTGCATGAGGTTTTGAGCACACCTTTTCCTCTAAATACTGCCATATTTTATAGTCTAACGGATTAAGATCTGAGCTAGAGGAGGGCCAATCTTCATGCCGTATAAAGTCGATTTTATTGGAGGCGAGCCAGGCTTGTGTAGACTTTGCCTTATGGGCTGGATCAGAGTCCTGCTGGAAAACCCAATGCTGGTTTAGAAACATCGTATGGGATAGTGGTTTCACAATATTAGTCAACACCGTGTCTTGGTACACTTTGGCACTAGTTTTTACTCCTTTCTCACAAAAATGCATACTAGTGACGCCCGCATAAGAAACTCCCAGCCAAACCATCACAGATGAAGGGTGATGAACTCTTTGAATACGGAGAATGCTATTAGACGCTTCTTTACTATTGCGAGCGTCCACTCACTCTATCATTTTGTTTATTACAGTTTTCTTCTATGTCAAAAATTTTCTCGTCCGAAAACAGTATACAACGATGCTTATTTTTAGCGTACTTCTTCAATAAAGCTTTAGATCTTTTAAGCCTTAAAGCTTTAAGCCGACCATTGAGAAGATGGCCAGTTTTTCGTTTATAAGCACGAAGTCTCAGGTCTTGATTAAGCACTCTTTTCACCGTGTTTCTGCTCAAACCCATCTAGAGGGCCATAACTTTTTGTTTCCTAGCGGGATTTCTGGCAATGCGTGCCCTAATTGCTTGTACAACCGCTGGAGTCCTAGCTGTACGCGGACGACCGCTTCTTTTCTTGTCATTTAAACTAGAGACCTCACTGTATCTTTCTATGGTACGATACACAAATCTTAGAGAGAATTTTAAATTTTCAAGTAGCTTAAAAATTTTAGTCGGCGAGTGTCCACAACGATATAGTGCAATTATTGCGGTACGGCTATCAATAGCGTCCACTGCATGTTAAAGAAAACAGAAAATTGCAAAATTATACTACTCAAATATTTAAAAAAGATTCGAAATTCAAATGCACAACGGTTTTTGTTTTAGGAGTTCCAATTTAAATTTTAAAGGCCAGTGACAGAACTTATGAGCCGACTAAGTATAATAGTCCCCTAATATTTTATTATTTATTTATTTATAATACCTAGTGTACTTAGTTAAATGTTATGTACCCGTATCTTCTGGGACAATTTGCTGAGACGTCAGTTATCCGAGACTACGCGTTGAAACATGGGAAGTAAAAGTGAATAAGGGCGGGTTGTATCGACTTACGATTACAGAGAGATCAATGTTATCCTGGCAGTTGTTGTCCTATAGAAACTTGTCAAACCTTCCACACAATCAGATGTTGATAGGGTTTGCAGTCCCAGTCCCGATTTGTATGAAATTCGCGGGAAGTCCCGGAAAATTTGCATACCCTAGATGTTGACGAACACTGCTTACAATTACAGACGCTTAGTTGCAACCCACTCTTAGGCTGGGTTGCACCAAACCGCCTGCAATCGTAAGCGGTATTCATTAAAATCTAAATGTGTGGAAAGTTTGACAAGTTTCTATGAGATGACAGCTGTCGGCTCGGTGCCATATTTAACGTTGATCGGTCTGAGATCGTACGTTGGTGCAACTCAGCCTTAGTGTACTTAGTATGTTATGTAAACTTATGTAGTACATATACCCATATCTTCGAGGACTACTTGCTCAGACTTCAGTTATCCGATATCACGGACGGTGCAACACAGTGAAACATTGGAAATAAAGGTTAATAAGTATCGAGTTAAACTAGTTACAGTCTGGATTTCATTTGTGCCCACTGAAAGTTGACAGTCTTTTTGACTGTATGGAAATCCAACGAAATTCTGTCCCAAATTAAAAATTGTGTCCCATATGCACACATTAGACTTGGAGAGATTGACACGAATATATCAAGTCTTCACATCTTACCTTGACATATACGTGTCAATAAAAAAAAAACGATAAATAAGTAGGGTTACACTCAATTGTTTTATTCAAAAAATCCTGGTCACTGCATCGAATTGTAACGTAGTCAAGACTTGGAGAGATAGACACTTGAATATATCAAGTGGTCACATCTTACCTGGATCCGATAATGGGTAACAGGGTCACACCTAAGTGTTTTATTAAAAAGTCCTGGTCATGGCATCAACACTTTCAGAGATTGAGTCATGAATATATTAAGTTTTCACATCTTACCTTGATATATACGTGGCTATAGTAAAAGGAGTTCCGATAATAAGCAGGGTTACACCTAAGTGTTTTATTAAAAAATCCTGGTCACGGCTTCAAATTGTAACGTAACAAGCACGTTTTCACACATGTTGCATTAAACCTATAACTACAACGTGCTACAAAGGAGACTTCGGTTATTAACATTAACAGTGCTTATTATAATGCCCGTTTGAAATATATATTGCGCTTCTACTGAGGCGTAGTCAGAGCGAAGAAAGCGAATATTAATTTATTTTTCTATACCAGAATTATAATCTGACAATTAAAGGATTGACAGCAGTAATAAAACAATACACTTTTTATACAAATGCAAGTCTATACCATAGACAAGTCATTATGGTAGGAGAATCAGAATGGATTTCCATACATCATTATACTATTTTTAATAGAGACACACGTCAATGCCCGTATTCTGCCACAATATCGATTTTTAATTTCAATTAAATTATTTTGCCGTCGTAGAAAATATATTGTATGCCACATTACATAACTAGGTCTTAAAATTCTTGAGCCTTTAATAAATAACAAAACTCACTATTTATTTATTTATTTAATCTTTATTGCACTAAAGAAACCTTATCGTACAAAAGGCGGACTTAATGCCATATGGCACTATGTTCGTTTTGTTTTTACAGTGACTTCAGTTTTAAGAGCCCTTATTATGTAACTGTTGTATAAAATAGTATTATAAACTAGCTTATTCGTTCTCGCCTTAGACTGATTTGTTTTCCCATACAAACTTTCTCAGGCTCAGGTGGACACCAGGAACTTAGGAGTGACATGTTGAAAAAGGAAAGCCACGAATAGATCGCACTAGAGATTTTTGCTTGACCAGGCTAGCCTAGGGCCCACCCGCGGCTATAACACCTCAGATGATGATGATGATACAATCTTTCACCTTTCTTTACACCCCCCTTAAGAAATGATTACAGTCAATATGACATTCCCTAGAAATCCTATTGTCAAAACGAATTATTAAGTGCTTATTACGGAATATCAAATGTACCGATTCTAGACGAATGAATCTCGTCAAAAACATTACATGTATATTGTACAATGATAAAAGTCTCGCTACGCAGTTCTGCCGTAAAACATTATCCCAACAGAGCGAGTTCTTCATGTAAGTATGATGACCGAAGGCCGGAAGCAGAGCGGCAAGGCATGCGAGAATAATCACACAGAGCGGTCTTCTCATGTAAGGCTGAGGGCCGAAGGCCTGAAGCAGAGAGGCGAGACACGCGAGGCTGAAGGCCGAGCCTCCCAACAGAGTAGATTCTTCATGTAAGGTTGATGGCTGAAAAGCCGAAGGAGAGTGGCAAGACATACGAGGCCGAAGGCCGAGCTATTTCGTCGCCGAAGATCCAGTTGCCATATTAATGAGGGTAAATTATACTCCATTCGTTCGTTTTTACGTGATGTCGTGATAAACAGACAGACAAACAGACACAAATTCTTAAAACTGTTGAAACGATTTCTGATTGATTCTAAGTATCCCCAGCCGACTTTTTTTCGAATATCTTCCATGTACAGACTTTCGACCCTCTTCTAAGTGTACATCTAAGATGCTCCAACTGTCTATGCTGACGATTGGGCTGCCCAGCTCAAGTTCTCAGCTCAGATCTCTTATATCAAACAGTTTTTATGGTGTGAAGGGGCAACAATTACGTAAAAAATAACGCACGACAAAATTAAATGGTACACCGACGATACAAAGTGTGCATTGAAACAGCTGTTTTTTTAATTTAAACATATGAATAAAAACAATGCCAAAGTATCGCAAATGCATTTTGATGTACACGCAAAGTAGAACTTATTGCGAAAAGGTTGTGCTCAAAAATAGCGTCAACAATCAGAAGGAAATACTTCGGTTTGGACATAATGAATCGTCAACTTGTTTACAATTCTGCTATACTTTAAGTTAAATTTCTTGACACGCTGTTATACTCCCTATTGGTTGAAACTTAAATCGTAAGAATGGCGTATGAGGATTAAACCACCCCGTTTCATGGACCTTACTTGCATCCCCGATTTAATATCCCTTTCATGGAAGATCATCGGGACAAAAAGGACACTTATAATATATATAAGTGAATCCAGATTACTTATATACTATTAGCATACAAATCAATTCAGTGACTAACATCCAAACATCTAAACTTTCGGATTTATAATATTAAGTGGTGGGATTATGGTATAAAGTGAGTGCACATGAAGTAAACGGCAAAAGTAACATTGTAATTGCATGTTTTGAAGATACCGTGGTGGCTGGCGCGCACACGGCGCAGCGCTTGCGTTTACTTTTTTTTTCAGTTTCTATTTTAAGATTTCCCAAATTTTGAATGAGGATGTTTTTCCTTTGTCATCAAGTATATGCTTACCAATTTTCATACCTGTAACTCATGGATTATAGGAGTTCCCATACAAAATTCAACCCCTCTTTACCCCCTTTTAACCAAAATCTGCACAATTTTTATAGCCTAAAACCTGACCGGGTTACTCGACAGATTGTAAAGTTTTCATCAAAATCCGTTCAGCCGTTTTCACGTGACGCGCGTTCATATAAACAGATAAACAGACAAAAATTCTAAAAACTGTTGGAACGTGTTTTGTTATCGATTCTAAGTATCCCCAGCCAACTTTTTTTCGAATATCTTCCATGTACAGACTTTCGACCCTCTTCAGCTTTGGTGCCGGGTTAGAATAGCCCCACCCCCTGACTTCACTTGGGTGTCGTAAGAGTCGGCTATGGGAACCAGGTTGAAGTGTGTTGTGGGCGATGGGCTAGCAACCTGCCACTGCAATATCACATAATATTCTCCATCTATAAACCTGCAATAGCTAAAAGTGGCACTAAAAAGTATTTTCAGTTGTCATTTTTTATTCATGTGCTCTGCCTACTCTTTTTGGGAATATAGGCGTGAGTTTATGTATGTATGTAAATGCTTACTTTTTTATCCAGGGTGGCAGACAACTCGAAGCTAAACTCGATGGACAGCAAGAACCTGGCGATCTGCTGGTGGCCCACGCTGCTGCCAGTGCAGTTTTCGGACATGGGCCGGTTTGAAATGACGCGGCCGTATCTCGAGGACATCGTGCAGACCATGATCGACCAGCACCCCTTCCTGTTCCGGGGGCAGGAGGCGTTCGTCATGGTGTGAGATACGACCGTGAGTGTTTCACACTTCATATAACGTCTATTGAATCCTGAGTCAAGCGAAAGATTGTACAATAGAATCGTTTTTTTATACCACGTCGGTGGCAAATAAGCGTACTGCCCGCCTGATGGTAAGCGGTTACCGCAAGCTATGGACGCCTGCAACTCCAGGGGTGTTACATGCGCGTTGCCGACCCTTTAAAAATTTATACACTCCTTAAAGAATCCCATACTGTAGTTCCTCGGGAAAACCTCGGCAGTGAGCTCATTCCACAACTGGAGCGTCCGAGGGAGGAAGTTCCTCTGATACCGTACCGTACGCGACCATTTCGGTTCTAAGGTGTGAGGATGAATGCCCTGCCGACGGCGAGCAGTGCGAGAGATTCAAGTGTGAACGCTTAAGGCGTAAATAATTTTGCTGCCGTGTGACACATACTGTTTTCACACCGCCTATGAGGCCCGCCGCTGCTAACAACATGAAATATCTTACAAATTACTTTGCTGCCAAGTGGCCCATACGACTTTGAAAAAAATCTTAGAATTCTTCTGGCATGCTCAAGAAATGACCCACGTGAGAATGGGTTAATAATCATCGCCAAAAGTCATGTTTGGTAGATTTAAATTAAACTCTATAAATTGATGATGATCGACCCATTTTACAACACTAAATAAATGTCTTTTTCTGATACCAATAAACAAATCTTACGAAAATACTGGGATAAAATCAAGCTTCAGCTTATTTATGTAATTTGAATAAATTTTAATTACATAAACAAGAAAAAAATAGCCGCAGTTTGACCACGTCATTAGGCATATTGCCCTACAAACTTCATAAGGTAAACGTACCAGTGCTCGTTGCTGACGCAATACTTGGCACCTTCAATCTAATGTCATTACTATAAAGGTGACAGATCAGTGTCATCATTGGGCATTGAGGTGTCGGTCATTGGTACTTTTACCTTACTAAATTAAGTATAAAGTTATTGATTGAGTATCAGTAAAATACCTTATTATCTGATTATGCAATGTTTGTTCCAGGAACCCACAATGCAGGTTGCATTCGTGATGGACGGCGTGTGACGTCGGTTGTAATACTTGTAACGCGGCGTTCCCAGTGAGTTATATACGCTAGCGTAACTTCGGCTATTTATGTAATGCTGCGCAATATTAGCCTTTATCTGTTACCACGTAAGGTATACAATCGTGTAAGCGCAATATTATGACCTGTGTGCTCGGTGACTTGATTTCGGCTATCGAAATTGGACTTTATAAATAGCGACGTAAAACTGTTTTTTGATTGTTTGCGTGTATCAAGCGTGAGTCGCTTAGAAACGATGTTTGAAATCAAGACTTGAGCAGTTGAATAGGCTTGGGTGCTAGTATGTTAGGTTTGGTATAACAACAGACGTCCCTTACTAACTAGTGAGATGTGAAAGGGATCGCTGCTGTTAGCTACATACTGGCTTTTCTGGTGTATTGTTCCTTTTGCATTGGTTAAGTAGTGTTGCAAAGTCTGAAAATTGAATATTGTATGTAAGAGAGACGATACATCAGATTCTATTATAGTAGATTATTTACTAATGTCTGTTTTCGTCTCGAAAATGAGTTTAATATTGTAACCGTTTTCATATCAATATGCTTAGTATTTAAGCGGGAATGCTTGCAATTTGCAAAACCAATAGACACTTTGTTTATTTTTCATACCATTTTTTTTTCAAAATCGAATCAGTATTTTAACTAGGTGTTATTCAAATTATATCGCAATTTATAATAGCATTAAGGTTGAAATTCATGCACAAAAAGTATTTAATGGCAAAGTAAAAGTTTTCTAAGCGTAATGTTAAAATGACAACACCACATGATAGCACATTCCGTTCAGTCGAATAAATTAAAATAAGTAATTGTTAATTATAAATATTTTTAGATAGTGATATTCGCGTAATCGTTGTTTTAATCGATATCATAGGGATCGGTGTTGAGATATGCTTGCGAAGTTATTTTATTTTGTAAGACGGTTCAAATATGTCAGAATCAAATCTTATTCGCTGTGACATATTTAACTTATATTTTGTCTCTCATGAGTCTCATGACTTTAGGTACATTTTAGCGCCCTCACCTCGGCGAACATTTTTAGACGAAATCGGAGAAATTCTAAGAAAAGGTCAGTTCAGGAGTACACTAAACCGAAGAGGATATTATATAGAAAACTACCGGGAGTTATAGACAAATTAAATCATTATGAAACGGGTCACTAACGTCTTGTAAATTTGATTTTTACTCTTAGTAGTACTCACTACGCTCTGGATCTACCCTCACCGATTTTAATATCATACCTTCCGTTTGAACATATTCACTTGTTTCTTTCTGACATGTCTGAACGGCGTCTCGAAAGGACATTTTCCGTCCTTTTTACCCATCACAAACCGTAAGCAATGAAATATGTAGATACACGCTAGATAGATTCGTGTTACACGTAATTCTTGCATCATAATCATAATTTATTGTGATTTCGTGTGAGTTGCACCAACTTACGATCACAGACCGGTCAACGTTAAATATGGTGCCGGCAACTGTCATCCCATAGAAACTTGTCAAACTTTCCGTATAATTAGATTTTAACGAACGCCGCTTACGATTACAGACGGTTTAGTGCAACCCTACCTTAATCCACCATACCTTATCCTTCGATGAAAATTTGAGACAATTACGAGGGGTGATCCATAAGTTTTGATAATCAGTATTAAATATGCGAGATATGTAAATCGTTATATTTTTAAAACAATATGCACACTTTCTTTATTTTCAAATACTTATTAATCATTCAATCAATTCGTCATTCAATTGTTTTATTTTACCCCAATAAAAATAATTTTACTTTTTGAGGTCAAATTTTATACCTTCACTAAGTCATCACCAGCTCCTGATTTTCATGTAGTTAGTTTGAACATAAGTGAATGAGAAGTAGTAGTCGAAAGTTAGGGCTAAAAAATAATGGGAACGGTTATCAGTTCTGATCTGTACTTGAAGAACAGCACTTTTGTCAATTAGAAGGCTCTGAAGTACAATTTGTCCCGAAAATTCTGGATTTTTTTTCTTCAGCTTATTTATAATATTTAACACAACTCTGATAGAATAGTGTTATACAACTCTCCAATAATATTTGAGCTCAATTGGTGAAAGCTAATTTCGTAGTTTTCATTGGTAGGCCTCAATAGTCAAGGAAGAAGTCGAAAAAAACACCCTAATTTTGGTGACATAGCTGGAGATAAAAAAAAAAAACATTGCACAGATAACTTGCTTATCCTTTAAATCATAATGATAAACCAAGGTTTTCTTTTAAATTACAATATTCTTCATTAGTGCATCAGGACTTTTTCCACACCGCTCCAAATAATTACAAAACCAACTCTTATATCCGCCATCTTGTTATTTTTTCAATTAAGATGTTTTTTGTTCAGCAATTACAAAAAAACAAATGAATAATGTTTATATATTTTTACTCTAATATAATGTTGATTAGTGTCATGGTATAGCCCACATTAAAAGAATATCATTAACGGGGTGGTTCATACCGATTATCAAAACTTATGGATCACCCCTCGTATAACTAAGCGACACTGAGTTTTAGTGGTGACAATGTCAATAGTCAATGATTTTAGGTTTACATTTCGTCTGTAAATTGACGATGATAGAAAAGTGTACATCTTCATCTTTTTGTTGATACAACTTCTTTTAAAAGTTGTATTGTGCTAAAAACATGAGCAGGTATACCGTCGAAAATAAGATAATCAATTTTGCATTTACAATGAAAGCCAAGTCATGCCCATTTTTGAATCCCGTTGCCAACTGACAAACATTATCAATCATTTGAAGAGCTGTCACGCAGAAATGTAGATTTCATTCTATTGACTGATGTGCTAGAGAGAATCCCTGGGTTTTCATCTTTATGTTGTGTGCAATCTCTTAAAAAAAGAGATGTGTATACATTTGTTAAGTGACAAGAAACTCTCCTTACGCCATTGTGTTAAGGTGCAAATCTGTTACCTAACTTATTTCCGCTGTTATAGTAGTTTATACAACTGTGACATAATGAGAGGCATTAATCCACGAGTGTGGTTTTATGAAACAAGCCGGAGGCGGGTTCCTAACAAGCTCACACGAGTGTTTTAAGACTTTTAAGTTCTAATTATGTACAGTTGCATATGCTAGTTTATTTCCATCCATATATTAAATGCTTTTTCATGTGCAACTATTCAGCCGACTTAAGTATAATTACCGAGATAACCGGTGCTCTCCTGTACGTGATCTACATCATATGTGATGTTGTTATGACCCGCGCGCAGGAGAAGCGGGGCGGGATATATTGAAAAGCTGGTCTTTACGCATAGTTTTTGAGCACATTAAAGAGGATTTACTATATGGGTGTATATAAAGTACACTATGTACTCCATACAATGCTGAAGACCCTGTCTACGCATAGTAACCGAGTCATACAAAGAATTAGGTCCACATGTTTTCTGTTGACATATCAAAAGTTACCTAAAAAGCCAATTTTTAGGCTGGACTTATAATCGGCGTCTCCCTCCGTTTCCATAAATCTTCTAATAAGAAACACAAATTACATGTTCATAATCGGTTAACAGTGGACCAAAGGAAAGTCTTGTTTTTTCTACTGTGTATGAGCCAACCGAGAATTTTTAAAGTCTATAAACCCTCTAACTTATCAATCGGCAGCTTACCGAATGAAGTATTTATTTTGAGACTGATTTTTAGTATTTGAATCCCGTTTTTGTATGTGCGGTTAGTATTGTATTCGCAAACGTATAGCTGATGGCCTACTTTGTAATAAGTGTTTAATATAGACTGACACTGAATGTGCTTCTGTTCTTACGTAACACGGATATCGTTATCGCTTTCAAATCGCATTGTTAATAGAACGCGATATCGCAACCCAAGTTACATAATAGGACTTTTAAGATCTTAAAGGGCGATTCGTCCAATTTATATATTATTATTTATTCATATATTTTTTTATTTGCCAAATAGATATTTTATGTTGACTTTTGTAAAAACACTTTTCCAAAATGCAGTTCGATGGATTTGTGTTGATTATGTGAGGAAAGATCGCTGTAACTACTCATAAGTATATTTAATATATTAGGTGTCTCCATTTAGTAAGTAAGGTGTATCTAAGTAAGTTTTTATCGATATAATATCATTATATCACCGTCCCGCTCGCACACTCGCGTCGGTGGCGACCGAGCAAGCGTGCGAGCGAGACAAATATCATGTCCATTAGGGGAATGATGTAAGGGAGTTTTTGATATTTTACTATGAATCGAAAAAGACATAGAGCCCACCCGTTTTCTAATTTATTTTTCTAGAAATTTTCGTTATTTTGTAGATCTCACGACACGAGAACAAAATGCTTGTTTTTTTCTCAAAAAAATACTTCCCCTAATGATTTTTTTTCTTACGCAATTTCTACGGATAAAAATGCAATTCGATGTAAATATTGTACATTCATTTTACGTGTTTTATTTTCGTAATTTATTTATTGAGATATTTTTTTATGAGAGAGTTTTTAAAGTGGAATATTTTTGTTACTTTATTATTTTCTATTTATGTATTTTGTAATGCCACAATTGGTGACCTGTGCCATTTGTTTTTGAGCGAGATTTAGGATCGGACTACATGCATCCGAGATACTCCGTGCCCCCTACGTTTCCCCGGGATTCGGGGACGTTAGAGGAAAGGACTTAGATGCATGTAGTCCCGGCCTAAGGTTCCAGGAGTTGTGAACATTTTGTATGGTTGCGTTCGTCCGTTTTGTGTAGGATCATAAATGTTCTTAGTAGAATCAATGTACGCTTGGCCGACTGAAGCCGCATTGCCTGAGACGAACACGTTGTTATGTCCATTGGAACTTAGGTATTACATACAAAGTGAAGACTGATGCGATCTCCTTTTTATTTATTTTTATTTAATATAAACTAGATAAAAATTAAGAGCTAACCCGTCTTCATTGTGCAGGTCCCGTGAGGAGGTTTTAGAGGTTATATGATACCATGAAAGACATATAACAAATTTGGGTATAATTGCCGTGATTATTTTGCGTGATAAATTTTCCGTCACAAAATGTGACCATAAACCTGAACATGCTAGCTGGGCTGGAAAGCATGAGAAAATGGACACTACGGGTTATGTTTGGAGTTTGTCAGGAGTCCTGTCTTAGCGGGGCTATGAATTTTCTCATTTTATCACTTATCGCTGTAGATATACATCCGTCATTGACGATCACTTTGGCTTAGTTGACAGTGACCCTGCCTACGAAGTCGAAAGTCCTGGGTTTGAATCCCGGTCAGCACGTTTATTTGAGAGATGTTTGAATATTTGTTCCAGAGTCTTGATGTTTTCTATTTATTCTTTATTTAACTAACTCCACACAAAACTCGCTGTCTACAGGGAGTACAGGGCCATATCTTACCATTGTTGCTCTATGCCTCGGAGACCTGGTGTCTTTACAAGGGAGATATCAGACGCCTTGATACCTTCCACATGAAGTGTCTTCGGGCGATTCTTCGAGTGAGATGGCAGGATCGTGTGCCAAACTCGGAGGTTCTACGTCGAGCTAAGCTCGCTGGAATGGAGTGTATGCTAATGAAAGGCCAACTACGCTGGTGTGGACACCTTGTACGCATGGAGTCTTCCAGATTACCAAAAAAGGTATTTTACTCTGAGCTTAGCTCAGGTAAACGAAAGCCTGGAGGACAGTTACTGCGTTACAGGGATGTCTTAAAACGCCACTTGACTGCAATTGGCATGTCTAGTGAGTCATGGGAGGAGCTTGCAACGCAGAGGTCGGAGTGGCGAACTGCTGTCAACACGGGTATAGAAAACTTTGAGCGTTCCCGTCTTGAAGACCTTGACGCCAAACGCCTGATCCGAAAAACTCGACCCAAGCCCTCCTACAACTATACTCGCAATTCAAGTGGGTCTCTTTACTGCGCTTCTTGCAATAGGACCTTCAAAACAAAATTTGGTTTTGCGAGTCATGCTCGCGCTCATGCAAGAGCCCAGGCGAAGACGAGCTAAGGGTGTCGCCGTCGACGGATACGTCTGGGAGGACATCATCATCATCATCATTCTTTATTTATAAGTATGCATAATTGCATACCGTAGTACGTCAGCATCAAATGTAGCTTAGCATTTGAAAAGTTCAAAAGTCTTTATCATAAGGGAATATATGTTGTTAAGGGGATATATGTTTGCATATGTTGCTTTTGACCCCTTCATATGCGTTGCTACTTTTGACCCCCGTACCCATAGTACAAGCTTAGCTTTGTTTGGGACTAGGTCGATTTGTGTAAGATCATCCCCAAATATTTATTTATTGCATTCGCATACTTGTCAGAACGTGACGAATGTCTTATCCACCCCGATAAGTGATAGGATAAACAGGAAATTATCATACACGAGTTTTATTATGACCGCATCGTGTTCTAGCGTTGTGCATTTTTTAGACATGGTAAGTGTGGCAATAAAATGTGTTCAAATTAAAAAGTAGCAACACTGTAGTGTCGTCCCTTTTTTCTTAGATTGATTTGAAAGATATGACACTATAGTGTCATCATCATTATCATCATGTCAGCCGAAAGACGTCCACTGCTGGACATAGGCCTCCCCCAAAGACTTCCACAATGACCGGTCCTGCGCCACCCGCATCCAGCGGACACCCGCGACCTTCACCAGGTCATCAGTCCACCGTGTGGGGGCCTGCCCACGCTACGCCTTCCGGTACGTGGCCGCCACTCGAGAACCTTTCCGCCCCAACGGCCATCGGTTCTACGTGCTATGTGCCCCGCCCACTGCCACTTAAGTTTAGCGATTCGCAGGGCTATATCGGTCACTTTGGTTCTGCTGCGGATGGCCTCATTCCTGATGCGATCACGCAGAGAAACTATAGTGTAGTCGCTTTTTATTTTCAACACTTTTTTGCCAGACTATATTTAGACATTTTTATCTGTGAAAATGCAGGATACAGCATACTTTTGACTAAAACATACTTAACCTTAAATACCCTTAAATTCCTTTGGACATGCAGCGGGCGAGAAGCGAATCGTCGATGTTCTGTCCATGAATGTGATTTGGTGATGTGATTTGGACGCGATTGCCTTCTATTGTTAGTAGATACGACAAAGGAATTGGTCTCGTATGCGTTAGTATAGGTTAAGTGCTATGCTGATGGTTAGGACAAGTTTTATGTTCCGAGATGAAAGGCAATAAACAAATAAAAAAACGCATTAAATCGTACTGCTTTTGTTTTTAACACCTCTTTACAAACAATTTGGTTTGTTAACTTTGACAAAAACAAACCAAACCTTTATGTCATATAATAATCAAAATACTTCAGGAAATATGTAACAGTAACATTGTATTTCAAGTTTTGAATGTCACAGTCTTACTATAGAATATTAGATGGACTTGCCTATGGCCTTGCCTTGTGGCCTGTAATAGGAGCAAAAAAATTAAAAACACTTAAAGCATCTGCAGTAACCTCTTATGCTCAGAATTTTTTTCTTTTTTCAATTGGGAGTTATCTTGATCTAAAGTTATGACCAGCAGGTAATGGATCCTGGCACCAAGTTATGACTCATAATCGTTGTTGCATTTTTGGTTTAAAGGGATATTATGGAAGATTTTTTTAATGCATTTTTAGTGTTTTTAATATAAATCATTATTAATATCACACCAGTAGAGTAATGAAGTACACGTAAGCTATATTTACATTTAAATATCCAAATAAAACATTTTTTTTAATTAAAACCATTGAGTAATGATTGCTAGAGAGGTCAATAGTGCACCGTTTAATTGTTTGTTCCTATAACGGGCCACACCCGGTATAAGCGCTGCCTGAAGCAGTAGGTCAATAATGATTAAAAAATAATGGTGATTGATGCCTATGAAGGTTCTGTTTTTTCACGATAAACACTGAAGACATAAAGCTTGTTCTATTTATTCAAAATGTAACTGCCATTTTAAGAGTTCGTATTTACTTGTAAATGGTAGTTAAAGTAATACTTGCTCGTTTTATCTGTTTATATAAAATGAGTACAACGAAAAGAACGGTTAAATGTAAGTGTACAGTCAAGGGAAATAAGATGTTTGTTAGTTTTGGGCTCAATTTCTATTGGAATAGAGTTCAAAAGTGACAGATGTATACAGTATTAACCGTATTACATTGTTATGGTAACATTGTGAGTTTTTGAGATGTTGCGTTGTACAAACTTGCCCAATATCGATGCACCTTATCCAAGGCTGTGATGTTGAAAATCAAATGCAAAGCCTGAGTGCAGTCCGTTATTTTTCCTTGATTGTACATATCCACGTACAATGGTTGGGCTACACAGTAGCAGTTCTTTCTGTTATAACTCTATTCGACATGCCCGCAAAGACATAGCTCGATGTCGTTTGTCAATAGCTATATATTCTAGACAGTCGCTCTATTATTAAAATTGGACGACGGTAGTCCGGGTCACGACGCTAGCTTTTTTTTTATTGACCTCCTAATAAATTATACAAGTCAATTCCTACTAGAAAAAACTTCTGAAAAAGAAAACTGCCAACAAATATACCTAATTTAAATAAGAGCATATATCATTGGTAGGTAGACTTAAAGTAATTTACTAATTTACCAGTACACGATTGGGCTTGCGGGCGTTTGCAAGCTCCGGCAAGTTTAAATGTAGCATCATATGTTAGCATGTCGAATAGACCAAATACTGTTACGGCAGTTGTATAGTGATTGTTGTGATATTGGTGGCAAATCGAGGCTCAGTCGGTGCAGAATTTCGCTGTGTGCGTCGCGAGTACTGTTAACGCAGTTCAAGGGAATGTGTCATATTTTATAATAAATAACCATCTATGTAATTATAGTGGGTTTCATTTTACTTACCCTTTTAATTGGTTTTTCTCGTAGCGGCTCGTCGTATGCAAATGGCAAAATAATGTAATCCAATTTTGATGTATGCCTAAATTACCGGCGTGTAATATGTTAAATTTAGGCGTAATAAGGGTCACAAATGGCCAGATAACTGTGTTGGTGTTGTACAAGATTTGCTTAGTACGGGACTAGGTCGATTTGTGTCCTCAAAAAATATATGAAATTCTTCTAGGAAGTATTATTAAATTGTATATGCCGTTAATATACAAAACCTCCCAGGCACATCCGACCTCGAGGTAAATCGCAAGGAACTCTGCCTTCCATCCAGGAGACCATTTTCCCTGCAGGCTCACCGACTCCTGCAAGACTAGGATATTGACGGGGAAATGGCAGGATTGCTGGAGCTCTACACACCTGCCTAATTGGCATCTCGTGTCCTACCCTGCTGCCCGCGTGCCTGGCTTTTATCTGCCTCGTAGGTACTGGGTTCAAATTCAAACTAGGTTCCGAGCTACTCAGGGTAGGTGTGCCGAACTCATGCTCTTTCTTCTTTTTTCTTTCCAATGTGTCATACAATTAGCTCGTAAGTAAGCTTATTAACAATATTGTTCACGATTTCGGTGTCGATACAAACCCGATAGGGTTTAACGACACTTTTCCGTTATAACAATGTATCAATTTTCTATTGTAAATAAATAAATAAAAAAATAAAATAATGCACAAGTGGGCCTTCACCATATCAGCCCTAGGACGTCCACTGCTGGACATAGGCCTGTGTGGGCCTTCAGGTCGGACCCAAATTGTGCCTGCGGCCAGATCTAGTCGATGTCCCATATATTACGGAGGACTGCACGCAGCTTGCCATCCAAGGTGGTATCGCCAAGATTCACCAAGCTGACTCAGAGCTTTCAAAGTGGTTGGACCGACTGCCTTTTAGTTTTTAGCAAAACTGTGCACTTGCCATACGCAAAATAAAAATAAATTAAATTTTATTTTAAAAATAAATTTGCCAACTTAATAATATTTTTTATTTGGTACAAGCTCTTATTGCAGATACTATTATTATTATTATTTGTTTATACACTAGCAGCTCTTGGAGTTGATGCGTGTATATCACTGCACTTGTGTTTATTTTGCACTTGATAAAGTTTTGAAATATGTATCCAGTCTATTTTTGAAAGAGTTCACTGACGGTGCACTAACAGCAGTCTCTGGTAGAGAGTTCCACACATTCACCACACGATGCGACAGGAAGTGTTTCCTAGGATTGCTAGCACACGGAGGGTTTGATAAGTTTTTTAGAGTGTCCTCTCAGTCTTACATTCTGGCTTAATGTGTACAGCTGTTTGATGTTTGGAACATTGTAGATACTGTACCTTTTTTCCACGGTTATCAACTACTCGTTGAGACGGCTCCAATGAGCCCACTCACGACGTAAGCTACTTACTTGTGTAGTTTAGTAAGTTGCTTCGCCCACTTTCTGACTTCATCGACAGATCAGCTCAGTCGTACCATTATATTGCATTGTCATTTAACTTACATAGGTATGCCAAATATGCGCTCAATCGATCGAGGATCACTCACGATATGACATTTGGATCGCTTACGCAGCCTTCGAAAAAGTTGCTTGGCAGGTTAAATAAAAGCTTGTAATAATATCAAAGTGATATACACTCACGAGCAAATAAAACGGGTACGCTTGGTATGAAATTTTCATACAAAGTCCATCCGTTTAATTTGCTCTTCAGTGTATTATTTAGTCTGTACTGTTAGTGCAGTGTAGTAGGGATGTAAAACAATAGGTTTAAATGTTTGTCACAGATAAGTGTCTAAGCATAGGTACGTGGGGTTAAGAGTGCGCAGTACGCTCGGTTCTCCATACAAACGTATTTATGCTCTCATTTTAAAACGCCATTCTAGAATAACATGAAACTTTGTATACAGAATGGGATCTAGGTCGGAACATAGTTTCTGTTGCTTGAAATTATAATGGAGAAAAAATACAGCGATTATTAAGGTTTTCATACAAGCCGTAAAAAACTCAAAAAACCGCTGTATTCTTTTTCTTTTACAATTTCTAGCAACAGAAACTAATTTCCGACCTAGATATGCCGGATCCCATTGTGTATACAAATTTTCATGTTATTCTAGCATGGCGTTTTAAAATGAGAGGGTAAATACCACAAAGTACAATATATGTACTGAGATAGAGATACCAGTGAAATACTCCACATAGATCGTAGCGCCGTTGTGTATTTAGTATGAACTAACCGCACGAACACTGCATCTCTGTCACTTCAATATGCAAGTGCAATAGAGATAGCACCCAGTGACATCTGGTGCAAACAAGCTAAACTAACATTTCCATGGAAGGCCCCTGGTAAATACGTTTGTATGGAGAACCGAGCCAGACCGAGCGTACTGCGCCCTCTTAAAGCTCTTCCAGATTTATCTACTGTGACCCACGTAGCTACGTTACAGTTTTACAAGTAAACTGGCAACACTGCTCAAATGGTCCGGCGTTATTGGGGCCGGTTACACGTTGATTATAATCACGCGCATATCACAATACGTATCACGTGAAATAGACACGATTTCACGCAAAATGTGCAAAAAATTTACGTTGGATGTCGACTTGCGGAAAATGCCCAGTAAAACTATCTAACTAGCTTATCACGTGAATATTGAAGCAACATCCAAAAAAATTATAATATGAATCGTGTAAATGGCCCCATTGGTCTAGCGCCTCAGTGTTGCCAGTTTAAGACCTGTAGCTTCATCTTTATGAAGCGGGAATAGTTAAATAAATAAGACGCAATTAAATCTTCAGATATAACTGAACAATAAATATTTTATTCATAGTATTTTCATAGTATTTATTCAGATATGTTTTACCATAAGTGCACCATTCTTTACTCTAAGCTCATACTTTGCTAAAGCTAAATTTTTAGAAGAATCCCAATTCTATTCAACTCGTGTCACTCAATACAGCTAGAAAGTAAAATGAGTTAGGTACAACTCGTAACTAACTCATGTTGCTCTTCTTTAATTGGGTAGTGTCCTGGGAAAATATATTTAGTAGGTACATCAGTTAGATTATCATAAAATATTGGATACATATTTCCATATTCATATTCTTTGTCCAACAGTGGACGTCTTGCGGCTGATAAGATGATGATGATGTAATGATGGTTCTTTTCTTTCATCACTCAAACAAAAAATAACAAAGATAAAGCGCGTCCTGTTTCGCGGAACTTTAAAGCCATTATTATCATGATATTTTGTATGATAAAAAATATCATAATCATTCTAGCGTTATCCCAGTACAATTGCCTCCTGATGGATACCCGGGGTTCGCTACTTAATCCCAAGAACTGGCGCAGGCACTAGTTTTTACGCAAGCGACGGCCATCTGACCTTCCAACCCAAGGGACAAACGAGACCTTACTGGGATTAGGCTTGTTGCGCGGGCAATTCGACCGTTAGAAGTCCTCAAGCCACCCGAAGGCTTCTTGGCTTAACGACGGCTGTTACACGGGATCAACGGCTTAACGTGCCTTCCAAAGCACGGTAGCGCTCAGTTAGTATCCACTCAAAGCGGCCACCCATGTAACAGTTGACTTGGGCCGACGTTGTTTAATCTGGCATAACCCACGCGGTACCCGGACACCGCTGAGCCACGAGCGCTTCTAAAATAAAATAAAAATATATGTAATATTTTTGATAATCTAACTGATGGACTAATTATATATTTTTAGGACACAAGCCAATTGGGCGAACAGGACCTCTTTATTTGGTTTTCAACCTTTTCCTAGAGAAGTCTCTAAATCATGTGGTCCTAAAAAGTGCATCAAGTACCTAGTTTTTTGTAGCGGTATACAAATAATTGTGGTAATTGTCACGGCGCCTGCGACGGGACGGGCGAGAGAGCGGCGGGTCCCTGCCTCCCCCAAACCTTCTGGGCCGTCTAAGTTAGCGGCCGACCTATAGCAACCTTATAAGCTATAGGTAATTGGTGTAATCCGTTCTTGTTAAATAAATAGGGATAATGTAATGCCAAACAGGAACAAGAGATTATTCCGAGAGTAGGTAGTTCATATACTTTTTGACTTTTAAGGCGAAGGGCAAGGCAAGCTCTTTCCATACAAACTTTGTGCACGTTTTTCTTAGTTTGTGTTGGCGCTACAGTTATTATTTTTGGTCAATATGCTTATTTTTTTGTTAGCTATGACTTGATGTCAATTCAAGCAATTCGTGGCGCTTTCTTATTTTTTATTGTTTTATTTTATTTTTTTATCGTCTATGTTTTTATGTGCTACGAATAAATGTATTTCTATTCTATTCTATTCTATGTCTTTCTTTTGAAATTTTAAGTATTTTTTTGTATTTTTTTTAAATAAAGCAAATTTTCAACATCAAGTTCTGCGTATATCCAATATGTACCAACAAAAAATATAATTAAATGCTATAGTGCCAAAACTAACGAAAAAAACTTGCACAACCTTTGTATGGAGAATGCCTTGCCCTACCCTTCGCCTTAACTCCCCTTCCAGCCAGCTATTAATTCACTTCTTTTTTTGAGCTGTGAAGTAGGTGCGGGCTGTAAATTAGCGCTGTACAGCCGACCAGGCTCGCTGCAAACGCTGAGCCCGACCTATTGTCGCACCGATTTTATTTTTATTTAATTGTGTTCCTCTGTGTTTTGTGCTTTTATATATTTTTTTTATAACAAGGAGATACTGCAATAGCAATTTGTGATCATAAGCATTGGTCCTCAGAGAAAGGCTAAATTTTGAAAATGTCAATGACTATCGTTTTACACCATCTACCACGAAACACGAATTCGGACAGAACGGACCAATTATTGGGTTCAAACATCCGATAGAAGTTCAATCTCGACAGAAATCTAACTCAAGTGTATCTAGAGCCACTGGAATATTTATAACCCTCACGTTCTTGCAGCCAGCTCTAGGTAGCAACATTGTCATCTGAGCTTCTCTCGTATTAGCCTTCACTTTTACGTAGTGGCCTAACCTTATTCCACCCATACCTCTAATTATAGGTCTCCACAGATCCCTCATATGGCGGATTTAGTTAAAATCAAATGTGCGAACCACAGTTGGTGGTAGGTACGGAGCGCAGCGATTGACAGTTTCTTTCCGCGCGTGCTTCGTCAAAACATGGCGATTGTGGCGTAGGTATTCGTTAGCGGTATTTACCGGCACCGAAATTCCTAAACGTAATACGTATTAGTTATGTAGGTCTCATACGCAGCCAGCCCCCCAGCATCCGCACCACGGTATGGAGCCGTCGGCGACTGGCGGGGCGGAGAGTTTCCTGGACTTGTGGGTGCAGGCTGAAGCCAGAGAGTTCATGGAGGAGCAGACGCTGTTGGTGCGTTCGTGCTCGGAGTGGGATGTCGTCATCTCCTGGAAATTATAAGGAAGTCGAATTAGATAAATGTGTTATAGAATTGCATTTTAGAAGTTTTTTGTTTGAGCTTTATTAGGGTTGTTGTGATTGTAATAGGTCGTTTAAGTTTTGATGCTAACTGAGTAATCCTAACATACATAAATAAATATATGAGTTATACTTACACGAAGTAATGACGGACCTGGGTATGTCCTAAAACTACGACCAAGACCACCGGGGGATGGGCAGCAGCATCCCTGGAGTGCGGTGGAGATACTGCGATCGCCAACCCGCATGCCAAGCGTGGCGATTATGGCATATACCTTCCTTGAATTTGGGGGAGGCCCATGGCCAGCAGTGGACGTCTTTTGGCTGATATGGTGGTGGTGGAAGTAATGACATCTAACGCTTTAATAAATGATAGAGAATGCCCAAGAATATTTGGATCGCAGTCAATAGTTGCCACTAGCAATCTGCAATGGGAGTAGGAGTCGCTATCAAATATCCATTGCATAAGCAGTTACCTACTAGCAAATGCTCATTTGCTCATGTACGAATCAAGGTATAACAGTTCTGCCGGTTGATTGAGACGGAGCTTGTGACTGGATATGGATAAAAAGGGATAATATTCTGTCAAGAATTTCATGTATTGTACAAGCATTTATAGCTGACTGTACTTTTTTTCGAATGAACCTAAACAAGACGGATTTATCTTGATGATCGAATAAATTTTTTAGCTAGAAACCTCAGCTAGCGGGGATCTAGATACTAGCACAAAATAGCCGGTAGCAAATACGGCTCTGACGCTGGCCAGTTTTTTTATAGTGTATAAATATTATTGAAGTGTGGACCTACCTGATAGCTATCCCGCTTGTACCGCGGGCCAGAGCTAGACGACGACAGCGTGTTCCGCGCCCGATGCCGCGTGCAGAGCTTAGGCTTCTCCTGTTCCTTGTCTATTAACCTCTCATTATCACTCTCCGTCGCCGGCGGCTTCGCTACGCCATTCTTCACCTCTTTCTTCTTATCCTTCTTTTCTTTTCTTTTTCTCTCCCTCTTTTTGAACGTCAGCGAGAATCTTTTCCGCTTCTTCGCTTTAGGAGAGTCTGGTCGTTGTGGTACCGTCGACTTTTCTCTTTCAGATCTACTGGTGTCGTCATCTGGATGATGTACTTGAGATTCTGAGTCGGTTTTCAATGTCAGTTCTGTGCGTGTAGAAGAGTCAGGCTCACCGGATTTGTAAGCTACTTCTTTTTCTAAGTTAGCTAGCTCCATTCTTCTTAGTCGTTTGGGTAATTTGTTGACGGTAGCGTAGATAGGTTCTTCGCGATCTCCAACCGGAGCTGATCGAGATCTGAAGAAGAAGTCAAACTTCTTAGGCTTTACTGGTATTCGTCGCTCGACGAACACAACTGTGCTGGCGACTTCAGTTGTAGTTGTCGTATGCTCGTCTCCAGATTTAGGACTGGGGCTTGTTGTAACAGGCGTGTTTCTTGGATAATCATACGTCAGCTCAATATTTTTCTCAGTCACATAACACTTCTTTTCCTTGTCTTCTTGCGACGTAGTAGGTGCTGGTTCCCGTTTTTGGCAGCAGCATTTCTGGGTAACCTTTCTCTCGCACATGAAGACTGAATTTTGCTGTATGAATGTAGTCTGTATAGTTGGTGCGTTCTGGACATCTCCTAGTAAGTCTTCCACGTTCCCTCCTGTATGAAAGCGAGGAGGCTGGTATGGGGCGAGAACGAAGCCAGGGGGTGGGGGCGTTGTGACGTGGTAAGGGGCTGATGTGACGCTTTGGAAGAACTGCGGTTCCTGATTGTCATGGATTAGCACGTCGACTGGCCGCTCGGGTTCTGTAGAGTTGGCTGGGGCATTATTGGGCTTCATCTGCGTCATGGATGAGCTGGTTGGCTGCTTGGTTATCGGAATGTCTTCGGGTTCTTGGCAGTCGTCGCATGTGCACGGAGATTCGACGCCGCTCTGGAAATTGTTAAAATGTTCATAAATATTGCATTCTCCTTCACGTGAGTAAGCTTACTGCATTGCTACTCTTCAGAGTAATACAAGAGTTCATTCGTTAAATGTAGAATCGCTAGGACCTTTCGCTGTTTACTAACTTTATGATGTAAACATATGCTTCCGAATGCATCGTAGAACTCATAGAAAGCATTTATTCTTTCACTCTTCTGCAAGAACATTCTTACTCAAGCCTAGTTGATTTGACTAGCGGCTAGCCTGTCCTCGTCTCAGGAGTTTTGTCACGGTTTAATACGACGAGTTTATGACGGCAGCCAACGGATATTATTTACGACTAGAACCGAACTTTATGACGGCTCGCCATGTCGCCGGCCTGAATTCTAACTCAATCATTAGCCATGTCACGAAGTGTCTCGAAAACGTATCCAGAATTGTTCAGGGGGTCAATTCGACATGCCGATTTGATTTTGATTTGTGTTGTGCGTGTTCGTTCAGATACGGTAAATACACGGCGTGCATGGCGACGCGCAAAAATCAAATTAGATTGACAACGCTTATTAAGGTGTTAGCGACGAATAATTTTGCATTTAGAAGAAACGACCGTTAATACCCGTATGCCGACAAATCTTAAGTACAATCAGCCAAAACAGTGGTCTAACACTTGTAGACATTTGTACATTTATTTATTTATATCATTTGTTCATTTATTTATTACAATCAATTACACAGCATTACGGGAAAAGCAAAAATACATGATAAAAATAAAGCAGACAGTTATCCTACAAATCAGACTCATGAGACACGTACATCCATCTTCTCACAGAACCTCAGACATTCATCATGCACTGCCCAATTGCCCATCTGCTAGGAAACACATCACACTCAGGTGCTGATGCAAGGGGAAGGTTCAGAAGGTGTACATGTCTACTCGTAAATAATAGAGTCGAAAAGGAGCTTGATTAACTGACTGTACAGAGCCTAGCAGTGGTTTATGTTAATATAAAAAAAAAACAAAATATCGCATCCCTCTGGAAGCTTATATCATGCCATGGGACTAAACAAAAACATAATTAATTTAGAAAAAAAATCAATCGATTGTATTTATTTTTGAAAGGCCAACATCAACATAAGCAAATGAGTAACAAAACAACGGCAATAAGTGCAAGCAAATAAAGCCAAATACACAAATTTAATAAATTACTCGTTTTATACCTGCAGATCAACAGTTTTTATGCCGTAATGAAAATTTAGCAAATGGGTTTGCACAATCCTCTGATTCATTACGAAGCCACTTAAACTCCACAATAATATTTCCGGTCCGGCACTAGCCACACAATTGTAGCTTTTAAAGACACTCTTTATTCAGTGACAGTGTCCTGACAGTAGTGACAGCTAGACAGTTTTACACACTAAAACTGACAGACGCCCGTTACGCCAAAAATACATACCCGCAGAATAATGACGTTATAGCTGAACATATGCCAATTTCACATCATTTCCATCACTTCGTGACACCCAATTTCGCCACGAAACATGTTCGACGGCACCAAAAACTTGCACGATTTTGAAAATACATTAAACCGCTGTCACAGGAGGCGTCTCTCGCGCAGCCGAGACTCAACTAAATTTATTTATAATCTCACATTAGGTGTTATATTTTCTAGCGCTCGCCCTTGACTCATATAGCTAGGACTTTCTTTTCCCATGCAATAAGGGTGAGTTTGGATCGTTATAGGCCGTCTAATGGACTCTATTTTGAGGTTGTCGGAAGGTTGACGATGAATGCGTCAAGAGTTGAGCGTAGTGGGAATAGGCAGAGGGTTCACCGATGCTGAAAAACGCTGTTAAAACTAAATCACTACATGCACACGCACACGCTGTTTCTGGGGATCAAATAGACACTATGTTTTAAGTAATAATTTGATATCAACACGCACCGAGCTAACGTACCAAAACGAGTGCGAGAGCCACATTGATATAAAATTGGAATGTGAAGCAAAGCATCCAATTAACTCCTTATTCACGGAATCATTCAAAGAAAAGTGAAAATGTTGCAGGTCTACTGACCTTCCGACGATAGAGCTTTTTCCTATTCGGCGGTTTAAGGTTTCTGAAGTTTGCAAGACAGTGGCGCCTTTATGTTATTTTCATTTAGGTGGGGAATAAAATGAATTTCAAGGTCCGCAAACTAGCAAAATTAAAACTAGCAAAACATTATTTTCTACATATTTTACTCTAGGAATGTCACACGGGGGTCACTCGAAATTACTCCAATCATACGTACAAATATTTTGGTTTCGGCTTTCTTAGCTCTGCGGCGCATATGTATAGAAACTGGTGGTACTCGCGATTTTCCAAGACCCTGTTTTTTCTTGTCAATTCGAGAACAAAGAAAGAATTTTAATGTCGTATAGGAAAAAGGGGATACACATTAGGATATGTGTTGGGTTAGGTTCTGTGGTACAATCGTATCTCTGTCAACGAAGTCTGCCGAGGTATTGGGCTTTGCCTTTTACCCGACATAAGAGCGATACTGGAAATTAAACTAAAATAGAGGTACACTGGATGTGGATGAACGCGTATATAAAACTTCTTCACAACGAGAGCGTTTATAATCTCACCCACTTCGTTGTCGCTATCTAAGCTGTGTCTGCTCTGGAAAATTCGAGCACGTGGCTAATTGCTAGCCACTGCTTTTCTGTACATCACCTCCATTAATATACATACATTAGTACTTATGTCCATGTGGTAAAGTTCAAACTTGTATATATAAATTATGAGATGTGAATATACACGTACGTTTACGTAGTCTAGTATTGTTCTGGGAAAACGAAATACAATGTAAAGTTCCGGATTACTCATCAAATGAATTTATTTAGGACTTTATGAACGAATTAGAACACTACTGAACTGCATTTTGTTTTGATTTCTCGTTCTGCGAATTCAATTATTAATTTAGAATTTGGTTGCATGGACTGGACTAGACCAATTTAGAAATGGTGTGGTTAGTCACGTAGCTTTCCTAAAACAAACACATCACATCTACATTAGGTATTATAGTTTTTAAGAGAGGCAGGGCACAGTGTAACGTTCTGTCGCTCATAAATTTGAAGCAGCCCAACTGGAACTACTTGGTCTTTAGGTATGTCATGTTGGTGGAGACTCAGGAATCTGCTTGTACAGTCAACACAACGAATCATCAAGTCTATAAAGGGTTGGCAACAGCCTTGTGATTATTGTTGAGCCCAATGCGTCTATAGGCTACGGTGTATGTTTACCATCAGGCAAGCCATATGTAAACTAGTTTTTCACCGTCGTTGTAAAAATATACTTAAAATAATTGTACCTTTTCAGGGTTTTTTAGTCAACGGACATAACGAAACCAGTTTCGTCTCGAAGCCGGAACAATCTTGCTACTCACAAGTAAATTTTTAACACAAAAACACCGACTCCAAACTTTTCCAGATCCCATCCTCCTCCTATATAATTTGAGGAGTTCCTTCGATTTTTCCAAGATACCGTCATCAGACCCAGACTTGGTGACAATGGGACCAACTAGAAAACATACCCTTTCAAGCAAAAAAAAAGAATTTTTGAAATCGGTCCACTAGTCTCCGAGTAATCGGTGAACATACATAAAAAAACCGACGAATTGGGAACCTCCTCCTTTTTTTGAAGTCGGTTAAAAATGGTACTAATGGTAACAATGGTATCCATTGGTAACTGACCTTATTCCCCTCTTCCCCCTCCTCAGGAACGACGTCAAGGTCATGGAACATCCGCCCCGCCCCGGAGCCGACGCTCGCGCACTCTGGACAGGCACTGCATACAGACGCGCTGTCCTGCCAACGGAAACTGTGCTTTATTTACATATGCATAGAGTTCATATTGTAATAAAGCTTGTTATTCGCTGCCATGTCGTGGCAACAGTGCTTTAATAGTATACAGATAGAGTTCACATTGCAGTGATTTATGGAGATAGGCTGATGATATTCGTTGTCATGGCAATGGGAACTGTGTTTTTTTTATACCACTTCGGTGGAAAACAAGCGTACGGACCCTTAAGCGTACCTGATGGTAAGCGGTCACCGCAGCCTATGGACGCCTGCAACTCCTAGGGGTGTCACATGCGCGTTGCCGACCCTAAACCCCTCCCGTCGTTCTAACTGTCAGACGTTTGTTGCTGCACTAGAAAATACCAGGCTGCGTCGTAATTAACCGTTCAAATTCAACAAGAGTGGTTAATCGAGTAAACGGTGACGTTTCCTTTCATAAGTTTCCTACCATTTGAAGAAGTGTACAGACTTAAAGGCTGCAACGAATGCTTACTATGCCTATGCGCATTCTTGGCTGTCATATGGTATTATTTTATGGGGGAATAGTACTAACGTAGAATCTTTGTTCAGGCTACAATAAAAGTGTATAAGAATAATAGTAATATAAATGACAGGGAGAGTTGCCGCCCTTACTTCAAAAAAATGAATATATTAACGTTAACTTCGCTGTACATTTTTGAAATATGTAATTTTGTTAAAAAAAAAAAAACATCTATTTGAACGAACGAGAGATAACTGTCCTAGAAATCAAAATTTGAGGAAGCGAAACAAATTAGTTAGCACTTTTACAAATTTGAAAATAGTTAATTCTGGTACTTACCAGATGGCAGTGACAGTATATAACCACATACCTTTAGAGCTTAAGAATATAAAGAAAGAATCGTTTTTCTATAACAAACTAAAGAAGTTCCTGGTTGACCACTCGTTTTACAATATGAAGGAGTATCTTAGTCATAAGGTTTAATTTTGTTAGTGTGTAATTTAAGTCCTAGATAAGTACTTATACTTTAAAATATTGCTGTGCCTTAACGGGGTTTATGCTGGAACATTTAACTAATTATAAGATCTTGTAAAACCCATAAAATGCAATAAATAAATGAATATGAATATAAATAAGCACCTAAGTATTTTTTTCTAATAAATTTCGCCTTATTTAATTTAAATTTAATTATTTTCAGCTTGAAGTGCTGTCGTGTCATTTCTACCAAAATATTTACACACATAGTGTATTTTCGATGTACGCCATCCATTGCGGCTTCTACTTTAAACTATACTTAAGGACTGTTATTTGTAGGCCGCAATGGATAGTGAAGCAAACGATTTTTTTTGTTGTGGGGTAGTAGGGATTTTCTCATTGTCTGTTGATTTAAAGTGAATAGTGCTGTACAGTGCTATGTTTCATGCAATGTCACTGTGCAATTCGATTTCTAATCGATTTTTGTGACGGACAATGATAATTAAGGGTTGTTATTATACAATATATTCTTTTACATAAAATATTTAATACTTTTAATTTAAATATATTTTTAGCAATATATTCTTAAGCGTCATAGAAGCAGGGATCTTCTTTCATAAAGTACTTAGTAGAATATTTATTTGATGGTTGATTATACGTAGGTATCAGGGCATTAAGAGGGCGCAGTACGTTTGGTTCTCCATACAAACGTATTTATGCTCTCATTTTAAAACGCCATGCTAGAATACCATGAAACTTTGTATACACAATGGGATCCAGCTTGTCTAGGGCGGAAATTAGTTTCTGTTGCTTGAAATTATAATGGCGAAAAAATACAGCGATTATTAAGGTTTTCATACAAGCCGTAAAAAACTCAAAAAACCGCTGTATTTTTTTTTCAATTTCTAGCAACAGAAACTAATGTCCGACCTAGGTATGCCGGATCCCATTGTGTATACAAAGTTTCGTGTTATTCTAGCATGGCGTTTTAAAATGAGAGCCTAAATACGTTTGTATGGAGAACCGATCCACACCGATCGTACTGCGCTGTCTTAAGCGAATAAGAATATGCAATCATTTAATTGCATTTAGCACTTGTTTATTACCCTATTTCACATATTGAATGCTATCCAAAAAAATGCACTATAAAATATCTATTTTCATCATGTCTATTCCTCTCTGAAATGAACTATAGTTTTGCATCGATGAAAGGTTGTTGTTATAAAAACATTGCAATCCTTCTTTTGGGCAATCGTGTACAAAAAATCGCTAACTTGTTGACCGAGCGAGCTCAGTTTCACAGTTTCTCAGTTTCAGCTTTTGACAAAAATTCTGTCGTATGTCTGTCTATCCGGATGTTCTCCTCTACAGTTCACATTTCTCAACCGATTCTCGTGATATTTTGTGAGCAGGTTTGATAATTCGATAATTATATAGAATCGTGTCAGTTTTGGGAAATTTAAAAACAAATTTCGATGTCTACAACTCACAGAGCCAGTAGTAATCTTTGAATCACTTTCTCATTGTCGGTTTATACACTCGAAGTATGATCGATAAAATAATAGATTGCAAATCAATCATAAAAATATCGATTTATACTTACGGAACATTTTGTATGCTTAAAACAGACGTGTTAACGTAAATTCATAGTTTAATTACTTGAATTTTGAAGTAAAGTGCAGAACGTAAACTAAAGCGGGCGGGCTGCGTACGTCCTCTCACTACACACACTATTAAGCGCGTTTGCGGTGTCTATATGGTCTGTGGATGTCCCGTTGAACTTCGTTCCGCCTTTGACCCGTCCTAGGTACAAAATGTATGAGAAACTGTTTTTTTTGTATCACCGTCATCATCATCATCATGTCAGCCGAAAGACGTCCACTGCTGGACATAGGCCTCCCCCAAAGACTTCCACAATGAACGGTCCTGCGCCACCCGCATCCAGCGGACACCCGCGACCTTCACCTTTTTAACCGACTTCAAAATTTCAAAAGAGGAGGTTATCAATTCGGTTGTATGTTTTTTTTTTTAATGTTTGTTAGTCCATAACTCCGTCATTTCTTAACCGATTTGGAAAATTCTTTTTTTGATTGTAAGTATATATATCCAAGTTGGTCCCGTTTTTGTCAAAACGTAGTTCTGATGATGGGATCCATGAGAAATTGAGGGAACTCCTCAAATCTTCAAGGCAAACATATAGTAATTTTTGTGTTTTTATCGACAAGTCAAGCATTTTCATCCAAAAATGTGACATTGGATGAAGTGAAACTGCTGATGATGATCAGAACAGAACTCTTCAACGACAAAAAGTTCACGTTTGGCGATTTGTCCTCCTAGCTGTGTTTGTTAAGCAAGTTCTATTTTCACGATTAATTTTTGTCATGCTTGATTTCTGATGATGGGAACCATGAGGAATTGAGGGAACTCCTCAAATCTTAAAGGCAAACATATAGTGATTTGTGTGTTTTTATCAACAAATCGAGCATTATCATACAAAAATGTGAGATTTGATGAAGTGGAACTGCTGATGATGATCAGAACAGAACTCTTCAACGACGAAAAGTTCACGTTTGGCGATTTGTCCTTCTAGCTGTGTTTGTTAAGCAAGTTCTATTTTCACGATTGATTTTTGTCATACTCGAGTTCTGATGATGGGATCCATTAGGAATCGAGGGAACTCTTCAAATGTGAAAGGCACACAAATAGTGATTTTAGTATTTTCATGAACTAATCAAGCATTTTCATTCATAAAAGTGACATTTGATGAAGTGGAACTTCTGATGATGATCAGAACGGAACTCTTCAACGACGCGTAGTTTACGTTTGGCGATTTGTTCTCTTCGTTTTGTTTGTCAAGCAAGCAAGGTTTTTTCATGATTCCATGAGGAATTGAGGGTACTTAGTCTTCTACCATTATAAACATACATTATAGCCTTTTTATTTTATTGTATATCTATCTAAGAGTGCACCATCTAAGTATAATAATCTTTTGCCGGCCTCCCCCATTGAAGTCGGTTTTTTTTTCTTAAAAATTATTTTGTATATGTTACAGATATTATAATAGTTATTCTGCTATTCGGAGTGAAGACAAATACAAAAACCATAAAAACAGCATAGTCATTTTTGACTTAACATCATCATCATCATCATGTCAGCCGAAAGACGTCCACTGCTGGACATAGGCCTCCCCCAAAGACTTACACAATGACCGGTCCTACGCCACCCGCATCCAGCGGACACCCGCTACCTTCACCAGGTCATCAGTCCACCGTGTGGGGGGCCTGCTCATGCTACGCCTTCCGGTACGTAGCCGCCACTCGAGAACCTTTCCGCCACAACGGCCATCAGTTCTACGTGCTATGTGCCCCGCCCACTGCCACTTAAGTTTAGCGATTTGGAGGGCTATATCGGTCACTTTGGTTCTGCTGCGGTTGGCCTCATTCCTGATGCGATCGCGCAGAGAAACTCCCAGCATAGCCCTCTCCATTGCTTTTTGGGTGACTTTGAGCCTTCTTATGAGGCCTATAGTAAGCGACCACGTTGGTTGGCGCTTGGTCAAATAAGCATACTTAAACGAATATCTTTAAAGTTTACAGTTTTTACGTTCATCTTGAATTGCATTTGAACCAGATACATCACTCGCTTGACAGACTATTTATAATACATTTTTTATCACTACAGTACAAAGAATCGTTACCCATATAGGTCAAGGGATCTTGGGTCGTTAGCCTTCTGGCCCTTGGCTGTTTGCCAAATGCGATCACTCGGCAATTCGGTGTAACGAGGCTTAACGAGTGACCGGGAAGGTGGGATGTTCAGTGATCTTAGAACTTGGCTAATTATTATTTACTTCTTGTTACTCGTTTTTAGGGTTCCGTAGTAAACAAGGTCCCTTTGTACTCTGATCTTGTGTGACATGTATATGTTTTAAACTGTTATTGTGTACAATGAAGTGCTTACATACATACATACAAGGAACCCTTATAGTTTCGCCATGTCCGTCCGTCCGTCTGTTCGCGGCTTAGCTTACTAATAGTTACTAATAGAAAGCTGTAATTTGGTATGATTATACATATCAATTACGTCAACAAAACGGTATAGTGAAATTTTGAATAAAAAAGTTTTACAGTACATATGGTGCTACTTTACCGCACGAGTGCGGTAATCAGCAGATTACGTGCATATGTCGAAACTTTAAAGAGCCATATGTACTGTAAAACGTTGTAAGATACACGTGCGAACAGTTAATTCGCAACTCGTGTCGATTTAAAACACCGCACCGCAGAGCCAGGAGGCTCATTGGCGGCAGTACGGTAGTGGGAAATAAACTGCAGAGCTTAGCACATAGACGCAAAGTAGCATGTCTGTGCGTCTTCTACAAACTATACTTCGGTGAGTGTGCTCAGGAGCACCATGAGTTCATACCGCCTTCCCCCTTCCATCAGACTTTCAGACGTACGGCTGGCTACCATCCTTATCTGGTCGAAATTCCTCTAATTCGAACCAAGCGCTTTGCATCTTCTTTTATAATGCGCACTTCTAAGGTTTGGAATTCTCTGCCGGCGTCTGTATTTCCGAGTTCATATAACCTAGACCTTTTTAAGGCACGAGTGAATAGGCATCTTCTGGGTGAGCTCGTTTCATCGTCGGCCTCATCTTTACCCCCCGGCTAGATGGTGGCCAAGAGCAATCCCATTTGTAATAAAAAAAAAACTCCCTTCGGTCGTGTTTCAATTTATCACCACTCGTTGCGAATTTCCTGTTCTCTGCACTTGTATCGTAATGTACTATTATGGCACCTCCCCAGCCTCTCCTACGTATAAAGTGGGATTACATTTGTTTTCTTACGGAACCCATCGTGTTGGTTATCGTTAGATAGCTCGTTAAAAAAGGCTTTGTTAAATCATGATTCGATTAAGCTATTCGTTTACGTGATATGTATTAATTTTTAAAGTGCTCATTTTTGCTGGAGCCTTCTTGTGCCCCCTCTACCAGTTAAATGGTTTCTATTAGATATGATAAATTTTCGACATTTTAAATCAGCATAATGTCACGGGTTTCCACCCGTGGTACGGAGCTACGGAACCCTACATTGCACGTGGCCCGACACGCACTTGGCCGCTTATTAAACAAGTAAAAACCCTGTAGCCGAACGGCAAGGCACGCTTTCAATGGAAGATTGGATGGATGGAAGTGAGTTTGGACCCCCGGCTCTTACCACTGGGTTTTTCTAATAAACCTATGTATGAAATTTATTTTTTATTAAACACTAGCTGCAGAATAAAGGAAAACATCGTGAGGAAACGGTTCTAATTCCAACAGGGTCTAGCTGATAGCAGCTCACTTTCATCGTTGATGAGAGGAATTCCTGGCCTGGACAGTAGTCCCCTCCGCAGATGTATGCAGGTTTCTTCAGGATATTATCCAACACCGAAAAGCTTGCGGTAAATCATCATCTTCATATCAGCCGGAGAACGTCCACTGCTGAACACAGACCTCCCCCAAAGAGTGCCACAATGACCGGTCCTGCGCCACCCGCATCTAGCGGACTCCCGCGACCTTTTGTTACCAGGTCATCAATCCACCTTCTGGGGTAGGCACCCACGCTAACGGTAAATATCATCTTTTATCATCACATAAGTTCCGAAAAGAAAAATCGGACCCAAAACCGTCGCTTGACAGCCGTATTCTTGAACCCTACGCCACCCTATCTGTAATAAATGCCAGTACCTAGATCGTTATAAGTATTAGTTGACTTCCTGACTTGGCGGGGAGGGATCGATATGGCATAGGTTTTTTTTGTTTTTTAACGTAAGCTTGCTGATGTGAGATTTCCTCACTTGACGAAATACTATAATTTTTAAGAAAAAAAAACCGACTTCAATGGTGGAGTCCGGTGAAAGATTATTAATCTTAGATGGTGCACTTTTAGATTCCAAACAATAAAATACAAAAATGGCTATAAGTATGTTTATAATGGTAGAAGACTAAGTACCCTCAATTCCTCCTGAAATCATGGAAAAACCTTGCTTGCTTGACAAACAAAACGAAGAGAACAAATCGCCAAACGTGAACTACGCGTCGTTGAAGAGTTCCGTTCTGATCATCATCAGCAGTTCCACTTCATCAAATGTCACTTTTATGAATGAAAATGCTTGATTAGTTCATGAAAATACTAAAATCACTATTTGTGTGCCTTTCACATTTGAGGAGTTTCCTCGATTCCTAATGGATCCCATCATCAGAACTCGAGCATGACAAAAACCAATCGTGAAAATTGCTTAACAAACACCGCTAGAAGGACAAATCGCCAAACGTGAACTTTTCGTCGTTGAAGAGTTCTGTTCTGATCATCATCAGCAGTTCCACTTCATCAAATGTCACAATTTTGTATGATAATGCTCGATTTGTTGATAAAAACACAAAAATCACTATATGTTTGCCTTTAAGATTTGAGGAGTTCCCTCAACTCCTCATGGATCCCATCATCAGAACTCGAGCATGACAAAAATAAAATAATTAAATATTAGGGGACATTTTTACACAAATCGAACTAGTCCCACAGTAAGCTCAACTATGGGACTAAGGCTTGTGTTATGGGTACTAGACGAGGATATATTTAATAGATATATACTTAAATACATAGAAAACATCCAAGTCTCAGGAACAAATGTCTCTGCTCACGACAGAAATGCCCTTACCGGGAATCTAACCCGGGACCTCTAGCTTCGGAGGCAATGGCACTACCAACTAGGCTAAACAGGCCGACAAAATGGGACCAACTTGGATATACATACATACAATCAAAAAAATTTTTTTTCAAATCGGTTAAGAAATGACGGGTTTATGGAGTAACAAACATTAAAAAAAAAAAAACAAAAAAAAAAACATACAACCGAATTGATAACCTCCTCTTTTGAAATTTTGAAGTCGGTTAAAAATTACGTTTGCGCATTAGTAATAGCATGCGTAGAAGTAGGGCAGTACCGCATCGGTTGACACTGACAGCTGACAGTTTTCTCATATCGTATCGCCTCCGCATCGACTAATCAGGAAGGCGCCTTATGCTTGCGTACTTACGTCAGAGTTGTCAGGCGAAGACTTGCGCTCGCGCAGCAACGTGTCGAGCCGGTCGTATTCGTAGCGCAGCGCGGAGATCTCACGTTTCAACTGCTCGTTCTCGCGCTTTAGCTTCTTGATGTCTGACTGCCCTGTTGAAAAACATTTCAACGTTATCAGTTTCACCAACATCAGGTTACTAGAGACTAAATAAATAGCTTCACTAATCCTGTAGTAGTACATATGCTGTCACGCATTTAGTTCTTGTTCTTTTTCATTAATAATCTCGCTTTCTGATCTGAGTAACACATGTAGCAAATAAGTGAAGTAAGTGAAATGCAAGCAAGATCGTTCGTAGCTACTAAGAAAAAAATATTGTAATGTGTAAGAGTATTTATAATACTTAGGTCGGACGGTCGCTGAGATGGCGCCGGTCGCTTCTGCAGAACATACTGTCTAAGCATACAATGATTAGCAAGCGAATCCTGTACTCCTTCAGGATTCAACAGCCTTAGGTTGAGGATGAGTTATGACGCTAAAAAGTGTTCTTTCATCAGATGACCTGTGCTGATTTAATTTAAATTGGAAGGTTAACTGAAGTGATGTAGAAGTCAAGTCGTTTTATAACGAAACATGTGCGTTTGACATTGAATTTCAGTTTCATTCCATTCCATTCGTGACTATCCGTTAGCGACTCAGTTAAACTAAAATGCCTGAAGATAACACTGGTTTTAATCGTACCTCTCTCGACCTCCGCATTAATGTTTATGGTGCGCAAACGCAACTCCTCGTTCTCGAAGAGCATGCCCCGCGACGACTTGCGGTCCAACCTGGTCAAAGGAAGAATTTTATGTAGGTATAAAATGGTATAAACGACTTTCTTCATTTTCACAACTCTGCCACACTATGCTCCTCGAGCTGCTTATCGCTCTGCTACTCGCGCTGCCTCCATGGTTCCCTCTTTGGCCACACACTGTTCTACACGCGCAATTAATCGCGGCGCTCTGCACTAGGCCCTTTGAGTCGTGCACATAAAATTGACAATACAGGATGCGGTGGGCATGACGAGGGAGCATGACGTGCGGCATTTCGAGTAATGTTGTCACACTACGTCTCTGCCTCCTTTGGGCTTACCCAATGGGAAACAGTGGACCCACTCGACGAGTGTGTGGCAGCAGTATTACCATTAAGACTAGTATGTACAGTAGGACTGAAATATGTTCGATGCACTTTACAGCCCGAACACTAGTCTTAGTAACAAAGCAATATGTTAATTTGTTTCTTTATGGTGGCTTCTGTTTATAAGCACTTAAAAGACAAGATTTAAAATTCAAGCTTAAAGTGTTCTTAGTATCAATATGATTGGTAAAACAATAAACAAGCACTGGCAAGTTGACTACGTAACGTGTCAAATTTTTAGCTAGGTAGATCTAACTGTAATTTTTAGTGTAAAATGACTAAGAAAAATTGATGCAAATCAACCTTACGCATATCCGAACACATTAAGGTCAGGAAAAATACTCGCTGTTTAGCAAGCATAAAGCATAAGGGTAGTACTCACTTCCGATTGGGCTTGAGGTTGACATCCTTGCGTCGTGTGCGCAGCATGCTCGCGCCCGTCATGCCCGACATCCTGCCCCAGCGCACGCGCCATGCGTCAAGTAGCACCTGCAATAGACATGTAAAGGTTTAGAACAACTGTGATTTCACAAGAGACATGGGAAGTTCAGGCGTGAATCCAAAATACAAAATAATGAATCATTATGTTTTCTAAAAACACATTGTGTATAGACAAAGTCGTTTAATAATATAGTAGAGGCGATTTTGCCAATAGCACGTGTGGAATAAGTTACCATATTTTCAAAATGGACTTTAAATGGAATTATGCGAATTATCGTTTTCGAGACAAAAAATCTGGACGCTTCGAGTACGAGATAAAAATATTTGAAATAAAAATCTTACGTTCATTATAAAAACGTTCGTATTTATTAGGCTTGCACCTGTGATTTACAGCATATGCATCCAATTTCCTCTCAGTGACAGACGTCTCTCGAACATTAATTTCAAAGAAAAATAAACCTCGTGTTATGCATTTTTCACTTGTAAGTCGACAAAAGACCCGTGGGGTAAAAGGTTGCAGTAAATGTGTTAATAGAAATACGTAATCACAACTTTGTATAACTTTATAGCATTGCAGTAAAAGCCGTAAACTACAAATCACAAGGGCAAGGCCGCATCGTGGGGCTTCGCTGATGCAATAAGGCTTCGATTTCAGTCCGAGTACCAACGTAATACCGAGATTGCACCTCGCGTGTTATTATTGTCACAATGTAACATTTATTTCTTTGTTTTAAACCGATTAAAACAACAATAAAAGTAACTAAATTCTACGCAATACTGAGTTTTAGAGAGTTGTAAAATTGTTTGTAGATACTTGTTGATTGTGCCGCCATCTAGTAAACTGTTACCTTTTGGGTACATTTTTTCTACCCAATACACTTTAATCCTGCACAACAAGTAACAATAAACTTATATTTCAACCGCCTAACACTAAATAAAAGTACTTACTAGCCGACTTACCGCCTAGCCTAAGCCAGCTTCCGTAATACGATTAAGAAATGATGACTTGGGTCTTAATAAAAAAAACATAATTTAAAAGTATAGCCAAAAGACAGTGATAGCGCTATGTCGTCTATATCTGTGTCTCTCTTACTCGGGCTAGGTGTGATGACACTTAATACACTTCAGAAAGTGCATGCGCAATGGACTAGGGCTCTTCGGATCATCAAATTGGCATCCCAATTACGAATGAATGTGTTTCGCGCGCTCTGTTTAGCACGTTATAGCTTGACGCGCGTGCAAGCGAGCGCGTGGACCCAATAAAATGTAGTTGGAATGTGAAGCGACAAATAAAAATGTACCTCCTGCTGAGTTTACGAAATAATGGGCCAAGTCGATACGGTAAGAGGTTCTTAATTATAAGATTACCATCGGTGTGTCAGCAGACTTCGATATAGGCTAATATTGCCTTCGCTGTACCTATATCTTATCCTATATTTTTAACCGACTTCAAGATTTCAAAAGAGGAGGTTATCAATTCGGTTGTATGTTTTTTTTTAATGTTTGTTACTCCATAACTCCGGCATTTCTTAACCGATTTGGAAAATTCTTTTTTTGATTGTAAGTATATATATTCAAATTGGTCCGTTTTTGCCAAAACGCAGTTCTGATGATGGGATCCGTGAGGAATTGAGGGAACTCCTCAAATCTTTAAGGCAAACATATAGTGATTTTTGTGTTTTTATCAACAAGTCAAGCATTTGCATCCAAAAATGTGACATTGGATGAAGTGGAACTGCTGATGATGATCAAAACAGAACTCTTCAACGACGAAAAGTTCACGTTTGGCGATTTGTCCTCCTAGCTGTGTTTGTTAAGCAAGTTCTATTTTCACGATTGATTCTTGTCATGCTCGAGTTCTGATGATGGGATCCATTAGGAATCGAGGGAACTCCTCAAATGTGAAAGGCACACAAATAGCGATTTTAGTATATATGAACTAATCAAGCATTTTCATTCATAAAAGTGACATTTGATGAAGTGGAACTGCTGATGATGATCAGAACGGAACTCTTCAACGACGCGTAGTTCATGTTTGGCGATTTGTTCTCTTCGTTTTGTTTGTCAAGCAAGCAAGGTTTTTCCATGATTCCATGAGGAATTGAGGGTACTTAGTCTTCTACCATTATAAACATACTTATAGCCATTTTTATTTTATTGTATGGAATCTAAGAGTGCACCATCTAAGTATAATAATCTTTTACCGGCCTCGCCCATTGAAGTCGGTTTTTTTTTCTTAAAAATTATTTTACATTATCCTCTACTATTAAACGAGCAACATTTGTATATTTATTTGTTTGTAATTGAAATCTCGAAAACCGAATTAACGATTTTAATGAAATTTTCAATATAGGGGTTTCCGGGAACGAAAGAAATATCTAGCTAGGTCTTATCTTCGGGAAAACTCTTATTCCCCGGGAAAACACGAGCGTAGCTCGGTCATCTAGGTACTTATACTATTAAACGAGCATCATTTATATATTTATTTATTTGTTTGTAATTGAAATCTCGAAAACCGCTCTAACGATTTTAATGAAATTTTCAATATAGGGGTTTCCGGGAACGAAAAAAATATCTAGCTAGGTCTTATCTTCGGGAAAACTCTTATTTTCCAGTAAAACACGAGCGTAACTCGGTCGCGCAGGTACTAACACCTATAATGTACTTACATATAGTTAGTATATAAAAAAGTTGCTGTTTAGGTATGGTATTGTGTTTCTGGTGGTGAGTAAGGTTGCCAGAGCTCCCGAGGATGCGCTGTGTTGAAAGTGAGGGACCTGCAGATAGGTATAAGCCTCTAGCATCTAAGTCTCGACACAATGAATTCGTGGTTGGTCATCAACGAGCTTGTGTTTCTTTTGGAGTTACAAGCGTCCATAGGCGACAGTTTCTACTTGCTTACCATCAGGCAGGCCGTAAGCTTGATTGCCATCGTCGTTGTAAAAAAAGTGATCTTAAATGAATTAATTGTGAAACACTATATGGAACTTCCGTCCTTCCTTCTTCCGTTTATGGTATGAGTTCCCTTCCGAAGGTTCCCCCAGGAAGTACAGTATGGGGCTCTTCGAAAAAAAGTAGTTTATCTGTATACATTTTATATGGGTCGCCAATAGTCATCGTGATGCAAGCTTGCAAGCGTCTATCTATAGGCAAACTGACCGTTAGCAATTAGGCGGGCCAAGTTTTTTTTCATGTCATGTGCCACCGACGTGGTATAAAAAATGTACAATATTTCAAATACATATATGTGCGGGAATCTTATACATATATGCAAATGCACGCGTGCCTTTAATGTAATTAGGGTTGAACAGTCACCAAGCGGTACGTAGAGTACTCGAAATTCCTAGAACAATATTTTGCTCTTCCGTTAAAAACGACCAGTGATAATGAGATGGGTAAAACAAAATCATGTAAAGAGCTCTTTATCCGCCAACAAACTGTCCTCAGTTTGGCTGAAATTAATATGTATTAAATTAACCTACCAATTAAGTATTTGAGAGCTAAATAAAAAAAAAAAACCTATTTGTGTATTTCGTATGCAGTTAAAATTTCTTTTCAATACCAATAATGATAAAATTTCGAACGTATTTCGCTTTTCTATGAAGCATCAATAGCATCATCGATGCTTACAGGATATGATACTTGTGCCACTTCCACTGAGCAAATGGTTCATGCCATTGCCAACACCTGACTCCATCAACTACTTACTCATAAGAAAAAAAAAACTGTCAATGGGAATTAGTTACATGAACTTTTTCCATTGGTGAGGGGAGGCGGAGCGAGAATTGCATAGTATAATAATTTCAATTCAGTACTGACCTTCTTGCCTCGTCGGTATAAATGTATATTCTTTTTTTTAATAATACGATGGTGGTAAACAAGCGCATGTGCCGCCTGATGGTAAGCGTTTACCGTAGCCTATGGACAGCTCCAACTCCAGGAGACTCGTGTGTTCGTTGCCAACCCTTTGAAAACCTGTCCACCCATTTCTTGAAAGACCTACAGTATTGAGTTCTGTACTTGAATAATCAAGAAAGAGCTTATTCTGAAATCCTTAGTGAGGCACTTTTTTATACTTTTTTATTTCTCATACTCTGAACTGAAAGTAGGCTATATTTACCTTAAGGAGGGGGTTGACAGTGAGGCATACCGTTCCTAGATTGTGGTAACTGTCATTGCCGAGAGGGGTACTGAACATTTTTTTTCTCAAACATGCAATGAAATATGGATGTTATGTTCCTTATAATAGGCTGCGAAGTATGACGTTTCAGGTGCGGCTAGGACAAGAGGTCGTTAATGCAATTTCATACAAATGTTGCAGGCCTAGGCCGGCAAAGTCCTCTTTTTTAATTTCCATTCCACATAAATTTGTGGCACAGGCATCATGACATTCTGCCACTTTGCGTATTAAAAATAAATTTTGATTTTTTTTGTTGTTTATTTCATTGCATGTTTGAGAAAAGCACTATACATACCTCGGCGGGAAATATGAGGTTGCCCGCCTGAGACCTATCCGACCTCGCTTCGCTCGGCCGTCTATATGTCTTCGGCCGGCAACCCCTTTCGTCCCGGCCTCTGTAGTAATGTACTATTAAGCAATTTAAGTATTTAATTTTAAAATTTCTTCCCTTGGGTGTCGTAAGAGTCGACTATGGGAACCAGGTTGAAGTGTCTTGTGGGTGATGGGCTAGCAACCTATCACTGCAATATCACATTTTCTCCATCTATAAACATACAATTGCTAAAAGTGGTACTGAAATTAATTTCCGTGTGCTCTGCCTAGCCCTTTTGGGAATAAAGGCACGATTTTATGTATGTATGTAATTTTAAAATCCAAAATCAAATGGAGCGGAAGGGAAAACATCATGGTTACCCTACATGCTCGTAGTTTTCTATGTCAAAGCAATGATCATTCTTACTGGGACTTCATTTAGTTGTTCGCTATCGCGGTACTTTTACGCGTTACGTTGCGCGGACATTTAAGTGTTAACTAAGTTTTAAGATTAATTATTCAGTATTTTTTTTCATTAAGTTTAAGTACGTATAAGACGGAGAAATAGTAAAAAACTTTATCTATCCAGGGTTTTATAATGAATGTACCTTTAAAATATTATCATTTTTGTTATAAATGAAAGTGAAAAAATAGTTTCAATATTCATTGAAAATAACTAATAGAGACGTCGATAAAATAGAATGGACTAAAATGATTTCGTAATTTCAAATTAAAGGGAAAAATTGAATTGATTGGATTTTTTCCCTTTAATTTGAAATTTGGAATTTTCTTTAGCAGGGTTATTACTGCTTAATACAAAATTAATTCATGAGGAGCGTTCGTGGCCCAGCGGCGCCCGCGTACCGCGTGCGGTATGCGAGGTTAAGCAATGTCGGGCGAGGTCAGTTCTTGGATGGGTGACCGCTTTGAGTGGTTACTAACTGAGCGCTCCCGTGCTTTGGAAGGCACGTTAAGCTGTTGATCCCGGTTGCTGTCTATGATAGCAGTCGTTAAGCCAAGTTAGAGGTCTCCGTGCGGCTTGAGAACTTCTAACAGTCAAGTCGCCCACTCACTTGACAAGCCTAATCCCAATAAGGTCTAGTTTCCCCCTCGGGTTGGAAGGTCAGATGGCAGTCGCTTCCGTAAAAACTAGTGCCTACGCCAATTCTTGGGATTAGGTAGCGGACCCCAGGCATCCTTCAGGATGCAACTGTACTGGGAATAACGCTAGGAGGATGATGATGACAAAATTAATTCATGAGTTCGTAACTTCTATAAGTATACGTAGCAGCAAATTATATAATCCGCCGTTTAACATAAGGGCTAACAGTTTTGTATCACGGTAGGTTAACGACCACAGTTCGTGAATCTTTAAATTCAGTAGATCCTCAAAGTCCTTCTTTAAGACGGCCTGTTTAGCCTAGTTGGTAGTGACTCTGCCTCCGAAGCTAGAGGTCCCGGGTTCGAATCCCGACCAGGGCATTTATTTGTGCATTTTTCACGGATATTTGTTCTTGGGTCTTGGATGATTTCTATGTATTTAAGTATGCATTTATCTATGTAAGTATGTATATCGTCGTCTAGTACCTATAGTACAAGCTTTGCTTAGTTTGGGGCTAGGTCGATTTGTGTAAGATTGTCCCCCAATATTATTATTATATAAGTTTATCAACATTTTCAACTGCATACCAAACCCGTTTTTAAGTTAACGGTGCGCGACAAAAAACTCTAATATACTTTTAAAGACTTATCACTAAAGCACTAAAGAATGCTGTTACAATTAAACATCATCATAAAATAGAGCGTCCAAATGATACTTGTGTACGAAACTGCATATAAATTTGCAGTAAACGGGACGTAAAACTGGCGTCGATGCATCGATATGCGATAGCTCATAAACTAGGCCATGAAATCCGCGTTTCATCTGGTTATGACGGACTTAGCTAGTTTATGGCCACAATTACTTTGTTACGATACGAGTTTAAGTAATTATATGGTATGGGTGGCCGGCCTGTAAGTTGGTAAAACAATTGGCAACATTTCATTTTTTTAAGCAGGCTTTATTCCGATGAAGTCAAATAGAGTATAAAAAGTTAAGTAAAACCACATTTTTAAATTCTCGAAAATATCCCTATTTCATATAGATAAATCAATTTCAAAAGAGAGTAAGAGACAAATAAGGCGTCACAGCGTAACAAATCATATCGAAGCACAGTTACTAAGACAGATTTACTAAAGAAAGTGAACTGCTGTTCTTTTTGTGTGCTGACTGTCACAATTTTATAGTAGTGACTTCATTACTACGATGGTAGGCTTTCTTCACATTTTCGTGAATATTTAGAAAACTAATAGCTATCAGTCGTCCACAAACCCAGTCGTCCTCACCCGTCATCTCACACTTCACCCATTTTCATGGAAACTGTCAAATGTCAATTGTCAAATTTTGACAGTTTCCATATAAAAACGGGTGAGGTGTGAGGTGAGGACGGAGGTTATTGCTTGCAATAAAGCGCTTACATACATACATAATATATTCTTTTTACGTTTATTTTTGCAACAAATTAGTATTACATATAGTGAAACTGTCACATCAAAATAAAAAATGCCCTGAAAGTGAAGTGTATTCGTAAAAAAACTGTTGTAAGTGAACTGCTTAGTGATATGAGACGATGTGGTTCTCGATCGGTCTTCTGGTGAGCCGAAACTATGGCATCAGGGCTCAGAGGGTAAGTACCTAGTTAATAATAAGATTGTTTGTGTAATATCAGTTCACCTAAATCAAACAACGCCTGCTCCGTCGCCATCCCTACCTCACCATTTCGGCATCTTGGGGCAGAGCGTGGACATGCCTGGGACCTTTAAATATTGTTGAAATACCACTGATTCGCACGAAGCGCTTTGCTTCTAATTTTCTCACAAGGACAGGTAAGTAGTGGAATTCTCTTCCGGCAAACCTTTTCCCAGGTACTTTATATCTTAGATTTTTTTAGGGCGTGAGTGAATAGGTACTATACGCATGTAACACCCTCATCCCCATCATCACTTACCATCAGGTGAGATAATAGTCAAATGCTTACCTATATACAAAAACCGGCCAAATGTCTGTCGGATCACGCACAAAAAAGGTTTCCGTATCGACAACTATTTAAAACAACTACACAATATATTGAAACTAAAAGGTAATATATTCATAGGGAACTCACGGCACATAGGTCCTTTTGTTTGTGTGTTGAGAGTGAGGAGTGTGAATCCTCAATTCAAAAGGGTTCCTTCAGTTCCTTGTTTGCTATTACGGAACTCTATAATAAAGGATTGGCAACGGTGCGAATATTTTAATCGCTTTGCTTTATCAGATATTTTTTCAGGAGACTGTACAGTTTGTGTAGATACACAAACTGTACAGTCGCGTGATTGGAATGAGAATATAAGTGACAGTTTTGCCATTAGGTAACGACGTTGACTTGTGCATGTGCATTTCCTATCAATGGTAAGCACGTAAAATCAAGGAAAACAGTAAACTGTAATGCAGTCATTGACTTCGCCGCCATGTCACAGGCTGTTATAAAAACGTCTTGAATTTCAACTAATTCCTTTACGCTTTATAAAAAGATCGATAATAAATACACTCCTTATTCTACTTACGGAACACTGCAGCAATGTACTTATTTATACATTACGATACAATGCAGAGAACAGGAAATTCGCAACGAGCGGTGATAAATTAAAATACGACCGAAGGGAGTGTTTTGAATCGACACGAGTTGCGAATTACCTATTCGCACGTGTATCGTACAACGTTTTACAGTAAGTACATAAAAAATAAAATAAAATAAAATAGCCTTTTATTATTCCAAACTTTTGTACAAACATGCGTTAGATAACAATTTAGTACAATGCTTTGATTGGATTGTTTTGCATGCTGTATTTTTTGAAACATTAATAATATTAAGTAGTAATTTTTATAGAAGGTATTGCATTCATATAATATTAATTTCAAAGTTATATAAAATAAGATTAAGATTTATGACATTATTATTATTTATCGTATCTAGATCCGATAAATTTTAATGATTAAATTTTTCTAGTCCTAATTTATTTTTATTTTTATTGGACCCCTCGACGGCCGGGGGTAAAGGCCTCCTCCAGGCATTTCCATTCATCTTTTTGTGCCGCTTTCGTTGTCCAGTTTTTTTCCCGCTACCTCTACAATCTCATCTTCCCACCTTCCTTTTGGTCTACCAGGTCTTCGGTGCCCTTTCGGCCCTTTCCATGTTGTTACTTTTCTGGTCCATCTTTCATCTTGGTACCTGGCCAGGTGTCCCGCCTATTTCCATTTTAGGCCTTGGGCGTAGGATAGAGCGTCGAGTACTTTCGTTCTTATATATTTGTATGCCTTATTTTATCTTTTAGCTTGATTTTTAGCATGCTCCTTTCTAGGGCTCTCTGGGTAGTTATAATTTTCTTTCTGGCTTTTGTGTCGAATATCCAAGTTTGGCAGCTATACGTGAGGCAGGGTAGTAGGCATGTGTCCATGATTTTTTTCTTAACTGATTGGTGTATATCAGACTTCATTACCTCTTTCATGGTCCAAAACTTTTTCCACGTCAATGCAATCCGTCGGTCCAGTTCTAATAAATTTCGGTTCGTATGAAATGAGACTTGTTTCCCGAGGTATATATAGGTAGTCGTCAACTTACTTCATCGGCTAGGATTTTGTTAAAAAGATGAGCTAAAGGTGTCAGAGGAGTGTCTTACACTGGCAACTTTGATGGCTTCGTTGGAGATTCCATCGGGTCCCGGACTCTTGTCTGATTTTAATTTCAGTATTTGTTTGTCAATTTCTACCTCGTCGAATTGTTTTAACTCTTTGTAGCCGATTACAGTACATATGTACTCTTTAAAGTTTCGACATATGCACGTAATCTGCTGATTACCGCACTCGTGCGGTAAAGTAGCACCATATGTACTGTAAATGTAATTAAAACTTAGCTTTGGGAAATAATTTAGACGAGACCGATTGGTAACATGTCACTTAGAGGATAATGAGCTTTCTTTGATATGAATGTATTGACATACTCGTACCCAGCCCTGACAATAATTACATTACATTTCATACGATTTCCAATGCCCATTGGCAATTCAATACGATTGCTGTAGCGATTAGTTAGCCCTTAGCCCCCGCTACGTTGTTGTTTAATTGTGTATATTAAATAGATACATATTACATTTAGCATAACTGACTTTTCAATGATTCGTTTATTCAAACCGATCCAAAGTAGCCAGTGCATTTTATTTTATGTGAACAAAAACGCACGCTATCAGTAGCAAGGACTCGGTCACGGATCATAAGAGAACCGCCGCACACTGCACAGCGTCCGTGCTAAATCGCTCAGTCACGCCAGTGTGCTTTCCCTCACTCAGCCATGCAGACACACCCGAAAACTATAAATAACAGTGCAAACAATAATCTCAACATCCATTCCGCGTTGAAAACAGAACTTCAAAGCGCAGCCGCGCGCGTAGCGAGCAGTGAATGTCACGCGTTATAAAATGTAGTGTGAACATCAGTGTTGTGGTACCAGAGACAAGCGGATTAACCGGCGGCGGCGAGGCGTATCGCGATCGCGGAGAGGGGAGCGGGGCGACGAGCGAGAAGGCTATAGCGTGCGGCGGGAGCGGGAGCGAGCGAGCAAGCCACGCGCGCCCGCGATACCCCCCATCCCATACTTTAGTTCCGCGCTGCGCGCCGCTAGCGTCGCCCGCCTCCGCTGTCGCGCCCGCTACCATGAAGGCTAAAGGGACGAGATCGAAAAACATGGACAAGCTCATAGCGGCTGTCCAAGCGAGGGAATGCTTGTGGGATAAAAGTTACAGGGGGCACAGGAATCGGTTCAAGTTGGAGCGTTATTGGAACGAGGTAGCGGCTGAAGTAGGGACGAGCAGTGAGTATTAGTTGCGGGCGGGTGAATGCCCGCGTCCGCTTGACGCCATTTTTGTTGTTATTGCTTCGGGCGAGTTCGGAGCGGCGTTTAGATAATGCATGCGTTATGTAATTTTAATGCCAAAGTTACGACCATTTAATTTCTAGATGATTAATGGTTAGGAATCGTAATGCTATTGAGCCGCTATCGTTGTTTTAATCATTTATTAAAGAAAAATTACATATGAACTTTAAAGCCTTCCTATGTTAAAGTTTTGTTTTTATCGCAGTTTGTTTTGACGGGTTTTCCTACGGGCGGGTTCGGTTTCGCTTATTTATTGAACTTTAAATATTGTTTGAATAAAGTATATTGTGCAAATCAAAATCAGCCATATTTCTGCTGATTCCTTTCCAAAAGGGCGTTCCACTCGCAAACAGAGGATTCCGTGCCTAAGATAACCGAATTATAAAATATAGAGATCTGTATTATAGAAAAAGGTCACCTCTGTTTCGATTTGTCGATGGTTTTTTTACCGTCTACTTATAATATGAGCGCAGGTTTTTTTTTACTGTCTATAATATCTCAATAGGCTTAGAAAGAAAACTTACAACTTGAATAAAACGCCTATTAGATATTTTCAGGATTTGACTTTTATTAAGGCGTGAAAACGTTTCTCGGGTCAATACGTCCATAGGCGACGGTGACCACTTACCATCAGGCGGGCCGTTAGCTTGTTTGCCACCGACATGGTATATAGGTATAAAAAAGTTGAAATATGAGCTAGGTTATTTGTTATCCCAAAATCACACCTTGATATTAATATTTTAAAACCCAAACCCCAATTAATTTCAGGTTTAAATTGCCGCAAAAGATGGAAAAACCTCAAGGACCAATGCCGAAAAGAGATGAAAAAGAACCCAAACGAATCAGAATGGCCCCACTTCCAGAAGCTCAAGTTCATCCATCACCAGTTTCTCGCCGAAGACGAGGAAGGAGATGATGACACAAATGACGAAGTATTCAACGCCCTTGACGAATCCATAAAAAGACCAAAACTAGGATATACTATGAGAAAGAAATTCTTGATGAACAAAAGACGGACGATTGATGTGGATATGAACAAGCTGATAGCCTTGGTGCAAGCAAGGGACATTATTTGGAATAGACAGCTTAAAGGACATCATAATTGGTATAAGTTGGATGAAAGCTGGAAGGAGATTGCACAGGAGTTAGGAGTCACGCGTAAGTGTACATTTTAGGTATATACATACATATAGGTACATTGGGTTGTGAGGTCAGATGGCAGTCGCTTCCGTAAAAACTAGTGCCTACGACAAATCTTGGAATCAGGTAGCGGTTGCCGGGCATCCTTCAGGATGCATCTGAACCACGATAACTCTAGGATAATTATGACATATAAGTACATTGCATTACCGATTCATTAGTTTATTTTTGCGTTAGGTGGCGGAGTCGCGACTTAAAGGCTCTTAAAACATTTGTTTTGTAGATCTAAAAGTTGTTTAAATTTTGGTTTCATAAAGCTTAGACACCTAGATCGACTAGATCCCAGCGCCTCCACCAATTACGGTTTTTACTAATTATTTGCAGCAATTCATAAACTTACCTAACCAAGTGAGCTTCATACCTATTTAGGTATTCTTTACCGGAACATGCAACTTAGACTTTCAGATACACCGTAAATAAATTCTATCAAATATTCCAACCCGTCAATACATAGACAAGAATACACCGCATTTGGCCAAGACTAGACGTCTAGCCCACCTGTTCTATATTTACAAACCACTCAATAATTCACTCATCTGTTTCAGGCGACGAGGCGCGACTCAAGTGGAAATACCTCCGAGACCAGGCGAGGAAAGAGGTCAGGAAGCAAGATTCCGAATGGGAATACTTGCCAAAATTACAATTCCTTACCAACCAATTCAATGACTATGAAGAAACTGCAGGTACAGAAGATCATTTCATTCAAGAACAAGATTTCGAGCCTCCAGAGCAAAGCAGCAGCTATTATAACATAGAGCCAGAGCCAGAACCCGCCAATGATCCCAGCGTTAAGGATGACGAATTTGACGAATTCGATACTAAGCCTATCATCATGGAAACTGATTTCTATGACGATGATGATGACGTCCCGAAGAGCCCTGGGACAACTGCGGGGGGAGAGAGTGGAGAACCAGCGAAAGATGAAGATATTGGGTTCTTTAATAGTCTGTTACCACATGTGAGGAAGCTTGGGCCTGCGAAGAAGCTGATGCTTAGAATGAAGATTCAGGAATTAGTTTATAATACTGTTTACAACGAAACTTAGGGTATTGAAATGACTTTAGGATATGATTGTGTTTTTATAGTGTGTCTTAATTGTTATAGTCTCAATGTGGATTAGAAAAAAACTCTGAAGATCTAAGATTAGGCACAGTCTGATTATTGCAATGTCTATTTTCTTAAACATTTTTCGCAAGTCTTTCTGATTTAGTGCAATAATAACACTTCTCTTCTGGTAAAGCACTACCAGTTTCAATTATTAAAACAAAATGATTGCATGCACGGAAGACTTTTGGATAACTCATACGGTGCAATTTATAGAAGTCGTGATTGCAGATCTTGCGTAATGCATTGCTCGAAGTGTTGTAGGTACAGTAAATGTGCACTTAGAACAGTTCAACTTCGGATTAATTTGTTTATTTTGGCATAAGAACGTGTACTTAATAGCAAGCAAAGGGAAGTATAGTCAGCCAAGAAAGTGTTCAACAATGTTTGGACCTTAACGAACAAATAATAAAGTCGATAATTGGTATATCACTTTTATGGCTGACGGTACCTACAGACTCGAAGATTGTTTTGAGCACTCACGAATTCTAGTCTATTTTAATTGCAGAATCTTGCCAGTATAAATTATCATTCCAAATTATTAGAATAGATTCTTTTAATTTTTATTTTAAGGCGTATAAACACATTGCTGTCCTTGTTATATGAAACTTTGTAGTTGTAAGCATAGTCAGTGCCTATTAGTAACCTTCTGAGAATTAGTTTTTCAGACACCTTATAGCAGAGTTTCTTAAACTACAATATTTACTCGAAGAGAGGCGTTCATTTCAAGATTGATTTTATTCTATTTACATAGGATATTGTCAAGACCTCGATAAGAGACGGCAAAATGTCACGGCAAGCTTATAATTTGTCTTTCAAAATCAGAGACATCAATTACGAGAGAAGCGAAGTCCTAGGAATCTCCGCTTTTGTAAATTAAGACGTTGAATTGCGGTCTCATACAGAGTCTTGACAAAATTATTTATAAACGTCTACAACTTATGATGTAGCTCAACTAATATTTGATCACTCAGAAAAGACAATTATGAACAATAATTATGAAAATTATTAACAAACAATGTAGACGCTGACGCGTACACGCTGAGAGGATTGTTAGGACTTGGCAAAATATTTTTGTCATTCGTGTAGTACTGAATAATTATGTCTTTAAGTTGATTATATGCGGCACTATGATGTCAAAGTAATTAGTGCCGCTTTTATATCTCATCTATTACTTTCACCAGTAAAGCCAAAAGGAAGGTGAAATTATTTTAGCGGTAGGTATATGAATGTTTATATTTTATGGCCTACTGTATAGTCTTAAGAGGGCGCGGTACGTTTGGTTCTCCATACAAACGTATTTATGCTCTCATTTTAAAACGCCATGCTAGAATAACATGAAACTTTGTATACACAATGGGATCCAGCTTGTATAGGGCGGAAATTAGTTTCTGTTGCTTGAAATTATAATGGCAAAAAAATACAGCGATTATTAAGCAGTAAAAAACTCAAGAAACCGCTGTATTTTTTTTCTTTTTCAATTTTTAGCAACAGAAACTAATTTTCGACCTAGGTATGCCCGATCCCATTGTGTATACAAAGTTTCATGTTATTCTAGCATGGCGTTTTAAAATGAGAGCCTAAATACGTTTGTATGGAGAACCGATCCACACCCATCGTACTGCGCCGTCTTAATACTTAGTTATGTCTAAGATACAAGAATCTAATACCAGGGAAACAGGTAATTTTTTATTTGTTTTATTTAAATCCACAGACTCAGGAGGAAATACTGTTTAATGTTATAGAATAGATATAAGACGCTTAATTCCTTTTAAATTTGAATTTTATTTTTTTACTTTTATTACATTTTTTGAAATGATGACATTCGGTAGCCAACTTTTAAGAAACAGCTATAAAACCTCTTGTTTATTTAATTTCTTAATAAAACATTTTGTCCAGAAAGTAGAATTAATTTGGATTTTTTGACTACATACTCCTACCATCCATAGATATAAAAATAAATATTGCCCCCGAAGCAAGACACAGCCCGCCAAGAAAGAAAATTTTATTTTTACATTAAAAAAACTACCTAAGTGCGTCGGATCGCGCACAAAGAAGGGTTCCGTACTGACACCTGCTAGTCCACATTTAAAACCACTATACAATTACATACATTGAATCCAAAAAGGTCGTATCTTCGTACGGAACTCATGGCACATATGTCCTTTTGTTTGGGCAAGACAGTTTTTCAGCTATTAATCAAAAACCGTTCGACCTATATTGTTCAAACTAAAAATCGTTGAAAGTTTTTAATAATGTTCACCACCTACATTTTTTTTCAGGATTTTACACTTCATAGTTGCGAAATTAGAGGGACAGGTCACATTTTACAACTTATACAGCTAATATCTCGCTAACGCAATGGTTGGCTTAAATGGAAAAGTTTTTTAGAAACTTCTATATTATTTCTAAAGGTGTATCTATACGAGTATATATAAGAGATGCACTGAATATTCGGTTAAGTGAATAATCCGGCCGGATACAGGATAGTAAATTGCTTGATTTTGGGGTAAAAATGGAATCTATAAAATAGTAACGGTCATAATCAAACTAGTTTATTATTTGAAACAATTTTGAGTAGATTTGGTGATCAGTAAAAAAGCGAGTTATTTCTATTTATAATTGGAAATCCCCCAAAGGCTAAATTGTGATGTATTAAACGAACGTTCACTACGAAATAGGCCAAAACCTGCACCACGCGCACCTGCAAAACTCAAAATGTAGGTATAGTTCCGCCGGCCGGCTACCGAATTATTCGGCAGGTGGTCAGGCCGAATATCCGGTATCCGGGGCAAACAACTATTCCTTCCCCTAATTTAATATTCTTTCGTAATTTCACATCACTTTTTTGTAGCGGTTTATAGAATACACCTTTCTACCAAATTTATTATTGTACGTAATCCAAATAATATTCATGCCGGTATTCACAGTTACATTTACAATTATCCATATCAAGGAAGCGAGTCCTTAATTCATAAGCCCGTTTTAAACTATTACATCATTATCGACTGTTTTGACTCGAGCCGCCCGCGCGTTGTTATTGTTTACGAACGGCGCTCAAAATATACTGGTCTCAATTAGTTTACAGAACTCTTAATTGACAGGGCACGCTTTCTGGTTTTTGTAAACAGCTGGGTATTTCTGAATTAATTGTGTTGTAAGTCGATGTATGCTGGTATTATGTATGATATTAAATTGTAGTGAAATACTCGTACGTATCAGGGGTATGAAAATTGATAAACACGATTAGGTAACCAAGCGTATAACTTACCTCACCGTAGACTATGGACGGTTGCTTTGTCTTATTTTGCCAACCATTTAAGTACATAAACATAAAAACGATGACTTAAACACGATTACATTTACATTTTAAACACGATGAGGTAAACAAGCGTATGAACTGCCTCATGCTAAGCGATCACCGTAGCCTATGGACGGTTGCTTTGCCTTACTTTGCCATCTGTTTAAAAAACGGTTCACTCCTTCCTTGAAGAACCAAATACCAGGCATTGCAATGAAGAATGTGTCCCTCGGGAAAGCTTTAGCCAATAATATAGGAGTAAAATTATTCCATTTGGATTTCTCGGATGGCACCTAGTTTAGCCGTTCAGATTTTAGTCACTGAAATCACTAATTTGATGAGAGTTGACTAAAGCTTAATGACTTTATGCGTAGATGCATTTAGAGGCGCGACCACATATACGAGAGGAGCAGCAACACTTGACATATTATTAATAGTACAAGGCCGGGAAGGAAGGGATTGCCTGTCGATTGTGTTATAGACAACCGAGCGTAAGAGGCCGTCTAGGTAGGCAGGCCAAGGTATGTATATATTATGTATAGTGCTCTCTCAAAAATGCGAGCAAAGATGAAAATTAAGTATAAGAAAAATCCAAATGAAATATAAATCCAATCCAAAGGATTCAGTAATAAAACCTCGTGCTGTAGCAGCCGAGCCGCCTGTCCCGAGCGTGCGTCGCCCGCGCCTGCAAAGTCCAGACTCGCCGGAAATTTCCTATACAAATCCCATTACCGTCTCCTGTAATTTCGCGCCGCCGGCAACGATGGGTATCGCAGCCTGATATCGGAAACTTCAAGTTCTGCTTTTCCGAGCAGTTTGAGAAAGCAGTTTGTTTAATACTGACTCAACTGCCCACTGCGCTACTACCCACTGTCGCCTAGTATCAAATTGAATAAGTATCCACCTACTTTGTTATATAACTCCTACAATAGATACAATTGTAAGTTGGAATACTTTTGTAATATTTAGGTTAGTCATATATTTTTTACACAGTACTTATATATGGAAGTGTTTTGAGTGTAACAATTCGCCAACAAACTGTCATGCAGTTTGGCGAAAAATATGTGTTTTTGTATACACTGTGTAATATTTGTTAAAAAAAAAAAATAAAAAAAAAAAAAGCTTTTAGAGTTTAAACCTTGTAGGTCATAACTTAACAACTTTTGTTATGGAGCTAACCACGAAATCGATACAAAAATTCACCCCCTACCCTACAATCGTACATTGCTTGTCTTGTGACGGGTCGCTTACAGGGACTCAAGGAGAATCGAGTGTGTCAAGTGATTGTCACATCGATTTCATGATCCATCGTATGTGCAAGATATTGGTCTAATTTAGGGAATGCAAACTCGCCCGATAAACTCGATTCCGTTATTTATGGAATTGAATATTCTTGATCCCGCGTAATTCCGCTGGTTTTAGTAATAATATCACAAAATTTGCGAATCGTCATAGCATTCGCGTTTGTAAAGGAATTTCAAACGCGATGCGCTTAAAGCTTGTCGTTGCGGTGCTAAAGCGGTTTTTCGGTAAAGCAAACGCGGTCCGGGGCACGTCACACCAATAAACCGCGCGGTATTCGGTACCACGGTAGAGCGGAGGCGGCGTGTGTGACATATGAAGCAGTAATCGACAGTCGACAGTTTCGGAAAGATCAAAAATGCAAAACCGCCTCCGCCCCGCACCGCGCCGCTCCCGCTCAGTGCGTTTTGAGCTTAAATTATTACAAAGTGCTCCTCAAGCAATGGGTATTGAGATAAAATATACAAGAAAACCCCTAGCAGACGGACACACACCGAGGGGTTGCGTAAGTGTTCCGTTGGACCAATTTAGTACGGAACACTCATCTTCCTAGCGTCTTTCCCGGTTGTGTCCTACAAGAACCCGGCGTCCGCTCGGTCCGCTTTGACACCTAATCCTAAGATTTGGCTTACGAGTAGGCACCAGTTTCACAAAAGCGACTGTCATCTGACCCGGGTGTCTTAAAACTACGACCTAAAACCACCGGGGGATGGGTAGCAGCATACCTGGAGTGCTGTTGAGATACTGCGATCGCCAACCCGCATGCCAAGCGTGGTTTATGTGGATTACGTGGATTATGGCATTTACCCCCCATGACTGTTGGAAGCGATGGCCGTTGGGGCGGAAAGGTTCTCGAGTGGCGACCACGTACCGGAAGGCGTAGCGTGGGCAGGCCCCCCACACGGTGGACTGATGACCTGGTGAAGGTCGCGGGTGTCCGCTGGATGCGGGTGGCGCAGGACCGGTCATTGTGGAAGTCTTTGGGGGAGGCCTATGTCCAGCAGTGGACGTCTTTCGGCTGACATGATGACCCCCCATGAAATTGGGGGCACGCTATAATGACCAGCAGTGGACGTCTTTCGTCTGATATGGTGGTGGTGGTGCTGGTGGATGCCATCTGACCCTTCAACCTAGCGGGACAACTAGTCCTTTTTGGGATTAGATCGGCTTCCTCACGATGTTTTCCTTCACCCAGAAGTTACTGTTAAATATCTAAAAAAAACCAGTGGTACGAGTCGGGGATCGAACCTACAACTTCCAGATTGAATGTCGTGAGCCTTACCGCTTGGTTCATACATCCACACTGTGGATAGAGCAACACATTTTAGAGTCGAGCTTCCTTGTGACCGAAGCATTTGGTTCAGCTAGTGATTGGAAATCATTTAATGAGTTTTGAAGTAATTGCCTCTGCCAAGCACATCAAAACTAATTTTGTGACGCGTGACAAATTCTTTTAGAGTTGACTATAGTCAAGCGCACGGTCGTTATCCACTTGAATCCTATTGTAAGCTTTTGAATTTAGACCAAAACAATGCCGTGGCGCGTGTAGAGATGAGTAAGCCATCGACCACTATGGGCAAGGCCTGGTCAAAATGCTACATGCTATATAAGCATCTCATGATTGAATTGGAAATCTCAGTTTATTTTTTGCTATTGATTTTTTTTGAAGGCTTTTTATTTTATTTTTTTGAAATAGGAGGCAAACGAGCAGAGGATTCGCCTGATTATAAGCGATTATCGCCGCCCATGGACATCCGCAACACCATTTTTAGACTTGACTAACCCAATACCTACTCAACCAAACATCAAGCAAATATCTCAATGACGGAATCCATGAACGTGTGAACAAATCAAACGCACACGCGTACCTACATGCGTGGGCGCATGTTGATAGGGAGTCAGTGGTAGTTAATGCGTTGTATATTTACCTGCGCAAAGTGATATATTGGACGCGGATTCAGATTGAGACTTCAAGGCTGCCGAAGGCGGAAACGAAGGGAGCACATGGTTTGAAGTTGGTTGTGAAGTTTTAATCTGGATTTGTTTCGAGTTCTGGAGTTTTCGTACTTTTAATATTATCTAACCTCACCCCTGGCTCGGTCACAAGTTCGACCTGGCAATCATTCGGAAAGCTTCAGAACCATTACTTCGATACCAAAACTCCAGAGATTGCATGTGGATTTTTAGCACTTATAGTATCCATGTCAAACAATCATCGGGTCTAAACTTCTCTCTCGTTAGCTCTCTCGCATGTGATTTACCTGAACCCGAAGACTGTTCTGTGAGTTTTACAAACTGTTGACTGAAGGTAGAAATACCTAAGTCATCTAGGTACACCGGTCCAACACTTTATTCATCATTCTCTTGACGTTTTCAGACGGGAAACTATTTAGAACTTGTTGGGATTAGCCAGTTTTCATTTTATTTTACTGCTAAGTTTGTTATATAATTTACAGTAGTCTCCACACTAGGCTTCGCTTGTACTGCATGGAACCAGTTACGATTACAGGACTTAAAAAGAGATCTTGGTCGAACAGCACACACCTTTACTACTCCACAACCTTATAATTTCGTAGTATTTTTCCACTAAGTATTTGCCAACTAACTACACACACCCACCTACACTAGGTATTCCATTATTATTGTACTACAGGAACATGTGTACCACACTGCAGGTTCACTTCTAATTCTAACCTAGAATTTTAAAATTTTATATTGCCAACGTAACCTATTATTCCTTGATAAACATCTACAGTCTCTTCACACGATAAGGTTTTTCCATGACTTGTGTTCACATTCAGTTAGGTACTAATATCATTCAATTTTTTTTCTCGAGGGGAGGTTTTGATCTTCTTGCCGGCGCGATGTCGGGGACATACGTAGTTTGGAGTTCTTCAATAATTAACACTTGGACTTTGTTATACTAAATTTATTACTTCAAGATTAATAGTTACAGTTTAAACAACTGGATGGAAGTCAGAGGACAGAATGAGCTCCTGAGGAGGATCATGGGTTTATATACCGTGATCCTCACTCGAGAAGGTTTATCTAAAAAGTGAAATCTTGCGGAACAAGTGGATTAGGAACGGTCGTAAAATCATAACTAGTAAAACTTCATAAAAATCACGTAGAGCATGACGCTTATATTAATATTTGATAAGATAGGGAAAGTGGTTCATTCTGTCCTTACAATGTTAACGAATTAGAAAAAGCTATGCTAGACATACATACATCCTCCCTCGTTAGAGTGAAATTATCCGTCTGAAAGATAATTTTACTCATAGGGTAAGATTATAAAAAAAATTGTTACAATATTGATTAAATTTTTTGTGTTTTTCAAAATTAAACTATTTTATTAAATCTTTTCATTGTTTTTCCTATTTTCACGCACTTTTGAAGGTCATTTTAACACTTTATTGCCCTTTTTTCACTTTTAATACACTTTTTACTTGTCTCTTTTTAGTTGTGTCCACTTTCTTTGCATTCGTTGCATATACTTATGTCAATCATTTGTAATAAAACTAATAAAATAACACACATACATAGAACTATACGCAATAGCATCTTATGTACTTAACTATTTCTTGAGAAAATTCAATGTGTGCTAATATTAAGGCCGGCCGTGCAGTAAAAAGCGTAAGTATAATTTCAATAATGTATATTAAGCCATGCCATGAAAAGTGTATAATGTATAAAAAAGGATATAAAATCCCATGTCAAAAGAGGGATATATATATATGAATGAACCCGTGAAATTTTAAAAAGGGGTATAAGCGCTTATCTCATTGCGGTTCACCGCTTATTACTTACTTATTATTGAAATAATAGTAATTGCGCATTTATATGAAATTATGTTGCAATATACAACACCGTAGTTTTTAATTCCAAGCAGATCGTTTCTAGGTCTGTCAGATCGTTTCTAGATCTGAATCACACTACCCGGTATTTATATTAAAATTATCGTTTCTAGATCTATATTTTAGCTAAGTAAAAATATTATCTTTGGCGTCAAACGTGAGGCTGATCACCCAGTGCTTTGACACAGAAATTTAATCAACAATCTTAATATTTTGTTCAATTGGCCCGCAAGTAATAACGGGAATAATAGTCATAATCAAGGAAATTCGCATCCTGTTCAAGGATTTGATAATACTAGCACAAGGCTAATTTTACGAGCAATTATTGATTTATTTAATCAAATTATTAAAAAAAAATCGGTTACCGCTATAACAATAAATATAAAAAACCGGCCAAGTGCGAGCGGCAAACACTTTGTCGTTTTATAGATAATGGTACGGAACGCACTTGCACTCGCACTTGGCCAGTTTTTTTTCCATTTGAATGTCAAGGAAATTAACCGTTGAAACAAAGAGAATCGGCCGTATTTTGTATTTCATTGTAAAATACGTAAACAATTGTAAGATGGTTGGTAGTCGTAAAAGGTGCAATTGTAAATTAATAAGTTGGTCAGACAGATAGTAATAATAATAATAATAATATAGCCTCTTTATTCCTTAATAAAATATCATACAGTAACTTTATCATTATAAAATTCACTTCATGCATAATTATTTTACATTATTATAAAATTATTCATAAGTATGGGATGCAATTAATTAATGAATTATTTAAAATCGTTATTATTAATTAGAAATATTATTAAGGACCTCTCTACGAGTAAAGGCCTCCTCCATATCCTTCCAAGTCTCTCTATCTTTTGCCTTTGTAATCCATTTCTTACCAGCCGCTCTATCTAACTCATCCGTCCACCTTTCTTTTGGTCTTCCTTTCTTTCGTTTACCAAGTGGTCCTGTCCACGTAGTTACTTTGTATGCCCATTTATCTTTGCTCATTCGTGCCACATGTCCTGCCCATTTCCACTTAAGTTTTTTACAGTGCTGTAAGGCGTCTATTACGTTTGTTGTCCTTCTTATGTCTGTATTTCGTGTGACGTTTAGCTCAGTCGGTGGAGAATAAATGAAGAAGACTTCGTCAACACAAGTACATTTATTAAAAAAAGTATGGTCGTGGATGGCCCGTCCGTTTCACTTTCGAGGTGCGGTACTCCCCTGGCTAACGGTTCGCGCTGATGATGAACTGGCTGGCTGGCTGGTGGTGGCAAAGAGGTTGGCTTCCACTACTGGACTGTCGGCGAGCCGTGAGGGTCTTCCATTTAAAAATTACTTCCAGCCGCTGGGTCGTGCCTCGTTTTTTATCATAAAAAACGTAGTATATACGTAGTATACACGTAGCACCCTGTGAATAAACGGCTCGCATTACAATGTGCTATTTACTGCCATTATTCCGTTGACGACGAGCACTCCGGTTTAGCGTAAGCAGGGAAGAAACCGATAGTAGTTGGTGAGTGCTCGCGATCAGAACGGAGGTACAGTTTTATAAAAAACATGAGCGAAGAAACATGATTCGGCAAAAAGCTAGTGCTGTTTATATGCGCAGAAAGGTACATTAAGCTAATGTTGTAATGTAATAAACAGCTAATTGTTTTAACACACAAATACCTATGATTCATTCACTTCTATTCACTCATTATAACACTTATCGTTTTAACTAAAGAGATTGCTTAAAACTACACTGGGTGTTATTTTGTTCAACACTTTACTTACCCGTAACGGGGCGCTCGAACTTCATGTAATAAACACAGTCTTTAATTATATTTTATTAGAGGTTCCACTGCCGCGAAGGGAGAAATTTGACTTTATATTAACAACTGTTTATGACAGTAAACGTATGCTCCAGGCGTGTAAAGACGCGATTTAACTACGCGAGCGCACTGGCAGCGTCCGCCTTCCCAAGTCTCCTAGCAGTGAATGACGCGGCGCACGCACACATCGATACCGCCGCCTTATGTTCCACACGGACGTGGAACAAAAGCCCGGCGGTAAATAGATACCGGTAGGACTGCGGTGTAGAACGCTGACCGCGACATAGATTTAATATTTAATTATTTTGTATGAAAACAATATTCTTTGTTTTTATTGTTTAATTAAGTTATATTATTTGTTAGTATATGTTTAATAGATTTGTGAATTATGAATAAATTGTTTAAACCCCTATTTTATATATTTTATTTCAGATAGTAAATGAAATAAAATAAATTAAATTATATCAATCAATTAACGATAAGATTAATTATATTTTTAATAAGGTAAATAATAAAAAATCATTATTTAAAATTTAGAATTGTATAATTAGGTAATAATTTAGAAATAGGTTTGTTATTATGATTTTTATTCAATAATTCTATAATTATGTTAAATAAATGGTATATAAGGACAATAATTGATTTAAATAGTTGTAAATATATAGTCTTCAAGTTACATTTCATTAAATAATTAGTAATATGTAACTATTACGTTACATTACCCCGCGCGTCACCAAGGGTTTTATTCCTAATAGAATAAAATCCGTATAACATAATGTATCGTATTTATACTCCAATTTCAATCTTCTCTTTCATACTTACATTCAAAATTCCCTTTCATACAATTCCTACATACAAATAGCCACAGTATTTTTTTTTAAAATACTGACGCGTCCTATTACTACGAAGGTCACCAACAGTGTGTTAATGACCAATAAAAATACTTGTCGTTAAAGATGGTAATTCAGTGACGGTGTAATGTAACTTTTTTTTTTGTTAAGTTAATTGTTTATTCTAGGTATTTCATGCACATGCTTCATTATTTATTTAATCCAACCAATTTCAAATCTTTGATGTGCCATGTTCCTATATTTTTACCTGCCATATTTTCAAGAACATAGACAAGAGGTGATTTTTTGTCGATAATTTTACATTTTATAAATTTAGGTGCCAACTTTTTGCTAAAGTATTTGTCCTTGTCACTTAGCACGTAAGTACGTTTCATAACAGTATCGCCCACATTAAACTCGCTTGACTTACGACGTAAGTTATAATGCGATGCGTTCTTTGAATGAGCATGCCAAAGTTTTGCCTGTACTTTATTGAATATCTCCGAAAGACAACCTAAATTTTCTGCATAGTCTTCACGTGGAAGAAATGTGACCTCATCACCCAGATCATTATCGAGATAATGCGACCCACAGGTAACGAGTTCTCTGCCATATACTAAAAATGATGGGGTAAAGCCTGTTGCTTCATTAACCGAATTGTTAATGGCGAATCGTACTTTAGGGATGAAAAGATCCCAAGTACGGTGGTCTTCTTCAACAAATGTGGAGATACAAGTGATAATTGTAGAATTGTATCTCTCCACGGGGTTAATTTGGGGGCTATATTTAGGCGTGTAGTAAACATTAGGCACCTTGTATCTCTCAAAGAGCCCTTGAGTTATATTGCTAATAAACTGGCTACCATTATCTAGGAAAATTGTCTGTGGGACTCCATGTTCCAGAAAAAGTGAATCCTCTAAAATTCTCGTTACAATCGTTGAAGTTGCATTTCTAATTGGAAATATAAGGCAATATTTTGAGAAACAGCAAGTAATTACCAAGATGTAAGTATTCTGTTTACGGGTAACGGGAAGCGGTCCGACGAGGTCCACGGAAACCATTTGAAATGGTCGAGAACACTGTTTAGGTCGACCCATTTCACCTAGAGTTAGGTGGTTCCGTGGTTTATAAGATAGACATTTTTCACAACTGCCAACAAAGCGGACTACGTCTTGGTGCATTCCGGGCCAATAGTAACGTAAAGCTAATCTCCTATATGTCTTATAAATGCCTAGATGACCAGCAACCGGCTCCGAATGGTTTTCGCGAATAATGCTCTCACGTAACTCCTTCGGTATGACTTCCTTCCATGAAAACTCATTAGTTAGTTGGTGTTTATTTTTACCTAACCTGTACAAGGAATTGTTCTTAATAAAATAGTTTGGGTAGTTCTGTGGCCGCGACAAACACGAGTTGTAAAGAGACCTATACCATGTATCGGTAGACTTCTGGTACCAATTGGACGAACTAATGGCGTCGACAGGAACTGCTCTTGAGAGGGCATCGGGAATGACGTTATCGACCCCTCGACGATGTTTTAATTCAAAATTGAACGCAGACAGACGGACTCCCCAACGAGCCAATCTACCTGTGGGATTATTTAAGGACAGAAACCACTTTAGAGCACTGTGGTCTGTGTAAACTGTAAAAGCCTGACCGTTCTCCAGGTAGCACCTCCAATGCTCTAAGGCTACTATCACAGCAAGGGCCTCACGCTCCGTAATGCTATAGTTCTTTTCTGCTGCTGTTAAGGTCTTACTCATGTAAGCAATCGGATGCTCCTTGCCATCAATGGACTGTGTAAGCATTGCTCCGACTCCGTAATCGCTCGCATCTGTATGCACCTCGAAGCTCTTGCTATAATCAGGGCAGGAAAGAACAGGCGCCGTGACAAGACACTCCTTGAGCTTAAGGAAAGCAGCGTCAGCCTCTGGAGTCCACACAAATGGAGGGGCACCTTTCTTACCGGAGGTCAACTTATTTAGAGGTCCGGCTATGGTGCTGAAATCAGGCACAAAGCGACGGTACCAAGTAGCTGTCCCGAGGAAACGTTTCAGCTCTTTACGACTAGAAGGAGTTGGATACTTAAGGATAGCTTCCACCTTCCCCGGATCAGTCCGTAAGCCACTACTGTCAACAACATAGCCCAGATACTTCAGCTGACCTCGGAAGAACTCGCTCTTCTTTAAATTAATTGTTAAGTTCGCCTTCTTAAGTTTGTCCAACACCCTAAGCAACAAGGATACATGAGAATTGAAATCCTGTGAAACGATGATTATGTCATCTAGATATGCGAATACGTTAAGGTCGAACTCTCTAAACAGGATATCAACAAGGCGCTGTTGTGTTGCTGGCGCATTGGTCAAACCAAAAGCGGTACGTTTGAAACGAAAGGTACCGCGAGAAGGTACATAAAACGCAGTTTTATCCCGGTCCTCTTCAGCTATAGGTATCTGCCAGAATGCTTTTGATAAGTCTATACTAGATAGAAATCGGGCATCACGCAGGTTGTCCAGAATTTCGGAAATGTACGGTAAATTGTACGCGTCTTTCTTTGTAACTGAATTTAACTTCCGGCTGTCAAGACAAAACCTAGGTGAACCATCTTTCTTGTTTACTATTAACACTGGTGATGACCATTCACTCTCGCAAGGCTCTATAACATCTAATGCCAGCATCTCATCAACCTGGTCAACCAATAAGCGTTGTTTTTCAGGCGACATACGGTAGTAGCGTTGCCTGATTGGTAAAGCATCGCCAGTGTCAATCCGATGTGTTGTAAGAGACGTTTTGCCCAAACCCTTTTGCTCTGCAGAGATCTGTTGGAACTGTGAAATAACGTCATCCGCCAACGATTTCTCTGAGGAACTGAGGTTATCATACCCCTGAACATGGGAAGGTGCATTAGTTTTTAAGCTATCAATGAGAAAAGCGCCACTAGTAAGAGTGATGCTATCTAAATATTTTGGTAATATTTTAAACTGTCGCCAGAAATCGATACCCAAAATAAGGTCTGTATTCACGTCTGGAACTACATGTGCCCTAATTATGTGAAATTGATTTTCAAATGTGATGGGTAAATGGACGTACCCCAAACTTTTAAGAGTTTGACCTCCTGCCGCTGTAAGAGAGATGCAGTGGTCCTTATGTAATGCTAATTCATCCTGTATGAACATCTGATATGCATTGCGACCTAAAATTGTCACCGCCGATCCGGAATCTAAAAGCCCCATAACTTCTAGACCATTAATTGTAACCGTGGCATAAGGCCTACAGTCATCAATTGGCTTTGTTTGCAGAATTGTATCAAGTTTATAAGTGCTGAAATAAATTTTAATAGAATGAAGCCATTTATCCCAATCCTCCTTGTCAAAGTTAGAAGCTTGAGGACTGATACAATTCTGCACATCTAGTTTTTTGAAGTTGATGGTTTATTTTTACCACACTTAGGACAATCTGGTGTTTTTACATTGGGCAGTCCACAAACGAAACAACGGATTTCATCTTTGTTGGCAGTACACTGTCTCAAATTATGTGTATTTACTCGACACCTGGGACAGTAAAAGTTTTTGGCACTACTACTTTGAATGGCATGCAGTTGTGGTTGATTTGAATTTGATTGGTATTTATTTTTATTCGTATAATTAGTAGCATAAGATTTATTATTATTGTTAGTATTATAATTTCTATAACTGGATAATTGACTGTTGTTATTGTGATTCGTATTGTAATTGTTTCTGTTAAAATTAAATTTATTGTTTGAGTTGTTGTTATAGGCAAATTCTGGAGCCAAGGTATCCTGTGACTGTCTGGGAGGCTCTTTAAATTTAGCTAGACGTGCTTGTATATTTTCAAAATTACGACAAAGGGTTCTCAAGGTATCTATATCGTTAATTGTTGTTACCGAAGCTAAGGTACTGGCATAACATGGCCTAATATTATGTAGGAGTATTTCCAGCCTGTCCTCCTCCGACAACGGTCTCGAAAGGCGTGAAAACAACCCTGACATAATCGATAGATATATCGTAATGTTTTCCGCTTCCCCTTGAGTCCTTGATCGTATCTCCGAGAGCAAACGGTAGTCATAGTCTGACTGGTCAAAGTCCTTTTTCAATAAGGAAACCAGTCCATCCCAATCAGTCACTTGATCCTTAATACTTCTGTACCAATGCAGTGCGTCACCTACGAAAATCTCTGTAGCATAAGATAAGAGCTTCGGTCCGGTAATACCCCTTGCCTCGCTAAATTCAGTAATGCGTTGTACGAACGCTCGGACACAAGACTTTCCGTCAAATCTCATACGAACAAGATCACTACCACCGCCGCGATCGCACTGCACAGTGACGTTCACCGGAAGGGACGTTGCCGTTGGTATGTCTTGACTATGCCCGGATGCCAAAATATCTACCCCCTTATCCTTCATAGTATCGTACCTTTCGCGCAATGCTAAGTACTCAGAAATACGCGATTCTAACATAGGCATGCTTTCTTCATCAGCTGTTATGCGATTAAACCTGTGATGAAGGTGGTTGAGCAAATTCTGAGTTCGTAGTAACACGTTAACATCTAAGCTGGTATCAAGGTTAGTCCTAACTTTCGTGAGAACGTCACTTATGCCATCAAGGTCGTCGGCTACTGAGAAAGGACTAGCCAGTATATCTTCCGAAGGAAACAGGGGGGCGAGCTTTGCTATTTGTTTACGCAACTCTGCCACGGTAGCACCGGGAGTGGAACCTCTGATCTCAACCTCATACTCTAACTCTGCTTTTTGCAAAGACAAAATTTTTACTTGAAAAGCCATTGTAGAAAATTAAAATAGCAGGAAAGTGTTGAACAAACGCAACAAGCTACTCCGTTCTGTTACAATGGAACGATGAATTGAACGTTATGGTTGATGATGTGAGAAAAAAATTTGTAAATGTTGACTAGCAACAGAAAAGCACACAATAAACACCTAAAAATAATAAAATACACAAAACAAGCAGTTAATGCAACTAGCGCGTACCAAGCTATTAAGCGTAAAAATATTTAATTATAATGTTATATCACAGTAAGAGCTTCCAATAATTATTAAATGAAATTTTAAAGCTAAGGATAACAATTTTAAATTAAGTAAAAATCATAGCACAGTCTACTTGAATGCCAATATGCACAAGGATATCAGTCACAAGTATTAACAATAATTTCAAAATTAAATTAATAAATAAATCATGAAAATAATTCTAATATAACACAAAAAATAACGAAATATAAGCTTTGGTACACGCCAGTTACCGGCAACCAAAAAATAAATAAAAATAACGTTTTTACAAAATATAATTAAAAATGCACAACACACAACTAATTGACGAAAGTGAAACGGACCATGAATACCACGTTAGAGGGCGCCAGTGTGACGTTTAGCTCAGTCGGTGGAGAATAAATGAAGAAGACTTCGTCAACACAAGTACATTTATTAAAAAAAGTATGGTCGTGGATGGCCCGTCCGTTTCACTTTCGAGGTGCGGTACTCCCCTGGCTAACGGTTCGCGCTGATGATGAACTGGCTGGCTGGCTGGTGGTGGCAAAGAGGTTGGCTTCCACTACTGGACTGTCGGCGAGCCGTGAGGGTCTTCCATTTAAAAATTACTTCCAGCCGCTGGGTCGTGCCTCGTTTTTTATCATAAAAAACGTAGTATATACGTAGTATACACGTAGCACCCTGTGAATAAACGGCTCGCATTACAATGTGCTATTTACTGCCATTATTCCGTTGACGACGAGCACTCCGGTTTAGCGTAAGCAGGGAAGAAACCGATAGTAGTTGGTGAGTGCTCGCGATCAGAACGGAGGTACAGTTTTATAAAAAACATGAGCGAAGAAACATGATTCGGCAAAAAGCTAGTGCTGTTTATATGCGCAGAAAGGTACATTAAGCTAATGTTGTAATGTAATAAACAGCTAATTGTTTTAACACACAAATACCTATGATTCATTCACTTCTATTCACTCATTATAACACTTATCGTTTTAACTAAAGAGATTGCTTAAAACTACACTGGGTGTTATTTTGTTCAACACTTTACTTACCCGTAACGGGGCGCTCGAACTTCATGTAATAAACACAGTCTTTAATTATATTTTATTAGAGGTTCCACTGCCGCGAAGGGAGAAATTTGACTTTATATTAACAACTGTTTATGACAGTAAACGTATGCTCCAGGCGTGTAAAGACGCGATTTAACTACGCGAGCGCACTGGCAGCGTCCGCCTTCCCAAGTCTCCTAGCAGTGAATGACGCGGCGCACGCACACATCGATACCGCCGCCTTATGTTCCACACGGACGTGGAACAAAAGCCCGGCGGTAAATAGATACCGGTAGGACTGCGGTGTAGAACGCTGACCGCGACATAGATTTAATATTTAATTATTTTGTATGAAAACAATATTCTTTGTTTTTATTGTTTAATTAAGTTATATTATTTGTTAGTATATGTTTAATAGATTTGTGAATTATGAATAAATTGTTTAAACCCCTATTTTATATATTTTATTTCAGATAGTAAATGAAATAAAATAAATTAAATTATATCAATCAATTAACGATAAGATTAATTATATTTTTAATAAGGTAAATAATAAAAAATCATTATTTAAAATTTAGAATTGTATAATTAGGTAATAATTTAGAAATAGGTTTGTTATTATGATTTTTATTCAATAATTCTATAATTATGTTAAATAAATGGTATATAAGGACAATAATTGATTTAAATAGTTGTAAATATATAGTCTTCAAGTTACATTTCATTAAATAATTAGTAATATGTAACTATTACGTTACATTCGTTTCTTGTCTATCCTCTTTATTTTTAAAACACTTCGTTCCATGGCTCTTTGACATGTCTGTATTTTATTTGCTGTGTAGTTGTTATATACCCATGTTTGGCTGCCGTATGAGAGACATGGGAGTATACAGGAATCTAGAATTTTTTTCTTAAGTTTGATAGGAAGGTCAGATTTAAGTACTTCTTTGTAGCTCCAGAATTTGTTCCATGTTAAATTTATTCTTCGATTTATTTCATCTCTGTGTCTAGATTTAGTAAAGGCTATTCGTTTGCCTAAATAAATGTATTCCCGCACATATTCCAGTTGACTATTATTCACATAAATGGGTATTTTTGAAGCATTGGTCATGACTTTCGTTTTAGCGGTGTTTAATTCCAACCCGATTTTTTTGCTGACTGTATGAAGATCGCAGATCATCCTCTCTAACTGAGCTGCAGATTCTGAAAAAAGAATAATATCATCTGCAAACCGGAGGTTGCTAAGAAAATCGCCTTTTATGTTTATTCCTTTTTTTTCCCAACTCAGCTTTTTCATGATGCTTTCGAGAACAGTGACGAATATTCTAGGCGAGAGGGGATCACCCTGCCTGACTCCTCTGCAGATTTTTATTTCCGGGCCCTTTGTTTCCATTCTAACTCTAGATACGCTTTTATTATATATATCTTTTATAAGCTCTATAATCTCTGTTGGGACGTCACACTCGTGTAGAGCCTTCCACATACTACTATGAGATATAGAGTCGAACGCCTTGGCGTAGTCGATAAGAGCCAAATAAAGTGATCGTTGGTGTTCTTCGTACTTCTCTATCACTAGTTCTAGCGTGTGGATGTGATCTATTGTAGAAAAACTTTTTCGAAATCCGGCTTGCTCTACTGGCTGGTGTCTTTCAGTGAACTTAGCGAGACGTTCTTCAAGGCAGGATGCGAATATTTTATACAGATTAGGTTGTAGGCTAATGGGTCTGTAGTTGGCTATATTAGCAGGGTCTCCTTTCTTGTATAACAAAATTATATCCGATTTTGCCCATTCAGTGGGTATTCTTTTTGCGTCGAGAATGTTGTTAAACAAGTTAGTTAAATGTGGTACCAGTATTGATTTACCTATTTTTATTGCTTTATTTGGAATTCCGTCCGGGCCAGAGCTTTTATCTATTTTCAATACGTTTATTTTTTTCATTATTTCTGAATCCGAAAATCTGGGTATAGTGGTAGAGTTATACGCGAGTTGTTGGTTATCGTCTTCGTATGTATTTTGTGCTGAATAAAGGTTTCTATAAAATGAAGTGGCGGTATCCATTATTTTTGATCTTGAGTAGGTCTTGATATTAGTGCAGTTTTCATTCAAACAGGGGATCCATTGTTTGGTGTTACTCAATGCTTTAAAACCTTTTTTCAAGCTACCTGAAGACGCAAGATGTTTTTCTATTACTTCTATTTTATATTTTTGCTGTTCTTTCTTAATAAGTTTGTGGATATTTTTGTATAAGAAACTGCGTTCTTCCTTTTCTTCAGCTGTAATTTTGGGTTTGATCGTTAACTCATATCTACGATCTAGAAGTTGTTTTATATCCTCAGAAATAATGTTGTGTTTATTCACAGTTATAGTTTTAGTATCGTTTAGACTTTCAGATAACCATGTTTTTATTTTTGTGTAACAAGTCTCTACATCTTCATTTTCGGTTATTATTGCGGCGTCAATTCTTTTACTTAAGTTTTCAAGGAACTGTTCTTCTTCTTCTGGTGTATTTAATTTTGATTTATCGTTTTTGTACCTGGCTCTGCTTTTTTTTATTTTTGAAATTACTACAGTACTTCTTATAAGCCGATGGTCGCTGGGAAATGCTAGCCTATTTATTATCTCTAGATTCGTGAAATTTTCTTTATGGTTTGTTAATATGTAATCTATTTGACTCTTTGACTTTTTTGGAGATAGCCATGTCCACATGTTTCTTGCATTCTTTTTAAATAGACTATTTGCAATGAATAAATTATTTTGCCAGCAGAACTGTAGTAAGGTCTCGCCTCTTTTGTCTCTTTTTCCATAACAGTATTTGCCTAAAACTCTTTCTTCGCCAGTAACACATTGGCCGACACGCGCGTTGAAATCTCCAAGGATTATTTGGTGTTTGTAGCATTGTTTGCGGGCTTGTTCGAGTTGATTATAGAATACTTTTATTTCCTGGTCACTGGAGTCTACGGTTGGCGCGTGTGCTTGAACTATTGATAGTGTTTTACTGTCGAATTTTAAGTTTAAAATGCATATTCGTTCTGATATTGCTATAAAGCTCTCTATGTTTAATTTATATTTCTTTTTTATAAGAAATCCAACACCATATTGGCCTTTTGTCTCGCCATAGGAACAGAATACATGTTCATCATCTTTTTCGATATTGTAGCCAGTTCTTCTTATCTCTGCTAAGCCGATGATATCATATTTTATGTTTGAAATTGCTAATTTAAAGTCGAGTAATCTTTCGTTTGATAGTAGAGATCTTGCGTTGTATGTACATACATAGAGTTGTTGTAATGGAGGGTTTTGGTCTCTCGCCCCCGCGGTGACCGGCCGTGATGGGGGTGAACGTGGAGAGGTCGCTTTATATCAATCTTCCTTCATGATCTTGCTTTGATTGGACGTAAAAGTTTCAGTATTTATGTTCGAAGGTGATAAGGTGCTCGCAGATGGTTCTGTGTGTTTATTCTGATTTTTGACCATGTACTGCTCTATATTTGTGTTTTGTTTTTTGGGCGGGTTTTTAGTACCGATATTCCTCGTTTCAGATTTATTGTGGGCAGTTACTGGGGATTCCGATAATTGTCTTTTGCTACTATTTCGGTTAGGGTAACTATGTGGGTTGCGCTTGGGTTCTGGGATTATGACAAGCTTGTTATATCTCAAAAACGCTTTCCGACCTTTACTTTCTTCTTCTAATAATTGAGCCCTTAATTTTTTGCGTTCTTCGAGTACTTGAGGAGGATAATCTTCCTTAATATAGTATGTCGTTTTTTCGAGGGTTTTCTTGTTCTTCAGTATTTGAATTTTTTTTCCAAGAGTGGTGAGGGTTAAAACAATCGGTCTAATTTTATTTTCATCCCTTTTTCCCCGTCTTGTCACCGCCTCAATTTCTGATCTCATTAAATTAATTTTCATGTTGTCGTTTAATATATTCAGTACAGTGTTTTCTAATTTTTCGTAACTTGATTCTGTTTCAGCTACTCCAAAGAGCAAAATATTTTTCTTCCTTAACTCTTTTTCAACGTATTTCAGTCTTTTATCATGGTTTTGGATTTTCTCTTCTAAGATTTTGTGTTTTTCTTCCAATTTATCGAATTTATCATCCAGTTTTTGAATTATCGTGGTTGTGATCCTAAGTTCCATATCTTTATTGTCGTTTTTCATCTGATTCATGTCTTCTTGAAGTGTTTTAAACATTTTTGTGATTTCCTCCATTTTTTAATTGAGCGCCCTCTGTCGTTTCAATGCTGAGACAATTTGAGTATTGGTCTACACATAAAGCGCTAGTTTTAATCGATTGTTGATACGTAGTCGAAGTTGTTTTAAGAGAATATCATAGATGGCAGCACTCCATTAATTTATATGAGCGCCCTCTAGTGATATTTTAGTGTACTTCTTAGACCTGATATAATGACTGAGCACTAATTGTAGGTTATTAAAATAACAAAAAGGATTAAGAGTCTTAAATTCACTTCGATTTTTCTTCGCACCATTAGGAAATGTCACTAGTGTATTTAGTTTTAATGTTTATTGTCAATATAAACAATAGCACTATTTTACTGTTTCTTCACATTTTGCTGTTTATTTTTCTCTTTGTTATTAATTCACTAGCTTCACTCCACGACACTTTGACCGATATTTGACTTCTTAAGAGTTCTTTTTACTTAATTTATTTTTAAAGTTCGATTTTATACGGAGTAGCCGTTACAGGTGGCACACTAGCGCCCTCGTTCATCGCTTATTACTTACTTATTATTGAAATAATAGTAATTGCGCATTTATATGAAATTATGTTGCAATATACAACACCGTAGTTTTTAATTCCAAGCAGATCGTTTCTAGGTCTGTCAGATCGTTTCTAGATCTGAATCACACTACCCGGTATTTATATTAAAATTATCGTTTCTAGATCTATATTTTAGCTAAGTAAAAATATTATCTTTGGCGTCAAACGTGAGGCTGATCACCCAGTGCTTTGACACAGAAATTTAATCAACAATCTTAATATTTTGTTCAATTGGCCCGCAAGTAATAACGGGAATAATAGTCATAATCAAGGAAATTCGCATCCTGTTCAAGGATTTGATAATACTAGCACAAGGCTAATTTTACGAGCAATTATTGATTTATTTAATCAAATTATTAAAAAAAAATCGGTTACCGCTATAACAATAAATATAAAAAACCGGCCAAGTGCGAGCGGCAAACACTTTGTCGTTTTATAGATAATGGTACGGAACGCACTTGCACTCGCACTTGGCCAGTTTTTTTTCCATTTGAATGTCAAGGAAATTAACCGTTGAAACAAAGAGAATCGGCCGTATTTTGTATTTCATTGTAAAATACGTAAACAATTGTAAGATGGTTGGTAGTCGTAAAAGGTGCAATTGTAAATTAATAAGTTGGTCAGACAGATAGTATTCATATTTAAACTAATTTACTTTCCAAATTTGCATACATTTCGGTGGTGTATTTTGCTGAGGTCTATGTTCAGTAGTGGATTGCAGTGGGCTGATGATGATGATTTTTCACAACCTAAAATATTTTTAAATAAACAATAATCGTTTTCTTTCCAAAAAAAATTAAATGGAACAACCAGGAGCACAACCCGTAAATGGACCGGTAGCAGCCAACCAACCAACCGATAACTAGCCTAGGGCACAACCTGAAGTAATTCCTGTAGTTGCCCGAGCCCCGGAATTTGAGTTTATAATCAGTTTTACAACTAACCCGAGTGATATTGTAAAGTTGGTACCACTTTAGGATGGAAATCAAAAACAATTTAAATTGTTCATTTCTCAATGTGAATACTTAATTACTAGTATCGGTGGCAGTAGCGAAAATCAAGCTTAAGGCCAATTTGTATATCACGTTATTACGTCCCGTTTACAACTTTTACAAGGCAAGGCCGCGGAGCTTGCAAGTGAAAGTGAAAACATTCAAACGTGGGCTGAACTAAAGCAAACCTTTATTCAACACTTCGGAGATCAAAAAACTGAAGACTGTTAGTAGAGTTAGAAACTATAACTGTCAATACTAACGAATCGTTGGCTGATTTTTGTAAAAGATTACAGGCAATTTTAGGAGTGCCCTATTCTCTAAAGTTAATGAAAATCCGGATGAAATTCGTAGGAAAAACTGCTTTAAATTGTACAATTTACCTCATAGTTTAAGTAAAATTATTAGATTAAAAGCACTAAAAAGTCTTAAGGAAACGTTACAAATGATTTTAGAGGAACAAACATTTCATGACAGGCATAGAAAAAAGACCAATAACTGGAATAATAATTTCCAAAATCCTAGCAATTTAAGCAAGGCTTTTGTTGATCAGTTGAAGAGAATTAATATTTCCCCAATGCCCAAAACGACATATCATCAACCAAAGCGACCAGCGCCGAGTCGACAAGCAACCCATTCTATAATTCCGCCTACCAACAAAGCTCTAATAATAATTACATGCCTAGACCGAATGATAATAATTTTAATTATCATAAACGCAAACCACAGCAGTCTGCAAACAATTTGCCTCCTTTGATGTTAGACCACAGAGCAGCTCTACCGCGTAGTAAAAACCAAATACCACTTAATTTTAATTCTAATCAGAATAGGAACTTGGAATCGAGACCCTCGACTTTTAAGCCCAACATTAATATGAGTACGGAAGAACCTCAACCAGGACCTTCTGGAAATTTTCAAATATTTGCCTCAAATGCAACGAATAAGATTTAAACAAATTACCTTACATAGAAATCCCGGAATTAAATTCTAAATTTTCAATCGACACGGGATCAACAAGAAGCTTTATATCAAATTAATTGGCAAACAAATATTTTAACGAATATAAAAATAATGAGTCATCTGAAGTTGTTAGCACACATGTTATCAGCTATCACAATGAAACAGTTACGATACCCATGTTCAAGTTATTCAAGTCCGGTTTCGCTCATAAATTTTACGTTTATGACATTGGTGACTCTTACGATGGCTTAATAGGAATAGATTTGCTAAAACGTTTAAATACCGTTATTAATATACAGAATACGACATTATTAACACCACTTATTCAAATACCAACATTTTATCAAAATAAAACCATACCATTGCTTATTTTAGAAATAAACGTACGCAGCGAACAGAAAGCGAAAGTTCCCCCTGAACTTATCAATGGCGAAGGAATTCTTGAATACACTGAGTTCAACAATGATGTACGAATGCCACTCAGCGTTAGTACAATGTAACAATGGATATAATAAACTATAAAATAAAAAATATTAAACCATTTAAAACCACTCCGCTGAAACCCCAACCTGAAAATTGTCGTTTATACAACTTGGGTAGTAACATTCAGAATAATAACCAAAATGACAAAATATTAATCGAAAATTTAAGTAAATTTCGTACAGATCATATGAACGATGAAGAGAAAAAGGGTATAGTAGATCTTTGTTATGATTATAGAGACATATTTTTATAATGAAAATAAACCCCTTAGTTTTACACAAGATATCAAGCATTATATAAGAACTAAAAATAATGACCCAATTTACATAAAACCACATAGACAGCCACCTTCACATACACAAGAAATAAAAAAGCAAGTAGAAAAATTATTCAAGGATAACGTAATACAACCCAGTCACTCACCATGGAGTTCAACAGTACATTTAGTTCCAAAAAAATTAGATGCATCTGGTATTCAAAAGTATCGAATGGTAGACGATTACAGACGACTTAATGAAATCACACTTGATGAAAAATATCCATTACCAAACATTACAGATATTTTCAATAAATTAGGAAAGAGTTTATACTTTACAACCCCTGATTTAGCAAGCGGTTATCATCAAATTGAAGTCACTGAATCAGATAGACCGAAAACTGCATTTTCCACAAAGTTTGGACACTATGAGTTTACCTGATTACCTCTTGGATTAAATATCGCACCCGCAACATTTCAGCGTATAATGGATATTATTCTACGTGGATTGCAAGGAATGCATTGCTTAGTTTATTTAGAAGACGTAATAGTTTTTTCATCAATCCTAGAAGAACACTTAACTAAATTAAAGAAGATTTATAATCAAATAAGAAAGTCTAATTTGAAAATACAATTGGATTAATCGGAATTCCTAAGGAAAAAAGTCCTATACTTAGGACATACGATTACTAAAGACGGTTTAAAACCAAATAATGATAAGACCGAAGCAGTTCTTAAATATCCAATTCCGAAAACCCAACGTGAAATAAAATGTTTTCTCGGTTTAGCAAATTCTTACAGAAGATTTATAAAATACTTTGCAAAAATCACGAAACCGCTAACGAATTGTTTAAAAAGGGATCAAAAATAAATATGAATCCTGAATATATTAATGCTTCCGAAAAATGAAAAAGTTTACTTGTAAATGCCCCACTATTGCAATATCCAGACTTCAGTAAACCTTTTATTTTAACAACTGACGCATCCAATGTTACATTAGAAGCCGTGTTATCGCAAGGCACAATAGGCTCTGATAAACCTGTTGATTAAGCAAGTCGAAAGTTATCACGAGCTGAAACAAAGTATAGTGCTATTGAAAAGGAACTTCTTGCAGTAATTTGGGCAGTAAAGTACTATAGACAGTTTTTTTATGGACAAAAGTTCTACATTTACACTGATCATCGTCCTTTAGGATGGCTCTATTCACTGAAAGAACCAAACAGCCAACTTACTAGAGGGAGATTAAGACTACAAGAATATAATTTAGAGATAACTTGCCGTAGCGGAAAACAAAAAACAAACACAGATGCTTTATCTAGAATTCAGATAAACACGTTAGCCATATTTAATGGTAAAACCCTAGCCTTGATAATCTTTATACTTAACACTGGAACAAACCCTGATAATTGATAACCAACAACTTTAACTGCTTCAGATATCGGAGAAGACGATTTAATCGAAATTGATATAACTTAATCAATTTATACCTGTTATAACGAAGCAATTGACGTTAATCCAAATCAAATCTTATTTTACAAATGGTTCCAAAATGAGATGTAACAGTTAAAGATTACGAAAGACAGAAAGAACCTAATCAAAAAAAAATACAAGTTCACACCTGTTGATAATCCACAATTGTTAATAGAATTTCTGAAAGAACACATTTTAAATAATAAGAAATAATAGGTCTATTTGGAAGACAATGATCATAGACACCATTTTGATCCAATTGTACAACAACTTTTTGAAAAAGGATCTGAATAATTTGTGGAATGCCCTGAAAGAGTAGTTTATGTAGAATATGAAAATGATCAAAGGGATTTAAGTCAAAAATGTCATGAAGCAGAAACATTACATCGTGGAATAAAAGAAACTGGCAAAAATGAAAAAAAATATTACCGGCCGAACATGTATGAAATAATTTCAGCTGCTATAAACTCGTGTGAATTGTGTCAACGTATGAAATATACTAGACATCCATTGAATCCGTTAATTCAATTACCTCAAACTCAAAATAAACCTTTTGAAGAACTTTTTATCGACTTGTTCTCAATTGAAGGTCAAACCTTTTTGACAAACGTAGACGCTTTTAGCAAATTAAGTAGATCAAGCGATTGAACCAGCCGGCAGAAGTTCTTAAATTTTTTAAAATATTTTTCATACTATGGAACCCCAATGAAGATTAACTCAGATCTGGGCTCTAAATTTAACAACGCTTTATTAAAAGAAACACTCTCTTTATATAAAATAGATTTACATATAGGAACACCAAATAATCCTAATTCTATGCCTATTGTGGAACGTTTTCACAGTACTATTATTGAAATTTATAGATTACCAAACTATGAACATAAATTTCGCGATATCTCATCCGTTATGACAACGCTATTGCAGTTTATAATAATTCAATTCATTCTATGACTGGATTTACTCCATTTGAAGTAGTTTTCGGACATACAGAATCCAAAAGTACATTTGATATTAAGAACAACAACGAATTTGCAACAAGAATCTATGCAACAATTATTTAAAGATCACGCGAAACGAACAAAAGTACTTTATAAACATTTATTAGAAAAAAATATGGAACTGAAATAAAATGTAAGGAATAAATTACAATCCAAAACGGATATTCCTTCAACAAGTTTTAATAAAGGAGATTTAATATTTACTAAGTTAGTAAATCAGCGAAAGGGTAAACATAAACCGCGCTACGAAAAAGCAGAAGTTAGAGATACCACCAAAATAAATGTTGTCCCTGTAAAAATAAGAAATCGTGAGACTACAGTCCCACTTAAAAATGTCCGGCGACCAACTTTACATGATAAAAATGAAGGAAAAATGACAAATTTTCTTTTTAAATTACCGTCTGTCCATCGTATCTATAAAATAATAATACATAATTCTATGATAATTATGGCTATACGTACTAAATAATGTTCTAATATAATTAACATAATGTTACAGATAAATTATTCTAATTATAATTCATGTGTGTGTGTTATCATTGTCGGCCTGTTTAGCCTAGTTGGTAGTGCCACTGCCTCCGAAGCTAGAGGTCCCGGGTTCCAATCCCGGTAAGGGAATTTGTTTCTGTGGTGAGCAGAGACATTTATTCCTGAGACTTGGATGTTTTCTATGTATTTAAGTATGTATCTATTAAATATATCGTCGTCTAGTACCCATAACACAAGCCTTATAGAGCTTACTATGGGACTAGTTCGATTTGTGTAAAAATAGTCCCCTAATATTTATTATTTATTATTATTATCATTAAAATAACACATACAATTTTCTCGACAAATAGCAATCATACAATCATACAAAATTACACAAAAGTGCTCATTTAATATGTTTATAATATAGACATAGGGTTTAGTAAGGAAGCAAAGGTTTCTGGACCGTTTGGATCCTCCCGATTCTGCCATTGTCCACGCCAAGTATATTCCAGATTCTTCACTTGCAGTTATTGTTAACTGTACTAAGTAGTTTCAGCAATAAGTTGCGTAATCTGAGTCTGTGTGTAGCACTACCGTGACAGTGAAGATTGAACCTTGCTTTAGCAGAATTTCACTAAATTTATAGGTTCCAGGATTCCTTCAACCCTTGATGGGATGATGAAACAGTGCAGTAGTAAGTTATAAGTAACATCACTCACAATCTTCTCGGTTATTCGTTACCGTTACTTCGTCAGAGCGCTTCTACGTCGTCGGGTCCCGTAGGATGAAGCAGCGCCAGTGAAAGTCTTGACCTAGAGGAGGTTTTGATCTTCTTGCCGTCGCGATGTCGGGGACAGACGTAGTTTGGAATTCTCCAATAATGAACACTTGGACTTTGTTATGCTAAATTTATTACTTCAAGATTAATAGTTACAGATTAAACAACTGGATGGAAGTCAGAGGACAGAATGAGCTCCTGAGGAAGATCATGGTTTTATATACCGTGATCCTCTCTACTGCGAGAAGGTTTATCTAAAAAGTGAAATCTTGCAGTACAAGTGGATTAGGAACGGTCGTAAAATCATAACTAGTAAAACTTCATAAAAATCCCGTAGAGCGTCATGCTTATATTAATATTTGATAAGATAGGGAAAGTGGTTCATTCTGTCCTTACAATGTAATGAATTAGAAATAGCTATGCTAGGCATAGATAACTAGGTACAGTCAACAGAAAAAATATTTTCACTGAATATAATGCTCGAAAACATCACGAATAAATCAATAGCCGTATTACTGATATAATCGGTGATACCTAACGGATAATTCTAAAACATTTTAATCACTCATTTATCATCTTCCTAGCGTTTTCCGAATGGTACCCTAAGAGACCGGGATCTCAAATCCCCAGATTTGGTGTAGGCATTAGTCTCACTAAAGCGACTGCCATCTTGACTTCTAAGTTAAAAGGACAACGACTTTCTTGGGATCAGACCGGTTTTCTCCACAATGTTTCCGTTACTTAAATATCTAATGATAATCCGTGAATAACTTTTTCTAAACCCAATGGACCCGGCTGCTACAACACTAACTGGATTACCTGCATCATCCTCTGTCAGTTTTGTACCGTGCGCGTGCGTTTGTCCCTTCACCCGTCATCACAGCGAATCCTCCTTTATACACATCCGAAAAAATATATATGGCAAGGAAAAAAAGGAATAGGTTCTCAGTGGTACCCTCCTCCACACAAGTGGACTTCTGTAACATTCGGAGGCTTCACTTAAATTATGACGCAGTTCACCACCATCTGGAATCTGCGAAACCGACCCTTTTGTTCCTTACGGAGACACAGATATCCTGCCCGGATGATACATCATACCTTCTTCGCTCCGATCGTTCCGTTCCGTTCGTCCGTTCGGACTAATGTGGGGGTAAAGAAAGGAGTGTATGTTAAAGGGTCGGCAACGCGCATGTGGCACCCCTAGGAGTTGCAGGCGTTCATAGGCTGCGGTGGCCACTTACCATCAGGGAGGCCGTACGCTTGTTTGCCACCGACGTGGTATAAAAAAAGTGATGCTAGCTTGGGTTCGTACCGACGACCTCCAGTCGCCTGCCATACCCCCTGGTATGTAAAGTACTCAAAATATAGCAAGTACCTAAACTTACTTGCCAACATTGTAGGAAAACACGTAATGTTATTAGTTCTCTCCGAAACTTATGAATGGAAATGCATTGCATTGCAACGTTGCTCTGCTTCGGGAAAAAGGGAGTATCTGGTTAGAAACTGTTCGCTGTTGCTACGTTCTTATGTTGAGTACTGAACACATCTCATCGACGCTGATATCTTTATGTGGGGTTCATTCACCCAATGTTTGCAGAATTGCAGAGATCAAGTAAAGAACAGAAGAGATTTAACAAAATGTCTACTTACTGTGTTGCACCAACTACTTACTTCGAAATCAACCATTTACTGGCCTAGAATAGCGGAATTATGTCCCTTTCTTTTACGATCTGTATTGGGAAATAAAACTTAAATGAATAAATTTTGGAGTCTTCGTAGATATCAGTCTATAGCGGTCTAATTTTATGGAAAAAAGATGTAGTTTAAAGCAGTGTGCGATCGGCTACGGAACAACGGACTACTTATATTCGTGATGCAGTTAAATAAACTGAATAGGTACTTAGATAACGTGAACATCGTGAGCATCTACAGACACTAAGTCCCAAAATATGGAAACATGGCCTTAACGACAAGCCTTTAAGGCCCCTTTTGACTTTAGTTGTACTAATCATATCTAGATGTTGAAGTGATTTTGTAACTAATTACACACCGAAATGTGTAACTTCTTTTCTCATTTCGCAATCTTTGGCCTGCACTTTGACGATTTATGGCAGCAAAACGAATGCATCTGATCTAAATACGAACCCAAATGGATTTATCAGGAAGCACTGAAATATCTCAGGTTTATTATCTGTCAGGGTCGCTTATTAATTTAGATATCGTATCAACGAAGACAGATTGAACTGATATTGAAGTTGTACACTAATTTTGATTGCCGTTAAGTTTTATATCTCACTTAGGGGTCGATCATCTTCTTTGTTCTGTGTTTGTTGTCAAAAGTATTTTGTTGCCAGGGAAACTAGAAAAAGTGATATGTTGACAAATTCTTGGGCTTCAAATGGGTATATGTAATCCGAGGATGTATTTTCAGTGTATATACTACTAGCGTTCGTGGCCCAGCGGCGCCCGTACCGCGTGCGGTATGCGAGGTTAGGCAATGTCGGGCGGGGTCATCCTAGGATGGGTGTGACCGCTTTGAGTGGTTACTAACTGAGCGCTCCCGTGCTTTGGAAGGCACGTTAAACCGTTGATCCCGGCTGCTGTCTATGATAGCAGTCGTTAAGCCAAGTTACAGGCCTTCGCCGGGTGGCGTCAGAACTTCTAACAGTCAAGTTGCCCACTCACTTGACAAGCTCAATAAGGTCTAGTTCCTCCTTGTGTTGGAAAGTCAGATGGCAGTCGCTTCCCTAAAAATTAGTGCCTACGCCAATTCTTGGGATTAGGTAGCGGACCCCAGGCATCCTTCAGGATGCAACTGTACTGGGAATAACGCTAGGATAATGATTATACTACTCGTGACATGCAGGCAATACCTGCGTATGTAAATACACATGATATTATAATATACGCAGTAAAGAGGGGTAGCGTAGCGTGGCTCCAGCCAAAGACCTTATAAGTATGTAAAAAAAAGTTAAACTAAAAGTAGTAGTTCTTCAAATTAGGCATATTACATGCACTTATGAACGTCAATAAACTACCACCAGTTCGGAAAAATAAACCTCTGCCACGAGAAGAACCGGCGTAAGAAACTCGGCTAGAAGAACCGGCGTAAGAAACTCGGCGATACGCTCGCGTTGTACCTTGTTTCGCAAACGGAAGTTTCATCAAATGTATGTTTCCCATAATTTTCATTTCATATAAAGCTTTTTTTTCACAACGGGTCGCAGTTGTAACCAAACCTAATCTACTTTTCTGGCAGACCTAAATGAGTCTACACGATGACCTAAACGTACCTTTATCTAAAAAGTCAACGGTTTCTGAAAAAAGGAGTTGTCTATGATATGAAATGCAATTTCTGCGAATCAAAATCAATACATTCTATGAAAATTGTCAGCGAAAGAAGGTGCCACGATGCTCGCGAGTGTAGAGTCTTAGTCTTGTTTCTCCTCTGGGTTTGTCTGTAGCTTTCGCAAATCTTGCGAAATTTGCCCTTTCATGGCATAAGGTACTTACATGGTGGTAGATGACATTACGAAAGAAGATGAAGTCGTGATGGAGTATGTACGCGTGAAGACAGGATCCATCCTGAGAGCCGTGGGGCTAGAGTCTCTCACAACGTGTATTTTAATTCCGTTCATAAGTCATAAAGTCATAAAATATTTATTTGCGGAATTACGATAAGAGAACTCTTTTGAGAGAGTCCTTGCGGTAAGAGTTCCAACAGAATATCCAATGAAGAATTTTGGCCTAAGGAAGTCAAGTTCCGATGTTTTCTCGGTCGGTTACCCGACACCACGAAGTTGCGTAACACACCGCATTTATAGTGTGTATGTTTACATTGATATACTGCGTGTTAGTCTACAAGATATATGTTAAGTTGGGGCTTTGTAGCCTGAATCAAAGAAATGAATAAACAAATAAGGTAGTCAAGCTGATACAGATCGGCAACAACGGGGCTCAAGATGTAACCGGCTAAAAAGATCAGAGGGATATTTACCATACCGCGTGCGTAAGATTGATCTACCTATAGATGTCACTTTCTATACTAAAAATGTCAGTTGACGTAGCGTAAGTTTCATGCATTACGTAATCAACTCAGAACAGAACTAGCCACGTTAGTTCCACCAAGAATACTGCGTGGAGGACTGATGCACACGTTGATTTAGCAAACAAAAGCACATTACCATCTGATTCACGCCGACAATTATACGCCTGACTTATTGATACAACTAGGTATTCCTGGGAAACAGGCGGAATTAGACCCTACGCAACCAGCTGTCTTGATGCAACAAGGATTTAAAATGGTACGGGCATTATAGGCTGATCTGACTTTGTCACACTAGGAAAGCTGAGTTTACTTAGGCGCCTGCAAGCGTCATTATTCTGTGAAGTGTAAACACTATACGTATAGGAACTATTAATGACGGAGTGTTGCATTACATGTGTGATTTGTTCCAATTGGGTGAATGTAAGGTACATTGTACTTAGCTCTAGGTCTTATTTCCAGCTGTGTGTTTTTTTTTATAAATAGTTTCAGAGGTAAGTAGCGTGTTGCTCAATGGTATTTTACCCAATTTATAACGTCACTAAAGATCTGCAGCGTGCATACGAAGAAAAAGACATAATATAGTATCACGAGCAAACAGAATGTGTAGGTAAGATTAAAATCCATCAATCGCTGGACGTATATTAAAAAAACAACAATATGACGCTTAAATTGCGAATTGACACCTTTGACTAGCATAATATACCTACACGAAATACCTGCTTATGCTGACATAGGTAGGGTAGGTACTTCGTTACCCACGCACACACACATTACAGGTACACACGCATATACACACACACATCATTAGACATAGAGGTAGGGGGTTTCCACTCAGGCCAGATCCGTCACTGCATATTATTCTTAAACTAATCCTCGTATTCCAAAGGTGGCCTTTGCGTTTTTGAATTTGGAATCTTGTTTTATTTTACGAAAGCTCTTAACGATATTTGAATTTCTCCAAGTATGCAACGTGTTAGGTTAAACAAGGAACAGAGGGCCTACTCCGAACTTCGAAAATCGAACTTCGTATCGTGCCGTCCCTTTCCGTCATATAGTGTATAACACGAGAGTGATTTGGACGGCACGACACGAAGTTCGATTTTAGAAATTCGGAGTATGCCCTCAGGATTTCAGTTCATAAATATACATAGTAACTTCATTAGCATTTTCTGTATAGTGAAGCTTTGTATTCACTTGGGAAACATATCGGGTGACATACACGTCAGACGAAATTCGTGTCTTTTGACACATAGAACGTCGTACTTAAGGGCGTGCCATCAAAATATTGGGTTTTTTGAAACGCCGTGCTAACCAGATGAGGGAACACTAAGGATGGATTTTCAGATACATGATTGGTTACTCTGATAAGAGCGAAAACATGACTACTTCCACCGCCACCATATCAGGCGAAGGACGTTCACTGCTGGACATAGGTCTCCCCCAATTTCATGGGGGGTAATTGCCATAATCGCCACGCTTGGCATGCGGGTTAGCGATCACAGTATCACCAATGTACTCCAGGAATGCTGCTGCCCATCCCCCGGTGGTTTTGGGCGTAGTATTAAGACTTTAAGACATACACCCGGGTCCTTAATTATTTTTTACATATAATCTAGATAAATATCTAAGGTTGAGTATTTGCTGTCCTATTTTACTCAGCCTTATAAAACAATATGTTATTGAAAGACGCAATCAGATCAAAATAATGGTATTTTACTCAATCTAAAAGTCTCATAACAGTAAATATGAGTAAAACTTCACAAAGACATATATTTATTGAAATTTGTCCTAAAATGCCATTCCGAAAGCAATTCCTCTAATTCGAACTAAGCGCTTTGCATCATCTTCCTCCAGACACGAGTGAATAGGCATCTTCTGGGTGAGCTCGCTTCATCTTCGCCCCCTGACTAGATGCTGGCCAAGAGCAATCAGATTTTTAATAAAAAAAGGTGCATCTTGTTTTCTCGTGCGCAGAAGACAAAAGTGTCTCTTACACGTGGGGAGGGGCTTATAGAATCGAAACATCCCCTTAATAGTCACGTGTCGGATGATGTACGACGGTACGAGACATATCAAGCAAATTAACATGATTTGATCCATATTTGATCAGACGTCACTGCCGAGACGTGCTGGATGCGGCCTGACATTTATACCTCAAAGTCGATTCGGTGCTCTCGTATTCTGATGTGCGGTTGTTAGAATTTTTTCTATTCAACATTAAGTATTCCTAATGTTGAATAGAAAAAATTCTAACATAAGGAAATTTTGCTAAAATTAACTCTACCATTGGGCGAACTAAACTGACAGATAAAATGTTGCCACGAGTAGCAAAAAATAAAGAGTGACGGGTATAAATCGATAAAAATATATTGACAAGTATAACGTTGTACACACTACCAAACTGATTTCATTATTGTTCTATCAGATATGCATAAAAGATGTCCTTGGCCGACGATAGCCATTTCCTATGAAAGTAGCCTGTCTTCTCGATTTCTTGTTGTTGGAGGTTGGTGTGCCTATACATAAAAAAACCTTATAGTGGATGCCTAAGTGACGAGTTGGTTCTATGTTTAAAGTCCTGTGCCACTCTCTACCCTCCTAGTCGTTTGTACCAGTGTTGCCCTTAGGCAATGTATTAATATCGCTATTAGTAGGGGTCCCATTTAGCAGAGGGCCGTCTGCCGCAGATAAAAATGAGAGGCAGGCGTCCGTAGTCTCACTCAATAGCCCAGCCATTACTCCATCATATTCACCCAATAATACGGTTCATTTAGATTCTATCAATTATTAATAGTCCCCGTATTGCCTGTACACCCTGGCGGGTGCTGTCTCTGTGTGTGTGCCATGACACGGACAGGGACAGCATCAACTTTGTGTACCCCTAGCATTTCATGAAATTGTCAAAGGGCCTCTACGTGTTGGCTATGTTACCTGAAGACACAGCACAGAATCCAATCCACAGATTAAATAATAGTATTTACATACAGAAAGATCGTCTGTCTATCACGTCTGTCAGAATCGAATGTTTGACTGTAACCTCAAATCATAGCATATCGCATCTCTTTCGTTCTAGCGCGATAGGGGGTAACCTCGATATATTTTTGTAGGGTTAACGTCACCTTAGAGGTGCGGAAAAGCCAAGTTTAGTCAAAGCGGCAACTTAGACAGGCTTATGATGTTCGGTCGATAAGGACACGATAAAGCGGTAAAACGGAAGGCGTAGCGTGGGCAGGCCCCCCACACGGTGGACCGATGACCTGGTGAAGGTCGCGGGTGTCCGCTGGATGCGGGTGGCGCAGGACCGGTCATTGTGGAAGTCTTTGGGGGAGGCCTATGTCCAGCAGTGGACGTCTTTCGGCTGACATGATGATGATGATGATGAAAGCGGTAAAATTGTCGTCTTATCCATGACATCTATCGATATACATACCTACGCACAAAGACGTAATACTAGCAAGATCCATGGTATTTTCTCCGTAATTCCGCTCTTGACCCTCCAATCAAAGTCCATGCAACTATAAACACATAAAACGCACGGACGGCCGGCCTTGTCTCACCATACGGAGCTCGTAACCGTCTATTTGGTAAACAAACTGCTCTGCAAAATTATGAGTAGATAGAATATGCGGGTGGCGCTAGGGGAAAACATGGTGGAAATGTAGATTGTTTGTAATTTGCGCTAAATGTTTCGTTTGAAACGACCTGTAAATGTTAAATATGAGCTTAATGCTTAAAATTATTGAGAGAAGAGTTTTTCTAGAAAATTGTAACTATAGAGATTTTTACAGAATATGAAGAAAGCCGTAGCGTGAGAAGGCCGCAAGCCAGATGGTCCGACGACATCAAAAAGACGGCAGGGCCAATCTGGACCAGAAATGCTACGTCCAGAACACAATGGAAATCCATGGAGGAGGCATATGTCCAGCGGTGGACGCAAATATGCTAGAAGATGAAGAAAAAACGTTGGGATCTAGCTTGTTTTTCTTGCCGCTTCCGCTGAACTCTAAAATGCCTTTAGTCCGGGATCACCCATCAATTGTCAGTATCATGGCATCCCGCTCGCACACTTTCGCCGCGATCGTGTATATCGATACCTCGAAGACGTCGTCACGAACAATCACTGCGCAATTTTGTCACTTATCTTGACTGTTGGAAGTGTCGTCGCGATGATGACTTTGTATTATGGTCGGTGCGTGTAGTAAGAAGAATTATGAAGTTTAAAAATTTAAAATGAATGCTTTATTAATTCTATTCTTTTCTCTTTTTGACGATCTGGTCAAGATCGCCAGAAGCCGTTGGATGAGGGCGGCGCAAGACCGGTCATAGTGGAGATTCTATTCTATAATATAGCGTCATTTACTCATAGTGTAAGTAACTAAGCTTTACGGATAGTGGATAACGCTCACCCTATATGATCATCTTACCCTATATGATCATAAACGCGATCATATAGGCTGAGCGGCGTCGTATCGTATTGTCGATCACATAGCGTCCAAATCCGAAGCAAGCATGTGTGCGAGATGGATGGACTGTATGTCGGGTGTCGTAGGTGCGAGAGGGATGCATACTTTAAAACAGACTTAAACGCCATGCTGCCCGTGGAGAAAGCTCTCTTAGGCCTTCAGCTTGAAACGCACAGAGCGCGGCGTAGCGTCGTTGCGGGGCGGAGGCGGGTTTGCGGTACAGCGAACGCGGTCCGGGGCACGTCGCACCAAAAAACCACGCGGAATTCGGTAGTGCGGTAGAGCGGAGGCGGCGTGTGTGACATATGAAGCAATAATCGACAGTAGACAGTTTCGGAAAGATCAAAAATGCACAACCTCCTCCGCCCCGCACCGCACCTCGCCCGCTCTGTGCGTTTCGATCTTTAAACCTGACTTGGCGGGGCAGGACCGGTATTGTAGTATTGTGTTCTTTGGCGTGAGCTTACTGATTACGTAGAGATTTCCTCGCTTGACGATTTTGTTATTATTATTATACGTCTTTCCCATATCTCGGGACCATGGGGTCCAGAGGCCCTTTAAGACAAAAATAATCTAAAAGTAAGTAAATAAATAAAAGTAAATAATCTAAAAGTGCATCACTGTGCTGCGATGGAAGCTAAGGAAATGGGCTATTGTTCTAAATGTTGGATGGGCTGGATAATGGGCTATTGGAGGAGACTAGCGGACACCTGCCGTGACAATCAGTCTCAATATTGTAAAAGGAAGGCGGTGGCTCGCCAGCTCGCTGAGTGGGCCCCACATAACAGTCGCAATTATTATTATTTATTAATGTTTCATAAACGTAGGGGCGCAGTAAAAAGCAGTACTGACACGACTGACAGTTGACACTGACAGCTGAAAGTTTTATATCTTATCGCCTCCGTACTGACAAATCAGGAAGTCGCCTTTTGCCCCCCCCGTATACACACGATTTTGCATTTTAGCAAATATAAATAACTGCCCTTTTGGTTGGGCATTACCAATATATACATGGTTTGTTTATGAATGGCAATTAGGTCAAGTCGACATAAAATTGTTGTACCTACTGTTGTCAACCGGACGAACGCCCTAATTAGTGGACGGACGTATATATACGTCAACGTGAGTCGCTGATTTACGTTATTCTAAAAACTTCCGACGACAAATGAGTCCAGAAACATGTTGTTTTACAATTTGTTTGCGACAGAGATAGTGTGATTGATGAGCAAATCTGGGATGTCCTATATTGGCCTCTCTGGACGAGTACCCAAGGCTGCACGAACAATGGTTGAATGGCCCGTGACTTCTGCCACTTCACGGTATTACGGATTATCGCTTATTTATTTATTCAGATTCGCTTATACTGAATATCAAATTACTAGCTGCTGTGGTTACAGTGTCACTGATATTGAAAGATTTTATTTACCTTTATTGTTTCTTTTTTACTTTTAAATCCAGTTTTACAATCAAAATTCGATTGTTGATCACTAAGCAACAGTAACACTATAGGTACTTTCAGTAAAGTCCATCGTTCTGTTCCACCCATACTTATTAAAATTATGTTGATGAAAAAAGTTAAGATAGCGTGAATACAATCGTCACAATTTCGTCAAAAATGAATATTTATTTGTTAACAGGAAGGTCTTACTTTACTGCAATACGAAGGCTTATATAATTGGTTTTAGTGTAGTGTGTATTGGAACATTGAAATATTTTCGCCGGCTTTGAAGCTGATAGGCGGCAAACACATTTTTTATTGTAAATTGTATTAACATGAACCGCAATAAATCATTGAATTGAATTGAGTTATACTGCTATATTTTAGCCAAGCCTGATTAAAAGTTCGCAATCGGTGTAGTACGGTCAAACAATTTGATTTCTAGGCCACTTTGTACCTTGTCACACTGAAAATCAATGTGAAAGCTGTTAGAGATCTCATATTATTGTCACTGTGACAAAGTACGAAGTGCTTAGAAATAACACTGGTTATTTTGCGATTAAAATCAAGAAAATATGAAATTATTTTTCTTTCACGGTCAGCTAAGAAAGTGGATTACCGCTTTTGAAGTTGAACCTTAATTAGTTGTATTACTTATTATGTGCCTTAATGTAGATAAGTTTAAATAATAGAGTCGAAAAGAGATAGACCACATTTTGACGACCTGTTTAGCCTAGTTGGTAGTGACTCTGCCTCCGAAGCTAGAGGTCCCGGGTTCGAATCCCGGCCAGGGCATTTATTTGTGCATTTTTCACGGATATTTGTTCTTGGGTCTTGGATGTTTTCTATGTATTTAAGTATGTATTTATCTATATAAGTATGTATATCGTCGCCTAGTACCCATAGTACAAGCTTTGCTTAGTTTGGGACTAGGTCGATTTGTGTAAGATTGTCCCCCAAAATATTTATTTTAAATATTTATTCTTAGCTGACTGTACGGGCAACAGGTAATGTTCTCGGTAATAATGCTGGGAATGGGAATATTGGCAACGGGACATCAGTAGGTGTACACAAATTGGGTGCTTTTCGCTAAACGTCCAGTTCAGAAACGCAATGGAACACATCGGCGCGCGGGGTCACTCGCGTACGTCTATTCTAAGGTTATAGAAAATAGATGGCGATGTCCCTTCCCGCGGGACTATTCCGGCTGGAATGTAGTGTGGTCGCGGAAGTGTAGCGAAGATGTGCATGTGTTGTAGGGAGCGTTTGTAGCACTCAATAGTGATAAACAGTTCAGTGCCACAGAATAAAAAATAGTACTGACGAGCATAAGGTCCTCTATATCCAACAAAACCTATATTTGCTGGGTAGAAATCTCAAATCATACCATCACGCTTTATCTCATAGCATGTACTCTTCCGTCTAATTAAGACTGTCGCGTTTTTATGGCACTGACCAGTGACAATGCCAGCCCCGCGACTATGTGTAAACGATAGTGTCACTGTAAGGCGGTGTCAGGCACAGGTGAAAATTCACTTCGGAGAAGTCTTCGTTTAGAAGGCAAGAGGAAAAAACCTATGCCTGTTAGTGTTGCACCAAACGACAGAGATTGATTAGACTATCAAATTGTGACACGTGGTAGTCGTGTAGGGATATCCCTATTCCCAGTGGCGGATTTGTAGTCTTGGCTGCTCTAGGCACAGATTAATATAATAGTTCTTCGAACCATAGGGCCCAGGGCCAAGTATAGTAAGAATCAGCCGCTCTTTCTCAGCACCGATTGGCCGCTCTCATGTATGTCATTGTCTCATGAAACAGAAGTGATATCGTAAGCTAGGGAATCACGGCCCAGATATAAAATTACATAGCAATGCGTGATGCATCGGATGCAGCTACTGTGTCAGTTGCTTACTGAATATTAGTTTTGCGCAACTAAAATTCCTGCGGTCCTAGGATAAAGTAACCGATTCCGTGGTCATTCTGCAGTACATCTACAAATGTCGTAAATTTGCACGAAGATACAGTATTCCCTAGTAGCACACAATTAGGTACCTACAGAAAGTACCTTACAGTTAAATATTTTATTAAATATCTGTTAAGATTGGTTATATTGCATTAAAATAAAGATCTCATACGAATCTAATAAAAGAAGAGCGTTCACTAAGTATATTGACCTTCACCGGAAACCGTGATATTACACGACATTAATATCATGTATAAATATTATTTTAATAGCAAAAACATCAAGAACAGACAAAATAACGATGTGGTAAATAAAAAGATAATAAAGCAGTCTATGTGAAGTGTGCGGCGTTAAGGGTTGAAAATAACAACACAAAAGTCGAGGAGATAATGCTCTTTATGAAGAAAAACGCTTGTCTTATATACTAAGGTCTCAATTAATGTCTTGATTTATGGCATTGTAGAATTATTGTACAGTAAAACAATAAAATACAGATGAGAATAGTTATACGAGTAATGTTTCTATCAGCTGTGTGCATCATATGATAATGTTGACCTCACTACATATGGGTCTCAGCAAAATGCCCGCAAACGATATCTTCTCTTATAGGTAGAGTTTGGATTTTAAATTAACGCAAATACAATGCGACCGGTTTAAAGATCTTTCCTTTCAAAAGGATTACTATAAAATTCACTTACATGAGAATGTTAAACAATATAAGTAGGTAAGTTAGTTAGTAAGTTAAGCGCGTGCAGTACTTAAGTTAAACATGTTTACTATTTTGACTAACTCTTACCTATTTTAAGAGTTATACAAAAGTGGGTAAATATAAGTTGTGTTTAGTTGTTATATTTATCATACTATTCATACTATATTAGCCCAGTGGTCATCCACCCGAAGCCAAAAGAGAGTCAATAATGTGTTTGTTACTGCCATGCGTCTGTTTGGTTTTGCGCGGCAGAATATACATAATCTAATCGAAAGCAAAGGATGATGGCTTGATGGCCCGTGACCGGGCACCGCTGTAACCAATGAGTCGGTTCCTCAATACTGAGGATCATTGAGAATTCTTAATGATGAAGATGAAGATGAGTGGCATCTATGTCGTGGTCGGAGCATATGGCTTGCCATTGTTTGATTGGACTTGATGGCGCGCTGCATGCTTAAGGTTTCCTGATTAATCACTCCAGCTAGCTCTGCCACGAGTAGCAATGCATTTTCAATTACCAGCAATTTTGAATTAAAATTACAAATTGCGTAATTATTGTGAGTGTGATTCGGACCCGCCGACCTCTGTAATCCGTGCATTGCTCTGCAACAATTGAGCTACATGGGGATCCGTCGTGACGAATGATTTAATTGAATTCAATTACATTTCTTTACTTCAGAATGGTAATTGGTTTTTAATTAATTTATTAGTAACAATGATGCTTAGATATCTATAATAAATAAATAAATATTGGGGGACAATCTAACACAAATCGACCTAGTCCCAAACTAAGCAAAGCTTGTACTATGAGTACTAGACGACGATATACATACTTATATAGATAAATACATAGAAAACATCCAAGACCGAAGAAAAAATCTCCGTGCTAAATGCACAAATAATGCCCTGGCCGGGATTCGAACCCGCGACCTCTAGCTTCGGAGGCAGTGGTATGTTAGTATTGTAAGTTTATCTTAATCGTTTAGACTTTTCTTATTCGCGAATATTATTTATATTTTTTTCATTTTGATTTTAAATAATTATCAATGCATACAAATTTCGCTACCAGCATCATACGCATTCATACGTATTCCTTTGTATTGTATAGTCAACTGCAAAAGTAGATTGATCGTTTTAGTACCTTGTCAAGTTGTCACTTTCACTACTTTGACGCATCCCAACTGTCGCAGTATTGTTACGTAAGTACGACAAAGTACTAAAATGCTGATTTACATTTGTTGTTGTCTGTACCTAGTTCTATTTCACAAGGCGCCACTGAAATGTGAGGCAGGCGTTATTACTTTTTATTAGACAATAAAGAAAGCAAACCCGTTTGATTCGTCAGTAGCTCGCCGATACTCAAAAGATGTGAGGCGTTAAACTACGGTTTAGTGTGTAATTAACGACGGCAGCGGTGGGGCGTTGTAAAATTGTATCGGAGTTCCGAATGGCGATCAGATTTCAGACGGGAGAGGATAAGTATAAGTAGCGAGAGTTTTGGGCATAATTCGAGATTCAAAAACGTCAGTCCCCTGCATGTCATAGGGATATCCTAGGGCCATGATTCCAATAGGTCAACTATCTATTGGAATCAATAGTAAAGGTTAATTATTTTTAACCGACTTCAAAAAAAGGACGAGTTTCTTAATTTGTCGCAATATATATATAGGGGAATTGCTATATGATGTCACGAAATTTCTATGATGAAATAGCGTCCATTTATTTATTTAATTGTGTTTAAGAATCTTTAACACGCAATAATAAGTTGAAGCGCGATATTTTCCGAGTATTATCGTGAGTTTTGTTTATTGTACGATGGCCGTTGCCCGTTGGGGCGAAGAGGTTCTCGATTGGTGATCTCATACCAGAAGGCTCAGCTTTTGATCTGATGACAGGATCTTGGAAAAATCGAGGGAACTCCTCAAATTATATACCACGAGGATGGGGTAAGTAAGGTCAAATCGAAGGAACTCCTCAAATTATATAGCAGGAGGATGGGGTCTGGCAAAGTTTGGAGTCGGTGTTTTTATGTTAAAAATTTACTTCTGACATGTCTACAGCAATTCAATATTTATTTTAAAGAATAATAATAACATCAATAAATTAAATCTCTAAATAATGAATATTGTAAAATGTTATAACTGACGATTCGAAAGTGCTTGTTACATAACCGAGAGTCTTTGACCAGTGTATGTTGCCAGTGATAACATATGGCACTGAAACGAGTTCGCTTACTATGCCTATTCCCAACCGTCCTTCGGCTGACATGATGATGAACCAAAAACATCATCAGCATGTCAGAGGGACGTCCACTGCTGTGGGCAATAAGGCTCCCCCCAAAGACTGCCACAATCACCGGTCCTGCGCCACCCGCATGGACTGACGACCTTTACCAGGTCATCAGTCCACCTTATCGGTCTACCCAAGCTGAGCGTTCTGGTACGAGATTACCAATCGAGAACCTTTTCGCCCCAACGGGCAACGGCCATCGTACAATAAACATAACTCACGATAATACTCGGGAAATATCGCGCATCAACTTATTATTGCCGTTTTAAAGATTCTTAAACACAAACAAAAAATGGACGCTATTTCATCATAGAAATTTCGTGACATCATATAGCAATTCCCCTACGAACTTCATACTTACAGAGCGTTGACTTTTCATAATAAGTTGCCAATTTGACTATTAGTCAATATCAGTATACGAGATTCTAAAATGACAGTGTACTCTTACTGCATGTCATTAGGGATATCCAGGGCCGCGATTCCAATGGTCTTTGCGGCAGAAGCCATCTCCAGTACATATCTTTCCTTTCATGTCAGTGGAAGTCGCCACTTCTTCAATCTAGACTTCGCATTTTGTCATCTGGAAACTGGCCTCTGATTTGTATACAGGATAATATCCGAAATGTGATCAGAAATTATTTGACTCGATGAAGTATCGAAAGACCACCACCACCACCATACCAGACGAAGGATGTCCACTGCTGGACATAGACCTCTCCCAATTTTATGGGGGGTAAATGCCATAATCGCCACGCTTGGCACACGGGTTGGCGATCGCAGTATCTCCACCTCCTGCTGCCCATCCCCCGGTGGTCTTGGTCGTAGTTTTAGGATATACCCAGGTCCCCGGACCCTTATTATTATCTATTCAGGAAGAAAAAGTTTATTTGACAACTGTCAAAATCTTAGAATTCCAATTCAGTTATCGACTACAATACTCAAGATTCAAATTGTGGAAACATTTAAAAAGTGGACCAAATAGCTATGTTTAAAACTAGTTTTTACCTCACATTTTTTTTTGAATCTGGAATGTTCCTTCGCTATTCCTGTTTACAAAAAGGGTCGAATTCCACCGCTGTAAACAGGAAACCGCTTGAATCTAAATAAATATGTTATCGCATAAAATAAGATTATTCAACCTTGGCGCGCTTTTCACCGTACTTCTTTATAATAAATTATTGGGCTTGTTTATTTTAACATCGTATAAATAGGCCAAGTTCTAGTTAAATTAATATTATACCGATCTTATGATATTTGTGGCCTTCGGATTTTATTGCTGTTTCATTGGTTCGTTCGTTGGTTGGGGTTTTATTTGATATTAAACGGCTGTATTTTTAACTGGTGTGTACCGTAAGAGGTCGATATGAAGCGTTTAATGTACTGGAGCCCAATTTGTTCAGTCACACAGCAGTTCTCCTTAAGGCGGCGCAGTACGATCGGTTCTCCATACAAACGTATTTAGGCTCTCATTTTAAAACGCCATGCTAGAATAACATGAAACTTTGTATACACAATGGGATCCGGCATACCTAGGTCGGAAATTAGTTTCTGTTGCTAGAAATTGATAAAGAAAAAAAATACAGCGGTTTTTTGAGTTTTTTACGGCTTGTATGAAAACCTTAATAATCGCTGTATTTTTTCGCCATTATAATTTCAAGCAACAGAAACTATTTTCCGCCCTAGACAAGCTGGATCCCATTGTGTATACAAAGTTTCATGTGATTCTAGCATGGCGTTTTAAAATGAGAGCATAAATACGTTTGTATGGAGAACCAAACGTACTGCGCCCTCTTAAGTGTCAATGTATAAATAAGGTGCTTCCAAATTAGCCAATACGTTCAGAGCTGATAGTACCTACTCGTCCTTAGAAGTAGACAGTATGAAACTAATTTAAAGTTTATGTTAGTTTTTGGAGAAAATTTGGAAAACAACCGTGCCACGTAATAACACCCTGTTAATGAGATAATCAGTATTAAATGATTAAGACTTCTTTGATTATCGTATGAAACCTCTTTACTGTCACTTAACTGAACTTGACAGGAAGTGATAATCACCTTGTCTGGTAAATGCACACGCTGATTATGTTTGGGCAAAATTTGAATTTACTTATTTCGTTCGGGAAATAAAAACAAAATTCATTTTTATTTTATATACAGAGTGTGGCCTGTAATAGAGGCAAAAAACTAAACGGTATACTATTGAGCTCTCCAGCAAATATTTCCAAATCGTTTTAATTGAAAAAAAAATGTTTTTTATGGATTTTTTTTTTCGCAAATGTAGCTTAATAACTATTTATTCAATTCTTCTGATATTAATAACTATTTATTCAAAAAACACTAAAAATTAAGAAAAAAATTTTTTTACAAAAATATCCTTTTGAACCAAAAATACGACAACGATTATGAGTCATAACTTGAAGCAACCTCAAAATCAGAATTGACTGCCGCGCTATAATCTCTGGGTGCCAAGATCCCATTACTTGGAGGTCATAACTTTAGATTATAATTTCTCCCAATTGAAAAAGTATTTTTTTTTTGGACACAGGAGGTTACTGCAGATGCTCTAAGGAATCCTTTAAATTTATTGCTCCTATTCCGGCACACACTGTAAAGTAAATTATGTTTATGTATATTAAATATAATGAGACGGGTCACTCACGTCTTTAAGGTCAAATATCGGTTGGTGCTCATGATTAAGGACCGCGAACCGGTCTAAAACATGTCGAGCGATATTAGACCTTAAAGACGTGAGTGACCCGTTTCATTATATTTAATATGTCTCAAACTCACGGGTATTTTGATGTAAGTTAACATCTCTTAAAGTATTGGCATCTAATTTGGAAGCACCTTATATCATCATCATTATCATCATTCAGCCGAATGACGTCCACTGCTGAGAATGACCGGTCCTGCGCCACCCGCCTCCAGCGGACACCCGCGACCCTTACCAGGTCATCAGTCCACCGTGTGGGAAGGGGAACACCGGAAGGCGTAACGTGGGCAGAACCAATATAGCCCTTCGAATCGCTAAACTTAAGTGGCAGTGGGCGGGGCACATAGCACGCAAAACCGATGGCCGTTGGGGCGGAAAGGTTCTCGAGTAGCACCTTATATAAGTTGATCAAATTACCCGGTTGATAGCGCTGTACCAAATGGAACGATTCCTGGACCTCGCTTCCCTTTTTTTCCTAGTATAAGGCAGTCTGACCAGTCGTTTTTGTTAAGCGAGGAGTAAAACAAAATAGGACCCGAGAGAAAGTTACATATCATTCTCTGGTCTTAAAATTAGGCGTGGAAAGTAGATGCTTTCCATTTATTCCTCTCCACTCTCAACACAGCTTTGGTGTTCTTTTTCGCCATTTGGAGCACAACACACATACATGTATACGGAGCAATATACAAGTCAATGTAATACTAATTTACATTACCGTCAGAAAGTTTAAGACCAAACACAAAATATGCACATAATCAACATTGATTGATTATCCACTCATATTTGATTCATCTGTCCGTAGTACTCTCAAACAGTTTGCAAAAGTCCAATCCTTGTGAGAAATAGTCCATTGCAATATTTTTGCCTTGTTTGGTTTGCGTAATAATTTATGAAAATTAAACTTAAAATTGTGTTTGGTCCTAAACTTTCTGACGGTAGTGTACCTATATTATGTTGGGTTTGTTGCATGTTGGAGATAAAAAGGAATAGTCGTGTATATAACAAAATTCAGTTCTTTGCTTGCTAAACCTTTCGTTTTACATATATTTTAACAAAAATACACAATAAAATTTGTTACATGTTTTTTTGTTTTATAAATTACTAGCTGTACCCGGTTGCGTATGCGTTGCAAATTGAAAAGCTACGTAGATTTTTTACAAAAAAAATTATGCTTGGATTTTTTGGGTTAGGAACCTTCGCGGGCATCCCCAGAACACTCTATCAATGTTTCATCACAATCTGATCGCATAGGGAACAAACATAACCTACAAACATTGATTTTTAAGGTTCCGTACCCAAAGGTTAAAAACGGGACTCTATTATTAAAACTTCGCTGTCCGTCCGTCCGTCGGTTACCAGGCTGTATCTCAAGAACCGTAATAGCTAGACAGTTGAAAATTTCACAGATTGTGTATTTCTGTTGCCGCTATAACAACAAATACTAAAAACAATATAATAATAATAATTAAAGGGGGGCTACCATACAAAACGTGATATTATAGCCCTTTTTCAGGGCTACCACTCGCCGAGCTAGATCTCAAAACCCGTAATAGCTAGACAGTTGAAATTTGCACAGATTATGTATTTTTATTGTGGCTACAACAACAAATACTAAAATCAAAATAATAATAATAATTAAGGCCCCCCCCCCATACAACAGAGTAGTGGTTGGCGTTTTTTGCTGTATCTCATGAACCGTAATTAGCAAGGAGGTTAAAAAAAATTCACAGATGTTGTATTTTTATTGCCACAATAATAACAAATACTAAAAATAAAATAAAAAATAATACTTAAGGAGGGCTGCCATACAACAAAAGTTTTTATTTTATTTCTGGTACGGAACCCTTCGTGCGCTAGTCCGACTCGCACTTGCCCGGTTTTTTATTTATACAGGTTGTAGCAAAAGTGGCGTGTCGTGGATCCGTTTAAGGCGTTAAATTGGTATCGCGTTCTAACTAGAAATATGCAGGTCAAAAAATAACTCAAAAATTATTTTCGACAATACAAAAAAAAATGTTTAAAAAAATTTACCGAAGTACATATATTTCAAGTCAGAATGCAGTACCAATTAACGCCTTGAATGGATCCACGCCATTTTTGTTACAGCCCGTGTAGATTAATATAATTATTTTTTTCATACATTGGGAACGGAAAAAAAAACATCAGTTATGTGTTGATCAATGAGGTAGTCCGGATTAGGGCCGGGTTTCGCGACCTTGACACGCGAGTTACGCAGACAAACACTATTTATATCGACAGAGAACAATCAACGTTGTGTGTACAGTCCACAGCAGTAGATGATCATTTTAGTACTTTGTCGCTCTAACGTAACTATACTGCGACAGTTGGCATGCGTCAAAGTAGTGAAAGTGACGAGGTACTAAAATGATCATCTACTTTTACTTTCGACTGTACTGCCAAATCAAAATATACCCGTACATGCTGATTTTGGATATCTAATTTAAAATTATTTTTTGTTACTTTATAAGGTAAACGTCCCAGTTCTCGTCACTGTCCCAATACTACTAATAATGTATGTAAGGAAGAATTTGGGCAATTTACCAACGAACGCTGATAAACCAATAGCCACGAGAAATACTGGGAAACTCAAAATAACCTTCTATAGACTAGTAAAGGAGAAAAAGTCGTTCTTTGGCAATTGTATCAAATTCTACAATAAAATGCCTAAACACATTACTGAACTTAGCAATTCTAAATTCAAATCTGTAGTAAAACAAACACTTATTTCAAGAGCATACTCGTATTATAAGATAAACGATTACATCACGGGTAATCTATCGCGAAAATATGTTTTCTACTGTAGCATTGTTATTTAAGTTATTTTGTAGTAGCTGACACTGTAATTTTATATTTAACTATACAATGTATATTGTTTTGAAAAAATGACACCTCGTCGAGTTTCTTACGCCGGTTCTTCTCGTGGCAGATGTATATTTTTCCGAACTGGTGGTAGTTTATTGACGTTCATAGGTGCATGTAATATGCCTAATTTGAAGAATAAACTACTTTTACATTTTTTTACTTTTTACTACACTTTCAATCTTATGTCAAAATAATAGAGGTGAACAATAGGTGTCAACTGTCAACTATTGGGCATGAAAGTGTCAAACATTGGGAGATTTACCTTAATTAACTAGCTGCCCACGTGACTCCACCCGTATATTTCAAAGGATACAGACAACGCCGTGGAATAAAATATAGCCCTTGTCCACCCCCAAAGACCGCTCTATACACCGATGAAGAAAGAATTTCGGAAGCGTACAGTCAGCATTAAAAGTCGCTACGCATTTGAAAAGTTCAAAAGTCTTTATTATAAAGGAATAAGAACTTTTAACACATTCATATGCGTAGCGACTTTTGATGCTGGCTGTATTACACGAAGTTACGGAGAATTGTCCCATACACACTAAACTTAAAAACCCGCAACCTCATAAACATCACGTCTTTATAATACTAATACTACTCGTATACGTCTTTATAAAGGTCAGTAGCGTCGCTGAAAGCTTTGACAAAGTTGTGGCTCTCTGAGTCAGACAGAAGGTAGGGAGGTATGTGCGGGTTTTATTTATATTTATAGATATAAGTACCTATATGTATGTATATATTTATATATCAAATAAGTATATTTTGACGACCTGTTTAGCCTAGTTGGTAGTGACACTGCCTCCGAAGCTAGAGGTCCCGGGTTCGAATCCCGGCCAGAGGCATTATTTGTGCATTTAGCACGGATTTTGTTCTTGGGTCTTGGATGTTCTCTATGTATTTAAGTATATATTTATCTATATGTATTTAAGTATGTATGTATATCGTTGTACAAGTACAAGTACCCATAGTACAAGCTTTGCTTAGTTTGGGACTAGGTTGATTTGTGTAAGATTGTCAAAAAAAAAATATATATACTCATACTCATACTCATTTATTTTGTAAAGCTAATTTACAGGTCAACACAATTTTTTAAACAGTATAATTATTAAAACTATATTATATAAAAATTTAAAAAATTCAATGGCTTGTAATAAAAAAATAAAATTAACGATAAATTAAACAATAATATATAGTATTCTAATTCCAATCATGACACAGTCTACATGCAATTAAGCTTGTGATGTGTGGTTTTACTCACACACCCATATCCTCTTGCCGGAAGGGCTATCAGAGGTTTCCTAGCTCACTCAGCGGTCTTAGGAAAGCCTACGGGAGAAGTCGGGTAAAATAAGAACAAGGATGTAGTCTAATATACAAAGCGGGGGCTTTATGCCCGTTTATTTAGATGAAAGTCCTGACTTAATCTAGTGCAAAGCTTAAACGGTACGAATACGGAATCGGTGGTATCCTAGGGACCCCGGGGGTCGAGCGCGAGAGGGGCAGGACACAACAAGGACGTCTCGGGAACCGAGCCGCCAGCGAGTCGTGGTTCGGGTGTTACGAGGACTTCTCGGGAACCGAGCCGCCACGGGTAACCGGGAGTTCTATCTTTCTACTGGTGTGTAAGACGGGACACCTCAAGGACGTCTCGGGATCCGAGCCGCCAGCGAGAGGTGGTTCGGGATGTTACGAGGACTTCTCGGGATCCGAGCCGCCGCGGGTAACGGGTGAAGTTGGACGGTGACGTCACGAGGACGGGCTCGGGAGCCGAGCCGCCAGCGGGTGACGGGGAGCGGAGATCAGGAGGTGGGCAGGATAGGAGGGGGGCAGAGCCAGGCGCACGGCGGACCGCTAACCGGACTCTGACGCGGCGCGATCGCGCAGCGCCTTATATGTGCGTCGGTAGCGGGGGTCGGGGGCGGCGCGGTGCAGTGGTAGGGTATGAACGGCGCGGCGAATACCTCGGCCCCCCGCGCCCTTCCTCCCGTGCGTCGATGCAGGCTTGCTTCGTCGCATGTCCCCTCCACTTGCGAAGATTTTTACCTGGGGAAAAATCGCCTTTAGTCCTAGGGTCGGAAAGAAGTAGGTAAAAATAAAGTTGGTGCTTCTTATGTCCCCGGGATTTTTTTTCCATTTTCAAAACAACAAAAAAAAAATTTTTCCCATGTTGCCTCAACTTTTTCTTGTGCAAACATTGATAGTTTGCTAAATCTTATATTTTATAATTGTATTAAACTATGGAGTGTTTGGAGAAGCCCCATGTTTACAATTTATACTCATATCCTTGCATTAGTTTATGTTCGGTATGTCCTGAAACTGTTATATGAGATTGAGCTTTGCCGGTTGGACCGTAAGGTCACTATTTGAACGGCGGAATTGGTTTTAATCGGCTAACTGAAATGCTTCTAGGTATAATTATATAATGGTATAATATTATAATAGGGTGTCTGCTTGTTTCTAAAATGGGTGCCCGTCTTGTATGGGCTTTCGTAATGAGTTATGAATGGAATATCGACCCCGTGGGTAATATGGTTTAATTCCTGCCATGCGTACCGTGAATTTATTTGACAGTAGGTTTGCTTATCTCTAGTATCTGGCGAAAGTGAAAACAGAATATATTAATATGTCTATATTTATTTGCTTATTATAATAATAATAATATTTCTTTATTTTGGATATTTCATTGGACCGTATTGTAGCGCGCATTTTGGGTGGTGGGTCCCTTGTTTTCGCCTGGCGCCGGTCTTTTATATTGGGGAAGTCGTACGGCGCCTAGGTGTCTCCCTCGGTTCCTCTTCCTTCCGGTGCGGCGCCTTTTCCTTATGGGGCCGGTTTGCGCTGTACTTGTACTGGTGTCTGCAGTTTCATTCTGTTCCATCAGCTCGCTCACCATTTGGAAATCCGTTTCGTCGGCCATCAGCTCGAGTGCTTCTTCCAGGAGTGTCCAGTCGAGCTGTGTCGGTGTTTGACCTTGTGGTTGTGGTGATGGTGGTTCGGGTGACGGCTGTGGTGCTGGTTGTTCTGGTGCTGGCTGTGGTGCTGGCAGTTGGGGAGACGGTGGATGTAGTGGCGGCGGTGACGGCGGTATGGCATCCAGGCGGTATGCCTTGCACCAGTTCACGCCGTTGGACATTAGTTCCACTATTCCCGGGTGCCCGGATATTCTGGTCCAATAACCTGTCTGCGCGTCTATTACCTCTTTTGGTGTTGGTATTTGGCTCATTGTAATTATTTGTGTGACTGACGTCTCCCGGTCCTTATATACTCTGGTTTTTCCATAAAAATCATTTTTGCGGTGAGTTTGTTTTCTGTTAACTTCGTTCTACCCTCTAGTTTCTGGTTGTTACGCGTAACTATTTCTATCTACTTTATTTATATGTTCGGGACCGGATATGTCCTAAAAGTACGACCAACACCACCGGGAGATGTGCCGCGGCCTCCTTGCGCGGGGGATATCCTCCGATCGCCAACCCGCATCTCGCGCGTGGCGGTTATGCCTTTTTGCTTCCCATGTATTGACTATCTGGTGTTGTTGGTAATTTCCGTTTTGATCCTTATGTGTTATACGGTAAGATTCATATTGGTCTGCGATATATTCTTGTGGGTTATTTTGTAGTTGGTTTTATAATGTCGGTTAGAGTAGTTCGGGTTAGTTTTCCCCTCTGTGTAGTAAGACTCAGCTCTGGGAACCAGGTTGAAGTGTGTTGTGCGCGATTGATTAGGAACCCATCACTATAATTTTTCTTTTTCTTCATGTATAAATCTGCTATAAGTGGTGATGGTACATAATTTTCATGTGCTCTGCTTACCCCTATTGGGAATATGGGCTTTTGGTATATTTCTGGTATATCAGTTGATTTAATTGTTGATCTGTTTGTTTTCGTATTTATATATATGGGACGGCTGCCGGTAGTCCTCCGGTTATTCGACTGTGGGCCTTACTGATGTCTATATACGGTTGGTTTTCGCTTGCTCTGGCGTATATTCGGTGTAATTAGGTTGGTTTTTTTTTTCTGTTGCCGGGCGTTCCGGCGCGGTACTGTCTGCGTATTGTTACTTTGTTGTTATATTTGTACTGATCAATGTTTTATTATTACGGCGGTGGCCGACTAGCTTACGACCTGCCTGATGGTAAGCCGACGCCGTTGCCTCTGGACGCTTGTGACTCTAGAGTCTAGAGAATTCACGGGCGCGTTGCCAACCCTTGTATTGGTTTGGAAGTGTGTTTTTTTTTTTTTTAATGTTTATATGGTTTTAAGTCTTTTACGTGTGCCGTAATGATTTTGTTGTTGCCGTTTGTACTTCGTAACTTATAGATGACTGGGGATGTCTTTATTATTATTCTATAGGGGCCTATATATTTAGGCGTTAATTTTGCGCATATGCTTTTCTCTGCGTTTGATAAAATATAGTTCCTTTTTAATACTAATTCGCCTGGGGTGGGTGCCCAATGCCGTCTGTGTTTGTCGTAGTAGTATTTTTGGTTGGTTGAGGCGTTTTTCTGGTTTTGTCGTACTAATGTGTAGATCTCTTCGAGGGTTGCCAGTTCCTTCAGCCGGGGCGTGGGGAACGGGTTCTGGTCGTTAGGGTTTCGTAATTCCCTGCCGTACAACAGGAATGCTGGCGTATATTTTGTGGATTCTTGTACCGCGGTATTTAGGGCGAAGTTAAATTCATTTAGATGTTTATCCCATTGTTTATGGTTATCCCCTAGGAATGCGGATATCATCCCCTCCAGAGTCCTGTTCTGCCTCTCCGTTGCGTTGCAGTGGGGGGTGTAGGGGGGGGTCAGTATGTGTTCGGTGCCGTATTTTTTTAATGTTTCTCGAAATATTTTTGAGGTGTATTGGGCTCCGTTGTCTGATAATAGTTTCCGTGGTGCGCCGTGACGTAGTGCTATGCATTGTTCGAACGCTCTTGACACTGTGTTTGCTGTGGCGGTGCGTAGTGGCGCTATTTCAGTCCACTTTGTAAACTTGTCATGGAAAACGATGATCCACTTATATCCTTTGGACGATCTGGGAAGCGGTCCGATCAAGTCGGTTGTTACTATTTCCCCCGGGGATGTTGCGTTGTTGATGTGCATGAAGCCGTTCTGTTTGTGTTGTGCTGGTTTATTTTTTTGACAGGCGTTACACTTGTTTACGTAAGTTTTTACTTCATTTTGTAATCCAGGCCAATAATACCTCTGCGCTATTCTCTTTATTGTTTTCGCTATACCTAAGTGGCCGGCGCTTGGTGTATCGTGGTTTTGTTGTATTATTGATTGGCGGCTTTGCTTCGGTACGCATTTTCTCCACTGTGATTCTGGGTCTATGTATTTGTTATCTGTATCGCTGGTGACGTGTTTGTATAAGTTCCCGTCTTGTATTCGATATCCTGTGTGTATCTCGGTCTCTTTTTGCACTTGTTCCCATTTTTTTTTCGAACCAGTCTTGTTCGGCCGCTGTGCAGATTGGGTTCCGTGATAATTCGTCGGCCACCTGATTTTGTTTGCCGCTTCGATATTTGATGTTAAACTGGTATTGTTGGAGTTCTAGCGCCCATCTTGCTAGTCTTCCTGATGGGTTCTTTAAGGCGTTGAGCCATTTAAGTGCTTGATGGTCGGTGATGACTGTAAACTGGTATCCCTCTAGGAATGCCCTCATCTTTCGAATTCCCCATACAATGGCTAGACATTCGCGTTCTGTCACCGAGTACCGTGTTTCTGGTGGTGTTAGTCTCCTGCTGGCGTACATGATTACGCGTGGTATTCCGTCCTGTACTTGTGTGAGGAATGTACCTAGGCCTACGTCGCTGGCGTCTGTGTGTAGTGTAAAATGTTTTGAGAAATCTGCTCGGGCTAGTACGGGATCGGTCGTTAATATTTGTTTTAATTTGTTGACTGCTTCTTGTTGTGACTGTTTCCATACGAATTTTTCATTTTTCTTTAATAGTTTTAGTAAGGGTGCGGTGATCTCTGCGTATTTTGGGATGAATTTTCTATACCACGATGTCATTCCTATAAGTCTTCTTAGAGATTTTACATCCTTAGGGGCTTCTAGGTTATTAATGGCTTTGATTTTTGCTTCGTTCATTTTTATTCCCTCTCTGGTTACTGTGTGACCCAGGTATTCCACTTCGGCTTTTGCAAACTCGCACTTGGCTGTGTTTATCTGTAAACCTGCTTGTCTTATTCTTCGGAATATTTCCTCTAAGTGTTTGACATGTTCTTCAAAAGTCGGGCTGCATACAATGATATCGTCAAGATATACGTATGCGTGTGGTTCGAGTTCTGGGCCTATGACCTGGTCTAGCAGCCTCTGGAAGGTTGCTCCACTGGAATGTAAGCCAAAGGGCATGACCTTGAACTGGAATAATCCTCGGCCTGGGACTGTGAACGCCGTGACGGGTCTACTGGCTTTTTCTAGAGGTACATTCCAATATCCGTTCTTTAAGTCAAGTTTTGAGAAATATTTGGCTTGTCTTAACTTTTCCAGGGTGTCGTCTATTTGTGGGAGTGGATATGCGTCTTTTTCTGATGCCTCGTTTATTTTTCTGAAATCTATGCAAAATCGGTATTGTCCGTTGTCTTTTTTGACAAGTACGACCGGTGAGCTGTATGGGCTGTTTGATCTCTCTATTACCCCCTGTTGTAGCATTTCTTTTATGTGCGTGTCGATAATCTCTTGTTGTTTGGGGTTGCGAGGATAATATTTTTGTTTAATGGGTTCGTTGTGTTTTAGTTTTATTTTATGCTCGACCCACGTATTCCCTTTTGGGCTTTGTTCGCAGAGCTTGAACTGTTGCTGAAGCGTAGCCTGTAAGATGTCTTCTTGCGTTTTTGTTAGCGTTCGTTCTCCTGAGCTCTGTTCTATCTGCGCGTTTTCGTCTTTGGTGGGCCTTGGCTTGGCTTCGTCCTCTGTTGAGTTTTGCGGTTGGGGTTGATCTTGCGCGGTATGTATTGGTGCGGGTGTACCTGTTGGCCATGCTATGGACACGCCTATTCTCTTCAACACGTCCATTCCTATTATCGTATGGGCTGCTGTCGGTAATACCCTTACCCAGTGTTTAATTGCGGTCCCCTTTATTTCCACGTCGATTAGCATGCACGTGTTAATGGTAGTCTTCGTACCATCGGCTAATACCACGACTATTTGTGTCGGTTTTGCGGGAGCACACTGCTCTTTACACGCTTCGTACACCTCTTTGTTTATGTATGTATTAGTGGATCCTGTGTCTATGAGACACGTGTAGTTGTTTCCTGATATTGTGGCCTCTTCGTATATTCTGTTGTCTTTCCGGTCTTGGTTTCCGGCAGCTCCCAGAGATCCGTCTTGCTGGTTGGGCCTGCTCTTGCAACAGTTACGGCTCAGTACGCCTAGCCTGCCGCATCCGCTGCAGAAGAGGCGGCCCTGGGACCTACATTCCCGCGTATTGTGGCCTGGTTTTCCGCATGTCCAGCAACATGTCCTGGAATCGTATGCCGGATGTACCTTTGTCATCAGCCTGTTTCCCGGTGTGCCGCTACCCGACGGCCGCTCTTGAGCGTTAACGTCTCTGCGTGGTCTTGCGGGTGTTGACTCTTGTGGCTGCCGCCAGTTGTGTTGCGGCCACATGTGTGCGTTTGCTACGTACCTCTGCGTGTGAGGTGCCTGGTATTCTGTGAGTTTGTTATTGTAGGACGGTGCTGTAATATTCTCGTACTCTGCCGCTATTCGTAGTAGTCCGTTAACGTCTTGGTATTCGTGTTTTTTGATGTAAAGTTTATATTCTTTTTGCATGTTCTCATGTATACGGTGTAATTTTTCCTCTTGGGTCATGCTCCCGTAGCGTCTCATTAGGGTTTGCAGGTCCGTTAAATAGTCTATAAAGCTTTCCTTGAACCTTTGTTTCCTCGCGACGATCTTTACTATCAGATCCTCTTCGTAGTTTGTCGGGAAGTAATAAAGTTTGAAGAGTTGTATAAATTGGTCCCATGACTCCCATGACTCGGCGTTGTTTCTATACCAGAGTAGAGCCTTTCCTTGCAGGATCCGCGGTAGGGCTGGTAATACGTCCTCGTTATCTATTCCGCCGGCTGCTATCAGCTCTTCCAGCCTCTCTATGAATTCCACTGGGTTATCGGTCGTCCTGAAGGACAAGTTCCACTCCCTGATCAGACGGTTCAGCCTGTCCGGCTTTCCATTCTCCTGTTCGTCCACCATGCTTATAGGGCACGGCTTTTCCGGTGTCCCGTACTCCTCGGTAGCTCTGAGTATCTCTACGAGTAACTTACGGATTTGCTCGACCGTCTGACCTTCTGTGGCGATGCCTCTTTTCTCGGCTTCCTTGATGAGTTCCGGTTTATGCAGTTGGTATATCCAGGAGGTTTGCATCTGGATACGGGGACCTGTAATGGGTACTTACGGTGCGGTGTGGGTTTATGCGGGCTACTTATTCCGGTCGGATGTATTGCTGTTTTATATTTTATTTTATTCGGGTGGGTGGGCGGGATTCGGCGCGTGGACGCTACTTGTTATCTGTGATGTGTTATATCTAAATATCTACAGCCAGACGCGGTGGCGGAAATGTAAAAAAAAAATATTGCCTTTAATCCCGTCTTCTCCCGGCTCCTAAAGCAACTAAAGACTCCTGTGTGAGTTGTAATCGTTGGGCGCCAAATGTGATGTGTGGTTTTACTCACACACCCATATCCTCTTGCCGGAAGGGCTATCAGAGGTTTCCTAGCTCACTCAGCGGTCTTAGGAAAGCCTACGGGAGAAGTCGGGTAAAATAAGAACAAGGATGTAGTCTAATATACAAAGCGGGGGCTTTATGCCCGTTTATTTAGATGAAAGTCCTGACTTAATCTAGTGCAAAGCTTAAACGGTACGAATACGGAATCGGTGGTATCCTAGGGACCCCGGGGGTCGAGCGCGAGAGGGGCAGGACACAACAAGGACGTCTCGGGAACCGAGCCGCCAGCGAGTCGTGGTTCGGGTGTTACGAGGACTTCTCGGGAACCGAGCCGCCACGGGTAACCGGGAGTTCTATCTTTCTACTGGTGTGTAAGACGGGACACCTCAAGGACGTCTCGGGATCCGAGCCGCCAGCGAGAGGTGGTTCGGGATGTTACGAGGACTTCTCGGGATCCGAGCCGCCGCGGGTAACGGGTGAAGTTGGACGGTGACGTCACGAGGACGGGCTCGGGAGCCGAGCCGCCAGCGGGTGACGGGGAGCGGAGATCAGGAGGTGGGCAGGATAGGAGGGGGGCAGAGCCAGGCGCACGGCGGACCGCTAACCGGACTCTGACGCGGCGCGATCGCGCAGCGCCTTATATGTGCGTCGGTAGCGGGGGTCGGGGGCGGCGCGGTGCAGTGGTAGGGTATGAACGGCGCGGCGAATACCTCGGCCCCCCGCGCCCTTCCTCCCGTGCGTCGATGCAGGCTTGCTTCGTCGCAAGCTAACAAATTATAGTCTTATTTTATTAGGTGATGTTATCAATAAATTCATCGTAGGTATAGAACGGGCGCTGGACAAGCCAGCGTCTCAGGCGACATTTAAAGCTGCATAGGCTCGGTGCCTCCGTTATGGACTGGGGTAATTTGTTATATACGGTAGGTCCCATCACATGCGTGAGTTTGGTTGACTTAGTCAGCTTACGACTAACGCCAACAAGTTTATCGGGGTTCCTTGTATTAAAACTGACAACCATCCCTTTTGTTTTATAGGTGGTATTCATTTACACGATATATATATGTATCTATGTATTAATTTATGTCGATATTTATTGTGTTAGATATAATTGCTTGTTCGATTGCTTTTTCTCATACCATCTTGCCACTTGTACATGTTGTTCAGTATATCTGCCATATAAAATGTCCTCTCAGTTACTCAAAGGTTAGCTGGAAGAGATCCCTTAAAGGGATAAGTTGGCCTTTGTACAAACGTCTAAAATTAAGTTTATTTTTCTTTTTTGTACTTGATTTGTGCAATAAAGTATTTACTACTACTACTACTAATATACAATATATGTATATACATGAATATTGACATTTCAACAATAGCAATGAAAGGGTTAGTTTTCCTTTAATCAACATTTTATTTTGTTTGAGATCCAGAATCCATTCGAACTTGGTTGTCGAAAAGAAATCGCATTTTAGCGATAACACACACTGGTTTTCTACCATTGTACACGTTTTATGTCTTTTTACTGTACTATTTTTGGTGAGCAATAAACTATCAACTACTTAAGGCGCTATTGATTTGTCGATGTGGAGGCGGTACCATATGAGAAAACTGTCAGCTGTCAGTGTCAACCGATACTAATGCAGTACTTCCCCACTTCTGCGCATGGTATTACTACTGCGCAAACGTAATACTGACAGTATTTCGTCAAGTGAGGATATCTCACGTCAAAGAACAAAATACCTACCATATATCGATCCCGGCCCGCCAAGTCAGGAAGTCACCTTAGTTAGTCTGACAGCTGACAATTTTCTCATATCGAACATCCTCCGTATCGACAAATCAAGAAGTCGCCTTAGGATGATGCAAAAACAAATCCGAGGCAAAAATAACCCTGTAATACGAGTATCTTATCTTATCTTATCTGGATGAGGTCTTTTATGGAATTGCCCCCTCCTACTCACCTACCTACCCCAAGCTAACTACCTTACCCACTCTAAGCTGCTCTCCAACATTTCCATAAAAGGATGATGGAGCTCAGCGGGAGTACTCTGAATTCCTTTGGTTCTGGGTAACCATTGCCAAAGTCATTCATTCTTTGTCTGGCAAGGACGTGACATTCACACAATAAGTGTTCCATTATCTCGTCATCCTCGCCACACATCCTACAATCTATGTTGTCTGATAGTCCCATCTTGGCCAAGAGACCCTTGACCCCGAAGTGACCTGTAAACACCCCAGTTATAATTCTGAGCAGCTTTCTGCTGAATTTCCAATGCTTCTTGGTCCAGCTTGGGTTCACTCCTTCCATAAAGTGCCTTGAAATACGATTAAGTACTTGTTAATGTATTTTGTACAAGCTTTTATTATCCCGTTGTCTGTCTTTCGGTCTGTAATCAAATCTAGCAAGTTAAATTTGATCCACTTTCCGGTTTCCGATTGAGCTGAAATTTTGCGTGCTTGTATAAATCTGATGACAATGCAATATTATTATGACATAGAGCTGATCTGATGATGGAGACAGAAGGTGGTCATAGCAATTCCTAAACTACACAAGATAAACCCATCGTGTCTGGGCTCATTCGAACCGACTCAACAAGTAGTTTATGATTGTGGAAAAAAGTACAGTCGGCAATAAAAGCTTGTACCCAAAATGAAGTTTTTGATCAAAAACTTTTTAACACTTCGGTGGTAGACAAGTATACAGCCCGCCTGATGGTACAGTCAGCATCAAAAATATCTACGCATATGAAGGGGTCAAAAGCTTTTATTCCCTTATAAATCTTATAATATAGACTTTTGATCTTTTCAAATGCTTACATACTTTTGATGCTGACTGTACACAGACACGTGGCCTTAAGACACTATGCGACTCCAGACGAATCACAAGCGCAACAATAAAAACAATAGAAATTCCCATTTCTCTGACTCATCCAGATGCCCCCGACACAGTCATCTTATACAATATCTCAACAGATTCCAACATATTACATAAATGCTTTTTAAGTAAAGCCAAGCCAAGATTTCCGTCGAAAAGAAACATGTGATAAATTTTCCTAAATCCGAGCATTGATGGACCAAATCCAGGTCGGCTAAATGTCAGACAGGTTAATCTTGGACTTTCAGTTAGGTTAGATGGTTATTAATAGTATTACTGGCTATGTGAACTGTAGACATAGCGGATTTTTTTTTCAAGTTTCAAAATTAAAACTGTATCTACAAAAAAATCATTCATTTTTACCCCAGCTTTTGAGCTGAAACGCTTCGCTCGTTCGGTCAATAATGGCAATAAATGAACATTATTCTACCAAACCAAGCGCTTATCATCTTTTATAATGCGTACTTCTAAGGTTTGGAATTCTCTGCCGGCGTCTCTACGAGTATATCCGAGTTCATATAACCTAGACATTTTTAAGGCACGAGCGAATAGGCATCTTCTGGGTGAGCTCACTTCATCGTCGGCCTCAGCTTTGCCCCCGTGGCTAGATGCTGGCAATCCCATCTAAATATATAAAAGAAGAAACTGACTGACTGACTGACTGACTGACTGACTGACTGACTGACATATCAACGCACAGCCCAAACCGCTGGTCCTAGAGATACCAAATTTGGCACGTAGGTTCCTTATAAGGTCTAGGGGTGCACTAAGAAAGGATTTTTCAAAATTCAACCCCTAAGGGGGTGAAATGGGGGTCCGAAGTTTGTATGGGGAAACAAGATTAGTTGGACTATTTTATTCGAAACTTCACAGGAGTATTTCTAACGATAAATGAGTAAATACGTGTTTCAGGTTTTTTGAGAAATCAACCCCTAAGAGGGGGAAAGGTGGTGACAAATTCTGAAAATCGACATGGGTATTGTTTTTCTGGTATACCGGGTCGCTGATAACGAAAACAACAATGATTTTAAAATCTCACGCGGAGGACGTGTAATACCATCCCCTCTGTTGGGGTGCGAGGGGGATGAAATGTCTAAATATTAATATGGGTGTCGTTATTATGGTTTTTTGGGACGTTAATCACGAAAATGTCATCGATTTTGAAATTTTATATTGTGGACATGAAAACTTTTGAAAGTTTGTGCCAAATTGCAAGAAATAACTGACTGAAAGTGTGAGTGACATATCAACGCACAGCCCAAACTGCTGATTCTAGAGATTCCAAATTTAGTATGTAGGTTCCATATAAGGTCCAGAGGTGCATTAAGAAAGGATTTTTCAAAATTCAATCCCGAAGGGGGAAAAATGGGGGTTCGAAGTGTGTGTGGGGAATCAAGATTAGTTGGACTATTTTATTCGAAACTTCACAGGAGTATTTCTAACGATAAATGAGTAAACATGAGTTTCAGGTTTTTTGAGAAATCAACCCCTAAAAGGGAGAAATGTGGTGACAAATTCTGAAAATCGATATGGGTATTGTTTCTATGGTTTATCGGGTCGCTGTCAGCGACGTTAATGATTTTAAAATCCCACGTGGAGGACGTGAAATACCATTCCCTCTGTTGGGGTGCAAGGGGATTGGAATATTAATATGGGTGTCGTTTTTATGGTTTTTTGGGTCGTTAATTTCGAAAATGGCATTGATTTTGAAATTTAATATTGCGGGCATGAAAACTTAAAAGTGGGTGCCAAATTGCAAGAAGTAACTGACTGACTGAGTGAATGACATATCAACGCACAGCCCAAACTGCTGGTTCGAGAGATACCAAATTTGGCATGTAAGTTCCTTATAAGGTCTAAAGGTGCATGAAGTGCCGTGAGTTCCCTATGAAGATACGACCTTTTTTGATTCAACGAATTGTAAGTGGTTTTGTTAATCAGTGCCGTCTGATACGATTTCGACATAAATCGATATTTGAACGTCCGAGAGGACTCTTAATAGGAATCCGAGGTACCTAAACTTTGAATAAAGTAACGGCCATATTTATTTTCTTCATTTCCGTCCAGATTTCGTTCAAAATCGATATCTGAGCGTCCGAGAGCTCCCCTAATACGACCCAAAGTAAAATTTAGAAAAAGCCGCAGTCATATTGATTTTCTTTTTTTTCGTCCCGATTTCGTTCAAAATCGATATCTGAGCGTCCGAGGGGTCTCGTAATACGAATCCGAGGTAAAATTTCGAAAAAGTAGCGGCCTTATTCATTTTTATCAATTCCGTCCCGATTTCGTTCAAAATCGATATCTGAGCGTCCGAGAGAATTCTTAATACGAATCCGAGGTACGAGTAAAATTTGGAAAAGGTGGCAGCCATATAGATTTTCTTCATTTCAACCCGATTTCGTTCAAAATCAATATCCGAGCATCCGAGAGGTCCCCTAATACGAATCCGAGGTAAAATTTGGAAAAAGTGGCAGCCATATTGATTTTCTTCATTTCCAACTCGATTTTATTCAAAATCGATATCTGAGCGTCCGAGAGGTCCCCCTAATACAAATTTGAGGTAAAATTTGAAAAAAGTGGCGGCCATATTGAGTTTCCTCATTTTCCTCCCGATTTCGTTTAAAATCGATATCTGAGTGTCCAAAAGGTCTCTTAATACAAATCCGAGGTAAAATTTGTGAAAGTGGCGGCCATCTTGATTTTTTTTTCGTCCCGATTTCGTTCAAAATCGATATCTGAGCGTCCGAGAGGTCTCTTAATACGAATCTGAGGTAAAATTTGGCACTCCATACATGGCTGTATGCAAAAAAGTTTAATGTTACTATATAGGCGTGTGGGTTATCTATGGATTTGCTTTTAAAAACGTCATAGAGGTGTCGATATTTTTATTCGTATTAGGGGACCTCCCCTAATACGAATCCGAGGTAAAATTTGGAAAAAGTGGCAGCCATATTGATTTTCTTCATTTCCAACCCGATTTTGTTCAAAATCGATTTCTGAGCGTCCGAGAGGTCCCCTAATACAAATTTGAGATAAAATTTGAAAAAAGTGGCGGCCATATTGATTTTCCTCATTTTCGTCCCGATTTCGTTTAAAATCGATATCTGTGTGTCCGAGAGGTCTCTTAATACGAATCCAAGGTAAAACTTGGAAAAAGCCGCAGTCATATTGATTTTCTTTTTTTTCGTCCCGATTTTGTTCAAAATCGATATCTAAGCGTCCGAGGGGTCTCGTAATACGAATCCGAGGTAAAATTTAGAAAAAGTGGCGGCCATATTCATTTTTATCATTTCCGTCCCGATTTCGTTCAAAATCGATATCTGAGCGTCCGAGAGAATTCTTAATACGAATCCGAGGTTAAATTTGGAAAAGGTGGCAGCCATATAGATTTTCTTCATTTCAACCCGATTTCGTTCAAAATCAATATCCGAGCGTCCGAGAGGTCCCCTAATACGAATCCGAGGTAAAATTTGGAAAAAGTGGCAGCCATATTGATTTTCATCATTTCCAACTCGATTTTGTTCAAAATCGATATCTGAGCGTCCGAGAGGTTAATACAAATTTGAGGTAAAATTTGAAAAAAGTGGCGGCCATATTGATTTTCCTCATTTTCCTCCCGATTTCGTTTAAAATCGATATCTGAGTGTCCGAGAGGTCTCTTAATACGAATCCGAGGTAAAATTTGTGAAAGTGGCGGCCATCTTGATTTTCTTTTTTTTCGTCCCGATTTCGTTCAAAATCGATATCTGAGCGTCCGAGAGGTCTCTTAATACGAATCTGAGGTAAAATTTGGCACTCCATACATGGCTGTATGCAAAAAAGTTTAATGTTACTATATAGGCGTGTGGGGTATCTATGGATTTGCTTTTAAAAACGTCATAGAGGTTTCGATATTTTTTCCCCATTTTAATCAACCTTTAGATTTTTTTTAATCGTATGGCATTTATTTACGAACCGTGAGATTTTCGAGAAGACAAGTACGGTTGCCAGTTTTTGTTGCACTTTTAGCACCACCAGGGGTCACGTGTAGGGTAACGGTGGGTACTCCCTACGGACGTGGTGCAACTTCGACCCCCCCCCCCCCTTTGCCAAGTGAGTGGGTAACTTGACTGTTAGAAGTTCGCAAGCCGCTCGAAGGCCTCTAACTTGGCTTAACGATTGCAGCCGGGATCAATGGCTTAGCGTGCCTTCCAAAGCACAAGAGTCAGTTAGTAACCACTCAAAGCGGTCACTTATCCAAGAACTGACCTGCGCCCACATTGCTTAACCTCGCACACCGCACGCGGTAGGCGGGTGCCGCTGGGCCACGAGCGCTCTAAATTCTTGATAGTTTGTGCCAAATTGCAATTCAATCGGTCCAGTAAAAGCAACTTGGTTGTTAAAGACGGACGGACAGTAAGGAGTGCGAATGGAAGTGAAGCCAAATTTTCTTTTTGGATGCTCCAATGGGAACTGGTAAAACCTAAAAACTATTATATTTAATTTTAGGAAAAATAAGGGTTACACGTGATAGTGAATTAGCCGTATATCTGTACTTCAAAGGACCAGAGTTTATGACTGCTGCTTGGTCGCTGGTTGGTTGATCAGACCTTCTATTGGTGTTACTGTAGTACACAGTTACTTTTACTAAGGGCCATTTAAGAAATGCTTTTATTTCATCGGCCCTTTCCCCTACGGCCTTTCGGAAATGTATGATAATGGTTTTCGATCCATATTTTTGCCAAAATCAAATGTAATTCAACAGTTTGCCGGTTCTCAGAATGTATACTGACTTTTCATCTGTTCATCTGTTAATGAATCACAATCACCAAACTTCGTATACCGAAACCCCCAGATTGTAACAACTACTTTCTGGGGACCGCATCTAAATCGGCTCAGCCAAACGCGAGATAATCGTGGACTAACATATGAACCTGTTTTTTGTAGACGGTTAAAAATTTCGCTTAGTACGCGGGCGAAGCCGCGGGCAAATGCTAGTATTTAATAAAAAAAACAATAAAATAATAAATAAATAATAAATATTGGGGGACAATCTTACACAAATCGACCTAGTCCCAAACTAAGCAAAGCTTGTACTATGGGTACTAGACGACGATATACATACTTATATAGATAAATACATACTTAAATACATAGAAAACATCCAAGACCCAAGAACAAATATCCGTGAAAAATGCACAAATAAATGCCCTGGCCGGGATTCGAACCCGGGACCTCTAGCTTCGGAGGCAGAGTCACTACCAACTAGGCTAAACAGGTCGTCATTTTGATTTTTCAATATCTAAAAAAAATCATTCATTTTGCGCCAGCTTTTGAGTGGAAAAGCTTCGCTCACGCGATCAATAATGGCATAAATGAACATTATTCTGTAAATAAGCCGCAACGGCACTTTCAAAGTCTACCAGCGTTCCAAAAGAAGAGAACCAGACCAGACTTGACCAGAAAACGCTGAAATATAAGCAACAATCAGGATTTCAGAGCTATACAGCCGTCCAGGCTCGCAGCAAACGCTGATCACGAGCTTATTGTTGTACTAATTTAAGAAAGAAACATAAGATTTATTCACTGCTTAAAACAAAGACACACAGGTAAACTCATATTAAGCACATAATGTGTGTGTCTTCGCGGCAGTGAATCGGTTGCTGTCTCAGCATTGATGTGTCAATCACCTGCAATGCAGCGCTCGTTTTCAGACAGTACCGTATGTGACCCACGGAACGCAATACAACATACTAAGATAAGTAAAAAAGGAGAAAAAATTTTCATAATGTAGGTTAATAATAAAATATGTACTTAAAATCATTTGAATTGGCCGACTTTTATCAAATTAACCTGTTCTAAAAGCAACAAGTTCTTCTGTACCAATTTGGATTTCTTTTGGTTTTTTTGCTGCCTGTGTCTTGTGAATTTGTTTTGCAATAATTAGTGACGTAACTAAGGTGAGGTATAACCTAATCAAAACGGGGGGTCGAAGTTGCACCACGTCCGTAGGAACTACCCATCGTTTCCCTAAACGTGACCCCTGGGTGGTGCTAAAAGTGCAACAAACTGGCAACCGTACTTGTCTTCTCGAGGATCTCACTGTTCGAAAATAAATGCCATATGATTATTATTTTTACCTAATCAAACGCACATTGAGTAAGTAAATTTGTTAAACGGTAAACCTATATAAATAAATCATGCTTTCTTACAAACTCCATTTCCTCTAGTCTCTTAGCCTTCTTGAATAAATGATTAAGCTATTTTGGTTTGTAGTTCAGACTATATATTTCTGTGTGTCAGTATTTCAGTGTTAACTAGAAAGTATTAATAGGTCTTGCCCGGTGCAGCCGTTGCAATTACAAATGGGTCATTCACGGATTTATAGATCATAATTTGTTTCGCCATGTACTGAAGGAGTGTTATTAGTTACGCTTATCATGTGCTAAACGATAAACGAGGGTTAGGCGACTTACTGACTTCGCGGGGAGCAATCGGCATTCGTTATTTTGTACATTGACCTCAGCTTAATGTCGCACAAATATCCACACTTGTCGGTATCCTGTTAGTTTAACATTTGCGTACCAGTACTGCATTCAAACCGTCCCGCTTCGGCGCATCCCGCGCATGTTTGGAAACTCTTATTTAGATAGAGACAGCAGACAGCTTAATCCTACCGCCTCCTTATAGACAATGGCGGAATTAGCCTAAAGCGACTCCTGACTTGGCGGGGCGGGATCGATATGTGGTATTTTGGTCTTTCACGTGAGCTTACTGATGTCGCAGAGGTTTCCTCACTTGACGAGATACTGACAGTAATACGTGTGAGCAGTAATAATATCATGCGCAGAACCGGTACTGCTTAGGTACCGCTTTCGTATCGGCCCACTGTCGCGCTTCCCGCGCCAGTCGGAAGCTTCATTTAAAAGTAGGGACGCAGTAAAAAGCCGTACTGACTCGAATGACAGTTGACACCTTACCTTACTGATACCGTACCGCTTCCTCACTGACAATCCAGAAGTAGCCTAAAGCGGCACTTTATGTCAAGCGGTTTAAGAACCATGACTAAATTTGGATAATCGGTTATTTTATTTAGTCTTAGTTACGCGATAAATTCATTTGATCAGTGGTTCTGTGAGCTGTAGACCTTGCGAGTGATATTTTTTACGTGGCCTATGGCTCGGCCATTTATGGGCAAAAAATCCATAAACTGCGCATACGCAGTGGGATAAACGATAGCATTTATGCCCTTGCAGAAATGGAAACGCTTCGCTCGCACGGTCAAAAATTGGTTCAAATGACGTTGACTACACTTACAGAGTAAACAGTTGATTTTGACTTTGTTGTGAAAATACACGGACACTAGTCTATTCTGGCGTTCCTAATCTTAATAATCGAGAGTTGCAGACAGACAGCTACGTGGCTTTAGTAAAAGCCGAGCAAGACTTGTCAAATGTACGGGACTTGTACCCTTTTTCACAAGTCACTGAATTCGATCTGGTCGGTTTACTGTTGCGTTTGCGAGTGCAATAGATCATCGTTAATCAAGTATTAGTGTCTATTCAACGCCAAAATATTTGTCTGTAAAGCTGTCGATTTGGTTTTTTTTAATACCTATATATATGGCTTATGATTTGTACTCGTTGTATTAAGACTGTTTGTATTGTGATTTTCAATGCCTTTCTGTTAGTTTTATCAACAACAATTTTCGTATACTGTTCTGGAAAATTAAAGACATTGTACAAACTTTCTAGGATTTTTTATATAATGATGGTAGCAAACTAGTTTACGGTTCGCCTGATGGTAAGCAGACACCGTAGCCTATGGACGCTCGCGACTTTACAAGAATCAAAAGCGCGTAGCCCGTATTGTCTTAGGAATATTATTGTAGTTTAATTTAATTCACATTAAGAATTAGCATAATTTTGACCACTGAATTAGAATGTTTCAAAATAACAAATGAAGGCCATATCTTGAACCGAATGTGTCTGAATAATTGGATCGGCAAAAGACCGAATATTCGGCTGAATTCGTCGGTGAAATCCGTATTCGGCGCGACTCTATAGAAAATATCCGAAATCAATCATAATAACATCGAGCGCTAAGCCGATATCAATGCATCTGCCAGAGGTGTGTGCAATAAATCAACGGTAATTGTATGAGTACTCGACGTCAGAGATGATGAGGAATGTTCCAGTGACGTCAGTGTTCCGGTTCGGAACGATTGTTGAGGAGTGTCATGAGTCTGGTCATATGATTTCAAAACGTCAGCCGTTTTGATATCATATATATAAACGCTCATATTTTCTTCTCTTCTTTGAGTGCAATTTTCTAACGAAGGTCGGCTATCATTGGAGCTGTACCACAGAATAAGTAATAGTACTTACGTACATGGTCCTCTGTCGGACAAAATACCAAGGCAGGAGTTGAGGACGCAATAAAATCTCGCTGTCTTGTCGCCTAAGGTGACTTCCTAACTTGTTGATGCGGGATAGGTATGTGGTAATTTGCCATCGACGTGAGCTTGGTGATGTCGCAGATATTTCTTCATTTGACGGGATGTCAGTATTACGTTTGCGCAGTAGTATTATGATCTATGATAGATGCGTGATCGTATCAGAAATGAGGCCATCCGCAGCAGAACCAAAGTATCCGACATAGCCCTCCGAATCGGGCGGGGCACATTGCACGTGTGGTGGCCATGTACCGGAAGGCGCAGCGTGTGGGTACGCTGACCCCCGCACCGGCCCTCCGCATGATGGACTGATGATCTGGTAAGGATCGCAGGAGTCCACTGGATGCGGGTGGCGCAGGATCGGTCATTGTGGCACTCTTTGGGGGAGGCCTATGTCCAGCAGTGGACGTCCTTCGGCTCATATGATGATGATGAATGGGTTTAGTTTAGTTTTAAACGCGTTTTCATTGAAAAAGAATAGCTAAAAATGTGTTCAAATGTGTGTGTGTTGTGAATAGCAATATTTAACAATTTGAATTAAGTATTTATTATTAAAATTTACAATATACGTCACGTGCGTCGACACCCTGGCGTCGTCACATCTTCCGGGGACTTCGTGCAGGGCTGGTTCCGCTGCTGACTCAGCTGAGAATCTCAAACGGCGCAAGTATGGAGCCATCGACAGTGGCTTCATATTTGAACCGTTCGGCGTAGAGACCCTCAGACCATGGGGACCGGGCGCGCACCGAATCTATATTGGATTGTGCAAGCGCTTGGTCGAGGCTTCACGTGACCGGAAGGCTGGCTTTTACCTCACCCAGAGGATCAGCATTGCCATACGACTTGGCAATGCTGCCAGTCTTCTGGGTACACTCTACCGCCTGGCAGCGATCTGGGGCAAATTTTTTACCTTTAGTTTTAGTTTTATTTAATTGTTTTGTCTTTAATAATAAATCATAATGAATAAAAAAAATATTGTGAATGTATCAAATGTATACATAATTTCTAGACGTCACTTAATTATTGTAGTAGAATGTTTTGATTAATAAATATTAATTTCTTAGGATATATTTACAATATTAATTTACTGTAATCGATAAAAAAAGGTTAAAATCAATACAATTTTACGGAGGTGTCTGTACGGGCTTATAATAATAAAATATTGAGGAGACAATCTTACACAAATCGACCTAGTCCCAAACTAAGCAAAGCTTGTACTATGGGTACTAGACGACGATATACATATTTATATAGATAAATAAATACTTAAATACATAGAGAACATTCAAGACCTAAGAACAAAATCCGTGCTAAATGCACAAATAATGCCCTGGCCGGGATTCGAACCCGGGACCTCTAGCTTCGGAGGCAGTGTCACTACCAACTAGGCTAAACAGATCCTCGAACAAGTAAATTGATATTTTAACTCCCCTTTTGTTTAAACATTTGGTGTCCTGTCCAATGGTCGCCATAAGTATTTAATGGCAGTGAAGAATTCGCCGACATTACGTCAATGAATAAATTAGATGAATATCAATATATACTTATTGTTTTCATGCCATGGTATGATTTATTCAACGCATTTGGATGGCAAGACGCACTACGAATCAAAATGAGCTGTTGCATAAAGGTACAGGCAGTTTTTTTTAATTTCGTTTATAGCGAGGACACATTCCTGTGATGAAAAAAAGTAATCTTCTCTAAGACACTAGTATTTCAATACATACCATTTCGAAGATATTCAAGAATTCATTTTCGTTAACTAACAGTCCTAGTATAGTAAACAAGATCCTTAACAATTAAACAATGTTGATTTTTTAAATCCTGTACTGGCATAATGTTCTAATTTCCTAAGTGGCCAGCTACTTGAACAAAGGTTCAGTGTCCGTCTTACAATCTCATTAATTATTTAATTATACAACTTTTTACACGAAACTTTTCTAACACATTTGCTTAAAATATCTTTCAAAACATAAGTAGGTACATCAAGGTGACAAATCTGTGTAGCTGTCGTAGCCGCCTATGTGTGTGTCTGGTTTTATTGACGGTACGTGTAATTCGAATTTCGAATATTGTCATACTTGACATTAACTTTTGATTAACCCACCTTTGCATTCAGTCTTGGTGATATAGTTAATTATTGTATGAATGTGTAATTTCTAGGAGTAAACGTAAACACGGCTATATGCCTAAAGACACGGCTATATGTATATATTTCGAAGTTATTAATTTAAAGCGTAATGAATACAATTATTTTTGTCTCTATTCTTAATGCATCGTGGGTGTAAATACAGACAGTATTATCAACAAAACACAATAAAATTCCTATCGACGTAACATTGTAGGTATTTGGGATAAACTTCGTAATGTTTGTATGGAGAATCAACTTCAGTCGAGCGTGCGGGGGACTCTTAAGCTGAGTACACACAGCATGATTAGTAATTCAATCAAGATAACACATACTGCCCTAATACTTAATGCTTTCAAGCTTATATGTCGTGTCAATAGAGGTGACCACTAGATATTAAAGTTTAGGCTAATAATAGAAAATCGCAGGCTAAGGCTGAGTTGCACCAACTTCCAACCAGACCGATCGACGTTAAATATGGCGCCGACAGCTGTCATCCCATAGAAACTTGTCAAACTATCAATACATTCAGATTTTAACGAACACAGCTTACGATTACAGGCGGTTTGGTGCAAACCCAGCCTAAGTATTAGTATTAAACGAAGCCTGCAAATCCTGCAATTGACATTGAGGCCCGAGGCTAATACAGTGCTTTTCTCAATAAAAGGGGAAAAAAGACTAAATTAGAATTCAGTTTTGATAAACGTTCATGCACTCCCGCCGTGTATTTTTTTAAACTGAATCGCAAGTGTATTTTCGCCGAAACCGCAAATTTATTTCAGACATAGAAAAACATCGCGATTCCAACAGAAAACTACGACTTGAATTGGCTGTATGACCTGTGCCATCTTTCGCATGGCTGTTTCTGCTTTTTAAAAAGTTTGTATCTATAAACTACGCATTTCCTCTTGATTTTTAACCATTATAGTCAAATTGGCCGGACATTTTTGAGAACATAAATTTTCTTTCTTTCTCACTGGCTATTATTAAGATGACAAACATAGGCAAGTTTACCTTAGCTGTTTACTAAGTTTTCATAAATCGAAAACAGTGACGTCTACCTCCCATGCATTGAACAAGTCTCCTTTGTCTATGTGTAGTGGTGCAAATTCTAATAACTGGCTATAAAATACTTACGTCATCAGTCATTGTTGATGCTGGATGACTAATCCTTAGTAAGCATGTAGAACAAAATCACTATTAAAATTTAAATATTAATAGTCAATAGAGTCATCTCAAAATTTTGGGAAAGTCAGCTTAGAAAAGGAGGGGCTCAAAAAGATCGGAACACGGCCGTTATATCAAAGCGTAAAAATGTTCAGATTTTTATGAATAAACTTGTGATTGCAATTGTAAAAATGTGGAAAATGATGACGAATGTTTACGGAACGTATTATTTTAAGCTTTAAATTAATTATAGTATTGAACACTGTATTTAAACTTTAGAGAAACACTGAAAAAGTAGCATAGACTCCATAATTAGCTACAGTACAGTAGAAAACCTACAATATCGTAGTCTGACTCTTACTTCACTGAATTCAAAACTGCAAAGATTCTTGGATTGTCCAGGATTATGACACAGATCGATGTCATTCTTGCATTTGTTATATGAATTAACATTGTCAATGTCACTTAATACCTAATTAAGAGCTGGGGAACTGTTTTAATAATTAACAGAGATTATGAATTCAAAACAGAGGGGACGGAATATTTCAAACTTTAAGTCCTAGTCTTCCAAAAAGTTTTGCCAGTTTTTGAAAAAAGTATTTTCTAACTTAACTGAATTAAACCTAGATGTTATGGATATGGAATGGCCTATGTCCAGTAGTGGACGTCCTAGGGCTGATATGGTGGTGGTGGTGGTTATGGAATAATGAAATTATATACAATACATGTTTCGATGTGAATAAAATAAAATATGTTTTATCACTGACAAAATGTATATTTCTTGAGTGAAAAGCAGCAATACTCATTGATGTAGCAAGCTCTTGAAACAAAAACAAGTGTCACGATCGTTCCAACTGATAGCCGTTACGTAGGGATTTTCAATCTAAAGTATTTTGATATGCCGTGAATTTTCCGATGTAATTTTACTTTGACCGTGTTACACAAATCGAACTATTCCCATTGAAAGATCAATAAAGCTTGTGTTATGGGTACTAGACTATGATATATTTAATAAATATAAATATTTAAATACATAGGAAACATCCAATACTCAGAAACATAATTCATGCTTATCACACAAATATTTTCCGTGACCGGGAATCGAACCCAGGGCCTGCAGCCTGCACAAAGCAGGCTCACTAACCACTAGGCTAAACCGGTCGTAAATTTTACTAGAAAAATGTGTACCTATCAAACTGTCTTACAAGTATATCCACACTTTTTTGCACAAATATGCGCCAAAAACACGGTTTAAAATAAAGTGATTAATCTTTAGTAATGTAAAGGGCGGTAGTAACATGTTTTATAGACAAGACCTTTTATCCACAGGTGGACTGTAAAAACGGTGACCTCCACTTTTATGGCTTCAATCTGACGACCGTCAGCGAGAATCGAACGGAAAATGTCCATGTCAACACGTTTTAGGGTTTATCGATAATTGAGTCGATTGGGACTGAAACATTATTTTTATCGAGTATAAACTTTGAGATTAATTAAGAAGTGTTATTGAAGTTCAACTTACCTTAATTCTTAAAGTTTCCCGCGTAGAAATCCAAATAAAATCACAACACAAGATTAACCACAAGCACTAGCTAGTTGATAGTAATGTCAACAAACCACTGTAGTTTTCTTTTATATAAAAACCGTTGAAATGTAGGTCCCGATTTCGAAAAGCCCGCAGCGACCGCACTCAGTCGCTCTCCAGTGAGAAGAGGCCAGATTTTCACTCATAAAAATAACTCACGAACGAAAAACATCGTTTTCCGTGTAATAACGTAAACATTTGGAGCGGGTTTATCGTACGCTATCTTTGACATCGCGATTTCGACTGGCTAAAATTAACAGTGTTGATGGTACGATGCAGCGGCCGGGATGAATCGATAGCTTCGCTATGCGTTTGCGATTAATCGATGCTCGAGTGATCGCCCGATAACGCTGTGCAGATGTTTTTCAATTTTTAAATTTGGAACGGTCACTTTTTTATGAATGGAACATGTTTAGGCGGTTAGTATACGTTGTGCAATGGTTGAAGTATTTAAATGTTTGTGTTTTGTTTTATTCTTTTGAACGTTGTTAAGTGTCTGGTTTATTTAGTTTTTGATCTTGGCAGCGGATGTTGCGTATGCATTTAGCTTGATGTAGGTTAAAATAAAACAAGTTTAACATTTCAGTTTTAGGCTTCTGTTGGTAATAATTTGTCTGTCTGTTCTGTACATAAGGTAATAATTTGTCGGTGTAAGTGGTGTAAACCGTTCTTGTTACGTATAATGATTATAAATAAATAAATAAAATATACCGTTGTCTAGTACCCTACGTCTAGTAACATAAGCCTTACTGAGCTTACTATGGAAGTAGTTCGGTTTGTTTATTTATTTATCTGTACATTAGTATTTCTGCAATAAACATTAAATACTTAAATATATAACTTTTATCATGAAGGATTCGAAGTCATATAAAGTAAGGTGAAGTTGCCCAAAACCTTAAATAAAGAACATAAGTTCAACTCGAGCCTACTTGTACTTGTATATCTTTTGTGGCGTATCCTCTTTTATTAAGTCGGCAATTCCATGAAGAGTGGCTGAGCGGTGAATTATTACGGCTGCGAGGGGGAAATGCGAAACTCAAGCCATTGTCTCCAAACATTTAGGTTACAAAGTCATTGCCGACTTATTTCTGAGATCTTTGGGTGTTGATTGCTAGCTGTTTTTATCTCTTTATATGGGGATAGGGCACTCATACTCGGGCCCTCTTGCAGGAATAAGTAATAGTACTAGACCTCTGGAAGATCTGTACTAGTTAATATTTGAAGCTGTCTAGTGACTCAGGACCCTGAATGTTGACTTATAGTTTTTTGTTGCATGAAAAGTTTGTTTAGAATATATAAAATATTTATTTGAAATCACATGAATCATACAAAAAATCTATTGTTAGTAAATTTCATCATCTTATTACTGGTGTTAGTATTAGTACCTAATTCTAAAATTCCAAAGCACATCTAATTATATATGTGTAGTAGTGTACATGCCATACGATTAAATAACCACTCGCTTGCTCTGAATTTTAAGTTCGACTCTATTCTTCTGTAAAAATTAGTAAAATTAGGTACTCTCCCTTTGAAAAATGTATAACAGTATGTCACTATAATACGGAGAGTATCTTCTTATCCTTCTTCCTAGCCTTGTCCCATCTACTTGGGGTCGGCTCTCCTAGCATGGCGTCGCCAGGAGTGTCTGGCCTGGGTCGTCTCTGGAGATAATTGGGTATGTTTCAGGTTCCTTTGAACAAGCTCCATGTTAGTTAATATGGAGAGTACCTACTCGGTCAAAATAACGACGCGGACCAAGTGTCAAACATATACGAACACTTCAAATAGCATAAAAGCGTTTGTTACTTTGTTACCGTACCTGTACATGTATGTATACTTATAACTTTGACTTTACCTAAATTATCAAGACGCGCGTCAACTTTGGCCGTCTGTTCAAAACGTCCGGACGGGCCAATACTATCCTTTCTTTTGAAATCATTCCATAAACCACACTAAATTCAATATCATAAAACGGTCTTCAATGAATTATAAAGAGAAAGAATCTTCGATGACTCCAAAAAAAGTCAGTCGCGGAGCACTTATAGGCGAAATCGAGCATGCGTGCAGTAGTTTATTTTAAGGCCGTTCCTTGGAAGTATTTTTTTAAACGCGGTACTGACCAGATTAGGAAATCAAAAGGGTCGATTTTCGGATGTATGATTGCTTCTCTGCCAGGCGCCTAAACATGATTTCTTGAAATTTCTCTATAGAAAAAAAATCCAAACTTGAGTCTTTATTTTACTTTTTTCCTCAGCTTACTGAGACAATACAATATTAAACGTCACAATAACCTTAAAATTATGGTATTTTACCTCACCTAAACTCTCACAAGAGGTAATACGAATAAAAATGCACAAAGCAGATATTTATCGAAATTTTATCCAGAAAAGCCGAAGAGTAGTGCTTGTTTTTCTCGGGCGCGGGAGACATACAGTCTCTTAAATAGGGGGTATGATTTACCAAGTTAAGATATCCCCTTAATGTCATTTCACACACTAAAAATGACAGTACGCTCTAAAAGTTACTTGACTGCCCTGCTGGTCGCTTAAACGTCATGTTTAAACTGTCATACTTAAATACCAACGGCTGAAAGCAACAAAGTAAAATTGTCCAGCTACTGAGTTCGAATGATAGAATTAACTATATCTATAAAATTAAACAAGGTTTGACTATCTAATAAGCAATTACGTAATCAAATTGTGTCGATTATTAGGATTAGGACCCACGCTTCATAATTTGATTTGGTTGAAAATTGGCATGTTCTGAGTCCCTCACTTTGAAGGTCAGAGCTCTGGGTTGAATGAGGTTTGGAAAAGCGGTAGAGAACCGACAGTACAGCCGAGTTCGAAAATATATGTATAGTCACACCGTAGCCATATAATACCACTGTTCCGATAGCTATAGTGTTCAATTTTGGATTGTTTTAAAATTAAATAATTCAGTCATTGTTTACGTGCAACTGGCTTACATACGAATTGATCTTAATATTACGAGCGACATGCATGTGTGCGTCTAATTAACCAAACAACCAAAAATTGCTCTATAGGTACGCAGTGTTGTGTTCCTGGTGGTGATTCTCATCACCACCAGGAACACAACACCTGTGAACACGTGTGAGACCTGCATACCTATACAGGTGATTCAGGAGACGTGGGCATTACCAACACTACACCCATAGTAAATGGCAATGAATCGTTCACCATTGTATTTAAGTGAAACACCCATACCTTTTTCCTGTATTTTAAATTTTGTTAAGTTAAAGTTTAATTCTCTACAATCATGGTCACCCTACAACAACTAGTTTATAATTATTAAACCTCTAACTGTTATGACAGCACTTTGATTACGAAGAAAGTAAATTGTCACATTGAGTGAGATACGATATTTCAAAAGTAATCGGACTCAGATGACATTCAATTTGACACGCATCACTTGACTGAAGTATTTTGATTGTAGAGTGACCATGAATTTCGTAAATAATTTAAAACATTTTGGTTTCAACACCAAAGATAAATGAACGTTAATTTCACTAATAGTGGAACGAAGCAGTAGCTTATGATCTACTGAATCCGTAATAGTTGATCTTGCTCACGTCTCCCGAATCACCGTGTATATCTCTAGCTGTCAAGACAGGGAATCAAAGCTTGAGATTCTTCTGGATTACCAGGCGTCCATAGGCAGGCTGCGGTGTCTGCTTACCATCAGGCAGGCTGTAAGCTTTTTTGCCACCGTCGTTGTATAAAAAAATTATTTAAAAAGTCTGAGTTTTTATTGACATTAGATTTTGAATCTTTATGCTTGGACTATAAAGTTGTTTTTTTATACCACGTCTGTAGCAAACAACCGTACGGCCCGCCTGATGGTAAGCGGTCACCGTTGCCTATTGACGCCTGCAACTCCAGGGGTGACACATGCGCGTTGTCGACCCTTTAAAATTATACACTCGGGAAAACCTCGGCCCCGTTCAGGGTACTTTTTGAACGGATTGATTTGATACAACTCAGCCCATTCAAATGATTAGTTGATTATCATTACACGTTCCTAAAGGTACCTTATCTATCGTCTTAAACAATAAAATCGACTATTTTTGTGCCATATTTACGAACTTTACCATATTTAAGCAAGCAAATATTGCCGCCGTCTTATGCAAGGTGAAGGCACTTCCACAAATGGTCTCCTCCATATCATGCTCTAAGCACACCGCTCTAAAAAGCACTCTCTTAAGACTCGTAAATATACTAGTAGCTCTGTGGTCAGTAGACATCGCAATTTTTTTTTTCAAATTTCATAATTTCCAAAAACCGACTCGACAAAAAAAATCTATATAACTATCCAACCTGCTCAGAAAATTTCACGAGATTCTTTTGAGAAATGCGACATGTAGAGGAGAACATCCGGACAGACATAGAGACAGACATACGAAAGATTTTTTGTCGAAAGCTAAAACGGATACGCTTCGCTCGCTCAGTCAACAAGAACAGTTAAACCGGATAAGTATCATAATTGGATTAGGTAAACTTACTACCAATTTTCTTCAATAAACTTAATACCTAATGGCTTCATTTCCTAATAGAATTATTCCATGGCATACCCCGTAATTTGCCTGTCATCGCAAATTACCGCAAGTAAACACGAACTTGCTCTATATATAAGTACAATACAATCAATACCTATCTTGATCTATTTTTAACAAAATAAATATGGCCTTGGACTTTTTAAGTGTCATTTATTTCTTTAAACTTTATTGCATTCAAAAGGAGTTTAAAAGGTGTACTTAATTGCCTTAACCTTTAATTTGGTACAATTTATAAAAAAAAACATCGTTTCTATCTGCGCGAGAAATGTTATCTTTTTCTACTCCAGCATTATAATCTAAAAATAAAATGATGCACAGCAGTATTAAAACAATAAACATTTCATATAAATGCAAGTCCATACAGTAGACAAGTCATTGTTTGCCTAGCGGAAGAATCAAAACGGATTTCCATTAATTATTATACAACTCTTTATCATATCGATTTTTAATTTAAATCAAATTATTTTGCTGTCGTAAAAAAATATTGTATGCAACGTTACATAATTAGGTCTAAAATTCTCGAGTCTTTAATAAACAGTGACTCTTGAATTATCAATCAATTATCTCTGCCTACGAATCCGGAGGTCTCGGGTCCGAATCTTGGGCATTATTTGTGTATATTTAGCACGAATATTTGTTCTAGAGTCTTAGATGTTTTCTATGTATTAAAGTATGTATTTACCTATACAAGGTGGGCCCTGTAACTGCAGCAAATATTTAAAGGACGATTCCTTTGAGCATCTGCAGACACCTGGTGTCGGTGTACAATTTTTTTTCAAAAATTCTCGTTTCGGAGAAATTTGGTCTAAAGATATGACTATTGATGTGGACGGGCTAGGTGAAATAAAAATGCGTACTTAACGTTTCTACAATATATTAATTGCTTCAAAGGCACTAGGAAGCCATCACGTCTGATGCCTGACACAAAAGTGAGTAGTTCTATATTAGATACTATGGAGGCTAAGCTTAAGGTTGAATACAATATAAGGTTGTATATACCTAGTTGAATATGCTAGAGTAATTTTTGAATTACAAATTCAATAATCCAACACGACCCCTCAAAAATTAATCACCATGTATATAATCAAAAACACAGCCCTAATCAGAACATGTGACTTCCGAGTGTTTGCTGGGACAGTACAGCTAACCATGGTCCAACATTCGTTGCGAGGATTAGGGAAACCCAGTAAAACCTAATCAGACCATGTCATCGTGTAATCAATTAATATTCTAATTATTAATTCATAAACATGTGTATTAGAATAAAAACAAATTAAATGGTTTAAAACAAAACTTCACTTCTATACGCATGCATGTACAGTCAAAGTCGTATATATATCATATATATATATATATATATATATAATGTACATACCCGAAGCGGCGAATATTTTGCCACCAAGTCCACATCGATATTTTAGATGTTGACTGTACATATATCTAATAGAACACATCAAATAACTTAGTATGAATACTTCTTTCATAGGCATATATCTAAATAAAATAACACACAATATCTCATTAAAACAAAATAATACTAAACTATTATTTTAAACCCATTCTTCCTTATTTTAAACCTATTCTTCCTCTCATCTCCTGAAAGGCTATTTTCGGCAATGGTTTGGTCAAAGCATCTGCCAACTGCTGACCTGTGGGAATGTAATTTAATTTAATTTGTTTTTTCTCAATCTGTTCCCTCGAAAAATGATATTTAATATCAATGTGTTTCGACCGTTTGTGATTCGTGGGGTTGTTCGCAATACTAATACAACCATTATTATCTTCATATATAGTAATAGGGTAGTCTATCTTTAATTTGATAGTTACTGCCAAAGACCTAAGCCATAACACTTCTCTCACTGCTTCATACAGAGCCATATACTCAGCCTGAGTTGAAGAGGCAGCGACTGACGTCTGTTTCTTCGTATTCCAAGTAATTGTACAATTATCAAATAATTTGAATAAAAATCCAGTTGTACTTTTCCTATCTCTTGTATCACTTCCACCCCAATCCGAATCTAAGTAACCACACAGAATATTATTATAGTCGGAACGCTTGTAGTGTAATTTTAAATCAATTGTTCCTTTTAAGTATCGTAATACCCTTTTTAGACACTGCCATAGCTCTTTGTTATTTTTGTTTGTATATTCTGGTCGGGTGCATAGCATTACGTACATCAAACATCCTATGACGTTCCTACATGGTGCGTCACATTTTTCATCAGAGTTCAATACATCATAGTTTAGTTTATTTTCTAAAGGGGTATTGACAGGATTGCAGTCGTGCATATAAAATTTTTGTAAGACTGTGTTTATATATGCACTTTGGTCTAAAGTAATTTCATCATCTGATCTAGTAACTCAAATGCCAAGAAAGAATTTTATGTCTTTTAAGTCCGACATTTCAAATCGACTCATTAAATACATTTTGAATGCATTTAATGTTTCAATTTCTGCACATATTACCAGCAAATCGTCGACATATAATACTAAGTATATATTTTTTCGTATGTATTGTTTCGTGTGTGTGTGTCTAATATATAAATACACCTATCTGCTGCAGAATTTTGAAATCCTTTTTCGTTTAAAGAACGTTCAAAGACTTCAAACCAGCATCTAGCTGCCTGTTTCAACCCGTATAGTGACTTATTTAATTTACAAACATGATTCCTTTTGCCAATCACACCTTCGGGTATGGTCATGTAAATGTCTTCTTTTAATTCACCATTTAAAAATGCAGTTTTGACGTCCATATGATGGGCTAATAAATTGTGTTGGTTGGCAAAACTAATCATAAACCTAAAGCTAGCAATTCTAGCTACGGGCGCAAATGTTTCATTGTAGTCAGTGAGATATTGTTGACTGAAACCCCTAGCCACAAGGCGTGCCTTGTATCTAATTGGCCTTCCTAATTCATCATGTTTGATAGTGAATATCCATTTACAATCTACAATATTTTTATTTATTGGTTTTTCAACTAGTGTCCATGTCTTATTTGTAGACAAAGAATTTAATTCTTCTCTAATCGCATTTTCCCACTGAGCTCTGTCGTCTCGGTTTTTAATCTCATTGTAAGAATTCGGCACTTTAGATAAAATAGACTGAGCACACAATAAGTAATCATCGTCACATTCTTGTTCTTTATAAGATACAGGAGGACAACCCTTGAGTCTGTCACTCCTTCTTAAAATAGTATCTGTGTCTTGTATCTGGTATGATGTATCAATTCTATCAGATTCCGATATATCATGATTTACCTTTGGGATTTTACTTGTGCGGTCATGATTATCAGATTTACAATCATCTGAGATAGTCTTATCAGAGTTTCGGGACTTCATACTTGCAGGAACTGATTTAGGCAATTCAGCAGTATCAGTTTCATTGTGAGAATTTCCATTATTCTCTTCAGGCTTTAAAGTACGAGTAGGCCTGGACCGAACAAAATCAGTCTCGTCCACGATTACATCTCTGACCACAACATACCTTTCAGTATCTGGATTCCAAACTTTGTAACCATTTGGTGCATAACCCACAAGTATACCTTTCCATGATTTATTATCAAATTTTGATTTAACCACTTTATTATGAACATGAACTGTAGAACCAAAAACCTTCAAATATTTTAGTAGAGGTTTTTTATTATGCCACATTTCGAACGGTGTTTTTGAAAATGTGAGAGCATTAGTAGGTGTCATATTGATCAAGTAAACTGCAGTTAATACTGCTTCTCCCCAAAAATACTTATCCAATTTAGCACTGTTTATCATTGAACGAGCCTTTTCCGTTATTGATCTCACCATTCTCTCAGAAACACCGTTCAATTGAGCGGTCCTAGGAACTGTCAAATGATAAGTAATTCCTCTTTCAATACAATATGTTTTCATCTCAGAAGATAAGTACTCTCCACCATTGTCACTGTATAAATTTACTACCTTAGTGTTGAAATGTGCCTCGCTCTTGGCCACGAAATCTTTGAATGCCACAAAAACCTCTGACTTATACGACATCAGATATGTAACACAGTAATGAGTATACTGATCAACAAATAGCACAAAATATTTTTTGTTGTCAATAGTGGCAGGCCTAATAGGTCCACACACGTCAGAATGTATAACAAACAGTGGCTTCTTAATATGAGTTTTATCTTTTGCTAGGTTAAATGGCAATCTACTCTGTTTCCCATATATGCATGCTTCACATAAATTATCAGTCGGCATTACTGCATCAATTTGATTGATGTCAGAAGCCATATTTTTCTTTTTCAAATCAATATATTTATTTTTGCTAATGTGGCCTAAACGTTGATGCCACAATGTATAACTGTCTTTATTTCTATTGCATAATTGAGAAACAGGTTGACACATATACACAGCTGCTTTAAAATCTATGGCGATCAAATTATTAATCGACCTAACTCGCATGACGGGATTACCTCCCTTCCGTACTTGAACACCTTCTTGGTCAAAAATGATTGTATAACCAGCTCGCTGCATTTTGGAGGCAGACAGCAAGTTATACGGAACATCGGGACAGAAGAGCACATCATCTAGAACTCCTTTGATACCCATGTCACTAGTGACATGCATATTTCCCTTTTTAGTAGCTGAAATAAACGTATTCTTTTTAGCAACAGAAATTTTCAGAGGCGTATCTAAGTTACTGACGTTAAAGAAAAGATCATCCCTTTTAACGATGTGGTCTGAAGCACCAGAATCTAGCAGAAATGTAATTCTGTCACTCTTCTCTTCCTGGTACTCTCCAGTCATAAAAGCAAAACCGGAAAAATCCTGCGACGTGGACGGCTGCTTTACTTCAACTGCCTGTAGGACTCTATTATTTCCTTTATTTTTCGGATGGTTTAGCATTCTCTTGAAGTGATAGCAATCAGCTTTTAAATGTCCTTTACGTCCACAGTGATAACACTTTGATAAAGTTGTTCTCTTCCCCGATTTGTTCTTTTTGTAATTGTAGTTTGTAGTTGGAGGGTGATCAAACTTCCTTTTTCCAAATGGTACAGGTTTAATTTCGGCTTGTAACACCTTTGCACTTGTATCAGCAGATACAGTCTTTATTTTTACCTCATGATCCAATAACCTTGTTTTTACAAATGCCAACGTCAAACTATTTTCGGCTAAAGTCTCGATTGCCGTTATGACTCCATTATAGCTTGTTGGTAGTGTAAGAAGCAAATGACCTATTTTGTCAGTCTCTTCCAATTTAGCTCCTGCTGCAAGCAGTTCCGAAATTAGATCATCAAAGCAAGCAAAATGTTTAATTAGTGGTACACCACTTTGTAGTTTGAGAGATAATAATTTCTTGCGTAAAGCCAGCTGCGTTGCCACACTCTTTCGCTCATACAGTGCGTCTAAGCTTGCGATAATCTCTTTAGCTGTGCTTTCTTCTTTCGCAAAACCAAGATAGGAATCGGAAAGATACTCCATAATAATACTTTTGGCTGTTCGATTTTGTTGCTCCCACTCTCTGTTTTCTAAGACGAGTTCTTGGTCTATAACTTGGATAACATTTAACTCCGATAACAGCGCACGGATTCTAAATTTCCACGTACTATATTTTTCTCCGTCAAATAGTTTTATATTTCATTTTGCTTTGAAATTATCCATTTTGTTTTTTTTGAAAAAAAACAAAAAAAATCTTGTCGTGTGACAATTAGTACATAAATTTTCACGATTCCAATATTACTTTCCTGAAATAATATTTATGCCTGGGTCCATAACCTATTGATGTGGACGGGCTAGGCGAAATAAAAATGCGTACTTAACGATTCTACAATATAAATTACACAATATATTAATTGCTTCAAAGGCACTAGGAAGCCATCACGTCTGATGCCTGACACAAAAGTGAGTAGTTCTATATTAGATACTATGGAGGCTAAGCTTAAGGTTGAATACAATATAAGGTTGTATATACCTAGTTGAATATGCTAGAGTAATTTTTGAATTACAAATTCAGTAATCCAACAATGACCGAGTAATGGATTTTGACACCACGATATTATAGCGCATCAGTCAATGCAGTGTTTGCAAGGATATTTTTGTAATTTTCTTTTTAATTTTATTTACTTTTTAAAATAAATTGACATTAATGTCACTTCAGAAAAGTAATAAAATAAAAATACACGTAAGACATCTTAAACGAAAAAAAATCAAAAATGACTTTTTTTAAACGAGACCACTTGGAAATAATTGCTGGACCGCTAAATAGTCCACCGTTTAATTTTTTGCTCCTGTTACAGGGCCAATCCTGTATAAGTATGATTATCGTCGTCTAGACTATATTAGTATCCATAGTACAAACTTTTCTTAGTTTGGGACTAGGTCGATTTGTGTAAGATTGTCCCCCAATATGTTTATATTTATAAGAAGCCTTATTATTTAACTAATGCATAAAATAAAGATACTTTTATAAATGGGGCATTTGATACGTGAAAATGACATTTTATTTATTTAAATTAATAGGTATTTCGACAATAATGTCTAATAACATGTAATGGAAACGCGATACATCATTTTATGAGATTATGAGCGTTATGAGCAATATCGAAATGTCGCGAATCTGTTCAAAGCCCTTTGTGGGCCCGACAACCAGTCTGACATTTCCTAACATCTGAGAGTTCTGCATTATCGATTGTGTTTGTGAATACCATCACGACCGCCCAAGCTTGACCCGTGACAATCAGAGCTGACACCCCATTTGTTTCACAAACTACAAAGTAAGGGGAACCCGGGGAGGTCGGGGTACGTTGGCAGGGATAATAGCATACACGCATAACACGCACACTATAAAGACCCCTCGCGCAGCCGCACTGGAGCCCTACCCCACCCTACTCACTTGTCGTCGAAACCGGCGAAATTCTTGTACACCCCCACACGTCGAAAAGCAACAACCCGCTTCGAAAAGCGGACTTTGCGTGTTAAAATAATTTTATAAAGAACCTTAATCTAGCTAATGTCGATACTGCTTAGGGCTTTCACTGTTGCTTGGTGTTTTTCTAATAAAAATTAAATTAACTCATCATAAGTGCGGAAATGAAACGTGTTACGCGGAAGTAAAATGGCGGCCCGCTAGGCGTCGATTCGGTTTTCGAATTTGGAATTAACTTTTTTTAAATATGGTAGTGAGAACTGTTTAGCGATTGTACTGTGCAAGGACGTTGAAAATCGATACGGTAGGCTATGCGAGTTTAGTCGGGGTGGTAGGTAGGAGTTACGCTGTCGCTCAGTGGCTGCTGCCGATGTCAGAAGAGGAGGAAGACTAGACTTGCTAGCATCGAAGCCATGACTACGGAGACGGCGACGCCTACTCAGGTACGTATTTGCCGCATTCTTTCCGTAGGCGCTTATCTCATGTCAAGGACACGTTTAGACAAGTTCAGGTTTCAGTTATATAATGCTGGCTTGGACTTGATCTTTGGTGAAAATACTTTATTACTTTGAGTCACTTACACTCCCCAATTCTAAGGCATAGGCTAAGAAACCACTGTAAAAGATTTAAAGAGAACCAAGCTGTTCTTCATGAAATCGCTTTCAGACTTTTAATTTACATTGTATTCTTTTTGATGTAATTCGTGACGAAAGGTAAGAAAATAAATATGATCGAACAACTGTTGGAAACTATGAGTTTCGATGTTTATGAGCGCGAACAATAATGTTCTTTTTGTTGAACTTATTCTAACTAAAATAGATAGGTCTATCCTATAAGAGAATACCTATATATTTATGTAAACCACTTGTATGTCCACGTTTTCCCAACGTAATGTCTGAGAAAGACCCGATAAAGATAAAGCCGGTTGAAATTTTCGCAAAATTTTCGTTGAATTCGCTATTTTCGTCTAGACCTGATAAATGACTTAGCTTTGACCGGTGTGATTGATGATCTCTTCTAGTCTGAAGTTACCGTGATTGAGAGTAATTAGGGGTAGTTGTAAGAATAGTTTTGCCAACTGGATGGTAGAAAGTATCAGGTATCTGTATACACCTGTGACTCATCTTATATAAAACTACGATTTTACAGGTTACCCATCGATACCCCGCGCTATGGTACTACGTAGTACTAACGAGGAAAAATACCTACAACTCCCCTTTACGCCTACGGGAGGCAGACTAAAAAAAAATGTTTTATTTTATCACTTTATCAGTGTAATGGATAAATGTAGGTATACCCGTGGTAAATTACAGCTTTTATATTAATAAGCAGCCAACAGACGAACTGACGGACATGGCGAACCTATGAAAGTTCCTTATTGACAGCAGATTACGGAAACCTAAAAAGGCCATTGGTCAAGCCACCTCTGTGTTGCTAATTAAGGCATATGAAGCAAGTCTTTTAGCTTTTCTGGTGCTGTAACAAATTTAATGATAATGCACTGGAGCATTGAGTTTTCCTCTCCTATTCTGAACCACACTCAACAGCAGTTTCTGTTTGCCAAATCCGGAACTTTGTTATCTTTTCTTCTTCCATTTGATGTCAGCAACGCATCTCTATAATGCACTTAATTTTTCTTTAGATTGCTCAGTTAATGGCCACCTCTCTTGCATGTTAATAAAACGTTTTCTGACCTTTTTAGAAACCTAAGCAGTAAAATTACGTTTTTTAAGATACAATCTTATTCATGCATCCTACCATCTCTTTCTCATTGGTAGCAAACTTGGATCAAATAATAATTCCACCATACCACCACGATATCAGCCAAAGGACGTCTACTGCTGGATAAAGGCCTCCCCCAAATTCAAGGGGCGTATATGCCATAATCGCCACGCTTGGCATGCGGGTTAGCGATCTCAGTATCTCCACCGCACTCCAGGTATGCTGCCGCCCATCCCCCGGTGGTCTTGGTCGTATTTTTAGGACATACCCGGGTCCCGGGGGATAATAATTCAGCAACTGTCAAAGTTACGATCCCAGTTTCTGGAAGAAACGTCCCAGTTCTCGACAATGGTCTAATATTTTACACTTTCAATCTTATGTCATAATAATAGAGGTGAACAATAGGTATCATCTGTTGGGTATTTAGGGTTCAGACATTTACCTTATTAGCTTAGATACAATTTACAGTATAGCAAATCAAATTACAATAACTTATTGTACTTTGAGATACTAATCGTACACTTTGTAGATAGGTTAAGTATAAAAAGTTGTTATATTTCTCTATTGTGGGGCGCTGCCCAAAAGCGCTACCAGGGCGACCCGGAGGACCTCTATATAAATGTGACACCTGACGCTGTTCACTAGTTGCGCAACCTGGATGTGGACTTATGATAGTTTTTTTTTTCAATAGGTTGTAACAACCCCTAGGGGAGGAAATTAATGAAAACTTAAGGAAAGTTTATCTAAAGAAAGCCTAACTAAAATTTCCCTAAAGTTCCTAAAGTATACCTAAAGCTTTATACTTACTTTACCAGAAAATCTGAAAACCATGATTTTCCTCAAGTTGCTAATACCTACTGAAGTTCTAAAGCTTTTATTAAAGTTCTCAGATCTAAATGATAGGGTTCCTACTATAGGGAAAGAAAATAAATCAAACAAAAAGTTGAGAGAGAGAAATAAACAAACAAAACATTTATTTAATAAAAATGAATCTACTCTAAACTCGAATCTAATAAAGTTCGGGGAGAACTTTATTAGACATCCGCTTGATTACTAGGCCAACCTAGACAAGGGAAAACAAGCGGACACACAAAAACCCTTGTTGCCATAAAGCTAATACAATAAGTAATTTAAATAACTTGTTAATTACAATATCATAAGAAATACTAAACATACTACAGTTTTAAGTAAATCAACAGCTAAATAATTGAAAGATTAATGGCATGATCATCTAGTGACATATTTAAGACCTTGTTATAAAACGTAGTAACCATAGTTCACTGAGGTGTGAGAAATGTATAAACAATTGAGAATTGGACAATGTTTAAACAATAGTACAACATAACCTAAAATTAGGATAAGCTTGCCTAAACGAATAACAACAATATCCTATAATAAACAATTACTAACCATGAACACAATATTACGAAACCTTTAACATAAACATACTAGAAATTAAAACATTATTCTCATGAGAATAATAAAAGTAATAAAACACTAGAACACAATATTTATAAATTATCAACACAATGCTATATGAATTAGATCAAGTTTAGAATCTAGCCTACTATTTAAATACGGTCGTTGGCTGTGTGATCAGTAAAGGCTTAAATAAATTGCTTGGAATTAAATGAAGGCAAGTATAAACGATCCGAAGTAGTCATTCACCTAGAAGATTAAGTGTTTAGAAAGAATGGTAGAAAATAGTTAATGGAGCAAAATAAGTTATTGTAGCATATATAGTTAAACGTGGTAGCAGATAAACGTAGGTAAATTTCTGATATGTCAAGATAGCATTAATGTTTCCTACAAAATAGAATATAACAGGTAAAGTCTGGCTTCTTACCAAATATGGCGTAAATCTCAATCTAAAAGATATGAGAACATTGTAAATATAAAATAGCTGATTGCACGCAACCATAAAGCCACAGTTCTCATAAAAGTACCATGCATAAGTCATATAAACCACCAAGCCATTTCTGGACATGATGAGGCAACTATGTCGAGGCAGAAGTCTCGCGAAGGAACCTGAGCCTCAAGCTAGCCGCTTGGATATGTCCCTACCTAACACCTAACACGAGCAATCAGGGTATCCTCGCAGGTGGTACAGGCACAAGGCACATGACCGAGACTATGAGAGTTATGTGACAATAGCGCCTAATGAATGAACATGTACATGGTAATAATAAGAGCGTAGCCCATAATATTATGAGACCAGCCATTTTATAATGCATAAAAGCATAGGCAAAGTAAACAACTGTGATCTAAATTAGAAGCCAGTTGGAATAAATGCATAAAGCATAAGTAGTATATACTACTATGATCCACAGATCAGCTGAAATATAAATATATTATAGTGGCACTCTACGAAGGAGGCCTACGTCCAGCAGGGGACGTCAATCAGATCATATGATGATGATCAATCTATTACCTCGTACCCAAATATTGTGCAAACAAAACAAAGCTGTTACTATTCAGGTTTAGCGTCCAAATCGAATCATACAGTCATCCCATAAGCTAAGTATCACTACTGAGTTATGCAACCGCAAGACCTCAGCATTGACCAGCGTTCTCACGACAGCAAGGAGTTTTGCTCGAGTCTTCAATAACCTGTATCGCCATTGAACTTTCACATCCCATCTCGCCCATATAGTAGAGTATATAAGGGTACATATATATTGGGGTCTTTAATGATCAGTTTCAGCAAACGGCAATACAGATTTCTCGTCCGTACGGATCTATAGTGTCTTGTATGAATCAAAGATTCCGACAAGCAGTAATAGAATCCGGCACCTAACCGGGTCAGCAGCCCTTTTCAAAGCCCGTCCCGTGGATTCAGTCCAAAGAAGAAAGCCTGTCGTTAAGAATCTGTAAAGACTGTCCCTAACACCCATTGATGACCGTATTTCATCGATCTGGAGGAAAACCGTTCTTTAGCAAAATAGTTATTATTAGGTATATTTGGGTACTACATGTACAACCAAAACCTTTCGTCATAGGCTGGAACAAACCATACTTAATCGTATCAAACGGTTGGCAGTCCAGGCTGTGACGTTACCTCATTGTTAGAAGTAGCCACGGAAAAAGTCCATTGCGACCAGTTCCAACAACTACAATACAACCAAAACCTTTTGTCATAGGCTGGAACAAACCATACTTATCGTATCAAACGATTGGCAGTCCAGGCTGTGACGTTACCTCATTGTTAGAATTAGCCACGGATAAAGTCCATTGCGACCAGTTCCAACAACTACAATAAATTAGTAGTAAAATATGTCAGTTGGTAGATAGGTATAGAATACTGAAACAGTATCTACTCGTAACACGAGTAAGTATAGATGAAAATATTAACGTAATGGAAATCAAATTCCATCAAGATAAATAAGTCAAAATCACTCAAGACATTTGTCGTACTTGAAATATGGTTGTAAGACCAAATCAGATCACACAGCCAACGATAGCATTTTAGGCCTGTTGTAAAGACAATATTAATTATGATATTCAAATTGCCAGAGAACATAAATAAGTACCATAGATTGGATAATACAATCAGAATAATGATGAAAATATTGACGTAATATTAATTACGTAGTAGACAGATTTGTAATTGGAAACAAAGTTCCATCAAAAGATACATAAACCAAGATCACACAAGATATTGGTTGTAAGATACTTAGATCACACAACGCAACGGTAGCATTTCGGCTTGCTATAAAGATAATATCATTTATGCCATTTAAATTGCAAGAGAATATAAATAAGTACCATAGCTCACACAGTCAGAAAGTTTTGCGAAACTTAGAAAACCATCCAAGGATCTCTTCATCTGTGCGTGTACAGCCAAATTCTTCAAAGCCGTCATACCGGAACAATTCCCATATGCAGTTGTTGAAGCCTTGACCATCCAGCTCGATATTGCAGCACATCTTCGTGACCCATCTTCTAGCAGTGGTAAGGAAAGCCGTTGATTGCCACTCAGGGTTGTAGGATATAACCCAGAGATAAAATGGTATGGTGTTCAGTAGCCCCCTCAGGTTGAGCATTAGAAGTATGGCAGGTCGTCATGGCACAGGTGTAGTTTGCGATGGTCTTCATTGGTAGTCAGTTGTTCGCAGCGCCGGAAACTTCTGGTAAACATATGGTAATGTGCGCAGGAACGCCGTTGGATATAGCGTTTGGTGGATGCTTGGCGGATGTCACATTGTCATGGCACAGCAGTAGATTGATGGTGGCCTGGATCTGGTCATCGATTATCCACATGGTATCTTCTGAGTATCAGTGATGTGGCTGGCACGCTATCCTTCTCTTAAAAAGGTTTGATTTCGCAAAACCTTCCAAACGTCCGAACTATGGCATAGAAATCTACTAGGTGTAATAATCAATTGAATGTTAAACACTAATTGAACCCTACTTTAACACAACCAATAAATACCCTACACTAATAATGCAACTATAACGTTAACTGCAAAACCTATAAAAATATACAAAACCTATTCAAGAATCCGTAATGAATGTGTTGGATGTTAATAGTTATATTTATCATGTATAATTATAATTTGTGATAAAGTTCATTCAAAGTTATAGAAACATAAAATACGACTAGACACATACATCATCCAAATATTTTAAACGAGATATTATTTCAATACGAAACGCATAATCACTGTAAATATATCACGAAATGTAAATCAGGCGCTACGTATTACATTATAAAATGATACGCCCAAAACACATCAAAGAATAAATCTCGCAACATTAAAATAACACTGATCCGATACTATAATCAACATGAACATTACACACTCATTATTATAATTCTATCCTATAAAGATATCATACAAATCCTCAAGTCAGTAAAGAGTCTGTAACGCGCCCGTGATTCCACTGGAATCGCAAGCACATACATGTAACCGTGTCTGCTTACCATCAAGCAAGACGTAAGCCTATTTGCTACCGTCATTGTATAAACAGTGTAAATAATTTATGATATATGATCAAGGCATAATAGTTAAAAGTATAAAATTCGGTAATTACCAGCTCGTATGAATAGCACCTACGCATCTCAATAAGTGAAATAGTACACACATAATCCGCCACCATAATTTGGTAAATAATTAGCATGCACAATAAATGTAGGTCGAATGAAAGACAAGTTGTTAATTAAATCGGGTAGTAATCAAACGTCGCCGATGTACCTCTCATATAGCAAATATATGGATAACGCAGTTGTTAAATAAGGCAACACTACACTCGATAGAATAAAATGCATCTTTAATAGAGAAATTAATAAACTGCAATTCTATTATCATTCATTTACAGGAATGTGATATGCTATATCGAATCCTCATACATATCTTCCACCAGAGAGTTATCTGGCCAGGTAAATATGCATAATTAACCGTATTAGTCTCCGGACTGATTTCCGTAACGACAAATATGGTTCGATTATTGATAAAGCATGTCAGAAATTAACAAATTCAAAATAACGAGGCTATGCTAATCCCGAATCATCATACATATCTTCCACCAGAGAGTTATCTGGCCAGGTAAATATGCATAATTAACCGTATTAGTCTCCGGACTGATTTCCGTAACGACAAATACGGTTCGATTCTTGATAAAGCAATACCTAAATAACGTCTCACTTCAGTAAAACAAAATTAAGAAAGGAACACGAACTTACGCTTGCGGTTTATCTAGTCAAATAACGGAACACTAATATTATCACCAATATTTGCTATACGAGGTTTTAAGACACTCGCTGACAAAGAAATCCCTGTGAACAGAAAGGATTATTCACACACATCCTAAATATCCTAACACAGTGAAAACCCTATCAGAATCCCTAGCCAAGACACTTTAAACAACTCACATAAAGACACTCCTGAAGTACCAAGACTTATGTTACTTGTCGCTCTGGTGAAGGCAAAAAGTCCCCTAAAAACGTTGTGAATCTCCTTATATACCCCCCTCATCTGATCATCAGCGCCACCAATATCACGCGATCACTATGTTTTTCCGTAAATTTGCAGGGAACGATTCTCATTGGTTTTCAACCTAAATCTGAAATACTATTGGTTGACAAAACTCGCAAGTTCTCCTACTCGACACCAGACACCTCCACTCTCGCTATACCTTTTAAAACCTCACTAAAATAAAAAGTCACCTATGCAGAAATAATTGCTTACTTTATCATAACTCTCATTTTAGCTGGGTAAGCATAAAGTCAGGCGCGAATCTACCCGCTCAAGCCGGCTCGGCAGCCATTGCTATTCAATTAATAACTTCCATCAACGAGACTCACAGCTCACGCCTAGTATATCTTGACACCGAGATCCGTACTAACAACTCGTAGTCGGAGGTCAGACCTACACTGGTTCGCCTAAGGTGAGTCATTTTTACTTCAACTTTAGCGCTGTGAATTATGTGCTCACAACTACCCGTATAAATTAAGATGGCTACAGATATCGCTACTTGACCTACCAAATGACGTACTTTTGACACGGTTGGATTATTATCTCTTGTCAGTTAAGCAACTTGTCGCTAGATGGCCCTGCCTGGCCTAAATAAACATTAACAAAACTTTGTTAAAGCTGTTCTAATAATTATATTGATAATACTATTCTGAAATAAAATAAAAATACATTAAAACTTGGAAGATTTTATGAAGAAATAGTAAATAATCGAACCTATTAAAACTTAATTTAAAGCCCATTAACTTTTACCATGAAAACCTTCATCGACAATGAAAATTCAAGAAAATAAATAAGCTTTCCCGATTTTCCCGAAGCTTAGAAGCGTTTTCACAGGCTGAGGGATGTCGTTCTGTTACAATCGCCCGATGTTATTTTACCGTAGTTTACCGGAGTAAAATAACTAACCCTAAACAGAAGACACCCGAAGGCCAAGTGAATGGAAAGCAAAAAAAATAATCTACACAAATCAACCTAAACCTAATAAAGAATTTAATAAAACTTTAACTAATTAAACCAATTATCCCAAATCATTCAAAATAAGGATAATAAAACAGATGAGTTATGTAAGGTGACCTATTTAAAAAATGAATAAATAAGTTAAAAAGGAAAAATCTTAATTAATAAAATAAGTTACTAAACGACTCCAACAAAACACTTCCAAACTTGTAAATTATAATGATCATTAAAAATGTGATGACCTACAGTTACTTATTTGTATGTTTTCCGCAACAAATAAATTAAGGGATGTAATAGAAACAAATAAAATATATTAAGAATTAAAAGCTACCGTGTTATAAAAACATTACCATTAAAAAAAACCCACAAGTAATTGTTAAAATAATTTTGATAAACGTAATTAAGTACGCATTTGTGGATTAACTAATAAAAAAAACTCAATTCATTCACTGTAAAACTTAATCACATAACATATTGCATTCTAAGTTTCAATACAAATAATTACTTCAATGTACCTGTAATCAGTTCAACACCTTAATATTATCAAAAATAACTATACTAACGATAATATATCCCAGTTAGAACTATAATCTATAAGTATACTCATCATTTACTTATGTATCCAGAATGTATATTAACGCAAAAGTAACCCTAGTAATCAGAAATAAATCCTAATAAAAAGTAGATAACCGAAGGAGTAACCTATCACAAACAACTAGTAGCAAATATATTAATGAAAAGGTAACCCTATCTATAAAATATAAAGCAGCGATAAAGTTACCCTATCAGAACATAACCTATACGAATACTCGTCACTCGTCAAAAGGTATTGTAAACGGAAAAGTAACCCTATCGGAAATAAAACCTAGTAGAAAGTAAATAAATGAAGGAGTAATCTATCAAAATATAACCTAGAAGCAAATATAGTAACGAGAAAGAAACTATATCTGGAACAAAATCTGAAAATAAGTATAGTGACAATGTATTACTATCAAAACCATAACCCAAGAGCAAGTAAACTAAAGAAAAAGTAGCGCTACTCCAAATATAATCTACAAGTAAACAATGAGAAAGTAACCCTATCAAATTATAACCTAGGAAAAAGTATATTAACGAAAGGTAGCCCTATCCGAAATACGATCTAGACGAAATTATACTAACAATAAAGTAGCCTAGCAGAAATATTACAGAAAAAAGCATACTAAGGAGAAATGTTTCTGTCTAAATTTATGATGTAAAGTCCTGTAATAAGACACAGTATACACAAATAATAAGAAAATATGTTAATATCATCAAATCATGTAGGTATGCATTACCTGGAAAAATTATCTCTGAAATATCCACATGCACACGTAAGAAAAATCACAAAAATATCAATAAAATAATAAATCAATAAATGCAATTAACCGATACTGCTTCCTTGTTACCAATATCAATCCAGGAAATAATTATGCAAAAATATTGATAACTTGAAATATGAACTGAATAATACTTTAAGTTCAAATAATTGTGACATAAAAATGTGAAATTTTCGATTATTAAAATCCAAGAACTATTTTATTTTCAAATTATCAGTGAGATACGCCCACTGAATTTCTGAACCAAACCTTAAAGTCATTAAAACGTGAACTTTGAAAGTAACCACTTTGAAGTAGGAATATAAAGTCAATAAAACAAAATATATTAATACTATTTTCCAAAAAAATGTGGTTCTACTTCAATGCTTACCGCATAATAAGCTGATAAATTGACTAATAAGCTATAACAACACGATTGATCACAACCTACGTTATGACGTCATGATGATGACTGACGACGTGATGTCATCAAACCTTTTAAGAGCTATATTAATATCTAAATCAGAAAAAGCTCAAAAGTGACAGAATACATAATGAAATTTCAAAATATCCTGAAAACAAATGATATAAAGAGCAATCTTAAATAACTAATCATGCAAATAATCTATTAAAATTAGGCTAATTGAAATGTGATCTACTTTCTCCTATCTTTTAGAAATGCTATTCATACCAGCTGGAAACGTTTTATAGGCGCTATTCATTCAAGCCGGAACATATTCAACAAAATAATAACCAATTTAAAAATAATAAAATAAAAAGTAAAACTTAAATCAATGGGAAGCTTAAACATAAAACTTGTCCAAACATTGTCCATCACAACAGTTTAACATTTCTCACTTGAAAAACCTCAGACCTTCGCACGAACATCAAATTGTGCCTGAAAGGCAAACAATTATGATAATTATCATTATCAAAGATCCAGGTCACGGTAACACATATTGCAACAACCCCTAGGGGAGGAAATTAATGAAAACTTAAGGAAAGTTTATCTAAAGAAAGCCTAACTAAAATTTCCCTAAAGTTCCTAAAGTATACCTAAAGCTTTATACTTACTTTACCAGAAAATCTGAAAACCATGATTTTCCTCAAGTTGCTAATACCTACTGAAGTTCTAAAGCTTTTATTAAAGTTCTCAGATCTAAATGATAGGGTTCCTACTATAGGGAAAGAAAATAAATCAAACAAAAAGTTGAGAGAGAGAAATAAACAAACAAAACATTTATTTAATAAAAATGAATCTACTCTAAACTCGAATCTAATAAAGTTCGGGGAGAACTTTATTAGACATCCGCTTGATTACTAGGCCAACCTAGACAAGGGAAAACAAGCGGACACACAAAAACCCTTGTTGCCATAAAGCTAATACAATAAGTAATTTAAATAACTTGTTAATTACAATATCATAAGAAATACTAAACATACTACAGTTTTAAGTAAATCAACAGCTAAATAATTGAAAGATTAATGGCATGATCATCTAGTGACATATTTAAGACCTTGTTATAAAACGTAGTAACTATAGTTCACTGAGGTGTGAGAAATGTATAAACAATTGAGAATTGGACAATGTTTAAACAATAGTACAACATAACCTAAAATTAGGATAAGCTTGCCTAAACGAATAACAACAATATCCTATAATAAACAATTACTAACCATGAACACAATATTACGAAACCTTTAACATAAACATACTAGAAATTAAAACATTATTCTCATGAGAATAATAAAAGTAATAAAACACTAGAACACAATATTTATAAATTATCAACACAATGCTATATGAATTAGATCAAGTTTAGAATCTAGCCTACTATTTAAATACGGTCGTTGGCTGTGTGATCAGTAAAGGCTTAAATAAATTGCTTGGAATTAAATGAAGGCAAGTATAAACGATCCGAAGTAGTCATTCACCTAGAAGATTAAGTGTTTAGAAAGAATGGTAGAAAATAGTTAATGGAGCAAAATAAGTTATTGTAGCATATATAGTTAAACGTGGTAGCAGATAAACGTAGGTAAATTTCTGATATGTCAAGATAGCATTAATGTTTCCTACAAAATAGAATATAACAGGTAAAGTCTGGCTTCTTACCAAATATGGCGTAAATCTCAATCTAAAAGATATGAGAACATTGTAAATATAAAATAGCTGATTGCACGCAACCATAAAGCCACAGTTCTCATAAAAGTACCATGCATAAGTCATATAAACCACCAAGCCATTTCTGGACATGATGAGGCAACTATGTCGAGGCAGAAGTCTCGCGAAGGAACCTGAGCCTCAAGCTAGCCGCTTGGATATGTCCCTACCTAACACCTAACACGAGCAATCAGGGTATCCTCGCAGGTGGTACAGGCACAAGGCACATGACCGAGACTATGAGAGTTATGTGACAATAGCGCCTAATGAATGAACATGTACATGGTAATAATAAGAGCGTAGCCCATAATATTATGAGACCAGCCATTTTATAATGCATAAAAGCATAGGCAAAGTAAACAACTGTGATCTAAATTAGAAGCCAGTTGGAATAAATGCATAAAGCATAAGTAGTATATACTACTATGATCCACAGATCAGCTGAAATATAAATATATTATAGTGGCACTCTACGAAGGAGGCCTACGTCCAGCAGGGGACGTCAATCAGATCATATGATGATGATCAATCTATTACCTCGTACCCAAATATTGTGCAAACAAAACAAAGCTGTTACTATTCAGGTTTAGCGTCCAAATCGAATCATACAGTCATCCCATAAGCTAAGTATCACTACTTTATTAACACTACTTTATTAACTTATATACTAATTCAAAGTATATTAGTATATAAGTTAATAAAGTTTAGTGTATTATTTAATTGTACCCATAGATGATAATCCATGTTTATCTCTGTGTAACATAATATTTGCATGCTGTTAAGAAATGGCTGAAGAAGGCTGAACAATTTGTTAACCCAAGACTTGTAACACACCCTTTTTTCTGCAAATAAATTTATTATTATTATTATTATTATACTGAGTTATGCAACCGCAAGACCTCAGCATTGACCAGCGTTCTCACGACAGCAAGGAGTTTTGCTCGAGTCTTCAATAACCTGTATCGCCATTGAACTTTCACATCCCATCTCGCCCATATAGTAGAGTATATAAGGGTACATATATATTGGGGTCTTTAATGATCAGTTTCAGCAAACGGCAATACAGATTTCTCGTCCGTACGGATCTATAGTGTCTTGTATGAATCAAAGATTCCGACAAGCAGTAATAGAATCCGGCACCTAACCGGGTCAGCAGCCCTTTTCAAAGCCCGTCCCGTGGATTCAGTCCAAAGAAGAAAGCCTGTCGTTAAGAATCTGTAAAGACTGTCCCTAACACCCATTGATGACCGTATTTCATCGATCTGGAGGAAAACCGTTCTTTAGCAAAATAGTTATTATTAGGTATATTTGGGTACTACATGTACAACCAAAACCTTTCGTCATAGGCTGGAACAAACCATACTTAATCGTATCAAACGGTTGGCAGTCCAGGCTGTGACGTTACCTCATTGTTAGAAGTAGCCACGGAAAAAGTCCATTGCGACCAGTTCCAACAACTACAATACAACCAAAACCTTTTGTCATAGGCTGGAACAAACCATACTTATCGTATCAAACGATTGGCAGTCCAGGCTGTGACGTTACCTCATTGTTAGAATTAGCCACGGATAAAGTCCATTGCGACCAGTTCCAACAACTACAATAAATTAGTAGTAAAATATGTCAGTTGGTAGATAGGTATAGAATACTGAAACAGTATCTACTCGTAACACGAGTAAGTATAGATGAAAATATTAACGTAATGGAAATCAAATTCCATCAAGATAAATAAGTCAAAATCACTCAAGACATTTGTCGTACTTGAAATATGGTTGTAAGACCAAATCAGATCACACAGCCAACGATAGCATTTTAGGCCTGTTGTAAAGACAATATTAATTATGATATTCAAATTGCCAGAGAACATAAATGAGTACCATAGATTGGATAATACAATCAGAATAATGATGAAAATATTGACGTAATATTAATTACGTAGTAGACAGATTTGTAATTGGAAACAAAGTTCCATCAAAAGATACATAAACCAAGATCACACAAGATATTGGTTGTAAGATACTTAGATCACACAACGCAACGGTAGCATTTCGGCTTGCTATAAAGATAATATCATTTATGCCATTTAAATTGCAAGAGAATATAAATAAGTACCATAGCTCACACAGTCAGAAAGTTTTGCGAAACTTAGAAAACCATCCAAGGATCTCTTCATCTGTGCGTGTACAGCCAAATTCTTCAAAGCCGTCATACCGGAACAATTCCCATATGCAGTTGTTGAAGCCTTGACCATCCAGCTCGATATTGCAGCACATCTTCGTGACCCATCTTCTAGCAGTGGTAAGGAAAGCCGTTGATTGCCACTCAGGGTTGTAGGATATAACCCAGAGATAAAATGGTATGGTGTTCAGTAGCCCCCTCAGGTTGAGCATTAGAAGTATGGCAGGTCGTCATGGCACAGGTGTAGTTTGCGATGGTCTTCATTGGTAGTCAGTTGTTCGCAGCGCCGGAAACTTCTGGTAAACATATGGTAATGTGCGCAGGAACGCCGTTGGATATAGCGTTTGGTGGATGCTTGGCGGATGTCACATTGTCATGGCACAGCAGTAGATTGATGGTGGCCTGGATCTGGTCATCGATTATCCACATGGTATCTTCTGAGTATCAGTGATGTGGCTGGCACGCTATCCTTCTCTTAAAAAGGTTTGATTTCGCAAAACCTTCCAAACGTCCGAACTATGGCATAGAAATCTACTAGGTGTAATAATCAATTGAATGTTAAACACTAATTGAACCCTACTTTAACACAACCAATAAATACCCTACACTAATAATGCAACTATAACGTTAACTGCAAAACCTATAAAAATATACAAAACCTATTCAAGAATCCGTAATGAATGTGTTGGATGTTAATAGTTATATTTATCATGTATAATTATAATTTGTGATAAAGTTCATTCAAAGTTATAGAAACATAAAATACGACTAGACACATACATCATCCAAATATTTTAAACGAGATATTATTTCAATACGAAACGCATAATCACTGTAAATATATCACGAAATGTAAATCAGGCGCTACGTATTACATTATAAAATGATACGCCCAAAACACATCAAAGAATAAATCTCGCAACATTAAAATAACACTGATCCGATACTATAATCAACATGAACATTACACACTCATTATTATAATTCTATCCTATAAAGATATCATACAAATCCTCAAGTCAGTAAAGAGTCTGTAACGCGCCCGTGATTCCACTGGAATCGCAAGCACATACATGTAACCGTGTCTGCTTACCATCAAGCAAGACGTAAGCCTATTTGCTACCGTCATTGTATAAACAGTGTAAATAATTTATGATATATGATCAAGGCATAATAGTTAAAAGTATAAAATTCGGTAATTACCAGCTCGTATGAATAGCACCTACGCATCTCAATAAGTGAAATAGTACACACATAATCCGCCACCATAATTTGGTAAATAATTAGCATGCACAATAAATGTAGGTCGAATGAAAGACAAGTTGTTAATTAAATCGGGTAGTAATCAAACGTCGCCGATGTACCTCTCATATAGCAAATATATGGATAACGCAGTTGTTAAATAAGGCAACACTACACTCGATAGAATAAAATGCATCTTTAATAGAGAAATTAATAAACTGCAATTCTATTATCATTCATTTACAGGAATGTGATATGCTATATCGAATCCTCATACATATCTTCCACCAGAGAGTTATCTGGCCAGGTAAATATGCATAATTAACCGTATTAGTCTCCGGACTGATTTCCGTAACGACAAATATGGTTCGATTATTGATAAAGCATGTCAGAAATTAACAAATTCAAAATAACGAGGCTATGCTAATCCCGAATCATCATACATATCTTCCACCAGAGAGTTATCTGGCCAGGTAAATATGCATAATTAACCGTATTAGTCTCCGGACTGATTTCCGTAACGACAAATACGGTTCGATTCTTGATAAAGCAATACCTAAATAACGTCTCACTTCAGTAAAACAAAATTAAGAAAGGAACACGAACTTACGCTTGCGGTTTATCTAGTCAAATAACGGAACACTAATATTATCACCAATATTTGCTATACGAGGTTTTAAGACACTCGCTGACAAAGAAATCCCTGTGAACAGAAAGGATTATTCACACACATCCTAAATATCCTAACACAGTGAAAACCCTATCAGAATCCCTAGCCAAGACACTTTAAACAACTCACATAAAGACACTCCTGAAGTACCAAGACTTATGTTACTTGTCGCTCTGGTGAAGGCAAAAAGTCCCCTAAAAACGTTGTGAATCTCCTTATATACCCCCCTCATCTGATCATCAGCGCCACCAATATCACGCGATCACTATGTTTTTCCGTAAATTTGCAGGGAACGATTCTCATTGGTTTTCAACCTAAATCTGAAATACTATTGGTTGACAAAACTCGCAAGTTCTCCTACTCGACACCAGACACCTCCACTCTCGCTATACCTTTTAAAACCTCACTAAAATAAAAAGTCACCTATGCAGAAATAATTGCTTACTTTATCATAACTCTCATTTTAGCTGGGTAAGCATAAAGTCAGGCGCGAATCTACCCGCTCAAGCCGGCTCGGCAGCCATTGCTATTCAATTAATAACTTCCATCAACGAGACTCACAGCTCACGCCTAGTATATCTTGACACCGAGATCCGTACTAACAACTCGTAGTCGGAGGTCAGACCTACACTGGTTCGCCTAAGGTGAGTCATTTTTACTTCAACTTTAGCGCTGTGAATTATGTGCTCACAACTACCCGTATAAATTAAGATGGCTACAGATATCGCTACTTGACCTACCAAATGACGTACTTTTGACACGGTTGGATTATTATCTCTTGTCAGTTAAGCAACTTGTCGCTAGATGGCCCTGCCTGGCCTAAATAAACATTAACAAAACTTTGTTAAAGCTGTTCTAATAATTATATTGATAATACTATTCTGAAATAAAATAAAAATACATTAAAACTTGGAAGATTTTATGAAGAAATAGTAAATAATCGAACCTATTAAAACTTAATTTAAAGCCCATTAACTTTTACCATGAAAACCTTCATCGACAATGAAAATTCAAGAAAATAAATAAGCTTTCCCGATTTTCCCGAAGCTTAGAAGCGTTTTCACAGGCTGAGGGATGTCGTTCTGTTACAAGGTGTAATCTGTAACGATGCGTGTATCGGAACGTTACACACAAACTTTCTGGCTGATCACTATTCTAAATTCAAAATTATGAACTACATTTTCCAAATTCCACGCATAAATTCAAAATTATGAACTACATTTTCCAATTTCTAGCAACTCAGTTCGATCTTGGATTTCGATCCATGAACATCTATAATACAGCTTGAGGAGTTAATTTATTTAAATTCATAATTCCCTATAATATTCTACATTTCTAATATTTTCTTTCAACAGTTCTAGTAATTTTGTGGTGGTGTCCTGTTTCCTTCTACTATCCAAACCCCACACTGTTGATGGCATTGGCGCCCAACGTGGGGCTCCTGTACTCCGTACGATTACAATAAATATTTCTCTAGTTTTAAGTGAATTGTATTATTTTAGAGAAATATAGGTACGTATATATACTAAGCTTTAAAAATACCATTCCAAAATCAAACCTTTTTAGATCCGGAACTTACTTTTTTCAGACATTGCGAACACACAAACCGAATTTTAATGGAAATATATGTCACGAACATTTTGTTGATTAATTATGTTTCTTCCTTCCAACACCGACTTCTCTTGAAAGGCCTTAAGCGACGTCGTTTTTATACTGATATACTACGTTTAGTGTATGGATGACTATACAACCTCTCAATGCCGTCTTCTTTCTAAAAAAGGCTTAAGTGACGTCGGTTTAATATTGAAACACTACGTTTTAGTACGGAGGAATATCCAACCGATCTTCCGATGGCAAGACCGTAATCAAATCAATTATGGAGGGAAACGAACTGAGGTCGAATTGTCTGGGAGAGTTCCGATATTCGGGAAATGAGAAAATTAGGGCGTTAGACATTTCTGTACAGAGTTTTCTATGTGGCATAATGTCGACTATATACCCGTATATGGTAACGCCTTTTCAAAATCTGGTATCTCAAAGAATGTATTTTTATTAATTTTGAATTTATTCAGTGCAAAGTCCTTTATAGGTAAGCGCCCACAGGCCCGCATCGCACGCATCGTACGGATCACTCGCAACGGATTTTAGTATTCTTTGTATAGAAAGTCACACAAGTGCGTCCACTGATCCACACCGTACGTCAGGGTCATGTGACGTCACGACCTGTCAGACCATCCACACCTGGCCTGGTAGGTTTGGTGGGGTGATGCCTCATTTCAGAGATGATTGTCATCTGAGCAGCCTTGAGCTAAGACCTAAGGAACATTCTGTTTGAATTTATCGAGTTCTAGGTGTTAACTGTATAATTAGTTCATAGCCTTGTAACTACGGTAATATTCAAGACCCCAATAAATTAACCCTCGCATCATCCTGGTCTGCAAGTAAATATACGAGGAGTTTCTATAAAATGCTCTCAAGAGTAAGCCGAGCGCTAACATAATGTCTAGTATATCAGAGTATGAGATGATTGGATAAGAGAGTTAAAAAAATATTCACCATGAATCTCGTTATTAGATTAGAAATTAACGGTCATTTTCGCGCACGTCTCTTTGTTTCCCTACGATATCAGATATTGTATACATTTCACTTATTTCTGTAACTTTTTTTTATATTTCGATGGTGGCAAACAAGCTTACGGCCTGCCTGATGATAAGCAGACACCGTATCCTGTGGACACTTGCAGAGGAATCACAAGTGCGTTGCCGACCTTTTATTCACTTGGGGATGCGCTGTGTTGAGAGTGAGGCACACGCAGATGTCTCCAGCTGCCAAGCTAGAGACATATTCAGATCCCTCACTTCCAACACAGCGCATCCTCGGGAGCTATGGCGACCTTACTCACCACCAGGAACACAACACCACGTACCTACCTAAGGGGCAATTAGTGATGCTATTATGGCTGCGGTCTTCTGTAAGGTGGAGGTACTTCCCCAGTTGGGCTGCTCCAAATTTGAGCGAGATGACGTTTCGCTGTGCCCTACATCTAGGTACTAACCACCTAACTTATTACGTTTCAAAAATAGCACGGCGCATATTTTCTAGGTTCAAGATTGTTGTCCTTTAAATCGCATGGCGGATAACGCGCGGTTTTAAAATCTGAAAAAGAACGACTTATACCTAGTTTATGTAGAACACCGCTATGTATAACTCTGTCGCCCGCCGCCGGGTTATATTAGCCGAGGTCTGTCGCTAGACCCGGCCGGATGAGGCGGATCGATCGTCTGTGTTGCTATCAAGTACGGTAAGCTAACCGATATTTCCGAGGAAGCCATGTATACAGTTGCTGCAAGTTTTTTTAATAGTAATCTTCTAATTATATAATAATAAGTAAATCTGTAAAACTTCTAAATAGTTTGGGATAATTTTGAAATAGAGATATTTACTCTAATCGATGCACAGTACCCAAATGTCAGAGTGGTCTTTAGCCTCAAGAACGTAATCCGAACATAGGGTGCGCTAAAGTGTCTTAACTTCCTTCTCAGCCCTTTTGCCACAATTTGCCGACCCATTAGCCCGCCCTTGACTCGTATCAGGTGTCGCATGTCCCCGATTGGTTTTATTTATCTACCGACAACAGCTGCTTCGTGAAAAGGAACTGATACCCTTAAGAAGGGGTCTAAATTATATTTAGATATCGTGTACATATTCGTGTATGTCACGTAGAGAATTTGAGATTGAACTACTAATGCAATGTTCCCGGTATAAGATAAATAAGTGTCATATTATTAATTTTAATGGGATAATACTGTTAAGAAACGTTTGTGCGTTCGTGTACAACGATTGCGCACATTTTATCATGCTTGGAAACGAAAAAAAACTCAAATGGACAATTAGTTTTAGATTTTGCTTTGTTTTTTACTCTATACAGAGTATTCGTATTCGTGTCACAAATGTCACAATTATTATTTAATTTAATTTCTTACCTTGGTGGCACTTTTTACTTGCTTTTTACACTTTTAAACACGTGAAACAGCTAATTTGGGTTTAGAAGCCCTGATATCACACTCACAGCCATTAATTACGTCAAAACTTTTAATCTGACGGTAGATGTTTTTTTCTTCTTTACTTTGTGCTGTTTACGTCTGTGTCCTTATTGGATAGGTTTAATGCAGGACCCCACAGAAAACCAGCGTCGCAGTTTGCCGTGGTATTATGCTGAGTGGGGCCCTTTTTAGCGTCGTTTATTGTTTTTTCATAAATATTTTGTAATATGTTGTGTGAAGACGTAAATAAATTTATTTTGTATTTTTCTTTCAAAATATTAACAGATTTTCACAAAGATGCGGCGAAAGCCAGCTGTCAGATTCACAGCTACCGGCAGCGTAGACAATGTTCTTGGCAGCGCTTCCGGTCGTTGCCGGAAATTTCCCACAACGACACATCACTACTCGTAGGCTGAACCCTAGAAGATACGATATGAACATGGAGGTCTCTAAACACTACGGGCAGGAATCAATTTTATACCACGACAGTGAAAAATAGGCCCACGGGCTGCATGAGGGAAAGCGGACACCCACACTTGTAGGCTTAATACTCACAAGCGCATTGCCTTTCCTACATTGATTTGAAGTTTTCTTGGTGTATGTTTATAAATTAGCCCAAAAAAAATAAGTGAAGTAGCTACAGACCTTCCGAGTATAGCAATATCCGGTCTCTAGTCCCAATAGCATCTTGAGGGCATTTGCGGCGAGATTTGATTACCATTACCTGAATCAAATGACAATGAATCAATGGTACAGGTAATAGCAATCAAATTCTAGTAAACTGCGACGGCTGTTGGAGGTAAATGACTACTCAATAATGTAGTCATTTATCTCCAACTATCCCTAACCCCATCCTATCTTTCCTACCACTTAAATCTGATCCCAGTTAGTCGAAATGAATGAATTTATTATTCTTCTTATTATTATCTCTAGCTGAAGAGGTAGAGGACTCCAGGCATCCTTCAGGATGCAACTGAGCTGGGATAACGCTAGGATGATGATGATGATGAATATCTCTAGCTGAATTCGTATCTGTATACATTTGCATTGATTGGCAGAGATCAAACCTCGAACCCCGATTCCATGGTCTATAAATACTTTTTAGTCACTACGCGGATGAAAAATATGACGGCCTGCTTAGCCTAGTTGGTAGTGACACTGCCTCCGAAGCTAATAGAGGTCCCGGGTTCGAATCCCGGCCAGGGCACTATTTGTGCATTTAGCACGGATATTTGTTCTTGGGTCTTGGATGTTTTTAATGTATTCAAGTATCTATTTATCTATATAAGTATGTATATCGTCGTCTAGTACCCATAGTACAAGCTATGCTTAGTTTGGGACTAGGTTGATTTGTGTGAGATTGTCCCCCAATATTAATAAAACAAAAAAAAAACCAACAGTCTATAAAACAATAACAAATACCTAAAGTTAGAAATTTACATTCTTATAAAATAACGGAAACTCGCAGAACTAGTTTTCTTCATAATAATCGCAAAACCTACATTGTATAATTAGATCATTAATTTCCAAGTTTGCCTTGAACATTAATCACCAACTTTCCTTCCCAATCCAAGTATCGAAGCAAATGTAATAAATATCTGTGATCTATCATTACTTTTACCTCCATTCTGATGAGGTTTGTGCGATACCTAAGAGAAATGGGGAAAAACGTTAAAATATCGCTTGATCAATAGCTTCAGCGAGATTGATAAATGTGTCCTTGCGGTTAAGTTTAGCTTTATTATGGATTTGTCTCTTGAGCTGAGCCTTAAATATTCAAAATATAGCCTACATAGCAGTTATAGAACGAACAACGCCAAACGAAAATGTCTAATGGTCAAAAACAGGTAACCACATTTTTGACATACTCGAGAATTTTGTGTATGATTCAATATGTTTTAGAAAGTAATCTTGCTTTCCTAATTGGTAAGTTACACAGTGACTTATTATTCATCAACATCTCGTATACCTACTTACTTGTAACTGCAAAAATTGTCTATGACTTTGAAAATACATCTAAACGTAAATTCATTTTTATTTGTCAGGATTTTGAAAGATGAATCGGTCTTGATATAGTAGTCTATATTTGGTCTCTTCGGCTCGTGTTTTCTGGCACAGATGGTATATTATATATTATATAGTACGAGTGTACTCTACTTATACATAGTCTCTCCTATCTCTATTGCAACAAACAAAAGGCAGATTGAAATGGCTACAAAATGCTAATATATAATTAGACTCTCTCTCTAACATGTATGTATTTCGTTTTGTCATTATTGAGGTGGTACGAATATTGTGGGTAGTTACTCAAAATTCGACATTTCATTAGTCCATTCGATTTATTCTCGTTGGTTCCCTGGTGAGCCAAGAACTTCTTTTAAATATTTGAATTCAGTATTTCAACTCTCGAGGAAAGGTTTTCGAGTGGCGAACACGTACTGGAAGGCGCAGCGTGGGTAAGCCCCCCCACAAGGTGGGCTGATGGTGATGACCTGGCGCGGGTGGCACAGGACCGTTCATTGTGACACTCTTTAGGGGAGGCCTATGTCTAGATAGAGATATGATGATGATGAGTATTTCTATTTAAAAGACATAGATATTTTATTAACTGTTAATGTCTCCGTAGAGCAAAATATCCTATCCACAGTATTTGAGTCACCCGTGAAACATTCCGTAAAATGGACGATCATGTTGCTTTTATTAACATGGTCGTCCTACTTATCAATGTTAAGTATGGCGGCGAATTAATAAATTCACGTAATAAATAATCCGTAAAATTGCAAACCCTAATAACCTCACTGGCCAACTGGCCGGTAAAAGTCCAAATTGAATTAAAACCTAATTGGACTAATGACGACGCTAAAGGCTTGTTGCCGGGCGCGGCCGGCGTTAAACTGACGTCAGACATGAATTGTGGCCTCTTCATAACTATGACAATATTAATAATGCTGGAGCTTGACGCGTATATGCGTTCACGTCCAATGCCCATCATATTTTGTTCTCAAAACACTTAAATTAAAAACCGCACATTGCGTGCCACAGATAGATACTATATGTATATACAGAAACACAGATACACATGTTAAACCTATATACCCCTCTTTTGCGTTGCCGTTGGGGGATAAAAAGGAGTTTCGAGCTAGTTGAATACATTATGTCACTTTACTTTGGGTAAATCTATCTATCATTTTTAGTTTGGGAAAAATTACATCTAAAGCAAACTTAGGCTCGCTCGAAAACGTCACGTTATCACCCCTCCGCGATGTCATCCGATGTTAACGTTAACTAACGGGTGACGTTGGGATGAAAGATGATCGAGATAAGATTTTAGGCTCGAGAATTATATGATAAAGTACTGAATATATATTATATTATGGTTGTTAAATCGGTAGGAATCGAGTTCTATAGACATAAATTTAGCAGCAGAAAAAATGGCCTAAATGTGGTTTGGTGCTCATACATTTTCCTACGATTTTGGACCAAATTTTTGCCACTGAGCAGGTATATGGTTTTTTTTTTCGTACTAACATAATAATGTGTCCATAGTTACACGAAATAAATTATTTTTAATTTTTATTTATATTACTAAGTACTCTAAGTAGTGTAAGTGCTGCTGGTTTATGATTCAATGGTTTCACGATATTTCGTTTAGAGTTGTTTAATATTTCAATTCAATAACATATAAATCGCCCTATGTCTGTCGTGTGAAATACGTCTCTTGATTTGGAGTGAAAAAATATTGAATGGGCTCAGAATATGTAACCATGGTACGCCGAATATGTCTTAGAATTCATTCTTGCGTTTTTTGTGTCGTCAGTTCCACATGTAAAATAGAAAACCAAGCCGTTCATTTCATAAATTATTCAACTACCTAGGACTTACTGCAACAACTGTACATACACGAGTGTTGACGTGTCGTCACGATTTGGACATAGATTAAAAAATTCCGACTTGGATCAAAGCAGACATATAAGATGTTCTTCTATAAATTGCTAGCAACACTGTTCTTGGGTTATTTAGTGGTGTGGCCAGCCAAGGTGTTATTAAAAAAAATCATTGTAAATAATGAAGTAAAAACACGTTTTTCCAGGCATACAGTATCCATACCACCTTTCTGTTGGGGAATAGAAAGACCAAATCGATACGCGTGGAGACATGGTGTCTATAGGGGTTGGAAATAACCTATAATGCACGATTATGATGTACTTACTTATACAGTATTCTGCAGTAACCCTTTGTGAAACGATTTTACTCGATTGATCACGAAAGAGAAATGCTTTGACCTTGGTCATATCTTTTGTTGCAATGTAACGTTGCAAAAGACAGCTATAAAGTATAATAATAGGTACATATTATTGAGGATATGTTTTTTTTTTTTAATTCTTAGGATTTTTGGAAATCTGATCCGACTAAACTGAAAGTACCCAGAAAGTAGACTTATTAATATAAATGTGATTATTTATTTGGCTTTACTTCAATTAATGACTCAAAATCCAGCTTAACGCAATACAACATTCCAAATAAGGGTGTCTACCATAAATAAAGCGTTAACTCATAAAAAACGCAAATCACGGAAAGGGTCCAAACTTAATGACTTGTGTCAGAAACACGTGCCTGTTGTTATTATGAAGCAAATGTGCATCACACATTAGGGTTACAAATTAGGGAATAAATATTGTCAAGTAATAAAGTGGCTGGTACAAATATCTTGACGTCAATTTGTAGCATGCAATACCATAGTATAATATTTATTTATCATCTCTATACTACTAGGATTTTATAATTATCGAACTGAATTGTATGATGACTGTATGTACCTAATTAAGATAGGGGGACCAACAAAATCGACCGAATAACAAAGCCACATGGATTTTAGATTTAACATTAACTTTGCCCAGCAAACGTTTAAAGACACGTTAGAATGGCCATCAGAGCTGGTATTTAAAGAGGGATAAAAATCTTTAAGCTAATGGTTGGTCACATAAAAAGCAACTGAATAGTTACCTAACACTTTTCTACGATTATTAAGATAAAAAAATACTAAGCATTGTAACCAATATTTATTATACTTTACAAACCGCAAATAAGATATATAACTTTGTACATACTGTTTTAATTTAAGAAAAGTGAATGCGTATTTTGATAATGCGATGAATGTCATCCACATTCATCACATTATGAAAATATGCATTCGCTTTTATTAAATTCTCTTTTCAATTACTTAGCTCACTCGTGAAGAATATACATTGCGGTTAGACTTACGAGTATAAGTAGGTAACTAGGTACAATAGATATACAGGGGTGCTACCGCGAACTTCGAAAATCGAACTTCGTATCGTACCGTCCCTTTCCGTCATATAGAGTATAACACGAGAGTGAAAGGGACGGCACGACACGAAGTTCGATTTTGGAAGTTCGCGATAGCACAGCAGAACTCTTGGAACAGCTTCTGTGCCCGCTCGGGGCGTGTGAGTTTCCACGTTACAGCGTGGCCACTGGCCACAATACTGCGTTCGGGCGTGCGTGGCACCGCAAAAATGACTGTAGAAATTATATTATCGTCTTTGCGGTGCGACGCCGCAACGCAGTGTTGTGGCCACGCTCTTACGGCTCGGCCACGACTTGGACTGGCAGCGGCAGCGGTTTTTTTAATACATTGCGTGTGATCCTACGTAACCGAAGTGCGTTGCGCGCCTCGACCGTGCAATGAACGGTTAAAAGGCTACAAAGCCGTAACCATATGGAAACATTCTAATATAATAGAGGTATGGGACGCACGCACCGCTTCGAGCCGGCACTGAGGGCACGGGCTTTTCATTCAGTCGGTACATTTGTGATTGCTCATAAGTTCCGGGATCTTCACTTTAGCAGAGTGTTCGCTCTGCATGAGCGGGCCTTGCAGCGTTCATGTAAAACATTGCAAACGTTCTTTAGCTGCCCGGCTAGTATGATAACTTATACCGTCACGTTTTATGTGACGTTTCAGTACATTTTTGCCATATAACGTGACGGTATAAGCTATCATACTAGCCGGGCTGGTGACAGAGTAGTCCAAGGCCATACGGCATGGTTTTTAGAGTTTTTAATAAGCTACCTAGATCGATTTTAGACATTGACTATGTAAAGAATTAAAGAAAAGCCTACCCAATTTTTTGCTGCAAAAAGCATACTACCCACTCCATAAAAAAAAATTTACAACTTACATAGGTTATTTTGAAAATCTTAAGTTTTATTATTTTATTTATTTTTGTTTATTTTGACATAGATAAAAGCACGATGCATGATTATTTAAATAAATAAATAAATATTGGGGGACAATCGTACACAAATCGACCTAGTCCCAAACTAAGCAAAGCTTGTACTATGGGTACTAGATGACGATATACATACTTATATAGATAAATACATAGAGAACATCCAAGACCCAAGAACAAAACCTGTACTAAATGCACAAATAATGCCCTGGCCGGGATTCGAACCCGGGACCTCTAGCTTCGGAGGCAGTGATTTAATAATTTAGTTTAATATTGTGTCATAGTTATGTTGTGACTATTTGTATGCCTTATGGCGAAGACAGTGAAACTTGTAACATATCATAACACCTATGTATACATATACCTATGTTTTTACAAATAAATGATTTGATTTGATAGTTTGAGTACTCTCTCCGCTTCATCCTACAGCGGGGCGGGGCGAGCAACGTCCATGTATAAAAACAAAGGAAAACCGGTCACTGCCGCTCCGCCGCACGCTCCGCTTCAAGCGGACACTTGGGCCTTAAACTTGAATATCTCTTAGATTCCATTTACTCCCGGTCGGTGAATTTGAATAGAAGGGTGCATAATCGAAACATTTGTTTATCTTCCAACCACATTACGGTTTTTAATCAATCCGATGGAATAAATTTTCATTTGAATTTAGATAATAATAAAATTCAATTTTGCTACAGTTTTCTTGAGATTTCCAGGAATTGCTGTTTGAAATCTTTGGAAGTAACTTAACGTTCATCGAACAATGTTTTAATTTTTTATTTTGAGCGATAAATTTTGATTGGTATCAGGACAAACCCGCCTTGTCGGCATCTCTCTAATTATTCGCGTATTTCGTTGAAGTTCTAAACCACGGACCCGAATAACCCGAATTTTTTTAAAATCTTACCTTTACTTATCTAAACTTATCTTTTAATACGTGGTTAACCACGTATTTTTGACGACACTACGAGCAAATAATGTTATATGAACAATATCAACATGGGTCCAATTATTTGTTTTAATTAAGTTACTATTTCAGTACAAAATAAATCAAAATAATTGACCGCGTCTTAGTGACCAAATCTTTACATGAAAACTTCTGATAAATATTTTATCTGTAAGCCGACCGTCAATGTTCTTTCACATTTCAAACTCAATGTAACGTACCATTCCTTAAAAAAGTATGATATGCGGGCCTAGTACATAATGACTTCTATGGCTGGTAATACAAACGGAAATTTCTTTTTAACCCCCTTTATTGGAAAGAGACTTCCAATTTTAATATAAAATATTATACAACAGGACCCTGGCGACAAGACATACTTTAATTATAACTGTCAAAATGTTAGAGTGAAAATATTATATACGATACTTCAAGCTTAATCCAGCAATTTGAAGTTGATGTCGGTATTTGTTTGACAGCCTTATCTTTGCAGACTCCAAGGGTAAACATTCTGACGGCCTCGGGAACATTTTCGAGATGGAATATGCTAATTCGGTGGGTAACGAGATTAAACATAAAGTTGTCGGTACAACCAAGTTGATCGAAAATATGGCAACGAATGTTATTACTTCAGACTCGGCATCATATAATAATACTACTATCGAGCGCGATGGTCGTATACAAATACGAATAAGAGACGCGATTAAAGGATGATTCACAGTAGGCCGTTCCGTGTCCGGGCCGGCCCGTTTTATTCTAGAGAAATACGCCGGCCGTTGCGTTTGCTGTCATAGAAAACGGGCCGGCCCGGACACGGAACGGTCTACTGTGAATCATCCTTATGTCTTCCTTCCTGCACTCGTATTGCGGCTCTATTCGGTTATTACTGTGATATCGATAGTTAGATACTGAGAAAAAATGCAAAGAAAAATTTACTGTGATCTCGCTACAACTTGAGACGGGAATCCGCTCCTCTGGTTTGATGGGACAGAGGCCTACCCTCGCGTCTAGCGTCTAGGACGGGATCCCGTCACTTGACCTACTAACTTTTGCCCTAATGTTTCATTTTCTCTTAGGAGGAGATACTTCTCCAGTTGGTGTACTCTACCTAAATCTCTCTTAATTACTGATAGGGTTTCTATTAAACAAGCTATTGTAATTTTATAAAACCTGCACTGAAATATCTTGTACAAAGTGTAATAAACTTGTATGTGCAGGTTTATCGGGGACAATGGTTCGTTGCCTGATCAACAGATAGTCGTTTCAATTCAGAGGGGCGATTAGCCACATGGGAACCCACAGAGGGTCCAGTTTGGGCATTTCAAATGGCAATTTATTTTATAATAGTAAAAAACAATGTAGAAAGGCTATTAAAAGCACTCTAAATTTCAGTTATTGGCATTTTTATGCTTGATCGTCACCCAGTAGCATAAAAGTGCGCAGCCAAGCGCAAAGTACCTAGTTAAAAGATGTTTAACGTATATGGGGATGGTGAAAATAGGTTAAATATATTTGGTAACGACATGGATGAAGTTGTGCTATGCTAAGGCACTTATGCCAATGGTTATTGCATGTGCATTTTAACATTTGCTAGTGCTATGAAAGATGACGGCTATAATATTAGTTAAATTACACACTTCCCACCAGAACCTTAATTAAAACAGGGATGATAAATTTCTAATGCATTTCGGACACTTTAAGCTTAAAGTTTGAAATTTATCTTATCTTATCTTATCTTTTTTGTACGAGGGCCCTTGCGGATGCACTTCGACCCAATGGGATCTTTTGTGCAATTGCCCCCTCCTTTATACTTACTCCAAGCTGCTCTCCAACATTTCCAAAAAAGTTTAATAAAATTTAAATTTAGTAGTTAGGCAGTAACTCTTTTACTAACTAGGAAACATTCAAAGCCTAGATACTCTGATTGATTTGTACCACGGCGGTGACAAACTAGCATATGACCTACCTGGTTAAAAGACAATGTAGCTTATGAATGTCGGGCCCTTTATTGATCGATGGATCGACTGTATCGACAGCAAGACACAAATAAATACATATTCTGACTCTCATCACAGCGTACCGTTTAGAACTCTGGCAACATTCCTCACCTCCAGAACACATCACAACTAAGTATATCCCTTTAGACTCAGAGTACCCAGAGTAGACGTCAAATAATAATACCGCTAAAAGCGAGAAGATCATATACTAAATTGAATAAGAGCGACAGAGAGGGATATATCATTTGTTGTCTTTGTCATAGTTCCGCTTTTCTTATTTGCCTCAATGCCATCTAAACGTCAAGTCAAATAGTTTGAGGCAAATAAACGATTACCCGGCCAAGTTAATGAGGTTGTTTTTTGTAAGCCATCAGACATTTAAGAATAGTTCTCAATTTAGCTGCATAAGAGCTTTTCTGTCCCCCTTGGTGAAACTCGAATAGGATCTGTATAGAAATCCTTACTCTGAGCCTTTAGATACGAATTTAATCTAGCAGCGAACCCTGATCTGTGTTGGTCGACTTGACACTGGTGTTGTACACATGGGCAATTATGCACTAACTTAATGATCAAGCTGTGTGCACTTAGCATTGGATATCATGCTAGTTTATAAGCTACTAAACACGTGCGAATTAACTGCACCATGTATTGTATGATGTCTGTAAAGTGTACCTAATAAATAAATAAAATAAAAATAAGATACGGAATACGAAACTAGTACATATAATTGAACTTTTTACCCGTAATCTAGAGCCATGAGCAAAGTTTTGTAATGCGGTAACATGGCATAATGTCTGCAAAGGCGCAAAAAGGAACAAAATTTTGCATTCTCGAAAGAAAAACCTATTATGAGAATATTAAGTTTTTTTGGACGGAGCGCAAAAGTTAGCGAAGCTTCCAACACGGTTGGAAATTACACAAGCGTTCAAGCTTCTAGAAATTAAGTTTCTGCATATCTGAACATACTTAGATAAAAATAGATGACAAGTTCGGAGGTACGCAGTCCATTTTTTCACTGCATTAATTTATTCTAGATCATTTCCATGCATTATTTCTTTGTTAAACTTTTATTAAGAGCTCAAACTAAGTCTAAACTTCAATAAATATTTTTTCTCCAGAAAAGTACGAAATACGCCGACACAAGGTCAGTCTCACAAATACTTCACTGCTGTCCTACCGGCGACAACTTTGGTTGGGAGTCCCAAAACATGAACATTAAATTTAACGTTTATGGCAAAACTGTCATCTCTTTTCCAGTTCCAATCCAATAATAGGCCAATTATATATTTTTTAATGTCTTCTAGCTAGTCATAGAAATACCATAATGTTTTATTGTAGCCAATGCATTATTAATGCAATTAATTCCCAACAATTGTCACGACCATGATATCACGAGCTGATAAACGAGTATATCTGTCGCGGCTATAAATGACTAAACAGGTCAGAGCCGTAAAGGACGCAAATAGACGACGAACGACAAATCAATACCAGCCCCAGCTTAGCTCAAGCCAGCTTAGTTTAGTGCTTATGGAAATTAAGCTCAATTGGGAAACGCGCAGAAAGCCGTAAAAGCTGATTGAAAATGTTTTTGGAAAATTACACGACAAGCTCATGTGACATTAGACTCCTAAGCGTCAGACAGACTAAATTTAAAATTAGAGTATGGTTGAACGGTTTGGAATACAGAGAAACTGAAAACACTTATGGAACAGCCATGCATAGACATTACACAAACACACACGCACACGCACACGGACATGTAAGTATCGATGATATTTATTAGCATCTTTTTTTTTATTGTTATTAAGCACTTTCGTGTAAGAAATTTGCAAAACTGTATAATTGAATAAGGGTGGTGTCACAGGACAGGCTTAGCCTAGTGTGAGCCACTGATCTATCATAGCATATGTGAATGAATTTACTTTGAACATATTTCTTTCCTTTTATATTTCACTTTTAGATAATGCAGGTTGCGTGAAAATCATGCAAGTTAAATCAATATACCTATAGTGACCATTGTAGATATAATGACCATTTTTTATGCAACATACATGAAGCTGAATCGTTCAACGTGTGACTCTCAATTTTGAAATCGTGGATTCCAATCCTGCCTCATTGGAATCAAGTTTTCGTAACCCACGGTGATATTTACGTCGAACTTTTCAATGGAGTGCTCAGAGCCCAGTGATACCGACACGATCGCAACGATGACTTTGAGTAATTACTAATCCTCCTATCGCTCTCATGCATTGGAACGCACGTCAGTCTTATTGCAGTCTGCCGTGATCCTTCGCGTGGACGATTTTCTTCTTATTTTGCAGTGAGCATTCACTGTTCTAAAATTTTCTAAGCGTCTAAACCTTTAGAGAGCTTTAGGTAATCGAACGAACGCTAAGCGAGCAAAGTTTTTCGAGTCTACTGGACTAATAGCCGTTTATATGTATAAAGTTTGTTAAACGACCACTTGAGCATTTGGTAGGCCAATTAATAAGACAACAAGCACTTTTATGTTTGAAAATTAGTCGAATGGATCAAGGGGGTGCAATATCTTGAAAACATCCACGAGTACATCGCAAGTTCACACAGTTCTTTCGGAGCAAATACAAGTTTCATTCGTGTTCGCTGCAGTCAAAACAAATCAATTACGTTCGTATTGCGATACTTTTATAAGCAATGACAACTGACATGGTGGTTAATTTTGTATTTAGCAGTAACGCTGCTAACGAAAATTCCAAATTTCAAGTTAAAGGGAAAAATTTAAAAACGCCTCTCTGAGACGTTGTAAGAAGAAACTAGTGAAGGATTTTGTGCACGAGCTTGGTTGCTCAGATAGCTCAGAGGCTAGAGCGATTGGCCGCGTATGCCAGATGTCGCAGGTTTGAATCCTGCTCGGAACATTAATATTTTCAATTTTTCCCTTTAATTTGAAATTTGACACAATGGTCATGCTTATGCAAGTGCTGAAGAATAAGATAATTATATTATTGACAATGCTATAATCGACGAAATGGGTCGAGTCGTGCCAGGAATAGAAGTGGGATCAATATCGTTCTACACTAGACCAATCTAACAATAGACATTCTATTATATGCTAAGAACTATTTCATTAAACTCCGTAAGCTGTTCTTGGTAATCTGGTGGTTAGAAATAAGAATATTCACTCAGAAAATGTTTTTTATGAAAGTTTTTCTTTCGTAATACTTCCGAAAACTATTAGCTTTTTATAGTATAGACAATGACACATTAACATGGGATCTTAATCAATTCATATACTTATTTCAATCCCAATCAGATATTAACGTCCTTCTTTCTCAAACATGGGTCGGTCCCCGCCCAACTGATAGGTATAATGTGATAGAGTTCGGAAGTTATTAATGATATCATATCTTGTAATATTATGCTTTTTACAGGTTACTAGTAATAATAGAACCTGAGAGGTAAATGACTGATTTACACAAGAATAAGTATAGTAGGTTAAACTATAATTCGGATCTTATTGTAAAAATAGCCAATGTTTGAAGTACCTACTATATCTCGAGTTGTATTAGACCTACAATGTCACTCATATGATAGCCAATTCTGTGCACTTTGAATGAACTATTGCGTACGATGTGCCGTTTCGAAGCAATAAACCATAATCTGAAAAATAGCCGAAATTGTCGAGATTTTTCGAGCGCTACGCGAAAAGGTAAACTTTTACACTACTGGTATAATCGTATTTGCAACATAGTTCCAAAAAAGCAGCGTTATGCGTTGTTTTGCGACCTATAATGTTGTTCGTCATGTCAAAAAGCAGTGCTCACCAACTTCATATTGGAAATTTCCACCCACTGACCCGGCTATCTGTATGGACTCAAATACTGCACTTGGAACAATTGATGTGTCTCTCTGTATTGACTCTGATTCTACATCTTCTACGAATGTCGCGCAATTGTAATGTAATAAGACATATTTTATATTTATTTTTTGGCCTATGTCCAACAGTGGACGTCCTAGGGCTGATATGGTGGTGGTGGTGGAAGACATATTTTGAGTCAAGATAATGACTGTATGAATTATGAGGGGCTACTACACACTTTTAATTCATTGGCTAGGGACTGCACACTTTTAATTCATTGTCTCAATTACCTCGTGGCAATAATTTGTATCATTATTTATTTATTTATAATGAGACAAACAGTCATACAAAGTTATTGCCTCGGTCATTCTGAGCCGGTAGATTGAACTACACGTTCAAATACGTGGGGTTCCATACCATATACTGGTTTCGAAGTTCATAATTATGTACATATTAGCCACTGTTGAAATGAATTATTTATAGTTTTCACTTTTTAATAGCATTCAAGAGAAAAAAGGATAGTTTTTGATGCATTAAGTTTATCATTTACGTGTATATGATGGTTTAGTGGCAAAATAGAAAAACTAGAGACCGGCGTGTTGATATGTTTTATTTTATTATATTTTATTTTTAGAATGTACTATCATCCATATGTATGTCTTTTATACATGATTTTCCATACGTACAATCGACAAAACAGAATTTTTGACAGTTTTTCACTCTAGTTCAATATAATTTGACTTCAAAAGTGACAAACATTCAGTGTCCTCCACCGTTTATTAATTTAATTTTAAGATGGATCTTTCCAACATCTGTGAATAGAATAGAATAGAATATCAATTTATTTGCCAAACCTCATGTACATTATGAAGGTGTTTTTACATACAGTGGGTCTCAATAATGTGTGTTGTTGTATGTAATATTGTTTGTGCTTAAAATACATAACATATGTACTTTTACCATCTTAAAAAATGTTCAAGCAATAAATTTAAGTTGCAAATTAATATTGTAATGTAGTATTATTTTTAAAATATGTTAAAAAAATCGCACTCTTGACATAAACACCATGATATTTATAGTTTATTTTTTTTAGATACCTACAAATATGGTTACCTACTGTTTTTCATCCCACCCAAAAATAAACATTTTCGGTACGTAGTTTAGCTGGTTATTTTAAAAACTGTATGACACCGTCCATTCTTCCGTTGTTCCCGGCAACAATTTGCGTGCGGTATAGTCAATAGCAAAAATACATGAACATTTTAGTACCTAGTCACTTTAACTACTTTAACGGATCCCAACTGTCGCAATATTGTTACGTTAGAGCAACAAAGTACTAAAATGCTCATCTACATTTGCTGTTGACTGTACCCGCGCTATGTGTTAAGAATAATGACAAATACTGAAGATCTATTTTTTTTTATTAATTACAGTACTATTTCAATTTCTTTAAATATTTGTTTTTATCTTGTACAATCACATTCCCATATACTCGTCTAATTTCTCAAAGCGCGTCTTCTACAAACTGTACTTCGGGGAGTGTGTTCGGGAGCTCCACGAGCTCATACCGTTTTCCCGCTTCTTCCATCGGACATCCAGACGTACGGCTGGCTACCATCCATACCTGGTCGAAATTCCTCTAGTTCGAACCAAGCGCTTTGCTTCATCTTTCATAATGCGCACTTCTAAGGTTTGGAATTCTCTGCCGGCGTTTGTATTTCCGAGTTCATATAACCTAGACCTTTTTAAGGCACGAGTGAATAGGCATCTTCTGGGTAAGCTCGCTTCATCGTCGGCCTCATCTTTGCCCCCTGGCTAGATGCTGGCCAAGAGCAATCCCATTTTTAATTTAAAAAAAGCCACTCAATTTTACGGTAGTCTGTAAAATATGCATCTGTGGTTGTGTAGAATAATGGAAAAATATTTAAAAATTGGCCAAGAGCATGTCGGGCCATGCTCAGTGTAGGGTTTCGTAGTTGCCCAATGAACTTATTTAAAAAAGTCAATAACAAGCAAATTTTTCGCAGCGTTTCATACGACTTTTACTAAGAAAATAAGACTTTATGATAACTCGAAAACAGCTTAACTGATCATTTCCGCTATAGTTTCCCTTGAATATCTTTATATATAAGATTTACTTTCATGTTTATTTTCATATTTTTGGACCCATAATTCAAAAGTTATAGGGGGACACTTTTTTTTTTTCTTTTGGAGTGATTGTTTTCGAAAATATTCACTTTATCAAAAAATGTTTGATGAAGACCTCTATTCATTTTGAAAGACCTATCCAAAAACACCCCACACCATAGGGTTAAAGCAAAAAAAAATGTCATCCCCACTTTACGTGTAGGGGAGGTACCCTTAATTTTTTTAGGTTTTACTTTACCGCTTTGTCAGATTTATTGATTTACATATCCATACAAAATTGCAGCTTTCTAGCACTAACAATCACAGAGCAAAGCCTCGGACAGACAGACGGACATGGTGAAACTATAAGGGTTCCCAGTTGACTACGGAACCCTAAAAACGGCCCGCATACCACGCGACCATATCTTTGCCTCCGCATTTTGCCTCCAAATAATTTTCTAGAACGGACAGAGTAAAAGGAATGGAACAATACTTGATAAGTTTCATTAAGTACGAGTAGTACAACCATTATTTTCAACCAGTATTGTCTTCGAATAAAAAGTGTGAGAGAAATCCGTAGACACACTACAAATCCCGGGCTCGGTTGAAAAAGGTCTCATTTCTTACCAAGTGACAAAAGGTGTCTGCGACGAGACGGTTTGGGCGATAACACTAGATTACCTAGTCTTATTTCTTGTCGAAGTATTTTTTGCTTTATCGTTCTTACTGTCTCTTGGGAAATAAATGTGTGTCGCTTACCCTTTTAATATTGGTCAGTACACATGATTATGACTTAGGTATTTAGTAATTTAATGGTGTATTTTTAGCCTAATGTAGCATTTGATATAATTTGTTGTTAGTAGAAAAGCTGCAGCCTAATTGCAAAAAACAGGATTGCCGGTCAAATTGCAAACAACAAAACAAAACAAAATAACAAAACAAAACAACAATAACAAAAGATAATCCTTCCAGTAACCGAAAAATTCTAATTTGTATGTGGGTAGTTTGAACAATTTAATTTTAAAGAGGATAGTTTCTGTGATTTTCTCAGTCTACCCGCTTGACGTATGATGCGTGCTCGAAACGTATGCACTATTAGATCAGTTGAAATCGTTTTATTGAAAGTAATTTTGTAATAAGTAGTAACGTCTGCTGGAAAAATTCTAAATTACAAATTATTTAAGTATCAAGACTGTAGGGTATGGGTATCGTTGCAGAGCGACCATTTATTCGACCGGTATGGCCTTATCATCTTGTGAAACTAAACTTGTGACTAAAACTTGCGAGGAGCGAGTTGAAATTCAAAGTGGATAGTATCTAAGCGAACCGCGACATTTAATCGTTCTCGGCCGGAAAATAGCTCCTTTCCGGCGAGTGACGAAGATGTCTGGCGTCGCGACGTTTGTGATGATATTGTAGGGTGCAAGATAAATCTCACTATCTTTTGAATCTACCAGCGTGGCTTAGCGTGGTATTCCACTCGTCCAATATCTTTGTCCAATTTCTTTGTCAAATCTTTGATCAAAGTTCTTTGACGTAGGCCCATTCCACTCATCCAATATCTTTGTCCAAGTTTTTTTTTTCATGCGTAGCCCTGTTGATTTAACTGTCATCGGAATCTTTGATCAAATATCGGGGTCCCATCCAAGTTTGATGAAATCATCCAATTTCTTTGATCAAAGATATTGGACAAAGATATTGGATGAGTTTAATACGGGGTGGTATTCTACTCGTCCAATATCTTTGTCCAATTTCTTTGTCAAATCTTTGATCAAAGTTCTTTGACGGAAGCCCATTCCACTCATCCAATATCTTTGTCCAAGTTTTATTCTTTTTCATGCGTAGCCATATTGATTTAACTGTCATCAGAATCTTTGATCAAATGTCGGGGTCCCATCCAAGTTGTATGAAATCATCCAATTTCTTTGATCAAATGTATATTGGACAAAGATATTGGATGAGTGGAATACCTCCCTTACTCTTAGTTTAATACCACATGGTACGTGAGACTGACCTGTGAGAAATGTAAGTAAGTTGACATAAAAATAAATTCTCAGAGTAGCAACATTTTTAATATGAACGGCCATTATATCATTTTCTAATATTATATAATCATTTTTAATGAGCTCTAGGTGAAGTTGTTTCAATGTGTGTGTGAAGTGTTAAGTCAGGTGGAAACACGGAAGAAGCGTTCAGTTTAATATTGATAAACGTTACCAACTTGTCTGAATGTTCAAAACTTACTCGAAAACATTTATACCGATTCACATGTAGCTTTTGATTTTGTGAACCAAGTGTAATAGTAATAATTCGTCTTAAATAGACTGCACATTTCCAATAATTCCTTGGAAGCACAGTTTTATAAATCTTAACTGTTTACCTTTGCAGGATCTTCCATAGAAAAGAATTGCACCATTCCAACTTTTCAAAAGTATCTCCGGTACCACGTTACGTACGCTCGGACGTTCTAAGGCTTAAAACAAATGCTTGTCTGACTCTTTCAATAACTCGTAAACGGTAAGTTTGACTTTGAATAGCGCAACAAAGATATCTGGTGCCTTTGTTCTCATTTCCTCGGCCGCTTATTCTGAGGCGAACTTATTTCCTGCAGGTTCCGGTTGTATAAAAATGTGTAATGAGCGGTTGTGTAAACAGATTGCATTGTGGATGTGGATGCTTGTGATTGCTCGATGTTTCATAGAAGTTGTTGATATCTTATATTGACGACCGGTTTAGTTGGTATAGCTTTGCCTACCTTACTTACTGCTGTGGCGCAACGACCCGAAGTGGATCTTGGCCTCCGACACCAAAGACCGCCAGGCTTCCCTGTCCATGGCTGTTCCGTTCCATTCGAGGACGGCTTGGAGCTCAGTAAAGGCAAATATTTTTTTGTGATAAGTATGAATCTTGGATGTTTTCTATATACATATTTAAGTATTTATATTTATTAAATACATCGTCGTCTAGTACTCATAACTCATAATACACAAGGCTCATTGTGCTTAAAATGGGGCTAGTGAGATTTGTGTTAATTCGTCCCCTAATTATATTCGTTTATTTAGACGAGTAGCCTGGAAATGATAAATTTACGGAACGATAATTTAAGAAGCCAATCCGCCATTTTGTGATGTCTATCTGTAACCAATCGTAATAGTAAGTTCGGTTACTTTCATGTTATTCTCTATGAATAATCTAAGTACCTAATGTAAGGCGTAGATGACTAGCTTAACCACTTTAACTACGTAAACGTAAATAATCATATTACGTACTGACCCAGAATATACAGACAAATGTCTGCCACTTTGAATTCACTCAAAGGCACAGATGACTTGCCACTACAAATAAAATGGGGCTGGCCATCGTAAATACCATCGATAGCTCCCCCATTCGAGACGGTCGTGATGTCAGCTAGGGGAGACGATGACTGATATAGGTATCGATTCGAGTTTTCGAAATGTAGGGAAAGTATGAATGCACAAAATCAGATACATTCGAGTGAGGGGCGAATAAGTAGCACGTTAGATATAATCGTTAAATTTAATGGTCCAATTGAAGCCATTAAGTATTGCGAAGTATGATTAGTTAGAACTGAAAAAAAAATTGGTTGTTTGTAAAGTAGGTTTACGATCGAGATGTTTACGTGATCGCGCTCGTGAGGTTTTGGTGTGACACAAGTTTCTGAACATGTCACCCGACTAAAACGATTTTAAAGACGTTATCACGTCAATAACGATTTTGTCTTCTTTATGTTTGCAGTCAATAGTAAAGGATACATCCAGTGTGACCACAGGAACAGAAAAAACTGTTTTTATACTTTTGTGAGAGTGACGTATAGAAAGTCTCGAATAGCGAGTATTTGTAGCTAGGATCGAAAGCGTCTGAGGCCTTCTTTACTGCTGTTCGTGGTGTGCACAACATTTTAAATCTTCCTATGATTTATTCTTTATTAACACACACAACAGACACATCACCCTGAGAGTGATAGCGGACAGGCTTGAGAGTCGCCACCTTCATAATATAATCTAACATAGTCATTACATGCGTAGGTACTAAACAAATATGGATTTTGTGTGGCCCGAAATGAATGTTTTTTATTTTATTTATTTTTTATTAATTTCGGTTGACTCGCAGAAAAAGTATTGTATAAGTACAATAGTTATATAAAAAAATTTCAAGTCTCGTACCTTATTTAGACCACTCGGCAGGTCTCGTGGTCTAAATGCGGTATTCGACTAAAAAAAGAATACATTATAAATGATTGCATAAAATACGAGTTCGCTTCTTCGCCCTCGTCATTAAAGTCATTATCACATATTTTTGTCACTGTATATCCATCAAAACTCTGTCTCGCTGGCTCGCTAATTTAGGGATGATTCACAGTAGACCGTTCCGTGTCCGGGCCGGCCCGTTTTCTATAACAGCAAACGCAAAGGCCGGCGTATTTCTCTAGAAGAAAACGGGCCGGCCCGGACACGGAACGGCCTACTGTGAATCATCCTTTATTCGTGTCTGACTCGATATGATGAGCTAGTCACCCTCGCGTGGAAACGAGCAAAAATCGGCATTTTTTTGTCAAAACTGATCGTTATTTTTTCCGAAATGAGTTTTAAAATAATTTATTTTGAATATTTTTCCGGAACTGCCGTCAAATATCAGTTATAGTTTAGAAACATGAGAAAATTCCTCATTTGGATATTTTTCTTACATTTACTTAAAAAAAATTCAAAGATTGAAATTGTTAGCGCGATAACAAAGTTAGAAATATGTTTCTGAGAATTTTTGGTCGCTTGGTTTTCGGAGCCCTCAAACATCAAACTTTTCCGCCTCGAGCTAAGAATTAAGGAAGACAATTCATCCCGTTTTTCCTCGTAAACCTCTTAATGTGTTAAACGCAATCGAAAGGAATACCTAGTCGATACATTAGGTACGAGTAAATGGAGTGAGATTGCTCTGGACAAAGGCCTCATACTGTGCGGCGCGAGCGTTTTCTTTATTCGTTGTCGCTCCAATTCTGTTACATTAGGTAATAATAGAATTACGTAATGTTCATATGCAATAATATCAAATAAAGAAAGACAATGCCAATGTACATACTGACTTGTACATATAACACGTACAGCAAAGGAATATAATCATTGTATCCAAAAAATGACAGTTTTTCTTTGGGGCATTGCCAAATCACTAGAATTGTTTGCGATCAATGGACACACATGGTGGAAATGTTACATGTTTTTGTAACATTCGGAACCGACGTGACTGAAAAGGCAAAGTTTGAATGGCTATTTGACAAACTGTAAATCTAAAATCTGTTAACTGTTATAAAAAATAATAATATTAAATCTGTATAGATTCCTGAGAGACACGACCTCGAAGGGGCCATACTATGCCATGACATACTAAAAATGATAAATAATAAATACAATGTATGGAATGTGCGAGCACTAATAATTTAAATCAATGTGTAAACAGGCCATTAGTAAGGTTAATTAAGTAAAATCTGCAAATTCCCAATTCATTTTTTTAAACCCTTTATTATGCAATCAATATTTCAATTAAACTCGGTTTAACGACGCCACCGTAATAATCGGGTGAATAAAAGTAAAAACAAAGCGTCCACAATCACCCCCGGGGGCAGCGACCCCCGAATGGGGTGAATAATTGGTCGCGTGCATTTGCATCGTTCATGTGAATATGCACCGGGTCTAGATTTGTTTACGTCTATACATTTATCGATTAAACTATTATTTAGCAGTATTTAGACCCCGGACTGGGTCCAATTTGAAATGAATGATATAATATATTTTGTAAAAGCGTTTCTTTATTTATTTATAGCATTATGTCACTTCGTTGTAGTCTTACACACTGTCACATTCCGTCAATTCGTTCGCCATTATAAAGCAACACAGACCACATTCGATCGTTCTTTATTCACCATCTAACAGCTAGCATCAAATTCAAATTCAAAATTAAAAAAAAAATATTTGTAAGAATACAGTATATATGGTCTTAAGCTATAGTGTACAAAGTTAATTTATTCAGCCTGCAAGCAGGCGTACAAATATTTCAATGAAAATAATCTATGTACGAAGAATAAAATAATAAAAATAATACAAATTAGATATATGCGTCAATCAAATTTTTGTGATCTAAGTAGTCCTTAATACTGTAGAAACATTTCTCTTGTAGCCATTTGGTCAATTTATTTTTAAATATGTCGCCTGTCAATGCTTTTAAATCATCCGGCAATTTATTAAAAAGTACAATGCTCATATTATATACATTTCGTTTATACATGTCTTTGTGACAGCGAGGCTTGTACAATAGACACATGTGTGGTCTTGTTTGTCTCTGGATGACTACTGAAGTACTCTTGATGAGAGTCAACAAAGATACATACCTCTCGAATGTACAAACATGGCAATGGTAATATATGTAACTTTCTAAAAAGTGGAATACAGCTTTCATCCAACAAAAATCCATCAAATTTCCTTAACAAAAATCATACAAACACAGCCAACAAAAAGTACCAATTCCACATTTATGTTAAAAAAAGTCATATTACAGTGATGTCCAATATAATGTGCGATAAATTTTTCCCTTTCAAAGTCTTGGCATAAGATTGGATTTCACCTGCCCCGGGGAAAAATTCATTAATTAATGTATCAGGTAATAAAATGCATATTTTGCAGGTAATGAACGTTTTCCCTCGTACAATGGGTAAATAAAAATCTGAACATTATTCAGATTCAAGGATGGGGACTGATTGCGAATTATTTAATGTTACTATGGTTTCGAAACTGACACTGGAACAAATTAACAAGTATAGAGTTCTATTATAATATTAAACAATGACTTTTCAACAATTTTTATTTATAATGAATTATTTCAGCTTTTGAGGGTATAAAACCTGAAATAATTCATTATAGAATCCCTTTCGAGTTCGAATGATGCAAAATATGGCTTCTATGAAAAGCAACGAATATTTATTCAAATTCGCGCATCGTCAGATGGGCGGTAAATGCGACGTTAATGACACTGCGTCATTCTTTCAGTCATTTTGCAGTACAGCACATAAGTGCTTATAAAAGTGCTTACTTCACGTTTTGTAAGTGCTTTCTCATAGCCAAATGCTGTGCTATTAAAAGAAAAAGATTTTTTTTTTATAAACTAGTGATTCTTTTTATACCTATTTGTTTTTGTGAGTATAAGCTATTTCCCGAAATAATATTTTTTGTTAATACCACGTCAGTGGCAATTAGCAAACAAGCGTACGAACCGCCTGATGGTAAGCGGTCGCCGCAGCCTATGGATGCCTGCAACTCCAGGGGTGTCACATGCGCTTTGCTGACCCTTTAAACATTTATATATTCTTTTCTTGAAGAAGAGTGAAAAATACATGCCTTTTTCATGCTCCAAATTATTAAGTACTTAAGTTACGAGTACTATTGTGCTACATTAACAGAATTTCTTAAACTAGGGCTCACGGGCCCCTAGAGGTCCGTGTAATGAGCGCAAGGGTTCCATAGCCCTGCCTTTTTAAAAAACCCTTATTTACACACGTACGAGACTTGTATGCGAGTTTCACTACATTGCGTGGTTTGACAGATCGCTTGAACTCATTACACCACGGTAACGCGCAGTGTAATGAAACTCGCACGCGAGTCTCGTATGTGTGAACAGGGGCCTTAAGGCACAATTTATCTTACTGACGACATTAGAATTCGGCCTTATTGACATCGATAAAGAGACACATTATTATGTTTACGTTTATATAGGTAGTGATTGGTAGATATTAGAGATATTCATATTCATTCATTTATTTGTTGCAACCATGGTATTACAGATATTAAAATGGAGTGAGTACAATCATGGACCCTACTAGGGCGTAGCAACATTTACATAGTCTTATAAAATAAATGTATAAACAATAATTACAAATAGAATAATAGGTAAGTAATTAAAATCAATATTTACAGTAGTACAATAATTAAAATCAAGTATCGTCTATGTAGTTATTTTAATACATCACTATAACATGTATCATGCTCCATTTTTATTAAGCACGTAATAATTATTTTTTATTCTAATTATCCATATATTCTTGTAGAGTGTATGGGCATTCAGCTAGAAGGTAACTCTTAAGCTTATTTACAAAACTATTATATTTGGTTTCATTTTTTATATACTGAGGGATGTGGTTATAAATTCGAATGGACATTGAGTAAGGGCCTTTGGTGCCAACTGAACATTTGGAGCTTAGCTGGAATTGTGCGCTATATATGCACTATAGATTGTAAGGCGTGACATAGTCACTCACCATCCCCAATACTTCATAATTAACGAGCAACCGTTCGTTTCGACCCTACGCTAACGACCCTTAAAATATGTATGAGCTCGTTCAAAGGGTCTAACACTTGGGTGACTTAGCGCTTCCGAGGGCCCTAACCGCCCTAACTTGGAGACTTCATGCCCTTCTTTTTTTTATCAAGGGTTGAATTACATTATATTTACCTTTTCTGGTAAAGGACTGAGTCAATAGTAAAGGGCTAAAGGCTTTGAACCTCTGCCTAAATTACTGTTTACATTTAATGTAAGTTTAGTGTAGCGAACATCCGTTGTGGCTAAATTATTTTAGTACCAGCTGCCAATTTGGCTAATTAAGGTCTCCAACGAACGATAACATATCCGTAACAATATGAGGTACATTGCGAATTTTGAGCTTTCAACTTATAAAACATAATCTTAAGTTGATTTTATGACGATAATATACTAAAGTCACTTCCACCACCACCACCATATCAGCCGAACGACGTTCACTGCTGAACATTGGCCTCCCCCAATTTCATGGGGGTAAATGCCATAATCGCCACGCTTGGCATGCGGATTGGCAATTGCAGTATCTCCACCGCACTCCAGGGATGCTGCTGCCCATCCTTCAAGTAAAAAAAGTAAAAGTAAAAGTAGTTTATTCTTCAAATTAGGCATATTACATGCACCTATGAACGTCAATAAACTACCACCGGTTCGGAAAAATAAACCTCTGCCACGAGAAGAACCGGCGTAAGAAACTCGGCGAGGTGTCATTTTTTCAAAACAATATACATTGTATAGTTAAATATAAAATTACAGTCTCAGTTACTACAAAAATAACAAGCTACAGTAGAAAACCTATTTTCGCGATAGATTAGCCGTGCAGGACACTATCACTGCCAAACATCCCTGTCCATGATGTAATCGTTTACCTTATAATATGCTTTTGAAATAAGTGTTTGTTTTACTACAGATTTGAATTTAGAATTGCTAAGTTCAGTAATGTGTTTTGGAATTTTATTGTAGAATTTAATACAATTTCCCAAGAACGACTTTTTCGCCTTTACTAGTCTATAGAAGGTTATTTTCAGTTTCCCAGTGTTTCTGGTGGCTATTGGTTTATCAGCGTTCGTTGGGAAATTGCACAAATTCTTCCTAACATACATTATTATTTCAAATACGTATAGGGACGGCAGGGTTAGAATATCTATTTCTTTGAAAAATTCTCTTAATGAGTCACGCGACCCCAAGTTATAAATTGCCCGGATAGCCCTTTTTTGCAAAATAAAAACAGTTTCAATATCTGCAGCTGATCCCCACAAGATTAGACCATAAGTAATTATACTATTAAAATAAGCAAAGTAAACTAACCGTGCCGTTGCCACATTGGTAAGCTGCCTTATTTTCCTGACTGCAAATGCAGCAGAGCTCAACCTACTTCCTATCGCTGTTATATGGGAACCCCACTGCAATTTTGAGTCCAATGTAATACCTAAGAATACAGTTGACGTAACAAATTCTAATGTTTGGCCATTAAGTTTAATATTTGTATCTAAGTTTCTATTTGACGAGTTCGCTAGAGAGAATTTCATACATTTAGTTTTTTTCGGATTCAACACTAAGTTATTGGCAGCAAACCAGTCAGATATCATGGACAGGGTATTATTTGGTTCAATGAGTTCAGTATCTTTCCTATTTACCTTGAACAGTAATGAGGTGTCGTCTGCGAACATTACAATGCCTGATCTTCGGCTTACCATATATGGTAGATCATTTACATAAACAAGGAACAGGAAAGGGCCTAGAATAGACCCCTGAGGTACTCCCATCTCTACCACTGTCTCTGACGAAAGGGCTTTATTTATCGCTACCTTTTGATTTCTCTGTGTTAAATATGATTTCATAAGATCCAATGCATGTCCTCTGATACCATAGAAATTAAGCTTACAAATTAAAGTTCCATGATCTACACAATCAAAAGCCTTGGAAAGGTCACAGAACACTCCAATGGCGTCATATGACTCTTCCCAAGACTGCAAAATAAATTTTATTAAACTTGCACCTGCATCAGTAGTTGATCTACCTTTCGTGAAACCGAACTGCTGTGCGTGCAAAATATTGTGTGAATTAAAATGAGAAACCAATTGTGTAAGCATTATTTTTTCGAATATTTTGCTAAACGCAGGTAGGATAGAAACTGGACGATAATCAGAAGGATTATCTCTATGACCTGATTTGAAAATAGGAACTACTTTACTACACTTCATTAAGTCTGGAAAAATGCCATTGTCTATACAACTATTAAAAATGAGAGCTAGAGTGGGTGCAACGACCTCGAGAATAGATTCCAGTACCATGACTGACACGCCCCATAAGTCCTCAGTCCTCTTTATTTTTAACATTTTAAAAGACTTCAGTACATCTATAGGAGAAACATGATGAAATTTGAAAATATTTAGTGACTCTAATTTTACGTTCTCATTCAGAAGGGATTCTGCTATTGTGGTAGATGATGCCAAACTTTGAGTCGTGACTATAGGAATTTTGGAAAAGAAATTATTAAATTCATCGGCTACTTTTAGTGCATTAGTAATTAAATTATCCTCTATTTTCAAAGAAATCGTGGACTCTTTATTACTTCTCTGCCCAGTCTCTGTGTTTATTATTTTCCAGACAGTCTTGGCTTTGTTATCTGAGGACTTTATTTTATTATTCAAGTGCATTGCTTTTGCCTTTGTGCACACTGTTTTGAATAATTTGGAATAATCCCTAACATACTGATGGAAGCGTTCGTCAGTGGTGCAAGATCTCCTTTCATAAAGTTGGTATAAGTTATCTCTACTCTTTCGAATTCCGGTAGTTGCCCAATCATTAAATCTCATTTTATTGTTTATTTTAATACGCTTTTTACTACAAGTCCTATTAAATTCGTTACACACTGTATTCAGAAGCATTTTGAATTGATCATTCGGATCATTTGATTCTACCTGAGTGTTCGGCATGGCGACTAGTAGATTTGACTTTAGTAGTTCTAGTCTACTTTTACTCAGGGGTCTTATTTCTATAACGCGATCTGGAGGTTTTACTTCGCAAGGTAGCCTGACCATCTGAGCTTTATGATCCGACCGGACTCCATTCACTATGCTTCTGTCTAGATGAGGACAGTTTAACCAAATATTATCTATGCAAGTGGCAGAGGTCGGAGTAACTCGGGTAGGTGCTTCAAATAAGTAGTCAAAATTGAACGATTTAAAAAGAGTGATGTACTTATCTTTTTCGACTGATTGTGATAAAATATCGATATTAAAGTCGCCACAGACCACTACTGGTTTTTTACCACTTATTGCTTTACTAAGTACATCCTCCATAATTTCTATAAAAGATATTAAGTCACCTGATGGTGGTTTATAAATGCAAAATATCAGATACTGATCCGTCTCTGCACAAGCAATCTCACAAACACGATCAACAGAACAACCTGAGAGGTCTTTACGTTCTTTAAAAGTTAACCCATTTTTCACTAAAATAATAGAGCCACCACCCTCTGCGGTAGTTCTGTTGAATGCGCTGGCCAAAACGTAATTATTTACATTAAATTTCATCATATGATTCTTTAACCAAGTTTCTGTTAAGCAGACTACATCTACATTAAGCTCTTCTGTAAATAATTCTAAATCTAGTATTTTGCCAGTGAAGCGATTTATATTTTGGTGTAATAAAATTACACTATTGTGCTTCTCCATTGTCCCAACAGTCAGTTTAAAGACAAATCCGCTATTGGAGATGTCGTCCTATCCAAGGGGGAGGGGGAGCTTATATTTCCAAAAACGGAATTAATAAAAGATGCTTCGGTGGTCTTGGTCGTATTTTTAGGACATACAAGGGTGCTAAAGTCACTTGTTTCTAGTAAATAATCGTGACAAAAATCGAGTCGCAAGGGGCGGTTCGTTATTCACTCAAAACAAAATTCTTCAATCTAACATTAGACGATGCCGCATCCAAGCGTTGGCCGAGGACAGAAAGTAAAAGTACATTTTCCACTGGGCAGACGAAATTAAATCTTATGTCAAATACCATAAAGAATTAAAATGGGTAAACTATATACTAACACTACATACACTACGCTACATTAATTTTACTCATTGAACTATGAATAATTCAGAAAATATTCCGACATTTTCCTGTAAATTATTTACTCTGCATCGGGTCCATCTCCTTTCTTCCCCCTTCGGTATTCTTCTAATTCTAGTTTCTTCTTCTTAGCGAATCTTTTCTCGGGGCATATGTGATACCTTCACCACTGTCTCATAAGGAAAAAACGAGTGCAGTAATCAGCAGATTACGTGCATATGTCGAACTTTAAAGAGCCATATGTACTGTAAAACGTTGTACGATACACGTGCGAACACAGAACAGTTAATTCGCAACTCGTGTCGATTTAAAACACTCCCTTCGGTCGTGTTTCAATTTATCACCACTCGTTGCAAACTTCCTGTTCTCTGCACTTGTATCGTAATGTACTATAAATGTACTACTATACTAAACCTGTGTTTTGTCCGCAGGCGGACGCCAGTACCGCATTTCTGCGCGCCGCACGCGCAGGACAGATTGAGAAGATCATCAGCCTCCTAGAGCAGGGAGTCGACATCAACGTCAGCAATGCTGTAAGTATAATTACACATTCCTTTATACCTAGGATGTATTACTTCTTCTTCGACGATATACTATTTAAAGAGTGGTCATGGCCATTAGATGGGTTTTTGAGTGACCCACTTTACCACACCCCGACATTCTTCTCGTAAAGCTGCTTTCCGAGTGCATTCGTTTAATGTACTTGACGTACTGGCTTTTATCTGATCGGTCCATCTCATTGGAGACCTTCCCCTAGGTCTGGTGCCTTACACTTTTCCTTGGACACCAAGACGTTCTACGTAGTAAGTGTCCGAAGAAATGGAGGATCCGTGACTTCACAATAGAGAGGAGACAGGATGTATTGTTGCCGGGAATTTCCTTGTATTTTCCATAAAATCGATTAGAATGTTTTCGGGTGTGTTACATTTCGGGTGGGTTTATTTATACTGCTTGTGACGTAAGCGTGCATTTACCGCCCGTGGCAAAGACTTTTGCTTACAATTCACATTTCATTTCCAATCCTAGCTAGTTTTCTAACCCTTACTAAATTTTATCATTCTACGTCGTTCCGTCACATTAACGTGATGACGTAACCTTGACAATGCTACGACAGGCCATAAAATACATCATTTTTTAAACACTCGGACTGTACCAGTAGGATGGCCGAATTGCAAGGATAGAAGAGATATGTATGTAGATTAGTTTAAATTTATTTATTTCCTTCCTGATAACATTGTGGCTGTACCGTACTCTACCGTACAGTTCAGGCGAATCTAATACGTCCAAATACCTGGAACAGGTATTTTTTTCGGTGAATAAAAAATATCTTCGAGTGTCTCCGACATACCCAGTGACTATTACGTAGGACGAAAGCAATTCATTTCAATTTGCAACTTGAAAGACTCAATTTCACCTCGTCGTACACGGATTCGAGGCCTATTTTATGCCATAAAATAACTGTCTTTGCCAACTTAATTTGCTGAACGGAACGCCGGCGAAAGCCACCTCATGTCGCCAACCTTTGGATTATGTGGAAGCAACACGCGATGCGGTTTTTTAAACGTGACAGGGTGTATTGAAATAACTGAAAAGCTGAACATATATATTTTAAAATAAATCAAAATAGGTGGATGGACTATGTACGATACGATTTGAACAGGATTTTTGATACGTTTTGTCACATGAACCAGCCTAAAATTTAAAGGTGAAGTCTTATCACATTTGCTCTTTGAAAGTGAGACTGGTGCAGAATGTTATTTCGTATGTAAAGTATATGGAATGCTGGTTTTATTTACGTAAAAATATGTAGGAGACAGATGAAGAGACGATAATAGAGAGATTCCTCTCCAGGCAGTTGTTCTGCCTGGGCTCCAAGGTCGACCAAGAGTAGGTTGGAAGTACCGCCTTAAGAAACTTCGACAGCGCGATCCAGATAACGTTAAAATTCATAGTTGACAGAAGTGACGTCAGGACTGGAACGTCGCGGATGCGCAATCAATAACAGAAGGATAATTGACGTTTGCAAAGAGGCTTGTTACACGACCATGAACCAAGTTTGTAGCGCAGTGATCTAATCACACTTCTGTAAAATGCACGTACTTATTGTAAATCTGTTTTAAAAAATCTAAAGGAATAATGTTCAGGAAAAACGTGTATACATATGTAAATGCAATTACTTATAACATGTCTACATACTCAACATAACGAGGATGAAAAACCTATATACAAGTGATATGAGAGAATCTTGGAATGTTATGAAGATATTGATGATCCTATATACGTGATCAATGAAGGCACTACAAAACAATATTAAAATACAGGTACGATTTACTTATTTATAATTATGAAGATGGTATCGATTGTACATAGATTATACCTATATTATTAAGTTTTTTTTTTTAATCATTTATTCGCATATATCTTGCTTACTTCTACATATATTCTTCTGCCAAACCACAGGGTTGTTTGTTGGCAGACGAGGCTCCTTTACACTTATGTAAGCTATTAGGCAGGTAGTTGAAATGTAACTTAAACTACTGTTAAACTTAAATCAAAGTATAACAGCAAAGCATAGTAAAAGCATAAAGAACCTTAGTTAATGATATCTACAAATAATATTTCATCGAGACTGGTTGCTATAGGGAAGTCAGAAACTCAGAAGATAGCTTTAAAAAATAATAGAAATATGTAAACACTCATTGCCTTTATCGATTTAAGAAAAACGGCATACAAAAAAATTGTTTGTTAACTTTATTGACTACTGCTGGATATTATAACCGGTTTTAGCTTATAGAAAACATAAATTAGTTATTACTGTGATTGATGTGATGGTCAAGTACAGATATTTAATTTAAACACTACAGTGAAAAAAATGGCTGTACCTAATTAGTCCTAAATAATTTTCACATGTTATGAAAAGACATGCTGCGCCGACACCAAATAAATGGGAAAAGGGCAAGAGAACTATGAATTTTCACATTTAATACTTTCTGTCCTTGGCATATAATAGGGATATTCCCACTATTATGTCTCTGCCTTCTACAAAAAAAAAAACGACATCCCTAGCCTTCCCTTTATTACGTCGTGAATCAATATGGAATTCTGCACAGGTATATTACCATATAGTACTGGTACCATACGATGGGCCATCTAATTCTTCGTATACGTTTTTTCTTAAATCGAAATTGGAAACTACCTCACGTCGCACATTCACGTCCCGCAATCACATCAATGACCAAGTAAAACAATAGAGGTAGTTACATCACAATTTAATTACTGTTTTTTTGCTAACTGACAGGCGCTGTTCTAAGAAGACATACCAGTTTTATCGGAGAGAAACGGACAAACGATCAATATAAACATAAGTGTATTGAATAATTGAAATGGTACGAGTATCACTATATGTGGATAAAGTACCAGTAACGTACTACGTAATAAAAGTTCAAGGTTTATCTACTTAAAAGCGAGTGTTTGCTATAGATGATGCAGTTAAGATTCTAATCTACACGACGTTACTTGAGGTGCTTGCTATAATGAAGATACTCGTAACTATTGTTTTGTGTTGTTTAATATCAGTGCACACAGTGAAGAGCGGAGTAGTAAAAGATTTATTTGAAAAGGCAAAGGAAAGAGCAGAAGAATTACATGAAGGTGTAAAGATAATTTGGGGACTGAAAAATGTTAACAACCAAAAAGATGTCAAAGGTTTTGATGGTACTGCAGCCGAAAATCTTGCTGAAAATAAGGATCTTGAAGTAATAGATACAATCGCAAATGATAACGCAAATCCGGATATGAACCCTGAGGTTACCCCTAAAACTTGGACTATAGAAGAGAAGAATAATGAAGAAAAACTGACAATATCGACGACTACAGAAAAAGAGGGACGAGAGAATTTCAAAGGCGGATGCCAGACTGGACACAAAAGGACCTCTGACGGCAGATGCATGCCTATTTTTTAGTTCTATTGTCCTAGATATCACATACTATTAACTCGCAATATTTAAGGTGGGTCGTAGGTATTTTCGAAATAAGCCAAGGCACGCGACATTAATCTAGAGGTCATGGGGTCCCCGGATCGTACCACTGGAGTTTTCAAACAAAAAAAACCGGTTAAGTGCGTGTTGGACCACGCACAAACAAGGGTTCCGTACCGACACCTCCCTAATCTACATTTAAAACTACTATACAATACATTGAATATATTGCGGCACTTACACGCTTTTATTTGGGCAAGACAGTTTTTCAGCAATAACTCAATAACCGTTAGACCTATCTTGTTTAAACCAAAAATCGTTGAAAGGGTTTATTAATGTACATCATCTTGTATTAATTAATCAGAATTTTAAACTTCATAGTTTGGAAATTAGAGGGGGGGCACACATTTTACGACTTTGACAGCTAATATCTCATCAACTATTGACTTAAAAAATGGAAAAGTTTTTAGAAATTTATTTTTTAAGGCCTTATCCACATAGGCGGGTAACTATACCCGCCTATGTGTGGTGCCCCCCAGTTTAATATTTTTTTTCGTTATTTTACATCATATTTCTATAGCGGTTCATAACCATACACCTTCACACCAATTTTCATAATTGTAGTGGTCATAGTCTCCGAGTAAATCGGCTGTGAGATACGGACGGACGGACGGACAGACATGATGAATCTATAAGGGTTCCGTTTTTGCCATTTTGGCTACGGAACCCTAAAAAGTGCTAATTTAACTCTTTTCTCAGAATATGGACTTTTTAGACTCATTCCCCCAGAACATCAGTATTGTTACTTTCCATACATTTATGTATAGCTATAACAAAACCGACATTTATATTTTGTATGTAATTTTGGGGAAAAGTGTCATAAACATGAAAAAAGCACGCAAAATGGCCATAGCGAGCTTTTTAACAGTTTCGTAAAAGTTGCTATTTGACTATCAGTAAAATACCTTTGCTCGGTAAAACATTTAGATAGATAAGATTGCGACTGTAAAGTATTGGTCAGTAACGAGCTCAGGGACTTGACCTACCGTATAAGTAACATCATTAAATCTTCAAAAGTGTTCCAAATCCATCATAAATAGTGCAAGTTGTATAGGCGATGAAGTTGAACCTAATAAATAGTGACATAAACGGAAATTGCCTCGTGTTGCAATGAACTCATCGATGTAATTATGCTAATATTTTTATGTATGCAAATAAAGTATTTCTTTTCTTCATTGTGTTGTGAGAGAACTAATTTGTCGTCCGTTTGCACCATTGGAGATATAATTAACTGATCATTTTAATGTGACTTAGTTTTCATTGTGTCTTGTTGCATTGTGCCACCATCCCTAATTAAGGATGATTCACAGTAGACCGTTCCGTGTCCGGGCCGGCCCGTTTTCTTCTAGAGAATAACGCCGGCCGTTGCGTTTGCTGTCATAGAAAACGGGCCGGCCCGGACACGGAACGGTCTACTGTGAATCATCCTTAATTAGGTAGGTACTCAATACTTAATTATCTTACATGTGAAACTAAAGTTAAAGGTTACAAACTTACAGCATTATATACCCTTTTGGGCGCAGCAATTTTGAGATACGGCACTTACCTATATACTAAAATACAGAATTGTTACTTAACGTTTCTGTTCTTCTAAATATTTATTAAAAGAGTAGTAAATTAATTTTGTGTTAAGCGGTAAGTAACGCTGCTAAAGAAAACACCAAATTTCAAATTTTTCCCTTTGATTTGAATAAAGAAGTATTTAGTAGCTTCACGAACTGAGCAGTTTTTTTTTTATTATCTTACTTCGTACTTGATGCGTAGGTTAACTAAATAATTATCATCATAATCAGCCTTTATACATCCCACTGCTGGGCACAGACCTCTCATTCGCAATGAATCCAGATATGTAGCATATATGGTGCGTCTTTGAGGATTGGACGATTTAGATACAGTTGTATAGAGCTTGATGGCACGACCATGTAAACATCATATGTGGGTCAAACAACCAGTGTTAATAAGCCATTCGCATCGCGTGCCGTATAATAATTAGAATTTATTGTAGTTTCCACTCCATTCGTTAGCAACATGTCAAAACGACAAATGAATTCATTTTTACCAAACTTATACGATGTTTTGTGATTTGAATAACGTTATAGATGTGGCGAAAACTGAATTTGTTTGAGTGATGTTATGAGGGGGAAGGCATGAGGGATGGAAGTGTGGGGTGTTAATATTGACAGTGAATATAGAGAGTGACAGCTCTGGTTATTGGTTAATAATTCGTGATTGAGATGTATAGTATAAATAAGTACGATAATAAACTGACGACGTTCACAAATTTTACAATTTTTTGGTAACACTACTCCACTGACTGGCAGGTCGACAGCTGGGAATGGACACAAGGCATAACTCACTAGCGATGGCAGGATTTTTCAGAGGAGTGATCAGAAGATGCTTAGGATCGTCAATATTGGAAGCGGAGGGGGGATACCTTTGTGACCCAATTAACCCTTTAGTCTACAGTTCACAGGCTCTGTGAACTGCAGACCTCACGAGTGGTTTCAACTCGACAAAAAGTGCCATAGTATTATCGAACCTGCTCAAAATTTCGCTAGAATCGGTTGAAAAATGCGGGCCTGGGGGGTAATCACGTAACTTTTCGAACGTACGCTCGCTGAGTAAATCTAACTGTATTTTTTACTATGGAAAATTACATCTATAGATCTGCCTGACGCACGCTCAAAATTTTGCGTAAGTACCCCACTGTAGAGGAAAACATCCGGAAATCCGCCGGACGAAATCATTTTTGTTCCAGCTGAATGCTGATGCTAGTGACGCTTTGGCTCACTTCGCTCGCTCCGTGAAAATCAGTGACTAAATACATTCAGAAGCAACGCGTAAATTGCTGTTGAAAGTTAATGCTAGACAATTTTCTCACACTCAGGCAACTTGGCGGGGACTAGGTATTTGTTCTTTGACGTGAGTTTATTGATGTAAGATTTCCTCACTTGACGAAATACTGTCAGTATTACGTTTGCGCAGTAGTAATACCAAGCTCAGAAGCGGTTGACACTGACAGTTGACAGCTTTCCCATATCATACCGCCTCCGCATCGACAAATCAGGAAGGCGCCTTAGGCAAGGCAACTTGATAAAGCAACCGAGCATTTAGAACTGAAAATTTCAAATAGCATTAATGACATGTAGTGCTTAATTGTACATACTGATTTATTTATAATTCTTCGAATAAAGATCATTAATAAAATAAAATAAACTTTATTAACTTGGCGGGTCGGTGTCGAATCAATATCTGTTTTTCTCTGAGCTTTTTTTTTATTAAAAATGGGATTGCTCTTGGCCAGCATCTAGCCAGGGGGCAAAGATGAGGCCGACGATGAAGCGAGCTCACCCAGAAGATGCCTATTCACTCGTGCCTTAAAAAGGCAGGCAGGGAGCTTACAGTTAAGAAGTTGCCTAAAAATGCTAAACCTGTGTACCGCATGTACATAGTTAATTTGATTGAGGGCGTAGGATACTTTAAACTAACTGCCTTTTGGTTCTGTATGACACACTTGAACAACGAAATAGGGGAAGGGTGTCAAGAGGGATAGTATACAGCAGAACATCGTCTGGCTCATATTGGAGCAGTCCTACTGGGGAAGTACCTCCACCTTACAGAAGATCGCGGCCCTAATAACACCACTACTTTCTGCATTTATTGGTGTTGTATTCCTGGTGATAAGGTCGCCGGAGCTCCCGATGATACGCTGTATTGTGAGGACCTGCATATGTCTCTAGCTATCAACACACCGAATCCTCAAGTTAATCAAGGGTAGGTAACGCCCTTGTGATTCTTCTGGAGTCGCAAGCGTCCATAGGCGACGGTGTCGGCTTACCATCAGGCAGGCCGTAAGCTGCTGTTTTCTTCCGTCGTTGTATAAAAACAACCGGCTAAGTGCTGGTGGTGCTAATGGTTGACTGGTAGAAAATGCCTTATGGCATTAAGTCCGCCATAAGTAGATATTTCTTGTATTGTGCAATAAAGTTTAAATAAATAAATAAGTGCGAGTCGGACTCGCCCACGAAGGGTTCCGTACCATTATTTATAGAAATGGCAAAAAAATCATGTCTGTTGTATGGGAGCCCGCATATATATATATATATATATATATTATTTATTTAAACTTCATTGCACAAAATGTAATTGTACAAATGGCATTCTCTACCAGCCAACCATTGGGCTAAACAGAGATTTATGAAAGGTGCAAAGAAAAATCTGAATCTGAATCTGAAGACAAAATCAATATAAACGCTGTAAATAAACATACATAAATACAAGATATTTATATATACAAGAATAGATATACTACTTCATATTAAATACATACTATAATTATAGGGATGGATTCTAGTCGAATTAGTGTTTAAGCATATGCTTACGCAGTATTTGCTTGAAAGCAAACTTGCTTGGGGCTTGTCTGATCTTGAGAGGGAGTGAATTCCAGAAACAGCTTGCCTGTATGGCGAAAGAATGAGTCATGAATCTAGTGCGATTGAAAGGTATTGATAATTTAAAAATAAATTGATTTACTATTCTTAATACTTGTAAATGACCTTCCAACCTCCATTAGGCATACTACATGTCTTCTATTCGCAGACGACTTAAAACTAGAATTAAATATAACCAATGATACTGACTGCTTCAAACTCCAAGAGGATATTGAGAGCGTTTGTAACTGGGGTTTGGAGAATAGCCTGGAGTTAAATACTGAAAAGTGCTCCATTATGTCCTACACCCGGGCCAGGATTCCCCTTCAGCACTGTTACACTTTAAATAATGCTCCCATGAAACGTGTAAACCTGGTAAGAGATCTCGGAACGTGGTTCGACACTCAGCTCAGCTTCAATCACAACATAATTAAGACCTGTGACGCTGGTCGAAGATGTTTGGGGTTTGTACTCAGGGAATCTAAAACATTTACCAGTAGGGCTGCTATGGTCGTCCTTTATAATGCATATGTACGTAGCAAAATGGAAACAAATGCGGTAGTCTGGAGTCCGCATGAAATCCAGTATACACTCTTGCTCGAAAGAGTACAGAAGTCATTTATCCGTTTTCTTTACAATAGAATGTATGGATACTATCCTAAACTCTATCCTAAGTTATTTATTCTTGGTATGGTTACCTGTTCTTCTTTGGAAGTTCGAAGAGACACACTTATTGTGAGGTATTTCGTCCAGCTATTGCGAGGAAAAACACACAATCCCTTTCTCCTATCACAAATGTCTTATCGGTTCCCTCGGTTCCCACTATTGTGCTCCGTCCCCGGCGACGGCCGCTGCTCGCGGTCCCGGCGGCGCGGACGCGCAGTCACAACCACTCTCCACTCCTTCGCGCGCTAATGTTACTCAATGATATTTTACTTAGTGACAGCGACCTAGATATATTTGGAGGCCAGATCTAGACAGAGCTCTATTCTAACATAAGGATGTTTTGTTTTTTAATTTCTCACATTGTTTTTGCCTATGTGTACCTATTTAATACTAAGTTAATCAGCATGCTTGGTTAAATACTGTAAATGTTGATTGTGAACTTATAAATAAATAAATAAATAATTTGAGAACACGGGAGGTACGCAGCTGACAGCTTGGGCGACGGGTATCAAAAACAAATTTACTTTTAAGATATCCTGGAGCAGAAGGCTCAAACAGGATTGAAAAAAGGGTGCAAAGGATTCTAAGGGACCTACGACGACGAATGGAGAGCCAGTTAAGCTGACGACGGTAGAAGGAAACGTGGTCATACTTACGGAGACCGAAAATAAAGCGTATGCAATTATTGAGGAGACGGTCCAGTTTATCAAGGGATTCCTGAGTAATATTGGTAGTGCACACATCACCATAATCAATAATTGGCAACCCCAACGCCTGAACCAGCAACTTCTTTGTAGCAACTGGGAGAAAACTTTTAATTTTATAAAGAAAATGCTTTATTTTTTTCTGTTTTTTAGTATTTTTTGCTATAGCGGCAACAGAAATACATCATCTGTGGAAATTTTAACTATCTAACTATCACGGACAGACAGACAGACGGACAGCGGAGTCTTAGTAATACGGTCCCGTTTTATCCTTTGGGTACGGAACCCTAAAAAACCATCATAATATCTACAATGGCTGGCTTAATGCTCCTAATACTCAGCAAAATGTTTCAATATGCTATTCAACCCAATGCAATAGGTTTAGACCTAAAGGCTTGAAATTCCCCGGCCAACTGCCAACGCCTGGACCCGTTGGCTCACTTCCAAAGGCCAAAATGACTTTAAAAAGGAATGCATATAAGTGCCATAGGTTTGCTCATAACATAAGTCGTTTAGAATAAGCAGGGCAGTATTACACAGACCTTGCACCCGCATAAGTTACGGAAAATGCTTTATACGGAGTTTTTGGCAGCAGATCGATCTATTGTTTGTTATTTAATGATACAGGTTAGGGATGATTCACAGTAGACCGTTCCGTGTCAGGGCCGGCCCGTTTTCTATGACAGCAAACGGCCGGCGTATTTCTCTAGAAGAAAACGGGCCGGCCCGGACACGGAACGGTCTACTGTGAATCATCCTTTATACGAGTATGTTGTTGGGAAGATATAAAGGCAAGGCAAACTGGCCTATTTACATTTTTGTGTTTAACTTTGTATGTATTTCAACTAGAGAATAATATACTTGAAACTTTAATAATGAATTTACCTTTTGCACCCCACCCGCTTTTCCTGCTCTTGAATGAAACTGTAATAATTTATAAACTTTGGCTGGGTTGCGCCAAACCATCTGTAATCGTAAGCTGTGTTCGTTAAAATTTGAATGTATGGAAAGTTTGACATGTTTCTATGGCATGACAGCTGCCGGCGCATTTTTAACGTTGATAGGTCTGTGATCGTAAGTCGGTGCAACCCAGCCTTAATTGGCTACTTCTTCTCGGCCGCTGTCTAACAACCCGACCTTTACCACGAAACTCTCTTCTGCCCGCAGAACGGTCTGAACGCCATCCATTTAGCGTCCAAGGACGGCCACCTAGAGGTGGTGCGTGAGCTGCTGCAACGCGGAGCCGCAATCGATGCTGCGACGAAGAAAGGGAACACCGCGCTGCATATCGCGTCGCTCGCTGGGCAGGAGGCTGTCGTGCGGTTATTGGTGCAGAATGAGGCTCAGGTGAGATACATCATCATCATTAGCACAGGCTACGTCCCACTGCTGGACACTGGCCTCCTCTCATAGATGAGACGGAACGGGTAGTAGTCCCCACGCTGGCCCAGTGCGGGTTGGGGACATCACATACACCTTTAGAATTTCTTTGCAGGTTTTCCTACACCGAAAACCACAACCGTCGCAGGAAAGCTACAACCCGTTCTAACTCCACACATATACGTAGTCCTACTATAGAAACGAATTTAAATCTTTTTCAATTGGAACAGAGTCGCATTTGCCTTCTTTCGTTACTTCTAAAACGAATTAAGGTAAACGCCCCAGTGCTCGACACTGACCCAATACATGGCACTTTCAATCTTATGTCATGCAAAACTAGAAAACCTAAATATGAGAGGTGATCTATAGGTGTCCTATATTGGGCATTAAGTCGTCGAGCATTGGGATGTTCACCTGAAATAGTTAAGAATATTTATTTTCGACACTAGTTGATCAACACATTGAATAAGTATGGTAGGCCTTAGGAGAAATTGGGCGCAAGAAATCACTACATATAATAAAAAAACTAATTTTCATTGGTTCATTTATTGCATTTTTAACTTAATCATGATGACATAAAAAAGAAAACTCAATTAAATAGAAAGCAATCGTCTATAGGCTACAGTAACCGCCTATCATTAGGCGGGCCTTACCCTTGTTTACCTCCAACCACCACCATCCACCATATCAGCCCTAGGACGTCCACTGCTGGACATAGGCCTCCCCCAATTTCATGGGGGGTAAATGCCATAATCGCCACGCTTGGCATGCGGGTTGGCGATCGCAGTATCTCCACCGTACTCTAGGAATTCCTTCATTCCCCGGAGGTCTTGGTCGTAGTTTAAGGACATACCCGGGTCCAGTACGTACGTACGTTACCTCCAACGTGGTAGTAATTTAAAAAAATAGTTCAGACTCTACAAAATGTCGAGAGCTAGGAGCTAAAATTTTTAAGCTAACTATGTTTACAATAATAATGTTATTTCGTGGTTTATAAAAATTGTCATTTAATATATAATATTGTTTACAATTACATTATTCTAGCACATTAAAAATTTTGCAATTACGTAAAAATAATCGCGTCTAGAACGAAAGGAACTTAATTTAATACGCTTCATGCAAATACTGTATGATAATGAAAATCCACAATAATTACCCGTTTATTCTAATGCGCTAAGGTACACATTTAACCGTTTTTTAACTTTGTACCAAACTATACAGACAAGAAGCGTTTTAAAGCTAACAGCCCTTAAGAGTGACCTAATAAAACATAATTAAGGGCACCTAAATAAGCCCGATTTAACGGCCCATCAAAGAGAAATTTCCCCCGTATACAGGGTGTGGCCTGTAATAGGAGCGATAAATTTAAAGGACGCTCTCTCTCCTTAGAGCATGTGCAGTAACCTCTTGAGTCCAAAAAAAAATATCTTTTTTCAATTGGGATAAATTTTTATCTAAAGTTATGACCTCCAAGTAATGGATCTTGGCACCACGAGATTATAGCGCGGCAGTCAATGCTGATTTTCAGGTTGCTTCAAGTTATGACTCATTATCGCTGTCGCATTTTTGGGTTAAAAGAATATTTTTTGGATTTTTTTATATTTTTTTTATAATTTTTTAGTGTTTTTTGAAAAAATATTTTTAATATCACTCCAGTAGAGTAAAAATAAGCTACTTTTGCAAAAAAAAATACAAAAAAAACTTTTTTTTTTCAATTAAAAACATGTTTAAATAATTTCTAAAGAGCTCAATAGTGTACCGTTTAATTTTTTGCTCCTATTACAGGCGACACCCTGTATAAAACGGGGTCTATTCTTGTCCGTCGCTTTCGATCCCAATCATATTACAATGTTTTGCTTTTTACTTCCACACGTGCTGATGTTAGAAGGCGTGCGTGAAAATTATTAAGAGCTCTTAAAAAAGCGGGCAAATGATTCTGAAGACAAGTAAAATTTTAACAAAACAAGTAAATTTTTAACAAAAATCCACCGACTCCATACTTTTTGCAGATCCCATCCTCCTGTTATACAATTTGAGGAGTTCCCTCTATTTTTTCTAAGATCCAGACTTGGTGACAATGGGACCAATTAGAAAATATACCCTTTCAAATAAAAAAAGATTTTTTTTAAATCGGTCCACTAGTCTCCGAGTAATCGGTGAACATACATAAAAAAATATATATTCCGACGAATTGAGAACCTCCTTCATATTTTTGAAGTCGGTTGAAAATGTTGTAATATACCTACTTTCATGTCTTAAATTTTAATACCACAACGTTTAAATTAATTGAAAAATATTAAAGTAATGTTAAAAACACTTGAATTAAGACCGTTATCAACTTAAAATTTGTTACTACTTCTAAACCACAAGATTGGTGTATCAATTATGTATGTTTTCTAACAATACCTGACGAACACTTCGTTGATAGTGACCCTACCTTTGAAGCGGGAGGTCCCGGGTTCGAATCCCGGTCAGGGCATTGTTTGTGTAATTAACACGAATATTTATTCTTGAGTCTTGGATGTTTTCTATGTATATAAGTGTGTAATTATCTATATAAGTATGTATATCGTCGTCTAGTACCCATAGTACAAGCTTTGCTTAGTTTGGGACTATAGTGGTCGGCGGTTAAGAACTCAAGCCTGACACCTGTCATATCCATACAGTTTATAAACTCAAAGTGGCTTTTAGGTTAGAAACTGTATGGGTATGACAGGTGTCAGGATTGATTTCTTAACCGCCGATACTATAGGTCAATTTGTCTAGGATTGTCTCCCAATAAAAAAAAATGAAAAGGGGTTGGTCCGTGCGTGGGCAAAGAGTAGGTACAGCATAGCGATCTTTTTGTATACCACGTCGGTGACAAACAAACGTACGGCCCGCCTGATAGTAAGCGGTCACCGCAGCCTATGTACGTCTGCCAACTACCTTGCCTTAGCGATAACGACAAAAAATGGGAGCGAAAGACGCCTAAAATGCGATTAGAATGTGGAAGAGAGGAGAGATGAAACAAATTGAGATCCACGGATGGAAATAATCTTGCTGGTTTGTAAATATTTTGAGAATGAGCTCAAACGCTTTATCGTGCTATAACATTTTAATGAATCAATTTATGTGTGGTGAACAACCCTTAGAACTTTCGTACAGTCGACGTCAAAAATATTCTGCAATATTATGATATTATAGAAGTCATGTTTAAATACGCACATCACGTAATGGTGCTACCACACTGGCTGTTATAAATGTTATATAACATAGTGTAACAAGGATAACACTATGTAACACTATAATGTTGAAGAAAGATAGTTACTGTTATATAACATTTATAACACCCAGTGTGGGAGCACCACCACCACCACCACCACCATATCAGCCCTAGGACGTCCACTGCTGGACATAGGCCTCCCCCAATTTCATGGGGGGTAAATGCCATAATGGGGTGCATTATGGGAGCACCATTACATACATAATTTAATCAACGCATTTTGGCAACTTTTGTGGCTGGCAATTCGCGTACCAGGATAAGCGCGTATGAAGTAGGTTTGGTTTAAAACAAAGTGCAGCACGCAGGTCCTGTCAAGAGTCAGAGGAAACGGTCATTCATATCCACTGCTCCTGTGCGCAAAATACCACTTATGCGCAATAGTAGTAGGAGGAGGCACGTTATGCAACCAGAGGAAAAACAAATTGCAACCCAAAGAGTTTGGTAATTCCAGGAATCAAAGGGTATATATACTCTTGAGCAAGGAGCTATAAGGGCTGCCACAATAGATTGACTTCTGGTCGAAAAAGCGTAGAAAAGGCCCGCAACAAACTATTAATAATAACCAAGAATAGTTATTTCAAACACGGTGTTTGCCGGGCGCCTACTCGTAATACACGAGTTCACACTTTTTACTCTGAAGTGTGTCTACAGAATCAATGCAACTGTGCACTGCGCAAAACAATGTCATCTAAAACCATTTTAAGAGCAGTTTGGACCAGTCTGACACTATTCTAGATAGAATTCTGTGTTAACAAATTGTTATTATAGCAGTATGAAACGTGCTTTCAAAAAGTGTCAACCTTCGTCACACATAATTAACGTGTATAAAAGAGAAACAGGACCGACGGAGGTTCAGTAATACGATGAGACACTTGAGGAAGAAACACACTACATCAAAAAGTTAGCAGCGGCGAAAGTAGACACATATATCGGAACATGTATTTATTAACATAGGATTAACGATGTGTTGTCACTTTAGTTTTTACAATATATATGATGCTGACAGTATATCTTCCCAGGATTATCTGGGGTCATCTAAGATACTATACCCCCTCGTATCCCCAACATTTACTTTTTTACAGTCAGTCGAGTATGATACGTCTAATTTACACGATAACGGTAACTTAACGTTGCTCCCTGCAACATGTGACGAACGTAATTGAGCATGCAAGCATTAACTATCTATAAATACTGTTTGTAAAGGTATACGTTATTCTTTCCCTTATACTTTACCAATAATACGCATCTCCAGTGTTACTATATCTGGTTTCACTAAGAACCTTCGATCATCCCTCAACCACCCCTCTAAGGTATATATCTCAAATACAATCTCAAACTAAAACAAGTGTGTTGTTAAGTATGTAAGATGTTGTAATATCTGTAGATCTTGAGATATTTTATAATAGGCGCACTTTTGTCCCACTGATGCACTTGTTTAGGTGCTGGTTTGATAAAAATTGATGTTTTGCTCGACTTGGCGGGGGCACTGCCGAGCCCCCTATACGGACAAGGATACTTTATACATGGTGTGCCCTGTAACAGGAGCACATAATTAAACAGTAGATTATTTTAATTATTTCCAAGTGGTTAAAATCGTTTTTTTTTATGGGAAGACAGTTTTCGTGTCTATTATTAATTTTTTGGAGTACAAATAACAACTCTTTATTTTGAAAATGCTATGAAAATTAACAAAAAATCCAGAAATCCTTTTTATAACAAAAATTGCTAACACCATGACGACTCATTAACTTGATGCTACCTTTGTATCTGCATTGAGACGTGCTGATACCGTGGTGACAAGATCCATTACTTGAAGGTCCTAACTTTGAATTGAAAAAAAAAGGGTACAAGAGGGGTTACTTCAGGTGCTCTAATGAAGTGTCCTTTTAAATATTTGCTCCTGTTACATGCCACATCCTGTGTAACAACATGTTTTACTTGTGGAATGTTTAATTCGAAGTTCGAAGACCCAAATATAAGCTCTTTAGCCATCAGTAAAAATTGGCATAAATCATAACAAATCATAGACTTCCGAAGTGTACTCATCAATCTATACTACACACCACTTCCGACTTCGATCACTTCTACAAACGCTTATTAGGTTCAAACTTCAAAAGTTCAAAAGTAAATCATACTGCTTGGACTTAAAGATCATTTTAGTAAAATAGGGAGAGCGTGATACGTCTTGGTTAAAGTTTATATTTTTAATGGATAGGCATATCTGACAGTTACTTTAATATTCTATGATAAATTTGAGAGATGTTTGTTTATATTTAGGTCGAACCAGTCAGCTATTTACATTTTTCCATTAATGTAATGCATGGATCTTAAGTTAATGTATTAAGAACTATATTTGACCGTTCACACTAACATGTTTTTAGTATGACGAAACCATTAATCATAGAACATGTAAATAAATCGTGTTTATGAATATGATCGCATTGATCGCGGAAAGATTCAGGCCGAAAACCGAACATTCATGTGCTACATCATAATATACATACTCCAGTGCTTTTTACACACCTCTATACTTGTCAATTAAATCTGTGAAATATATACTTTTATGTTTAACACATGTGGATTAATAGTAAATACAACCTTTTTCATAAGTAAATAGAATTAAATACAAAAAAAAATAATAATAATAATAATAATAACCTAATCTTATAAGAAGAACACCCCGTCGAGCAGGTCTCCCTGCGGCATGGTCCCCATTACGCTGGCAGCATTACCTCTCTGTATCGCTAGAGCAATTCGTTGAGAGAGGTAAGCGCCAGCCCTGGGATCGCCTGAGGTGTGGATCAGCCGCTTCGATAAGGCCCTAATAAATGACTTCATGTCATCAGACCAGGGACCTAATGTCTCCACAGCGAGCGCAGCAAACTCGAAATCATTAAGCAATGACGAGTATTTGCGGCGCTTGAGACATTGGGCCTGTTCAGCTGCAGCGCCGGCCTGTGAGCGGGTCCCTTGAATGTGGGACTGGGCGAAAGTGTCTACGCAAGTTGCGTCCCACACAAGGACCCGACCCAGTTTCCACGGTACCAATGTAGCTCCGTCGGGGCGCTTGCCATCATCCCTGACCATACCTACGGGCTCTAAAATCGCAGGCACAGAGGCGGTGACAAGCGACCGGCGGATCAAGTCGTTAATGGTACCGTGTCGGAATAGACGACCGGCGCTCCTTGCGCATGATAGGCCGTGTCGACCCAGCTGATCCACTTTTTTGCCGCAGCCACATGTGTGGGCAACACAAATTTTGGAACCGAGCCTCAAGCAAACCGCTATTCTTAGGCAGCTTTGGTCCAAAACCGTGCCTATCTGACGGGATGGAAGAGCCCGAAGCCAGTGGCCTGATTCTGGTGCGGAAACCGCAAGGAGACGGGCACGATCTGAATCGTCCGGACTACTTTCAATAAGGGAAGTATGAGTTGCCTTGAGGCGAGGGGAGTCCCAGGCCCTCTGAATATGTTTAGTGACTGGAATGTCCGCACCCGGGCACGAATCAGACCAGGCTTCCCTGGCCACCTTCAGGTCCGCTAAATCGTCGTCAGGAATCAGAGGATGTTGTAAAATGACACTGACAAGCGATAGCGAGCCATGGATGGAGGCCAAAAAAGCCGGTAGTGCGACGCTGTGGGCAGAGCGAACACCCAGACCACCAAATCTGATAGGAAGAACCGCTTGGGTCCACTGGCGAATATCAAAATCTACATTAAGAATTTTAGAAAGCGTTACCTGAATTGAATCATCGATAGATGTCAGGATTGATGGAAATTTCCACATCGGACAACTGCGAAGCAAATACATGAATTTTGGAGTAAAAAGACAAAAACGTATAATAAAAAGGGCAATATGAGGATTTATATCAAAAAGGAGGTTTGCCGTAGAATTGAAAAGGTTTAATTTGCAGTCAATGATTGGGCGGATAGCTTCGTCGAAAATAGGAGATCCTAAAAGTGTAAGTGAAGTATTAGAATGGACAGAGATATTTGGTAATAAGGCGTTAAAATTAGTAAGTATTTCAATTTTTCTATGCTGGGGGAGATGATTGGGCAAATAAATTTCACATTTAGTGTAATTTAGAGAGAGGCCTATATCTGCAAATTTATCTATTATTAGCTGTAAATCTTGTAGCACAGTTTCAGATTCACCGCCGAGGGATCCGTCGTCTAGATACCATAGATTAAATTTAGAATTTAGATTGCTTATAATTGGATTGATGGCTAAACTAAAAATAGCGGGCCCAAGCGGGTCCCCCTGCTGGCAACCCGTACTTGATGAGATAATGTTTTCACCAAACAATAATTTTGATTGAGCCCCGTAACATTGCCATAAATAGCCATAAGCCTCAGGGAGATGTTTTTGTACTTCCGATAGGAGGGCACCACGGTCAACTGAATTGAAAGCATTTTTTACGTCTATTTTCACAAACACTTCATAGTCCGGGCGATTCAGAAAAGTGCGCGCAGAGTGTACTGCAGCTTCACAGCCGCCCTTGACGCCAAAACCCAGCTGTCGAGGCTTGAAGATTTTAGTTAGCCTCTCATTAAAAGTACGACAGCAAAGTTTTGATGCCAAACGCCTAAAAGTGCAACCGATAGCAATCGGCCGGATTCCACCATCTTTTTTGGCTAAAGCTACTAAATTTGCGCCGTAAAGGAGCGGGATAATTTCGGCATTCACACGACCCGATAACATAAGGTTGATTAGAGCCGTCAACTCTTTAAGTAGGGCCGAACCCGCATCCCCGGAAGGCGAGGTGGTCAAATCCTTTAGATGTTGAGGAGATAGACCATCCAACCCACCCGCTGAACCATTCGGGAACGACAGCAAGGCTAGACGCACAGCGTCTTCAGAAACAGTCACAATGGCATCTTCTGAAGAAGGAGGTTCTGGTAACTGAGCGGGGGCTGAAGGGACCGGGTGTTTTTCACGGAGAGCGGCGAAAGTTTCGCTAGAATGTGCCGCCAAGTCATCATTGGAAAAAAGGAGGCGAGCAGCTCCACCCACATTCCCTTCTGAGACTTTATTTTCTATTAATTTTATTTTGGAATAATGACGCGAATTGAAATCTGAATTAACCAAGGAACTATTTAGTAGAATATCGGACAAAGCAGAAACTGAAGAGGAATTATCTTTTATCTGTTTGGTCAAGGAGTCTTTGTTTGACTTGTTTACGTGGAGAACGGAGAAAGAGAATGTGAACAGGCGTTCCCAAGCCTGAAAAGAATTTTCTGAGACAACTTTGGCGACACATTCCGCGAGACTGTTGGCTACAGCCCTGCGCGCACCGCGTGGTATTCTTCTTATAATTTGAACATTTTTCTTTAAAGTTCCCAATTTGACAGCGAATGAAGCGGAACTATTGAAATGAACATCTCTGCTAGTTGTGGGCGCGGGTTGGGAAGCGCTGGGCAGAGGTGGATCGACGGCTACCCGAATAGCATGCCGGCGGGCTGTGTGGATGGCCAGACCCCGATTTCCTTTATAAAATTTATTATCAACACACAGAGGACATTTCAGGAGCTCCACTGAAGCAATACAGGGCTGCGAACTCATTAAAACTAGAAATGGATAAAAAGTTAAGAATACTCGAAAATACTAACAGATGATAGAAAAACACTGCATAATAAATAAAGAACACTGACACTTCACTGATATAACAAGAAAAATCAATATTAATTTAAGCAAAATGTACATAAACATAAAAGTTGAGAAAAAAAACTGACAAATAGCAACTGACACTCCTGTAGTGGCGGAGTTTCGGGCGCATGCGGCAGTGCGCTCTGGAGTCTCTGGAAAATTTTCCAGCCGGGCGGCCACAATTAGTGGCTACAGTCCAACAGGCGGATGGTCATAAGCTGCCGCGTCCGACAAATGATCGCCGTCCCAACCGTCGGACAAAATGCAAGCGGAGTAACGTTAAGCATGTATTGCACGCAGGTAATGAAATAAAATTATTAAAAGACGGAAAAAGATGTATAATTAAATCCAGTATATATGAATAGCAGTAATAAAGCACACAAAATAAAATAATTTTAATATTTTTACATGTATTTGACGTGCATTTTGACGTGCATGATTTCTGTAAGATAGTAGGTTTTTTTTTAGGACGATTTGAGGACTTTGCCGATGCGATTTGATTTGAATGAATTGGAGACGGCAAGTTCGAGCCCCAGCTCGTACCCACTGGGTTTTCAAAAACAAATGTGTACGAAATATCATTAGGTATATAACAGCAGCTTTCCTTGGTCACAATAACAAGGTCTTTATGTCGATATGTATCACAGGCCAAAATGTTTTCATTATCCTCCGAACATTATCTTTATACGGGCGCATGAGGTATTTTCCGAATGAAATCTAAAAAGTGCTGATTTCTTTGACAGGTCAACATTCAGTCTCAAAATGGTTTCACGCCGCTGTACATGGCTGCGCAGGAGAACCACGATGGCGTCGTCAAGTTCCTCCTCACCAACGGAGCCAATCAGAGCCTGGCTACTGAGGTAAGTTACACATTCATGAAAAACTTCAGACCACAATACACCAATAAACTAGGATTAATTTAGGCTGGCCGTGCATAGAGGAGTGTTTGGGCCGACACTAATGTATGGTAGCGAAAGTTGGGTGTGGCAGAAGAAACATCAGAGTCGAGTGAATGCAGTGGAAATGAGAGCGCTCAGAAGTATGTGTGGCGTTACTTTGAGAGATAGAGTGAGTTATAACACGGAGGTGTGGAGTGAATGAAGATATAGTGACGAAAATTGAGAAAGGTATGCTAAGATGGTTTGGACATGTAAAGAGGATGTATGAAAGAAGATTGACAAAACGAGTGTATGAAGGAAGAGTGGATGGAAAAGTTGGAAAGGGAAGACCTCGGCGAACGTACTCCGACCAAATCGGAGACAGTCTTCAGATAGGCCAGGTCAAGAGTACCCTAAATCTGAAGAATGAAGAATGTTATGAGAGTTCATGAAGCGCAAGTTGTATGTCAGGATCGTGGCAAATGGAAATCCGTGATCTCTGCCTACCCCTCTGGGAAACAGGCGTGATTATATGTATGTATGTATGTAATTTAGCCGCCCGCTACCCCCGCGACGTCATACTTCTTTCCCCTGTCCTGTCACAGGCGCCGTTACAGTTAATTGGTAGACCTATAACAAGTAAGTTCTAAGTTGTTGCCTTTTGAGTTTTTACACATATTTTTAACAAAAGATACGGTTGGAACCTTCCGTTAAGCAGTATTCTTGTCTGGAAGATCCCGCTGTTCCCGCTCTGCCATCACTCGGGAGTTCAACTTTTATCCGTGTTCAATCAAAATATAGTTACGACAGATTGATGGTTGTTCGATAGTTCTGTCGAAAAGCCTGGCGATGCGGTACTCAAAGAGAAGATATAACTTTGTTAATAACTTTATTAAGCGACCATACAGCGATTAGCAGTGGCAACTGGTTCGTGGTTCGGTCATGCATCATTGACCGAGCGAGCGAAGCGTCTTCGTTTCAGCTTTCGACAAAAAATATTTCGTATGTCCGGATGTTCTCCTCTATAGGTCGCATTTCTCAACCTATTCTCGTGAAATTTTGTGAGCACGTTCGATAATTATATAAATTTTTTTTGCCGAGTCAGTTTTTGAAAATTTTGAAATTAAAAAAGAAAATGGCGTGGTCTACAGCTCACAGTACCACTATTTTATTTTGTTTCTAACGGTGAAAGTATCAGCTGTAATTCGCAATTTGATTAATTTACGTGCCGGCTTGTCCTTGGCCATCTAACGAAGTTATTATGTAATGTTTTAAGGTAGATCTAAATATCATTTTCCATACTAAAAATTACAATTATAGGTATAGGTACCTACTGTACCTATAGTTGCGTACAGTAAGTTTTTCTTCTCCCCGTATTAAGATATCTATCAATTACATTGGTCCACATCTTCAGTCATTGTCAGGGGTTGTGAAAAAAGGGAGATAAAGTCCAAATGCCCCCAATTAACAGATTAGCAGATCAGATATCTACCCCATGCTTGTTCACTGTTTGCTGTTGAGAGTATTCGAACAGTAATTTACTAAATTAATTTTGTAATCCGGACATTCGCATAAAGAACATAGAATAAACCGAAGAATACAAGACTTTTGTTACTTTGATCAAATTCCCTACTAACTCGAAATCTTTTGCAATTAGGTACCAATATACGACTACATTATTATGTAAAAGTTTATTCATGAAAATTATTCTTTTCATTATTTCAAAACAGGCTTTGTCGCTCATTTACACTTTCATCTGCCTAGGGTCACGGGCTTCGCTCGTAGAGTATAGCCACGTATTCGTAGTAGCCACGTATCGGAGCGCGTAGTAGCTACAAACAGAGTACCCGACAATCGGGATCTTAATGCTGATTGTGTTAGTAATACAAATGCTAAAGTTTAAACAGTTGACTGAAAGGCTTTAAGATAATTTCCGATGCTTCAGATACATTTCAGTTTAGTACTTAAATCCTATAGGAAGACTGTAGGTTACTTATTCTGTGCTAGCAGTAGGTGCCTCAAGTACGCACCTTCTCAATTACTTTCCTTAGTTTATTTCATAATATACTCGTATCCATGACTGACTGTAATCTTTTCGAATTATAGTTATAATTCTTACACTAGCAAGGTGCTTCTAAATTCGATTCCTTCTTAAGATCATTTCTCTTCCAACCATCAGGATGGCTTCACGCCCCTCGCGGTGGCGATGCAGCAGGGCCACGAAAAGGTGGTAGCTGTGCTCCTGGAAGCGGATACTCGAGGCAGGGTGCGGCTACCCGCGCTCCACATCGCCGCCAAAAAGGATGACGTCAAGGCTGCTAACTTGTTGCTGGAGGTGAGTGAATTGCTCCATGCACTAGGCCCGCTCGCCATACTCGATCGAGGCAGGGTTTGGCTGCGTGCGCTCCACATCGCCTAAAAAAGATAACTTGTTGCTGGAGGTAAGTGAAGTGCTCGATGCAGCAGGACCATGAGAAGGTGGTATCCGAGCTAGATGCTGATATTTGAGGCAGGGTGCGGCTACCCACGCTCCATATCGCCACTAAAAATTACCACAAGACAAGACTGCTAACTTGCAAGCACGTCACTCATCTTCCCTTTCTTTCCTTTTGATATGACAAAGAGCTTACTTTTATCCGACTACATTTTAGTGCAGTAAGAGCTTGTCAATCGTTAGGTATCCTTCAGAATATTTTCGCGTAATTTATTATTGCGAATGATTGTAACGCAAGAAAGAAATAACTTCTTTAAAACTGCTATTCAAGTCTTGAATGAGATCCCTACCGCATTTTAGTCAAGTGTAAATGATAATCGCGGGTGTCCGCTGGATGCGGGTGGCGCAGGACCGGTCATTGTGGAAGTCTTTGGGGGAGGCCTATGTCCAGCAGTGGACGTCTTTCGGCTGACATGATGATGATGATGATGATGAAATGATAATCACTTGCCAGTTCGAGATCCCTGACAAATATTTGTTGACATTCTCATTTTATCATTTGGGTAGTTCTCCGAGCGTTACAACCGCAGTGTTTTTTCGGTGATCGTATTATTTACGATACCTTTAGGTGTCTGTGGTCCATATAATGATAGCAGTCCCCATCTGCTATACTACAGTCTAAAATCGGCTCCTACTCTGTACAAATATCTTCAATAATATGATCACCGAAATCACAGCGGTTGAAAGGCTCGAAGAACTGCCCATTTAAAAGAAGTTTATAATAATGCTCAACACCCTCCTCGAGAACCGCTCAATATCGAATTGGGATTGATCCAGGATTGTAACAGAACTTCTTTATAATCAGAACGAGCACAACCCCGACGTGACTTCGAAGTCGGGTTTCACACCGCTCCACATAGCGGCCCACTACGGCAACGAGGCAGTAGCCCGGTTGCTGTTGGCCAAGGGCGCTGACGTCAACTGCCCGGCCAAGCACAACATCTGCCCGCTGCACGTTGCTGCCAAGTGGGGTAAGTTGTAGACAAGCACTACATTACAATTATGTTGGACAAAGTATATTGCATTAATTTATGCAAAGTAAATTATAAGCAACCTCCCGAGCGCGAGTACTAGATCTCTTTGTAACTCACCCCTCCACCGCGCTCCACGGTTATCAAGACCAATCCCTAGACCTCTTTTCCACTCCTAAACCGAGATTCTTAGCCACGGCCGCACGCTACCTGGACGCTATTGTGCCCCCCCCCCCACATCCATTATTACAAGATAGTTTAAGTATTAACTATAATTAACACTGTTTTTATGAATTGAATTTTTATTGTTCTTCCAATGAAATACAATTATATTTCATTGTCATATTTGGTGTAGGCTGTAAATGACATAAATAAATATTTATAGTCATCGAATTAAAAAAAAGTACTTGTTCAAACTTGTGTGTTGACAATTGGGTACTTGCCACATGTTAAAATGTATATGGTGTACTATACGGATAGTAAAAAACCTTCACCTATTTAAATTTAACCAAAACACTCGTCGCTGTCACAACCTGGAACTTCCAGAACCTAAATTAGAAATATATAAAAATGGACCATATTATAGAGCAATAAAAATATACTTTATAATAAAATACCCACCCACATAAAAACTGTACCTACGGACTCTTCTTTCATGAATAGTCTAAAATCAAAATTGATTAAAAAGTGTTATTATTCCATAACTGAGTTCATAGAAGATAAGAATGTACTCGTATAATAATTTAAAAATATGTTAACAGTCATAATCATAAATGTTGTTGTTAGAACGAAATTAGGTAAGATATTGTACCTAGTTATATATTACATAATTGTTGCTACACCCTTCCTGGGTCCATTGTATCTTAGCTTAAGTACATGGTTGCAATAAATGTTTATTATTATTATCCTTATTTATTCTTTTTCAAATGTTAGGTTTTTTACAATAAATTTATCAAATGTAAAATATAAAAATATACATAAAAAATATAAAAGCATTATAAAAAACCTAACCTAGAGTGCCGCCGGCAGCGAGGCGGGGCCTAAGCTACCGGTGGTTAGGGCGACAGGGAGAGGAACCTCCTGACTATCCGCGCCGTGTCCAAGAGTACCGCCTTCTGCATCTGACCCTTGACCCAGCCATCTAGCGAGAGTCTCTTAAGATGTTGGTCGAGACTCTTCGCAATTAGACCGTTCGCAGAGACGACTATCGGGACAATGATCGTCGAATCAACATCCCACATAGCGGTTACCTCGTGTGCCAGGTCTAGGTACTTACTAACCTTGTCCTTCTCGGCCTTCACGAGGTTCTCATCATGGGGGATGGTGATGTCGACGAGCACTGCCTGGCGCTTCAATCGATCTGTCAGCACGATATCAGGTTTGTTGGCTATAATAGTCCTGTCCGTGATGACAGATCGATCCCAATAGAGCGTGGCACGACCATTTTCGAGAACTGGCGCAGGTGTGTACTTATAGTACGGCACTTCGAAGTCCACAAGACCGTACAGAAGAGCAAGCTGCTGGTGAATAATCTTGGCTACCAAGTTATGTCTGTACAAGTACTCGCCGTTAGCAAGATGACCACAACCGGAAATGATATGCCTGAGCGACTCTCCGGGACGGCGGCATGCCCGACAAATGTCGACCGTACCGTCCTTCAGGATATATTTCCGGTAGTTGTTCGTCATGATAACTTCGTCCGCAATTGCACAGACAAAACCTTCGGTTTCCGCAAAGAGATCCCCGAAACGTAACCAGTTCACCGACGCGCGAGGGTCTATGTCGGGCCCCGTAAGAGCCTTGTAGAACCGCCCATGTAGCTCCTTACTCTTCCATACCGCCCTGCGGTCCTCGGTGCTAAGTACTTTAAGTCTGCGCCAGTTCTCGTTTGCCATGGAGAGCGGGGTGAAAGATGCGTCTACTGCCACTACGTCACGATGCATCCCACACTCACTGTTTAGGAAGTAATCCCTGAGACTGCACACTTCGCGGTTGTGGAGGTCTTTGGCATTTAAGAAGCCGCGACCTCCAAACTTCCGCGAGATGTACAGTCTCATAACAGAAGATCGTGGGTGTAACATACAGTGCGCAATGCGCAGTACACGCACTCTTCGATCCAGGAAATCGAGCTCAGTCTGAGTCCACCTTAATATGCCAAAGGAGTATGTGAGCAAGGGCATCACCCAGGCGTTGAAGGCACGCACCCTATTGCCGCCCGACAAAAAACTGTTGAGTACTTTTGTCAGGCGACAGAAGAAGCGCTCCTTCACCGCACGCTTGATGTCTCCACCCTCGATACCCAAAGACTGTGACATACCAAGATATTTATAGGTTTCTGCTTCGGAGAGTGATCTGAGATCCATTGTCTCAGAAATTTGTAAATTTGTGGAATTTACTACTTTCCCCCGCTGTACATGCATGGCCGCACACTTATCGACACCAAATTCCATTTTGATGGCACTACTGAAGGTCTCTGTGGTTTTCAGTAGCTCCAACAGGTCATGTTTATTTGGTGCAAATAGTTTGAGGTCGTCCATGTAGAGCAGATGAGAAATGACCTCACCCTCTCTCCGTAGCTGGCAACCTAGTCCTGAATCCTTCAGCAGGGTACTGAGTGGATTTAGCGCTAGGCAAAACCACAAGGGACTCAGACTATCACCCTGAAAAATACCTCGCTCAATCCTGATGGAATCCTGCGGGCCAGAGGGGCCCTCTCCTCCCCCGGGTTGACGAAGGACTGTGGTCCACTGCCCCATGCAAGCCACTAAGAAGGATCTCAGAACTGCATCAATTTTATACAGTTCTAAGATCCTCCTCAGCCATGAATGAGGCACCGAATCATAGGCCTTCTTATAGTCAATCCAGGCGGTCGAGAGGGTCCCTCTGTTTCGCCGGACTCGTTGGCAAATGGTCATGTCTATGAGGAGGAGCTCTTTAGTACCACGTGACCCAACCCTACATCCATTTTGAGCGGGGGCCAAAATGTTGTTCGCAACAATGTGCGTGTTAATTTTTGCTCTCAAAATGGATGTAAGGAGCTTGTATAGCGTCGGCAAGCACGTGATGGGTCTGTAGTTCTTCGCTTCCGTGGTACTACCGGACTTGTAGAGAAAGGAGGTGACACCAGTTGTTAAGGGAGGCGGTAGGGAACCGAGCTCGAGTGCTTGCTGGAACTGTGCTGCCATTATTATTATTATTATTACCATCAAAATATCGAACGTCTCCTGGAATGGTCAGCTATCTGAAATAAGTCGTAAGGTCACCGGAACGCTGAGAGGTCTCTATAAATTTAAAAAATTCCTCCCAGTTGCCACAAAGAAGTGGTTCAGGCGTTGGTGTTGCCAATTATTGATTATGGTGATGTGTGCGCTACCAATATTACTCAGGAATCCCTTAATAAACTGGACCGTCTCCTCAATAATTGCATACGCTTCATTTTCAGTCTCCGTAAGTATGACCACGTTTCCTTCTACCGTCGTCAGCTTAACTGGCTCTCCATTCGTCGCCGTAGGTCTCTTAGAATCCTTTGCACCCTTTTTTCAATCCTGTTTGAGCCTTCTGCTCCAGGATATCTCAAAAGTAAATTTGTTTTTGATACCCCTCGCCCAGGCTGTCAGCTGCGTACCTCCCGTGTTCTCAAATTATCAATACCTTTCCATCGCACTACATTCATGACTCATTCTTTCGCCATACAGGCAAGCCGTCTCTGGAATTCACTCCCTCTTGAGATCAGACAAGCACCAAGCAAGTTTACTTTCAAGCGAATGCTGCGTAAGCATATGCTTAAACAAGAATTCGACTAGAATCTATCCCTATAATTATAGTATGTATTTAATATGAAGTAGTATATCTATTCTTGTATGTATGTAACTTATATAAATATATTGTATTAATGTATGTTTATTTACAGTGTTTATATTGATTTTGTCTTCGCATTTTCTTAGTAGAATTATCAAACTTTTCTCTTTGCACCTTTCATAAATCTCTGTTTAGCCCAATGGTTGGCTGGTAGAGAATGCCATTTGGCATTAAGCCCGCCAATTGTACAATTATATTTTGTGCAATAAAGTTTAAATAAATAAATAAAATATCGCAATAAATTGCAAATTATTAAAATTTATAGAAATCATAATATTATATCACACTTCAAAAATTCGAAATTGTACGTTTTTTTATTCGCCAATAGTAAATTAAAAAATACCAAAATAATCCTTATGAGAAAACAAAATAATAAAAAAACAGTATTTCAGAACGATAACAATAATTTACTTATTTTCTCATACAAAAGTGGGTTCTAATGTTACAATGTGACGTCACAATATAATATTCATTTGTAGGAGCGTTTGCAAGGCCGATGGCGGCGAACTAAGTTTGTCCCAAATTTCTGGCCTTTGTTGTGCACTAATTGTAGCTGGTCCCATATATAAGTAGACTTTTTATCCTCTCTAATAACTGGTTTGAATGTCAACATAAAAAATTGTGAAGTAGCCAATTATGTCACGTCGGGTATTTCACGATTCCCATACAACGGATATGTTGAGACGTCATAATATTAGTATCAATTTGTAAGAGCCGTTGTTGGGGTCACAAACGACGAGTTGCGTTTGTCCCTCGGTTTTTCTTTTTTGGGCTGTATTTGTAGTTGGTCCCATACATTTGATCCTTTGTAAAAAATTGGTTCGAATGGCTCTATAAATAAATAACAAGTATCCAATTCATCCGCTTATTCGAATGCTAATCGTAAGCATAAATATGGGATACGATAGATTTTCTGGATTTATACTACTGCCCCATTTCACCGGCCAAACAATATCAAAGAAAATAAACCGTCCAACGCATCTTGTCCATAATTTATCGTATTCATAAACTTGCACCATATTAATGCGCTTTTAATTTGGGTTTCCATTGTTAGTTGGCACCCGCCCAGTTACAAGATTACTGGATAAATCAAAACGGACGGTAACGAGTGACATTATGACATTCATAAATTACATCTTTCTAATAATAATTCTGAAACTGGTTGGTTTCCGTGGAAATATACGACTACATAAATGATTTTTTGTGTTTTGTTTACGCTAACTCCTCTGCCTGTCTCTTCGTAGTTCGGAAAACCAACTCATAATTGCAGATTATGTTCAAGTCGCTGGGTTGAAATTAAGTAAAAATTAAATGCTGCCGTGAAGAGATTATACATTCTACATGATTTAAGTCCTTCTTAAAGTACTTCTACTACATCTTGGGATGTAAAAATGCGTGACTAGCTGAAGAAACATACTGTGACAGAACTAAATGCTTACGTAGCAAGAGTGGGAGACTGGATATTTATTTAGTATACCTGTCCATAATCGTGTTTTACCTGGTTGACTCCAGTTTTTGCATAAGGTGGTTGGAACAGTTGGTATACAAGGGGCTGAACTTGTATCACTTTAATGCATACTGTTTTTTTTTTCTGATACAGGTAAAGAAAACATGGTATCCCTGCTCTGCGAAAACGGTGCTAATGTGGAAGCGCGCACTCGCGACGGTCTAACCCCACTGCACTGCGCAGCGCGCTCTGGACACGAGCGGGTGGCTGAAGCTCTACTGGACCGAGGTGCACCCATCACTAGTAAGAGCAAGGTATGTGAAAACGGTGCAAAAGTCGAAGCACGCACTCGCTATGGTCTAAACCCACTGCATCGCGTAGCGCGTTCTTTACACTAGTGGGTGGACTACGAGAATGTCGGCATGTACTCCGCGTAAGACAAGGGTGCCGTGGAGTAATAAGTGAAGCACTCACATTCCGGTGAGGATTAATAAAACAGAATTATGTAGTATGTCCCATTTTTTAAGTTATTTTCATTCTCATTAAATATTGTATTTGAACGATCACTATACGATAAGTAATATAAGCCGAATGTAATTGTATTATATGAACATGGTATAATGAGATATAATAAACTAAACTAAACTAAACATGGATTTCTTTTACTTGGGAAAAAACTGTTGATCCCTATTTTATAATATCAGTTCAATGTCCCTTTAATTCACAGTAATATTATTTACAGAATGGTCTGGCCCCCCTCCACATGGCAGCACAGGGTGATCACGCAGAGGCTGCACGAGTGCTACTCGCGCGCAGGGCTCCTGTCGATGACGTTACAGTGGATTACCTTACTGCGTTGCATGTGGCCGCGCACTGTGGGCATGCTAAGGTCGCCAAACTTCTGTTAGACAGGTGAGTAAGTAGTTCGAGGCCTTTTACAGAGTGATTATTATCACATTACGTGGATGCGTGAATACTAAATTTTTGGACCATCGTTAAGGCCTTTAATTCGACTAAGTACAATTTAATTATTTCCTTTGTATCACGAAAATTTTATATGGGTAATTGGGTAGCCTTTGCGTTGGAATCAGTTAAATTGTAGACGAATTAAATGCCTTAACGATGGTCCAAAAATTTGGTACTTACCCGGATTTCAATATCGTAGATTTCAAAATTGTTTGGATTTTGCTTCAATCCATATTTATCAATTTTCACATAATTGCGTGTATTGCGTGATAATAATCACTATATAAAAAGCCCTTTCAAGTGCTTTCTTAAGGTCTTTGCCCACTACACCGTATCATACCATGACCGTAATAGGAACGTATCAGGCACGGAATTTCACGACACGGACTACTACGTCCACTAGAACGTGTGACCAGCGTTTCATACCCGCGTGCATAACGGGATTAGTGACCGTATCATACCCGTAGCATCCGCGTTTGATCCCCGTAGCAACCGCGTTTCATCCTCGTAGCATCCGCGTTTTTGTTCAACCCCTAAGTTGTCACCACTAGTAAGAGCAAAGCAAGCAAGACTGGCAACGCGGTTATAACGCATTTATACCGGTCATTTTACGCGGTTCTAACCCGCAAGGTCACCGTGCACGGCACGCGACGGTGCTGGTCGGTGACGAAACGTGCTAGTGGGCATAGTCACATACTTTACAATACAGAGAATATTTTTTGTCTGACACTTTCCTATTACGGCCATGATATGAAACGGTGTAGTGGGCAGAGAACTTCAATAACTGCTTATCTTGATATAATTATGTTTTAAGTACATAATAGTTTCTCTGAAAGGTGCACAATGCAACACAAAGAGTCCTCCAATTTGCACCAGTATGTCTCTGTTTGAAAGATTATTAATAATCCCAGCTAAGGTCCATATCAAATAATATTGTTTTCGGTATGTATAGAAATGCTGACGCCAACGCTCGTGCTTTAAACGGCTTTACTCCCCTGCACATCGCGTGTAAGAAGAACAGGATCAAAGTAGTCGAGCTACTTCTTAAATATGGAGCAAGTAAGTTAAGTAACATAATTTCCTATGGGACGTAACTACCAATATTGACATCTTTCCAAGTTAATCTGACACCGAATGATATGCAGCTACGAAATACTGAACATCGAGTCACACAAAAACTGACCATCGAGAGTGTAGTGGGGACTTGGGGAGGAGATTCTGTTCGTTTTGAATGCGGCAAATGATGAAGAAACTAGGGTTTACTAATTTTTCGTTTAGACTGTAATTAGGTCCTATTCCATGAATCCAGATAATCATCATTACAATCGACACTATTTTATTGTTGTAAAGCCTGGCCAACATGTATCCTCAATACAGGTTAAGTAAATTGACCGGTTCTTAACTGTTTTCGTTCCCCAGGTATCCAGGCGACTACGGAGTCAGGGCTGACCCCGCTCCATGTAGCTGCGTTCATGGGCTGCATGAACATCGTCATCTACCTGCTGCAGCACGAGGCCAACCCTGATGTGCCGACTGTTCGCGGGGAGACACCGCTGCATCTCGCTGCGAGGGCTAACCAGGTTAGGAAACTTAGGATGAAGGAATTATTCACCAAAGTACGACCTTTCGCTTCTTGTAGTATGCAACGATTTATTTATTTATTTATCGTATGGCAATCATTTCGAGCTGTGAGTTCTTTGAGAAGACAGTATGGTTGCCAGTTTGTTACACTTTTAGCACAAATCAAGGGTCACGCAATGATGGTCAGAATAATGCCACAAAAAGTCTGGCGAAGTATAATTTTCCTCGAGTTTGAAAAAAACTTGCACTCGTCCTGTCACGGTCACCACATCAGCGTTTGCGTTACATTTAGAATACTGATAATGTTTACATTATTAGTATTGTATAGGCGTGGTCACGGCAATATGTGAAAACTTTGGTGCTGCCCAGAACAACAATTTTATCTGCTTCTTCAGTAGTTTACAAAGAGGGATGACGATTTTCGTTGCAGACGGACATTATCCGCATTCTCCTCCGCAACGGTGCAGCAGTCGAAGCTAAAGCTCGGGAGCGCCAGACGCCCCTCCACATCGCGTCGCGGCTCGGCAACGTCGACATCGCGGTGCTGCTTCTGCAGCACGGGGCGGACGTGCGCGCGCACACCGCCGATCACTATAACGCGCTGCATATAGCTGCCAAGCAGCATAACCATGATGTAAGTAGTCAGTCGTTTCTGACGATTCAAAAGTGTTTGTTGCCGGCCTCTCTGAATAAAAAATATTTTGACTTGACTTGACATACTCAATTTACTACTATAACGTGCGGACCAACTAACCTAGTCATAAGTTCATGACCATTATGTGATTCCTTGAAAGTTTTAGGTTTAAGTTACACGAAAATTCATTCCTGGAAATGTGCCAACTAATAATAAGATTAGCTTTACACAACTGTTACTTTTTCAGGTCGCGGCAGCGCTAATAGAACATAACGCTCCCCTAACGGCCACAACCAAGAAAGGCTTCACTGCGTTACACCTCGCTGCCAAATATGGAAACTTGAAGGTAAGAAAAGCAGCAAGAAATAAAATCTATTCTATTCTATTCAAAAAGCTGGTGATTCGCGGTCTTGCCAAAAGCTTTAGACTGTTTTCAATAGCATTATGGTGGCAAGTATATAGTCTACCTGATCCCTAATCCTGGTGTGGTCGCCGTTCCCTAATGAGGCTTGGAACCCCAGAGTTACCCCATCCTACTTTAAAATTCTTAAAGGCGAAGGGTAGGGCAAGGCATTCTCCATACAAACGTTGTGCAAGTTTTATTCGTTAGTTTTGGCACTGCAGCATTTAATTTTATTTTTTGCTTGTACATAATGGATATACGCAGAACATGATGTAGAAATTTTGCATCATTTAAAAAGAAATTAAATAAAATAAACATCAAGTCATAGCTAATAGAAAAATAGGCATATATAAGCGCAAACACAAACGAAGAAAAACGTGCACAAAGTTTGTATGGAAAGAGCTTGCCTACCCCTTTGCCTTAAACTACACTTTTTTGTAGAAACCTTAACTTCTTAGCAGCACCTTGTCAGGATTTACAGGGTCGCCATGTTGACAGTCGTATACCGACGCGACGTCGTGTATCGGAAAATTGCGTTTTTACATTGGATCCTATTTTTGGAACAGGTGGCGAACCTGCTTCTAGCGCACGGTGCCTCACCCGACCAGGCTGGTAAGAACGGTATGACACCACTGCACATCGCTGCCCAGTATGACCAGCAAGCTGTCGCCACCACTCTACTTGAGAAGGGCGCTGATGCGAAGGTATGACCTGATATGTGTTGCTAGATTGGTTGTTATGACGATCATTCTCAATTATTTTATTTATTTGTAACGCAAAGTTACTTACTCTTCGACCGTTTTGGAATTTAAACTGTTGATACTTTCTAAGGAAAACTTCACTTTGCTTGAATACCATTCGCATTCTACCTGCAATACACATTACAATCCGCGAAATTAGTTTATAACTTTTCAAAACGCAACGGATCTACTTTATATAATTATATTGACTGTCTTTTCACCAGGCGGTTGCCAAAAACGGTCATACTCCTCTACACATAGCGGCTCGGAAGAATCAAATGGAGACCGCAGCAACGCTGCTCGAATACGGAGCGCTCACCAACGCAGAATCAAAGGCTGGGTTCACTCCGCTACATCTGGCTGCTCAGCAGGTAGAATACTTTTAATAATTGCATTCCTCAATAAAAAAAAAACACTGAACATAATCAATACTAGTAAAGACTAACAACAGGTGGTAAATAATATTTAGCGTACTTTAATCCATTTTGTGTTTTCTAAATTGAACAGAATTTGCAACGGATTTTTTTAGTAGCGATTCCATTATCAATGTAATTTGGTGTAACATCAAGCATATTACTAAAAAAAGATATTTATACTTTTCAACTTTCAGTCATTTCACTTATCATATCATTAATTGACGCTAAAACTAAACGTTTCATTTATACTTGTCTTGACTGACAATCACATTCTGCTCTTCAGGGTCATGCAGAGATGTGTTCACTGCTGGTAGAACATGAAGCCGGCGTGGACCACCAGTCCAAGAACGGCCTAGCCGGGCTTCATCTAGCGGCCCAGGAGGACCGCGTACCTGTTGCTCAGCTGCTGGTGAAGAATGGTGCTGAGGTTAGTAGCTGGTGACCCCACCACCTCCTACTTGCCGAGGTAGACTGATGTCTAAGCGAAGGAAATCTTTTTACATTGGCATATGTGAGCACGAGGTGCGTTTTTAATGATATTGTAATGAGCTCCCTGCCGAGTTTTTCCCGAGGAACTACGGTATGGGATTCTTCAAGAAAAGAGTGTATAATTTTTTAAAGGGTCGGCAACGTGCATGTGAGACCCCTGGAGTTGCAGACGTTCATAGGCTGCGGTGACCGCTTACCATCAGGCGGGCCGTACGCCTGTTTGCCACCGACGTGGTATTTAAAAAAACTATATACATAGCTTTATGCGGAGGACGTACATCTGTCTAGAAATGGACTACACAAATCGGTAAATCATGATAAAATCGTATTCAGCGTAAATTTCAAAACAGTGTAGCCAAGGGACCTTGTGATTTAATTCCACCATCACCTTATTGTATCTACAAATGCCTCCCTCCTTGGAACAGGTCTCATGAGATTGAATGTTGACTAAGAAAGTGAAGATATAGGGAGGCTTCATATAATGATTATTCCAGGTGGACATTTGCACTAAGGGCGGATATACGCCGCTGCACATCGCCAGCCACTACGGCCAGGCCAACATGGTGCGGTTCCTGCTCGAAAACGGAGCCTCTGTAAAGGCACAGACGACACACGGGTAAATTTTTATCAACAATTTTGGACATTCGTAGAACCTTAATTGGATATGGATTGAGTATATATAACTACAACTTAGAAAAGTTGAAGAACCCCTGACATTTTCATTTCAAAGCTCAATATCTCAAACAACAACATGGCTAAGAACACATGGGATAAAATTATCTATGACACAAAAAAACTCGGTTCATCCGTTTGGGAGCTACGATACCACAGACAGATACACAGACAGACACGTTAAACTTATAACACCCATCGCTTTTTGTGTCGGGGGTTAAAAACACTGCTAAACAAGGATTTATGTTTAGGAATAATGATAAAAGATAAAGATATTTTTATTACAAGAACATTAAACAATATACAGCCTGTTAGTTGATTATATAACGTGACAAACTAACGTTAAGTAGAAATAATTGACATTTTTACCGACTTCAAAAAAGGACGAGGTTCTCAATTCGACTGTATTTTTTTATGTTTGTTACCTCAGAACTTTCGATTGGTTGAACCGATTTTGATGATTCTTTTTTTATTTGAAAGCTGGTGCTTACCGTTTGGTCCCATTTCAATTTGGTCCAATTCTGACAATGGCATCCATGATAAAATCATGTAAGTCTTAAATTTGCATTAAGCACGACAAATGGACGATGGAAATGATCGGTAGAAGTCTTTTTTTTGTTAAAATGGCCGATTGTAAGTACCGAAATTTTCATTAAGATCAACCATATGCACGGTCGAAATCTTTACATAGTTTCCAAGCGTGCGTTAGTATATTCATCAGTCAGTCATACATAAAGTATGAGCATCTGATAGAACCTAACTTTTTTTTTTAAAGATGGAACTGCTATTACAATTTTGGCAATGTTTCTAGATACACGGCGCTGCACCATGCGGCACAACAGGGACATATCAACATCGTTAATATTCTTCTGGAACACAAAGCCGATGCCAACGCGACTACAACGGTAAATTACTATTTGGGAACTTTTACTACTTCATCATTCAGTTATTCCATTTTCTTTATTAATGGTTTTCGCGACCCCTTTCATCTTCTCTGATCTCTGCCTGATATAAAGAGTTTTTCCTTTTGACATATTATATCTACGCCCCGGTATTTGAAGAACTGCCTAAGCACCCTTGTAATATAGTTATTTATTATCCTTTATAGCTTGGACATTATTTCAAGGAAAATCTCGACACGTATTTTCATTTCGAATCTAATCGTCAGAATTTCGACATTAATGGTCTAACTTTCTTCTTTTATTACAACATTTGTGTTCTCCATCAGAACGGTCAAACTCCGTTGGACATCGCATCAAAACTCGGCTACGTCACCGTCATGGAGACCTTAAAAGAAGTCTCTGAACCATCCATAGCACCAGCCTCACAGGAGAAATACAAGGTGGTCGCTCCAGAGACTATGTTGGAGACGTTCATGTCGGACTCTGAGGAGGAAGGAGGTGGGAGTTTCTGTAATATGCAGACAGTATAAAGAAATACCAAATTCTATTACCATCTTTTCAGGCTATAATTGATTGTTTATTGCCTTATAATTGGCCTTGTATAAAACAAAACATTCACTGTATTTAGTAGATATTCCGATGAACTGGAAAAGAGTTATCAAAGAATGTGTAGTCAGCGTCATACTACATACAAAATATACATGGTGTACCGAACTATTAAACAACTTTGACTGCTACATACTACTGTACCTGTCTACAAGCAATTCAAGGAAAAGTTTCATGAGGAACTTACTTACCCGAGACTGTTAACCGATGTTCTTGAGGTTTCATATAATACATGAAACGGGTATTCTATTTTACAGGCGAAGATACGATTCTCAACGACCAACCTTACCGGTACCTAACTGCTGATGATATGAAGAGCTTGGGAGATGACTCCCTGCCTATCGACGTGACTAGAGACGAGAGAACAGAGTCAGCCTTGAGTCATAAGAACATCATGGAAATTTCCACTGGTGAGGATATCGTTTGTGTTAAAAGGTTCATCATTATCATATCAGCCGAAAGACGTCCACTGCTGGACATAAGCCTCCTCCAAAGAGTACCACAATGACCAATCCTGCGCCACTCTCATCCAGCGGACTGGTTAGACCCCCCATAAGGTGGACTGATGGCCTGGTATAGGTGGCGGAAGTAAAAGATTATTATTTTCCAATTTATTCCTGCCAAATTGCATGTTGGTATCTAGACGACTAGTCTAAATTAAAAGATTTCCACGTCCATCATTATTATTATTATTGGTCTTTGTAGTGCTATAAACTTGTCATATGATTGTTACTATGGCAACATGTGATTTTGTGTAGAAACTTACCTGTTTGTTCAAATTGGGTTTTAGGTAGGAAAACAAATGTCGTCAATTAGTCAGTTCTCTGGCTTACCTTTAGATGGGAAGCTCCATTACTTGGAGGTCCAGGGTTCACGAGCCGCAGGCACACACACAGACACAGGGCAATAGTTTTGGTATATATAATTATTGTGATTAGTGACGTCACAGGTGCGCGCGGCATGCACCTCACGATTGCAAGCCAGAGGTTAACTGTCTGTCCATGTCGTTAGTTACGGTAAAATGTGCCGGGGATGCTAAGTGGGGATGTTATAAATTGTTTATTGAACATACCCCCGCCCTAAACATAACTATGTTTACGAAAACGATAAAAGGTTAATTTGAGGGACTCACCATAGGCAACCTAATAATTCTATTGGTAGGTCTTGTCAGAACACCCGTAGCCGTCCTGACTTGTACTACACGCACGACACCGTCCTTCCCGGGAAACACGGATATGATACGACCACGTCGCCATTCCAAGGGAGGAACATTATCCTCTCTAAGGAGGACTAGATCGCCAACTGTGGGTGGTTCAGTATACGACTCCCATTTAGGCCTATTTTGTAAAGTTGACAGATATTGTGTTTTCCATCGTGACCAAAAGTGTTGCAGCATCTGTTGTACAAGTTGAAATCGAGTGAGCTTGTTAATTTTAACGTCTTGCAACGGGTATTCAGGAACTGCAGTTAAGGGCTCCCCTATAATTAGATGGCCTGGAGTAAGAACTTCGTAATCATTAGGGTCTGACGATAAGGGGCACAATGGACGCGAATTAAGGACTGCCTCAATTTTCGTGAAGACTGTCGTTAGTTCTTCATAGGTAAGAGGAGTGTCTCCGACAACACGTTTTAGGTGGGTCTTGGCTGACTTGACAGCCGCCTCAAACAGGCCGCCCCAGTGAGGGGTTGTAGGAGGGTCAAAAATCCAGGTGATATTTCGCTTTGCCATTTCCGAGCCTAAGGTATATTTATTTAAGTTAAGGAAGCTATGGACCTCTTGAAGATAGTTATCCGCACCTACGTAGTTACGTCCACAGTCCGATCGGATAAGCGAAGGGGTGCCACGACGAGAGGCAAAACGAGCAAGGGCGGCGAGGAACGCTTCTGTAGTGAGGTCCGACACTACCTCAAGGTGGACCGCCTTGGAGGCAAGACACACAAAAATGCAGAGGTAGGTTTTTACTAGTTTTCTGTTGCGAACAGCTTGAACTTTGGTGTAGAAAGGTCCCGCAAAATCAGTACCTACCCCCTTAAATACACGTGCGGCCGTGATACGGTCTTTTGGGAGATCACCCATAAATGGTTGTCTTGAAACAGCATTCAAGCGATAACAGGGCAAACACTTAAATACGACATTATTAATCAATCTGCGCGCAGATAAGATCCAAAATTCACGTGATAATATGGCGTGTAAGGCACCGGGTGACGCATGGGAGTTGATCTTGTGGTAATGAGTAATAAGCAGTTTCACAAAGTTGTCATGCTTCGGAAGGAGTATAGGGTGACGGGCATTAAAGGGTAACTCGGAATGTCTTATACGCCCACCAACTCTCAATAAACCGGTGGTGTCAAGGAATGGGTTTAATTTTCGAAGGGGGGAACGCACGGTCAATCCACGTTTAAGGATATCAATTTCCGCAGAGAATGAATTCACCTGAACTAGTTTGATAAGGAAGTTAAGGGCGGCTTTTCTTTCAGTCACAGTCAGGAAGGGAGATGTTTCACGGTGATTGGGGAAACGGGCATTATTAATGAAGCGCTTAACGAATCCAGTGACGCTAATCAGTTTTTGAAAAGAACTATAACGGTTTAGTAGGAATTCAGTGTTTGGAACGCAACTTGCACTGGTGACTAAGAGGCAACGTAGTCCAGGAAGTTGTGCAATCTGAAATGATTTGTTTGAGGGCCAACCAGATGGTGATTGTAACAGCCACGTCGGGCACCACCAAAGTTGGTGGTTGAGGAGCGCCCGTGGAGATAAACCACGGGAAGCACAATCGGCAGGATTCAGATTGCCAGGGACATGCCGCCAAGTAGATGAGATTTCTGCATTCTGAATAGAGGAGACCCGACTGGCTTCAAAAGTTTGAAGTTCGTGGGGTGAAGTATTAAGCCAGGCGAGAACAATTTGACTATCAGTCCACGTATAGATGGCGTCCAACACTATTGACTTCTGCAGACAGGAGGCAACGTGTTGGACTAATTTTGAAAGAAGCGCAGCTCCTTGTAATTCCAATTTTGGAATTGTCAAACGGGTTCGAACTGGGGCAACCTTAGTTTTCGACATTAACAAATGAACTGAGCAATTGTTCAGCTGATCTATAGCACGGAGATAGATTACCGCAGCGAATCCAGCCTCCGAGGCGTCACTAAAACCATGTAAGGTAAAAGATCTGGGTTCGGAGGGAAAGATTCGTCTAGGTATATGAATTTTATGAATGGTGTTAGCCAGTTCACTCTTAAACTCCAACCATTCGGCACTCAGTTCCTGGGTAAGTGGCTCATCCCACTGAAGACCAGAGAGCCACAGACGCTGTATAAAAACCTTAGCTTGAAATACAATAGGGGAGATCCAACCGCTAGGGTCAAAGGTACGGGCTATCAGGGACAGAACCTTTCGTTTGGTCGGGCACTGGTCGGAGTCTACACACGTCGTATACGTAAAAGCATCCGTTACAGGATTAAACTGAACTCCAAGAACAGCTACTGTTTGAAGGTTTTCGCTGTCTTGAATTGTGTGAAGAGATTGAAGATGATTAGGGGGAAGATCATCTAATAACTCTGGCTTATTGGAGATCCACTTTCTCAATTCGTAACCACCTGCTCGCATTAGGGATTCTAGCTCCGATTTAAGATGGCGAGCTTCTTCAAGGGTAGAAGCACCTGTCAAGCAGTCATCAACATACACATCAGACTCAATCACTGCTGCTGCCTTGGGGTACTTAGAACGTTCTTGTTCAGCCAATTCAAGAAGCACACGGATTGCAACGAAGGGACTACACCGTATACCATAGGTAGTTGTGTTAAGTTCGTACGTAATTAGAGGCTCTGAAGGAGACTCGCGCCATAAAATTAACTGATACCGTCTGTCATCGGGATGTATCCAAGACATACGAAACATCATACGGATATCAGCTACAAATACAATTGCATGCCTACGAAAGTTGAGAAGAATATGCGTAATATCACGCTGCAGTTTAGGGCCCGTGTGAAGACACTGATTAAGGGATACTCCGTTTGACGTCTCACAGCTACCGTCAAAAACGACCCTAATCTTTTCGTTAATATTATCATTGGTTTTAAAAACACAATGATGGGCAATAAAGTAATGTTCCAAAGATTGTAAATCCAAAGAAGATATTGACATATGGTTCAAGTTGTAATATTCGCGCATAAATTCAATATATTGGGGATTTCAATCGGGGATACTTTTGTAGCCGCCGTTCTAAGGCAATGAACCTTTTTTCCGCTATGGTTCGGGACTCTCCGAGGGAGGGGCGATTGGATAAAAAAGGTAATTTTGTCACGAACGTACCATCTGGATTTCTAGTAGTAGTCAATTTAAAGAATGACTCACACCCAACATCCAATGGATTGGTTGGGGATGATTCTGGAAATTCTTCTATTTTCCAGAATCTCTCTACTATTTGGGATAAAGAAACACCAGTAATAGGAGATTCCAGGCTGGGTAGATCCCTGACCGGCCCGGACAGGACATAGCCAAAAACAGTTGATATGGCAGTTAACCCACTTGGTTTCAGGTCAATTAGTCCAGGACGTAGGAGCGAACCTAAGACATCAGCTCCTAAAAGCACTTCAACTTGCTCAGGTTTATAAAACAGGTCGTCGGCTAGAGGTAAGGATTCCGCTGCTAATCGTACAGAATTTGGTAACTCAACGTCGGGATGAATACCAGCGATGTTATCTACAACTATAGCTGAAGTTGTAATAACCGGGGAAGACGATTGCATAGGCTTAAATGTAAGGGGAACACAACCGCGAGCTGGCAGGGAAGGTATGTTTCCAATGCCTCGAAGTAACACTGGGGACAAGGGGGGTAGCACACGCATATTGAATCGGGTTACCGCAAGGTTACAGGTAACTAAGCAACCTTGAGCTCCTGTATCACATAAAGCCCGCGCTTCGACATAATACCCGCTAGACGTTTTTACGTGAATGACGGCTGTGGGAAGTAATACCAGGTCAGAATTGACAATAGTTGAAGCACGGGTAGGGTCGGATGGAGGGGGGCAGTCTAGTTATTGTGAGGTCTCATGACGAGAAACGTGCGAGTGCGGTGACACGGCACGTCTACCTTTAAGAGTGGTAGGGGTCGGGGAGCGCTCGTGGCGCCGAGGAGGAGGGGAAATATACCGCTTGGGTGAGCGATCCAAGGCACGATGCCATATCCGGGACGAAGATGGAGGGGGGGATCCTCGAGTCGAGAGGCGCTCGTGTCGTTCATAACCCCGAGGAGGTGGGGAGGTATACCGATTAGGTGAGCGATCGGAGGCACGATGCAATGTGCGAGATGAAGACGGAGGGGGGGATCCTCGGGGCGAGGCTGGCGGACTTGGTCGAGGCGAGAGACGGTTCACGTTATAATAGCGGGTACGAGAACCCCCGCCCGTGCGAGAGTTGGGGGAGGTGGGCCGAGCTGGTTCCGGAGAGGATCGAAATGATACGGATCGAGTCTTCGCATTAACACTAGGAGGATAAACCGGGTTCCGCGGGTCATTGAAACATAGGAGGGTATGATGTGTCGGACGCCGACATGTTCCACAACGATAATCACGCATGCAAGATGAAATTGTGTGTTTATCTAAACATCTATAACACAGGCCATTCATTTTTACAAAAGTAGAACGATCGCGTGGGTTCTTATTTAGGAAATCCTTGCATTCTCGTAAATAATGGGATTGGCTAGAACACATAGGACATTTAATTTCGCGCATGTCTGTTTCGGCAACAAAAAAATTACGCGGGGGTCGCACTACTGGAGGGGGGAGTTTTGCTCGAGAAGACGGTGCGTCCACTAAGGAGGTACTTCCGACATTGTCGTGATGACGACATTCCTCTTCCAGGAAATCAATTAACTTTTCAAAAGTAGGAAGGTCCCTAAGGCCATCGCCGTGGCGGCGCTCAAATCGCGATCGCAAATCGGTTGGGAGTTTCGCGAAACAAATGTGTACAAGAATATAGGACCAATGTTTCACCGGTAATTCTAATCGTTCTAAACAACGATATGCAGTTAGGAGAGGGTTAAGAAACGAGACTCGTAGACCAGTCAACCGGGGACTGATATCAGGCAAGGACATAATCTGCGCGATGTAGGTATCGGCAAGTACTCGCGTATTATGGTATCTCCGCTTGAGAAGATCACGGGCTACGAGTACACTATAATTACCGGCCTCAACTTTCAAGTGCTGTACTAAACGTTTCGGTTCATCCGACAAAGCACTCATTAAATAGTGCATTTTATGGATGGAAAGTAAGTCATTTCGGGCGTCAACAACACTGTCAAATTGGTCTATAAAACTAATCCACGCGTCTGGACATCCGTCAAAACGCGGAATCGGGAGATCCGGCAAGCGTTGGGGTCGCGGGTGGTCAAAGTCCACTATTGGGGCTCGGTCCGGCACTGAACGCATTGGGGTACTAGCGGAAATAGGTGCGACTATCTCATTGCGCTTAACTTTAATGTCCAAAACTTGATCACGTACCGACTTGATAATATCCTGTACATAGGTATATTCTTCCGCATCTATAGTCCTATCCAAGCCGCCCAAGAGCTGGGCGCTTGCCTCACGAAATTCCTTATACTGCTCCTCGATTTCGCTAAATAAGACTATCAGTCGGGCACGGTCTGTAGAATTAAGGCGTTGATACGCGTTCGAAATCCATTCACTGGTCAATCTCAAAATACCGATTGATTTTCTATACTCAGCGGTTTCCGTAAATAAAGTCGCCCGCATTGTATCATTGTCTCCGTGGTCACTCATTTCAACTCGTACAATGCGCTTAGCAACAAGAAAAAATGTAATACACTCTAATTTTAAGCGTATACACTTACAAATAAAGCACACTTTGGCAGGGCGGTCGCTAATACGTGAACAACACAAAGTATACGTAGAAGTATGCAAAGGATGTAGGGAACACTATTTAAAATATAAATTCCTTTCGAAACTATTAAATAATTACTAATTAGGTATATTACTATATTTACCAGGATTGGGTTCTTCAAATAAATTTAGACCGTAAGTACACAGGAATAGGGCGCAAACTACAACAAAACGGCTCGGGCTTCTTTCGAGACAAACAACATGATTTGGCATAAAAATACTTATTTAAGTAAATCGAAGTTATTAACTACTGGGCACATAAAATTGGGGAATGACTGTATTTGCTTACGGGAAGGGTTGAACTAAATGTTAAATTCTAAAGAGTCCGCTAAAACCACGCTTTATGCTACCAAAAATGTTCAAATTGGGTTTTAGGTAGGAAAACAAATGTCGTCAATTAGTCAGTTCTCTGGCTTACCTTTAGATGGGAAGCTCCATTACTTGGAGGTCCAGGGTTCACGAGCCGCAGGCACACACACAGACACAGGGCAATAGTTTTGGTATATATAATTATTGTGATTAGTGACGTCACAGGTGCGCGCGGCATGCACCTCACGATTGCAAGCCAGAGGTTAACTGTCTGTCCATGTCGTTAGTTACGGTAAAATGTGCCGGGGATGCTAAGTGGGGATGTTATAAATTGTTTATTGAACACTGTTTTAAACTTACTTCATTGATTTCGTACAACAAGTCACCAATATACAAAAATAAATGTTCTCTTTGACTTGCGTCTCGACTATTAAGCAACGATATATTCGAATCAAAACTATTTCCCCAGGCTCAGTGAACGGAGTACCGTACCAGCCTCAACAGGAGGTGGTAGTCAAGAGTATCAGCCGCTACAGTACCGTGCAGGCGCCGGAGGGATACTGCTACAACGTGGATCCTACGCAGCCCAAGTCAGTACAACTAACATGTATAGATCCTGAAACATACGAAGCAGTTCCTATTCCTATTTACAACATGAACCAAAGATAAACTACACAACAACAACAATAAGGAGACGGGTACTTCCTCTTGGACTATATAACTATGGTAACGTACCAATTGAGTGACCAGTTTCTGGAAATTCAAGAAAAACGTTCCATCAGTTCCTTAAATTATCCTTTCGAATTTAGTTACCAATAACAATTTCTTAAATATCTTTAACATACAAATCCCAATTTTTTTTTTCAGGATTGTCACAATATCTACATATCTAATCGAATTGATCTTGCATGCTGCTTGGATTTGAAAAAAAAAACAGGAAAAGGCTGCAATGGAAGAAGTAAGTTATCATTGCCAATATTATTTAACTTTGATTATGTCTGATACCTCTTAAAGTCTTAATATTAATATCGATTTAATTTTTCATCAATTATGATTTCTAGCTGAGAAAGTTATCGCATTGCAACTCTAGTTCTAATTTTGTAAAATTATCTTTCATTATAGTTTCATTAACTATACCATTGTTATTCCCTTCAGCTACCTTATTTTCAAGACTCCTATCATCGTTGTTCACAATGAGTATCGAAACTATTTCCCTACAGACTTATAACACCAATATACCCTTTAGCTTCCTAGTGTCCTTCCTGGTGGACGCCCGAGGTGGAGCGATGCGTGGTTGCCGCGGCGGCGGCGTTCGAGTCATCGTACCACCGCTGTCTGCTCAGCAGCCTACTAGGATCACATGCAGGTATAGGAATCAAAACCAGGTTGCTGGTCCGATAGGCAACGGATAAATACTAACAAAGAACAATATGCCTGAGCTATTTTGTAAACAAATGCAAGCAACTGGATATATTTCATTATCACTAACATACCTACACGTTTTTACCGGAACAGGAAAGGAATATTGTTCTAGAAATGTATTTAGACAGCTGTTTGTACGCATTTATTCTGGAGAACAAAAAGTAGATGCAGTATTTACATTTAAAGAAGAAGTTTAATTTTGAGATCGTTACAACCACCACCATATCAGCCAAAGGACGTCCACTGCTGGACATAGGCCTCCCCCAAATTCACGGGGGGTATATGCCATAATCGCCACGCTTGGCATGCGGGTTGGCGATCGCAGTATCTCCACCGCACTCCAGGAATGCTGCTGCCCATCCCCCGGTGGTCTTGGTCGTAGTTTCAGGACATACCCGGGTCCATCGTTACAACATTTAAGTATAAGTATTAAGATATTTTCAGAATCAAATCGAAACAGTTTCTTTGAACGTTTTGGATACGATTAAGATGTAACTTACTCAACTACTTTTCTATGATTGCAGATATCTTAAGCCATCTCGAATCAACCACATGCCACCCCTGATGGAGGGAGAGGCCCTCGCTTCCCGGGTCTTGGAAATGGGACCAGTTTCTGCTAAATTCTTAGGGTGAGAATTTTTCTTGACAATCGATTATTGTCCGTATCTTTTTTTTCGCATGGTGTCTTTAGTTTTTCGTCTTTTTGTGATTTTTCGTCTTCAAGTTTTATCCCCTTAGATTTCAAACACAATTCAAGATTTAACATGTTGTATAATTTAACCGGCTCATATCAGTGTTCTTCACAATAAAATTAAGTACGAAATATCTTTTTTATTTAACAGTAGTTTCACGGTGAAGGAAAACATATTGATGAAACCGGTCTAACCCCCTGGTTCATGTCAAGTTTTCCCTCTAGGTTAAAATCAGTCTCTACGCTAGATCTTGGGGTTAGGTGCCATTGCAGAAAAACCGAGAAAACGGATGATGTAATATGTTTTAAATTATACAGTGGATAGTAGAATTCCTAATGGGCATAAATAACCTTATCAAATTAATTCTCAAGATAAGTTCGTAATTCTAATTCTATGTCGTTTACAGCCCTGTGATACTAGAAGTGCCTCACTACGCGTCCCTGCGAGGCAAGGAGCGTGAGATCGTCATCTTGCGGTCTGACAACGGCACAAGTTGGAGAGAACACAATACTGATGCCACTGATGATGTGGTCCAGGATATCCTGCATGAGACGCTTGAGATCGAAGGTTAGTCTGTGGAACATCATTTTGATAGATAGAATAAGGAAATAGTCACATACTTAGAAAATGGTTAGTTTTTTCTACAGGTAATAAAACTACAGAAATTAATGCAAATACATACTATTACTACTGCTAATTTACTACTGATTAATTAGCGAACTTTACTAATTTTATAGAACTTTTGACCCCGATGCTAAAATTTGTTAATAGCAGTGTTTATAATGTTCACATTATTTTTCTATCCAAACATATTTGGGTCGACCAACTTTTCGCTGCAGTTGGATGGCCCATTCCCGGGAAGACAGTTTAGCGGCGAATCTGCCTCAGCTTCAGATAGCAGGTTCGCAAAAAATGGCCTTCTCTCGTTTCGAAAGATGAGATCCTGTTTGGATCACGGCACCAATTTTTTTTAGTTATCTTCATACCTATCATAATCATGGCCATAATGATGAGATCCATGGAACTTCGTTACAGAAACTAACGAGGAAGATAAGGGTTGGGACGCGCCGCGTGTGACCAGGATTCTCACCCACGACTTCCCGCAATACTTCGCTGTCATCTCCCGCATTCGTCAGGAAGTACATGCTATTGGACCTGAAGGTAATGACTCAAACGTGACATTCTCAAGCTAAAGGGACTTTTGCAATGTCAATAAGGTATTATTTTCTTAACGACGTAACTAGAAAACGTCTTTATTGACATTGACTGAAGAAGACCTTTAGTTTGAGCATGATGTATTGATATCAAATATAAACTTTAACGTTATGTTGACTAATGACGATAAAACAAAAAAATGATAATAGAACCACTACACACAGAACAGTGATCACCAGAATGTGACAAAGTAAAACTTGCTGATATACCTATGTATCATTACTAAGATAAACATTTACTAGTTCACATCATAAAAAATGTGACCTCTATTCTTTATCAATCTGTTTTTGTCTTTGTTAAACTTATGATTTAACCAAACTAGTACAATAAGATATTCAAGATTTGATATTTCTTCTCCAGGTGGCATGGTTTCCAGTTCCGTCGTCCCTCAAGTACAAGCTGTCTTCCCTCAAGGCGCCCTCACCAAGAAGATCAAAGTTGGTCTCCAGGTAAACCTCTTCAAGCCTCGAAAAGGCGTCAAAGACAAAAACCTCAAAAAGATCACCGTCAACAACGTTTCTAAGAAAAAGCGTTTCTCCTTAATTTGGTAGCTTTAATGTTTATTGAGGTTATTATTCAGAAAGATCTTTTCGAATATGGTTTTAAGCTTAAAATTTGTCATCTTCTATTGATTGTAACCCAAAAGCTAGCCGTGTGTTTAAATTAGCTAAAAGTCTATCATAGGGGCTGCTCTAATCTTTTGAGGGGAGACAGTTGTTTGTATATGTCAAACTGTGAAATGAACTACATTTAAAGTATCAGTAGACATGTTCGACGAATCTTTACTGAATAATGTCCATAGTTTTAAGTATTAACCATTGTGTAACACTGACAAAGTCGGGTAATAATTCAAGCTTATGAATCACGTAAACGAATTTTTAACATCTACATAATTAACCATTTGACATTTTGATGACGTATTTACAAGGTCTATTTTTATAAGTAGAACTATTTTCATTTAGTTTAGACTTTCAGTCGAATAGAATTCAGACACTGAGTAATGTATAGAAGCGATTCTAATGAAAGAGCTTCAAGGTTTTAATCACGTTCAACGTCCTTTTTGATATTTTTAAGTGTTTAATGTATATGCTGTTTGGCTATATATGCATTTTTTTGCAAAGGTGGAAAATCAATTGAAAATCAAATAATCCTACATCTTTTCATTAAGGTCAATTCTTCTGAATTATATACACTAATTATGCCTACAAAAACTGTATAATACTAGAAGGGTTAATTTTAAAATGACTCCTCGCTATCACGATAAGATCCAAGAAATAAGACCAAACCAGGTCTTACTTAACTTTTTAACTGAACCCCTACACACGAAAATGGTGGATTTATTCAGATTTGATTTAGGTAATAGCGGAATTCGACAACATTCAGGATTTTCGCTTCTATACTTATTCTTATAGCTATAGTACTCTTAAGTATTCATTGATTGTGTTCATTACTACCAATATTTAATTTATGCCAAATATATGGTGTTCTACCAATAATTGTATTAAAGGATAGATAATCCACGATACTATAACTATAGTACAAATAAAAATGCCAAACTTTTTTTACGAATCATGTTTACATTTTAAGGTTTTTCCACGAATTTTAATTGGAATAAGTAAACTGTTAGAAACAAACTGAATAGAATAATTATGTGACCAAATAGAAAAAATGCAGTAGCACGGTTAATAAAAACTGTTACTGCGTTATCTTCTCCGCGAATGTGTTTTGATTCATTTAATATGTTAAATGAATATCAATATGTTAAATGGAAAGTTTTTTAAACGTGATTTTAAATGTATTCTATGTCCGCTGGTCAAATCAGGTAGTTTATGTAGTCGAACATTAAAAAAATAAAACTTGTTAATATATTAATCACAAATTCAATCAATGCATTGAAATGCTAAGAGGGGGTATGGTGTTCTTTAGAAATTTTGAGTAATATCATTTTTTTTTAACAAATCATTCTAAGAATAATGTTGCCATTCAACCAGGTGAAATAAGGTAGTTGTGTGTTTATTTGGTTCATATCGATTATTTAAATGTATTACATATCTTACACACTAATATATACTAATGCAGGTTCAGGATTTGTCACATAGAGACACGTGATTTTATGAATAAGGGTAAAAGGTAACTTGATGCTGTCAATATTAGCTTCAATATTTTATTACCTTAAAACTATTTTTTCATCAACAAGAATGATACTGATGTCGTTAATATTGACGGAGTCAAGCTAGCTGTTCTAGCACTTATAGGCGGTCACAATGATGAAGCTATGCGTTACTCCGCTAGGGAAGATACCCAATAAATTTAGAATGTACTTAAAAATAATGACGATGTAGATTGAAATTTCAATAAAGTTCATACAACTGTAATTGTCTTTTTTAAATTCGAAAGCAAATTTGAATTTTATGAAATCACCGTAGTTTCTCACACATACCGCGTGTTCAATATTGTTACTTCTCTAGTTGGTCTTTAGGCGAAAGCATGACTTGAAATCAGTTTGTTTAAAATTAACAATAATGCATTATTATGTACTTATACAATTAATATATATTTATTGAAATTAAATGCTGTGCGTATTATGAATATGATATCATAGTGTTTGTAATTTGGAGTGACGGTTTTAATGTAAGATGTACTTTTAAGTCGATTGCTAAATTTATTGGGTAATGTACTATTGTGCTTCATATTAATATATTTGAAATTTTTGCGAGGTTTATTCCTAAAGACCAAACGTGAGATATATGCATGTCTATATTTTTTTTGCTGTTTTTGTTTATGTTTTGAGCTTCTTTGGTAAATTGTGTGGTATTAGATGCGCATGTGTGAGAAATTTGATGCATTATTTTGATACATTTTGACGTGTGTTTTTGTAATTTATTTCCGAGCTTTACCCGTGATTTCATATGTTCATATTTGCTTCCGCACCGTCTGCTATACGCCACCTTTAATTTCAACAACAGATTTAATTATTGGCTCGATTAGTATGCTGAAGATGCAGTATATTTTTAAAAATTCAATATCTATAACTGACATAGATAATGTTTTCGTATTATTGGACGAAAACATTTTTATATGAAGTAAGTATTGTTTTTATTTTAATAACACCTCGCACTGTTAAGACATCTTGCACAATACACAACTGAGCATGGAAGCCTCATAAGAGATTTACGTTTGGTCTTTAGAAATATTCAAACCTAGTAAATTACAAAATTTTATTTAATTAAAATTTATCAATTTTTTTAATAATCAATTTGAATCTATTAGGATTTTGAAGACGCGAATTTTTCTACAGGCTCAAATAATAGACTCAGAGCTGACAGCCAAACTCTTAGGTCGTGGAGTGGCAGTGTCCCCAGTAGTGACAGTAGAGCCTAGGAGAAGGAAGTTCCACAAAGCCATCACTCTGAGCATGCCAGCTCCGAGACCACACACCCAGGGCATGACGAACCAATACAGTACATCATCAGCACCAACATTGCGACTACTGTGTTCCATATCAGGTACAATTATATTTCGCTTGAATTCTTCTTGCAGATCGGATGCGTTACTGGAAATTGTACAAGCAGATTTTAAAAAAAATATCCGGACTAATCCTAATAATATGTAGCTTTCCTTCTGGGTTGGAAGGTCAAACGGAAGTCGCTTTCGTACAACTAGTAGTTACGCTAAATCCTGGGATTTAAGTGACAAAGCGAACAAACAACTCAGTTGATGCTGAATCTCATATTAATAAAGAAAGAGACAATTTAAATAATCATAAAGGTACTAATCATTTGGAAATTCATGCATATACTATTTCCAGTAACAATTAGAAGTATGTAAAGTGTTGCGATGGAGTATGGCTTGTATTTGCTATATTGACGATAAGCTTTGCCCGAATCAGGAGGTAAGTGTGCCTATAAAACTAGGTATAATTAGGCTTTTAAGTAATTTGAGCTTAAATTGATAGTGCTCCAGTATATATGGTATACGTATATGGTTTACCAATATTCCATTACAACACCTTAGTGACGTAGTCGGGTATAGATGATGACTATCAACTCGGTTCGCAAACGGATCGAGAACAATTATTACATACATTTCGGTAGTTCATAGTCTTTCGCTATTAAAAGATAGAGTAACGATAGATTTTTATATACATCTAATATTTTTTTAATAGTTCAGAACATAGAGTCGGTACTACGGTATTTAATACCTAGATTTTTCTATTTGATATTGATAAATAGAGTAGTTAATGAAAATGATGAGAGTCATATAGAACATGTCCCGATTTCCTAGACGAGGGACGAGCATGATCATTTGGCAGAATATTTATTAGAGTAGAACATTATTTTCATTTGAATCAAACCTCGAGATGACAAATCGCGTGAAAGAGTAGGGTGGGATCATACGCTTATAGCAAATACACCGAGCAGCTACGGGACACGTCTCCCTGTGTGCGTTTTGTGCGTGTCCTACATTGTCTTTGTTCTCGTGTTTGTGTGTGTTGCACGCTCACCGTGTGTGGCGCTATATAATGTGCTGCCACCTATCGGCGCGCTACAGGGGTATTTCGCAAACGATCTCTCGAAGGTAAAAAATTAAAAATATTACAAACACTTTAAACAAACGAAATGTCGGTTAAGTTCCATTTTATTTTGATTTTGTTGGTTTATTTATACCTTCTCTTCGTTTAAAACTTACGTTCCGGTTTTTTTCATATGTCATTATTTCGGTGTGATACTTATACTCTAGCAATGGTGTTACGATTGCTTGACCGGTATAATTATCGGATGCATCGATTTTCTTCCCTCTTTCACTATTCGAATGCTTTTCCATATCTTGCTTTTCATCCATTCTTCCTCTTTGCACGGGCTGATATTTTTACGCTTTATTAACTCACAATCACTCTGTATCATAACATTCAAAACCTTGAGACCAAGAGAATGCACTGCGATATAATCACTGGACGTTATCTGTTTAAGCAAATATACAAACTAAACAGGACTTAGACTTCAATTGCAATCTTTATTGGCACATTGTAAGAGATTAACACACGTAAAATAACTGGTGAAATTTAGCTTAAGGGCAATAATAGATAATAAATCGGTGCCATCTTCGTCATCCTCATTCATTCCTGATATTAGATTTTTTTGCTTGTGACATACAATGTTCTTTTCCAAAACGGCCTATCAGTTCTGTTTTTCTTCACATCATCTGACTTGTCTCATTTCTGTTCTGGTCATTATTCCACTGTTATATATATTTCCGTTATTCTTTTTTTCTTTTGGGTTCTAGTGAATGTCCTTCGAGAGATCTGTTATTCGGAAACCAAACATGCTGTATTGGCACAAACAATCGTTTGAAAATTTAGAATCATTTTGATTTGGACGATAGCACTGTTTCTGAGAGTTGTGACCGTGCCACATATTCAGTCACTTTTTCATTTATTAGAATTATACGACGGCGTTATTTGTTTTCGTGTGGTGTTGTCTTTGCTTGTTGTGTGTTTGCTATAGGCCGTTTTGGAAATATTATTTTATTATGATTTTTCCTTACTCTATCTCTTGTTCTTCTGCATCGGTTTTTTATTGTTATGGTAAAACTTTAATTTTAATATTTATATTACAATATGACGATATTTCAATTATGAACACTTATGTAATCTGAACATATTTAAATTTAGATTTCATGATAGCGATTGGATGGTATAGTAGAAAGAAATAGCTAATACGTAGTTACCGCTGCTAATATCACACATACGTAGAAAAGGAAACAATATGCTTCAGCATGTGTTAAATTAAAGTGTTAACGAAAGCAGTAAAAAAGTGTGTTAACCGCTGCGCTGCACTAGCTTCAACAAAGCAGAAAGAGTAACAAAAATAGTAATTAACGTAGTAGCGTAAGATTTACTACTACTATAGCATGATTATAAAAAAGATGATAACATTAGAGATGACGATGAAACAACGACTCTGATGACAGGCGGGACGAACAGAGCTCACTGGGAAGACGTCACTGAGAACACTCCGCTCACATTTGTGAATGATTGTGTTTCTTTCACCACGACGGTGTCGGCCCGCTACTGGCTGATTGATTGCAGACACGTCGAGGATGCGACAAAGATGGCAACAGAATTATACAGGTAAAGAAAACTATGAACGTTATTGTTGGAAAACGGGACTTAACCGCGTACAACTGAAATTTATTTACCTTTTTGAGGTTTACCAGACGTTCAAACGGCGTTCTGCGTTCACATGGTGGTTCTTTTGTCGAGCATACCTCAAAAAAATGTGAATAAATTTCAGTTATACGCGATTAAGTCCTGTTTATCAATAAAAATGTGTAAAAATCGTGCAATTTTAAATAAATATAACTATTAAAGTGTATCCAAATGGCCATGTGTGGTGGACAGCAAGTTACAAGATAGAATCTTATAGAGATCTAAATGACCTTGGAATTCATACGACTGAAAAAATTGCAGTCCGCAACGCCTAATCGTCACGATTGGCGAATCGTTTAATTTTGTAATTATGTTTATTATTTTACTGTTACTTATTTAAGGTATATTTATTTAAAAACAAAAAGCGCAAAAAAACAATAACAAATTATACTAAACAAAGGCTTAATTCTATAAACTGAAAATAAATTAAAACTGAACTAAATCTAAAAATGGCTCCTGCGGCATTGTGCCGAAGAACCGGGCAGCATTTCCTCGCTGAATTGCTAAGCTTATTTTTGTCTTCAGTGAACATTGCACACAAACAAAGTATACTAAAAGAAAATTTTAGACTTTTAGACTTCTAACGAATGTACTTTTGAACGTCACGCTTCAGAAGCAGGATATTAAAAAAATGCAGATCGCATAGTTAAGGCGAAGGGGGTGGGCAAGCTCTTTCCATACAAATTTTGTGCAAGTGTTTCTTCGTTTGTGTTTGCACTCCAGTTACTATTTTTGGTCCATATGCTTATTTTTTAGTTAGCTATTTCTTGATGTCTTTTTTTTACATATATTTTTTTTGTATTTTTTAATTTTTTAACTTTTTGAAATAATGCAAAATACCAACATCAAGTTCTGTGTATATCCAATATGTACCAACAAAAAATAAAATTAAATGCTGTAGTGCCAAAACTAACGCAAAAAACTTGCACAACCTTTGTATGGAGAATGGCTTGCCCTACCTTGCGCCTTAAGGATGATTCACATTAGACCGTTCCGTGTCCGGGCCGGCCCGTTTTCTTCTAGAGAAATACGCCGGCCGTTGCGTTTGCTGTCATAGAAAACGGGCCGGTCCGGACACGGAACGGTCTACTGTGAATCATCATTAATTGACTCCGACATTGTATATTTGATATTCATAATAATAATAATTTATACGCATGAAATCTATTGTAGATAATTACTTCATATCAATCTTACATTGGACTTTTATTTGCATATCTAGAATCCATGGAGTCATTCCAAATACTGCATTGTTTTTCAACCGACTTGTATACTCTGAAAATACAAAATACATATATATATAAATTAGATGCTCTGCAATTATGGAACCGCGGTATGCTGCTAAGAGTCGTAACCCTAATAAACGATAGCTATACCCTCGTAAGTCCCCGCGTATTTGTACAAGTACAAAATAACGAAAGTACTTCAGACCGGACATTTTAACTGCATAGCATAAATAACTGCCTAATGTACTTCACCAAGTACAAATTAAGGATGCGCTAAAAACCATAGACATACTGAATAAAACAAATGGAAAGAATTTATATACTACTTTTCCATTTACCTTGCAAGTATCTGTCATCCCCAAGATTATCAAAAATTGGAGCTTTAAGTAAGCATTGGTTTACAGAGAAGCGATACACGTACCTTTCATGGCGCGATTCGTGGTGTATGCCAAACGTACAGACGACTGTCAGGCTCAACTGCGAATGTTCGGCGTCACCGATGACAAAGAGGATAAGGCGTTAGAGCGAATCGAGAGGTTCATACAGGTCGCCAAGAGTCGGGATGTTGAGGTAAGACATTAGTTAAGTATGTCACTAGCTGTGTGTTCCTATAATTAGCTCCCTGTCTCCTTAGCTGTTGGATCTTCAAATAAATTAGACATAAATATAATAGGTACAAATGATCTTTTTTATACACCTCACATACTAAAATAGGATGTATAAAAGAATAAACAAAAAGACAGCGAGGCAGATAAAGCTACAAGCGGTCTTACACATATAACATATTAGAGATATGTAATAAACCGTGAAAATTGGAGGAGAGGATTATATTAACGACATCCTAGTGTCATAATTATATTTTTTATCTATTAATTGTAACTTCATGACTAGTGACCTAATTACATCTTTTACATGTATTTTTACTTAACAACTAGAGGATCGATATACTAGAAATGGTATTTTTTTATATAAAGACGATGGCAAACAAGCTTATGGCCTGCTTGATGGTAAGCTGACACCGTCGCCCTAGAGACATATACAGGTCCCTCACTCTCAACACAGCGTATCCTCGGGACTTCTGTCGAACTTACTAACCAGCAGGAACACAAAAGCACATACCTAACGAATAAGTAGTGGCGGTATTATGACTGCGGTCTTCTGTAAGGTGGAGGTACTTCCCCAGTTGGGCTGCTCCAAATACCATGAGCAAGATGATGTTTCGCTGTACCCTACCTCTCTTAAAGTTCTTCTCTTTAAATTGGAAACCTTTTAAACTACCCATTATACTAGTACCATGCACAACCATAAATCGACTCGGAATATAAGACGACTTACTTAAGCAAAATCTGAAACTGGTTTCCGCCCATTCCAGGTACACGAAGGCAAACCGATATACCTCGAGTTCGGTGGCAACCTTGTACCAATAGCCAAGTCCGGGGAACAGCTGACCCTGCCGTTCCGCGCATTCCGGGAGAACAGGGTGGCATTCCCGGTCATGATCAAGACTCAGGACCTGGAGCCGATGTGCCGATGTCAGTTTATGAGGGACCCGAAGGTGCCGAAGGGAGAACCTTCGCCAACCCCTGTAAGTCTTAATATTTTTCTTCCTAGCGTTTTTCCGCATGCAACTTGAAGCGGCCTGGAGTCTAGTTTGTCGGGATTAGCCTGGTTCCCTCTAGAAGTTTCGTGTTGAGTTGCTGAAGTTTCGATACCTAAGTACCTATTAACAATGCGCATAAATTACTTTCCGCTTCGAACAGAAAGTATAATGAAGAAAATGGTAATTTAAAAACTTGTTAGTTAGGGAAAAACAATAGTAATGACATTTTGTCAGTAAAAGTACAATTTTCATTTACCAAGAGATATATACAATAATTCTTAACCAAAATAACTTAAACAATATAATTTAATAACATGCCCATAAAGTTTTATACCGAGAATGCTGGCGGCATTTTTTCGCCGTATCGCAATGCTGATACGTTGTGCGAGGAAGTCGCCAGCTCTTCGGTCATCACATCAGTTACGTCAACCAGACGCTACGGAATTTCTGCAAATAAATTTTGTCACTTGATTATTATGTGAATGTAAATGTTTTACAAGTGGAAACGTCCACTTAACGGAATTATAATGTCCAATTGAAAATGAAAAATTGAAAAATTGAACACCCCGGGCGGGATTTGAACCCGCGACCTCTGGAATCCGTCCATCGCTCTTACCAACTGAGCTACCGCGGGTTATCCCGAGGCGACGAATCTTTCAATCAGTTCACTCTTTAATTAAGCCTTAGGGAGACTTGTAGCGACATCTACCGTCAAAGTTACTACAACTTTTTGAAACGGCACCAATGTCTCAAGTTACATTGAGAATCATTAGTAACAATGTGCTACCCCATTCTAAATGTAAATGTTTTACAAGTGGAAACGTCCACTTAACGGAATTATAATGTCCAATTGAAAATGAAAAATTGAAAAATTGAACACCCCGGGCGGGATTTGAACCCGCGACCTCTGGAATCCGTCCATCGCTCTTACCAACTGAGCTACCGCGGGTTATCCCGAGGCGACGAATCTTTCAATCAGTTCACTCTTTAATTAAGCCTTAGGGAGACTTGTAGCGACATCTACCGTCAAAGTTACTACAACTTTTTGAAACGGCACCAATGTCTCAAGTTACATTGAGAATCATTAGTAACAATGTGCTACCCCATTCTAAATGTAAATGTTTTACAAGTGGAAACGTCCACTTAACGGAATTATAATGTCCAATTGAAAATGAAAAATTGAAAAATTGAACACCCCGGGCGGGATTTGAACCCGCGACCTCTGGAATCCGTCCATCGCTCTTACCAACTGAGCTACCGCGGGTTATCCCGAGGCGACGAATCTTTCAATCAGTTCACTCTTTAATTAAGCCTTAGGGAGACTTGTAGCGACATCTACCGTCAAAGTTACTACAACTTTTTGAAACGGCACCAATGTCTCAAGTTACATTGAGAATCATTAGTAACAATGTGCTACCCCATTCTAAATGTAAATGTTTTACAAGTGGAAACGTCCACTTAACGGAATTATAATGTCCAATTGAAAATGAAAAATTGAAAAATTGAACACCCCGGGCGGAATTTGAACCCGCGACCTCTGGAATCCGTCCATCGCTCTTACCAACTGAGCTACCGCGGGTTATCCCGAGGCGACGAATCTTTCAATCAGTTCACTCTTTAATTAAGCCTTAGGGAGACTTGTAGCGACATCTACCGTCAAAGTTACTACAACTTTTTGAAACGGCACCAATGTCTCAAGTTACATTGAGAATCATTAGTAACAATGTGCTACCCCATTCTAAATGTAAATGTTTTACAAGTGGAAACGTCCACTTAACGGAATTATAATGTCCAATTGAAAATGAAAAATTGAAAAATTGAACACCCCGGGCGGAATTTGAACCCGCGACCTCTGGAATCCGTCCATCGCTCTTACCAACTGAGCTACCGCGGGTTATCCCGAGGCGACGAATCTTTCAATCAGTTCACTCTTTAATTAAGCCTTAGGGAGACTTGTAGCGACATCTACCGTCAAAGTTACTACAACTTTTTGAAACGGCACCAATGTCTCAAGTTACATTGAGAATCATTAGTAACAATGTGCTACCCCATTCTAAATGTAAATGTTTTACAAGTGGAAACGTCCACTTAACGGAATTATAATGTCCAATTGAAAATGAAAAATTGAAAAATTGAACACCCCGGGCGGGATTTGAACCCGCGGCAATTTTTTTTTTTCAATTTTTCATTTTCAATTGGACATTATAATTCCGTTAAGTGGACGTTTCCACTTGTAAAACATTTACATTTAGAATGGGGTAGCACATTGTTACTAATGATTCTCAATGTAACTTGAGACATTGGTGCCGTTTCAAAAAGTTGCAGTAACTTTGACGGTAGATGTCGCTACAAGTCTCCCTAAGGCTTAATTAAAGAGTGAACTGATTGAAAGATTCGTCGCCTCGGGATAACCCGCGGTAGCTCAGTTGGTAAGAGCGATGGACGGATTCCAGAGGTCGCGGGTTCAAATCCCGCCCGGGGTGTTCAATTTTTCAATTTTTCATTTTCAATTGGACATTATTATGTGAATGTTAATGTAATTTGATCCTATATTATTAATAAAATTGAGTTTATCACTTAATAAAATGGGTAAAATAGATGTTATATTATGTGCATAAAATGTGAAAAGTCACGTACCATTAACGAATATAAAATAACTAGGGGTATGTAGGTAGATGTCGAGTACTCGGGGTAATAATTGAAATTGATCGCATTGAAACATGTCGTCGATTGACTACAATTGTTGATTTCGAGATAAACGGCGCTGGAATACAAACAAAGAGAAAAAAAGCAGAAAATAATATAAATAATAAATATACAACAAATAAACAGCTATATTTGTTGTATATTTATTTACAACAAATAAACAACACTACTCGTCCTAAGCGTGTTGTGATGATCTTCCTTCCTTCAGAATCTGTTTTATCTAGAACGATGACTCCAACGCTACTATACTGTACAGTGACATACTAACGATTCTTACGAAAAACTTTTTACTAGATTGCGGTACTTAACATCATGGTTCCTGACGAACTGCCGGTGGAGAGGATGTCGCCTGTACCCACCGATGCCGTTCCGAGACGCACAGAGGCGCAAGAGCTTATTTGGAGGCAGAGGCTCAGCGATCCAGGGTAATGAAATATTTCTCTTAATGACAAACCTTGTGAAACCCATACAGACTTGAAGAAATTAAAATTCACAGCGTCTAAGAAAAACAAAACACAATTTACTATACCCTAAAACCAACTTTTGAGATGAAAAACTCATTTGAGTGCAGTCCTATCTTTACAAGCCTTGGCGTGACTTGTCACGCAAGATTTTTTAGTCCTTATCTTAATTTGTTTGTCCCTGCATCCCTTTAAAAGTACAGAGCTATAACGTTCTGATATTAAGCAAACACTAAAACAATTTAACTATTAATCTGGTGTTTTAATAATGTTCCTTACAGTTTCGAAGACATCTGTAATCTCCTGGGCAAGGACTGGGTGGCGCTAGCTTATGAGCTTGGAGTTAACCTGGCCACTGTTAATCAGATACAAGCCAAGAGGATCACGACGTCGGAGCAAGCGCAACTGATGATGAAGTTGTGGAGGACGCAGTCAGGAACTAAGGCTCAAGGTAATCTTGGTTCAAAGTTTGTTGAGGGGGGGGGGGGGCATCCTAGCAAATTATCAACCGTTCACAACATTTAAATATCCTATTGTTTCGGGTCTGCCCTTCACGATTTTATAGATTTTTATAAAAAAAAAAAACAAAGGTAGACCTGAAAAACAATTACTACTTTGTCCATTATGGTACTACGAGGCATGACCATGACCGGTGGAATCCTTGTCGAAACGTTGGAAATAAAGATAAATAAATAAATATCATCACCTCAGGACTCGATTGTTCTCGTAGCAGAGGTTTCTTTTTGCTAACAATCACTCAATCATATTCGTCCATTGTGATAAATTTTACGCTCACTATATGTAACTCTGTTTTAAATAACATTTGTTGTTTATAGATAACTCGTTAGAACTGGCGCTATGTAGGATCGGAAGAGATGATATAATAGCGTCCCAATCAGAAGTTACCAACGAAAGACGCATACAACGTAACATCTACCAAGAAAGACAAGCATCAGAAGAAATTGAAGCTTTCAAAGGTAAATAAAAGCATGCATATTTATTTATTTATCATGTTTATATATGACACATAAATTAAAGATATTTGGTGAAATAGCAATTGGTACCTAAACAACCCCCCAACTGCATTTGGTCATTTAGAAGTTTTTGGTAAATTATTTCAGCGGAAGAGGACAATAAAATTAAAGACAAAATCTACGACTCCGACATTCCAGAGCGGTTGCGCAAGGAATCTGATCAAGATCAAGACGAAGCAAAGTATTCTCCAGAAGAAAAATCTGTTGTTGACAAAAGCGAGATAGAAAGAACACCTACTCCTCTTACGCCAAGTGAAGACAGTGAAGAAGATGAAGGTATTTAAGATACGACTTCTTTTATACATTTTTTATGATAGTTACAATAGTAATTAATATTTTGTTCTTAAGTTATTATTTTTGGTATTCATTCTAAAGAATATTATTCTTAAAATTTATCATAAAATTCCAAAAAATAACGCCTGACTATTTTTTATTTAAGATGTTAAGCGCAGTGTGGCCGAAAGAAAGGAGCAGATAACCAGAAAACTTAGTCAAAGTAAAGTTCCAGCATCAAAGCAGAAAAAAGAAATTAGAGAGGAAATAATTGAAATAAAGACACAAATTAAACCAGACATTAAGAAATTCCATGATATTGAACAACAAGTTAAAGAGAAAGATCCCAAATTAGAACGAACGCGGTCAAAGACTTCACCAGACACTGTTGAAGAAGAGCAAGAAATTGAAGGTCACAGAGAAGAAGTAGTAGAAGTGGTGAAAGAAGAAATAAAACCTGTAGAGCGACCAGTGGAACAGTTTAGGAAATTCGATCCATCGTCACCTGCCAAACCTACACCTAAGCATTTGCAGAGGCATATGAGAAATGAATCAATGCGATTCCCGTCCGGTGATTTCTCAAATGTTACAATTACTCCTAGAAAGTCTATTACAGCTGAAACTACTGAAGTAAAGTCTGCAGTAACAAAAACCGAAAGCACTAAAGATACCATTTCTCAAAAAGAAATCGATAGCTCAAGACTTGAAGAGAAACTGGATGATGGTGACCGATCACCGGAATTAGTGGATGATAAAGATATAGCAGAGTTACCTTTGAAAGATAAAATTAGTTCGTTTGAATCTAAAATGTCAAAGGACCTTTCTACAGATTTGACTAAAACTACAGTTAAATTAACGAAAGAAGCGTTGAAAAAACATACACTTGAGCAAGAACAAGGCATTGAATACACCCAAGAATTTGTAAGAGAACAGTCAAAGCAAATATCAACTATAGACATCCAAGAACAAGTTTCACATAAGATGTCTCATGTCGAAACACATGTTGAAACTCATGTAAAATCTGTTAAAGATACTATCCAACAGTTTGATTCCCAAACTAAAGTGGACGATAAAGTAAAACCATTCCCCAAAACAATGCGAACTGATTCTACTTTAGTTCAGGTTTCATCTGAAGAAGATAGTGAATTCCTAAAAAAATCAACAGACTCCGAGACCGAAACAGAATCCCAGACAACAGTGAAAGTAGAAAAAGATGGCTCAAAATCTAGAATCCCTAGATTTGTTGGAGATGTATGTGAACCCAAAGACAAAGGGAATAAACAGAAAAAACCAATAGATATGGATAAGCAAAACGGAACAGCTTCTATCGCAGTTAAAGAAAAGAAATTAGAAAAACAAATGACAGACGAACTACGTGCTAAGGTTAGTGAAGAGGAAATAACTGAAACACTTGAAGAGAAAGACGTTTCTGTTAGCGATAAGTTAAAAGAAAAGGTTAATATGTATGGTGAATATTTAGTCATTTCGGTAAGTGAGGTTAAATTGTTATTATATTAATAATGTTTTTAGGTGTCAACTAAAACGAACGTTACATTTACAAAATCCGATGCAACTAAGCATACAAAAACAGATTCAATGGGTTCAGATCTGCAAGAATTGACCGGACAAAAGTTATCACAAGAATCGCCTGTACCTTCTGCCATAGATAAAGAAGATTCTTTGGCAGATTTGCAGCAAAGTACTGAGAAGGATATTAGTTTTATCTCTCAAACAGAGTCTAAGGTATGTTAAGTATTATTATTCTACTCAGCTTTTTTCCATTTTATATATCTTAAATAGATATTTCTTATTCCCCTATATTTCAGGTATATTCGAAAGATTCCAAACATCGAAGTGACTCCTTAGACGAAGCATCTCAGTTTTCTGATTTAGATGACCAATTAGGGACAAGTCCTGCCCATAGGCCAGTATTGGAAAGGACTGTAGAAGAAAAAACAGTTTATTCTGACGGGATAAGTAGTAAAGAAACTATATCTAAAGCTCAAACGCTAGAATTTTTAAAGTTGGAAAGTGAATACAGTGCTCAATCTGCCTTAATAGCAGGAGAGCAAGAAAAGGTAATTTTATATAATAAAAATAATATATGCAACTGGTACAATGCGATGGTACAATGATTTGCTGTCAAGATTTAAATAGAAGTTTCGTAATTATTGTTAATATATTTGCATATACTTACGCGCCTTGTAAATATCTTCAAAGTATGAAAATCTTAACATACTATTTAGCAAATAGCAAAATGAGTCATTATTAAATAAAATATTTTTAAATATTTTATTATACTTTATTGTTCTTACTTTGGACAGTTAAAAAAAATGAGTAGGTACTACTAAAGGCATTTTGAAATAAATAATATGTAAACCTATCAAACATCGAGGGTCTTTTAAGCTTTATATCTTCGAGCCTTGAGCTTTCTAGTCATATGTACATAGTAATTATCCCAATTAATTTTGAGCACAGATTCTATCATGATAATGAAATTGACCATAGTCATCCTTGTCTAGTTCTGTTTGGACACTTATTTTTTCACCGTAAAGTATCCGGTGTCATATAAGTATATAAGTTCTGATGATGTTCCCGTTACCCCCAAGCCTGGAATTAAAACCACGACCTTTCGAAATTCATACAGCAATATCATTTAACAGCTAATAAGTGAAAATAAACGGAATATTTTACTAAGTTGTATTTTTATAGGTATCACCAAAAGAATCACCAGTTATAAGTGCGAAGGCTCGTCAGTTCATCGAAACGGTGCCAGAAGATGATTCAGTACAAGAATGTTTCTTTTCGAAACGCATCTACTCCGATTCTCTAGAAGACTCAGAGCATACTGACTCTAGACGTCATTCAGAAGCAGATTCTCTTAAATCAGATCAATCCGATATAAAAGCGAAAAAATCATCATCAGACTTTGATGAAAGAGCAGAATTCGAAGAAACAATTGATTCTGGAAGCGGTTTTGGTGACGAAAAATTCGAAGAGAGCGTTGCAGGTTTCACTTCAATGAAATTCGAGCCTAGGCGCACTGACTCCGATAAACAAGATTCAGAATCCGACAAAGAATCAGAGCCTTTGTTTAAGAAAATGACACCAAAGCGTCATTCTAGAACAGAGTCTGTGTCGATTAGTAAACTCAGTGATTTAGAACTTGACATACCCAAACAAGAAAAACAAGAATTCCAAGTGATTGTGACAGAAGCTGAAGAGGTTGATAAATCATTTGAAAAAGAGGAAACATCAGACAAGATTTCTTCTGAGAGTAGCCGGGAAATTGAGATTTCAGACCGCAAGTCATCTGAAGGTGTGTCTGATAAGATAAGTTCTGAAGATGCTGTGACTGAAAAGAAATCGTCATCAGAAGAAATTCCTGCAAAAGAACCTCACGCTATATCATCAGATAAAGAGATCACTACATCTGTCAAGCAGTCAGCGAAAGAAGTAGAAATAGTACAGGCCAAAGCTCAAGTTTTAAAAGAAGATCATCTAGAAAAAGGTAAATAAATTGTAACACGATATATTTATTTAATTACAGCAGCCGTTTAACGAAATACATACATATATTAGGTATTATAAGCTTATTAAAGAATTCTTCAATGTGCATGAGAACTGGAAAATTTACACGTATTTGCCATTCTTGATATTCGCCAATTGTTTTGAAAGAAAAAAAGATAAAACGTTTATTTATGACAAACACAGATAATACAGAGAAACAAAAATTAAAAATAGGACAAACACTGTTGGTCAGAAAAGGACCACAGCACAGCATGAAGCTGGCAAAGATTTTTTATAATAATATATTGTTATTTTGTATCTATTTTGTTACAGTCGATGTAATAAAAAGACAATCAGTAACGTCAGCCGGATCTGGTTCAGTAAGTGAACTGCGTCTAGAAGAGAAACGTCTCTCTGATGCATACAGTCTGACTGAGTCTCGAGACTACACTTTTGAAGAATCAGAAGACGATATTGGTACTCAGGGTACTCACGTTGCAGATATATCGAAAGGAATAGTAGTTGAGCATAAATTTGACGCTGATCTGAAATCAAAACCAATATCGGGTAAGAAGTAAACATTGAAAATTATTGGTATCTTTTTAATTTCTAGCAAAGTTCGTTTGTAATTATTTCAGTTATAATAAGATGTTTTTTTTTTGTTATAGGAAAACCAGAACAGTCAAGGCTTTTCAAACTACAGCACGGTGATTCTCTTGATGACGTAGAAGGTTTCCCTGAGGATCATGTAACGGAACATGTTCACAAGCTTCCTCATATTGCTGAAATCGGGTAAGAATACTTTACGTGGAAATGGCAAAATTTCAACAATAGTATATTAAATTAGTTTTGTTTTCAGAACTTCACAAGACAAAAAAATCACAAAAGATTTCCTAAGTAAAGAAAGAGAAGAACAAATAAAACGCGAAAGTATACAGGTTTCAATTAAAACGTCTGAAACTGTAAGTTTCAAAGATGGACCTGCGGAACTTGTAAAAGTTTCAGGGAGCAAAATACCCGTTAGTATTATGAAACAGACCGATGCGTCGGAAACTGTTATTTTCAAAGATGGATCAGTTGAAGAAATTAAAGTTTCAGGAAGTAAAATCCCGGTTAGTATTATGAAACAAGCCGAAGCATCGACCACTGAAACACGAACAGAAGGATCTATGGTAGCCGTAAAAACTACCACTACAAAGATTACCGAGACAACGTCATCGGATAAAAAAGATATGCAGATAAAGAAACAAACCGCTATTAGTGAAAGTAAATTTGATGTATCCAAGATACGAACGGATACTCTTGGCCATTTTGATATTGGCGATGATTCAAAAGAAACGAAAGGAAGTAAAAAGTTTGTGCCTAAAGACTTGGATTTGAAAGAATCACATGAAATCACAAAAGAACAGGTTAAACCAGTAATAGATGACATATTGCAAAAAGGAACTATCGCGGCAGCTTCAAGAAGCCCAGTTCATGACAAAGACATAAAAATTATTACTAAAGATTTAGTTGAAACTGAAAAGCGATCGTACGATGCCAAAGCTCCGCATAAAGAAGAACGTAGACATTCTTGCGTAAGCCCTGCTATTTCTCTCGAAAGGATTGCTGAATCTGAAGTAGAAACAGAAGAAGAAATAAACAAGTTTGTTGCAAGCGTAGTTCAAGAGAGTAAAGTAATTCAGGAAACAAAATCGACCATTAAGAAATCGGATTCAGCTATGAAGCAAATGGCAGATAATATAGAGATCATTATCAAACAAGCTTCGGAAGATGTTGATCTGTCTTTAGAAGAGCCAGTTGAAACAGCTAACAAGGAAGATATTGCAGGACAAGTTTCCGTTGATTCAATTATAGAAGAAGCTGTCACTACAGTAGAAAAGTATTTAGATTCAGCAAAAGACAAGGAGAAGGAAAAAGTTACAGAAGTCAAAGAAACTGCAATTGAAGAGACTAAGAAAATTATTAAAGAAAGGCCTGGATTAATGAAATCATTGTCACGAGATAGCGGTGAAATTATGATTATGCCTAAGAAAAAGCATGCAAGGACTTTTTCAGTGCAAAGTTCTCCGGATGAAGTTGAAGAACAGATATATACAGATTCTGAGTCAGGTAATTGACAACATTTCATATTTTCAAGGTAGCCATTTTATGATCAAGACCGATAGAAAATGAAATTTTAAGGCTCATGTGTTTTTTTATTTCTTCCGAAATCCTCATTTTCTTTCTAAAATGTCTATATAAAAGTAGCGAATTCCAAAAGGTCGTAAGTAAATTATGACGTCATTACAGTAGCTATAAGGTAGTATTACTATTGCCACTTATTTTTCTAAAAAACCTTGGAGCGTTCACATTTCGTTGACATGGCGTTCACTTCACGTCAGTGTCAAGTAGTGTCAGTCATGCTATGACAACCTAAAACTAAGCAAACATCCAGATTTTTTATTGAAAACAGTGCCATCTATTTTACAGAAGTGGCACTAAAATATAAGTGTTATTAAAAGCTTTTGATGATATAGGGAAATTGATACGTTTTATTTAAATGAATATGAGTTTTTGATTTTCTATAAGTAACACAATTTTGTCTTCATGTCATTCGTTTGGAAAATTAGAAATTTCACAGGGAAATTTTGAATTGATATTTATTGATAAACGATATTTAGTAGTGGTCATAGGGTCCCATTACACAGTTAATCTGCCGTCCAATTCTTAAAACCGAACTAAGCCACAAATTGTAGTTTTGAGGTAAACCCAAAAAACTCCTAAAACGATATCTGTAGACAATAAGAAGGTTTATCCTGAAAATTTTGAGAAAAATTCAAACTAAATTCAACTTGACATAGTAGCGTAGCATTTCGTGAAATATTTACGATTTTATATTTTAGATGTGCATATAAATCACGAACAATGCTTAATTTAAACACTAAAACATCGCTAAGTATACTGTAACGGTTTTCTTGCAAAGCATTTGTACAATAATATATAAACATTTAAAACCCAATCACATTTAACAATATATGTATAGCTAAATAACGACTAGAGTAATCTAACTGGTGTATAGCAGTGTACTGATCACAATAACGATCAAAAAAACTTTGTAATAAAAAGGTTTTTGACCTGTAGCCATCTTATAGCTAATAAATTACGAGAAACTTTAATTGCACTTCGACTGCTGTGCACTAATCTAAAAACACGTTAACGGACGAACCACGGTAGTTAACATGTTTTAATTCTTGTAATCCTACACGAGGAAGTTAGTTTGTATTGTCAAAACCACGCAATCCTGCATTTGTCGAATGAAAACTACAAAAGTTATTTGACATTTTGTGTAAACAAAACACAGTCATGTATGATATAGGGACGGCCATTGAGATTGAGACTGACACGTCAAATGAGGTATGTTGACGTCACCCTCAACACAAAATGTTATTTCGGGTCGGTTGGCCCCTAGACGCTGCACCAGCCCTCGGGAGACTGCTTCCGAGACAAGGAGGTCCCTCTGACCTCTATTCTAGAGTTATCTGGAGTACTTTATGGGGCACCTGTGTGGATGGAAATCCTAACGCCTAAAAGAAAGACCCTATTAAGGTAACCGCAAAGGGTAATTAGTGCGTGCAATCCTAGGCGGCAGGCAGAGGCTACTACTGGCCTCTGACCCGCCCTCGGAATCGCAGGCAGAGGTTCTGGCCGAGGTATTCCGATACCGCGTGGAACTGAGAGCTAAGGGAGAGCGCCCTAACCAATGGGAGGTAGAAGACGTAGCAATAACTGACTTGCTTTCGAGATGGAAAGCAGATTTGGAGTTAGCTGATTAAACATAGGGGTAGCGCTGCCTCACTTTGAGAAGTGAAAAAGCCCCCAATGCCCCATGGCAGCGCTACACCCTTATGTAGTGCAGCAGTAGACGATGTGCGCCACACACTGGAGGTTGTATACACGGCGGTATAACTTGGCTGTTAGATTAGGTAAAGAGCTATCGCTGCCAACTATTATATCGATTGTACGGGATCGCGGGACCCTAGCCGTTCAACAAGTTTACGGGATTGAAGCACTCCAACATTATCCGAGGCACATTATAAGCGCGTGAAACTTTCGCTATGCTTGTAAGTTACGTAGCCGGAAAATCTTTGGGGGTAGCCAGGGCCTTCCAACCATTAGTTTCACGCACCCGTCCGGTCCCCTTCAACCGGGCCGACAGCTCATCAAAGCATTATTCCAACGAAAAAATTAAAAAGTTTAGATCCGCTACTCAGTTAGTCGCCGATCTAAACTTTTTTAATTACGACTAAGGTAAGATTAGGTTAGGACGACTTCCTATTTTAAATACCAATCTGTGAAAATCACCCACCGGTGTGTACACCAGATATTTCTTGTTCATTTCATCTCTCACACAGTCCATCCACCTTTTCCTTGGTCTACCCCTTCTGTTACATCCCTCCACATACATACCTTATACCCTTTCTGACACATGACTAGATACAACTGTAAGTGATTAACAGCTCTTTATACTCATTCCTTACTCAATTCGTTCTCGTCACTCCACTCATCCATCGCAGCATTCTCGTTTCATCCGCCACCTTTGCGGCCTATTTTTTGGCACACCCTCATGCGTGTCTGTGGTCATCCACAGGTCTTATAATGGTCATGTCAGATTTTGCCCTTCAATCAAAGAGGCATTTGGGCATCACATATAGTTCCCAAGATAGATATAGCAGATATTTATAAATACTTAAATACATAGAATTTATTCAAGATTCAGAAACAAATATGCTTATCACTCGCATGCCTTTACCAGCATTCATACCAAGGATCGTCAGCTTCGTAGGCAGGCTAACTATAACCACTTAGCTAAACCGATAGTCAATAACTCCTACGGATTGGATAGATTAACTCTGCTAATGCACATAAATTCATTCTTACCTTTTTCCGAGCATTATATGCAACTAAAATACAAATCCATCATTCACTCAACAATCTTCTGCGCACGGACCTCACCGCCGACTGCTCACTGACAGTGAAACTAGCGGTGCGTGATGTGCGCTTAGACCAGTTTTATCAAAGCAATGCTGGGTAATCGGGTTGAAGTATTGTATTATCACAATCTTGAATGAAGGTATGCAAGGCATATATAGGCAGTTAAGTGTACATAGTTTTCAAAAAAGGTAATAAAAAGGTAAAAGGACTCTAAAGGTATTTTGTTGCGTTTGTGTTGATAAATGTTTTTATAGTTTTGCTTCATGAACAAGAATTGTGAGGTAAAAGTGTCAGTTAAAAGCATTTAGATATATTATAGTGTAGCAATGCCTGTTAGTCAGTTTTTAATATTGTAAACCCCCCAAAAACATGGGCTTAACGATGTTAGGAGGTTCTGTATCTTCAAAACTATAAATCATAAAAATATAAGCCCAAAATCAGTCGACGAAGAATAAAATTAACTCTTAGAATATGTCTAAAACACAATAATGGCCATTTGAGGGTTAGTTCGGTTCTAAGAATTGGACGGCAGTGATATTATCACAATTCTGGTTTTCATTTATTTTGAGTCTTAGTTGTCACACCACACCGGCCACTTTACTAAAAGTTTTTTTTACTAATAGGTTCATAAGTGACCAAGTTATTTGGTGACAAACGTTGAAAATAATGATTAAAAAAGTAATCAAAATGGGATCCTCATTTTTTTGAACTTGTATAACCGAGCTTACGCACCAACTCCTTAAACGGGGTTTATAAAATGACATCGGATTTTTTCTATTAGTAACGTACCACGACAACAATGTTATTACATTAAATATATTAAATAATTTATTTTCTTATTAATATAATGATTTTTGATTGAAAAGTTTTGCCTGCTCAAATATAGATGGCGCCTCTAAACCAACCTGAAAAGTGATTGACTAGCCAGTCTATCTCAGTATGTATAATTTGTAGTCTTTGGTGTGAATATTACAATGACAGGTTAAATGTGAACTTAGTGACAACCGGAAGTGATTTTTTTTTTAAATCGAGACAGCTTAGTGAACTAGAGTGTTGTCCCTTTACAGCCATAGTAATGACGACATACTTCCGGTTTATACTTATTCGTGATTTTCTTGGAAACTAGTAAAGAAGAAAAATTAAAAACTTTTTTATAATGTTCAAGTAGTATATTTACCGAAATGATTTTCGATTTAGGCATACATACATTTTGAAATGTTGTCAATTTCGCACCACCACAAAGCAAAACTAAGCATACAACATCAATATTTTTTTTACTAATGTTAGTATTTTTGTTATTGTAGATATGGATAAAGCCAAAGTGCTAGAAATTATTGAACCTCTTTCTGATGTGGATGGAAAAACACCTGCTTCTAGTTTTGACCCGAGGAAAATCAGGACAGACTCTCTTGACGACGCCGATGATTTTCCGGAAAAAGAGGTAACAAAACTTTAAATCTTTATATTTAATATTGTCTTAATAAAATCCCATATCTATTTTTCTTTAATAAAGGCCACTTCATTCAAACGTTGGAAATATTAATAATAATAATAATCATATGGCATGTATTTTTTTAACCTTAAGATCTTCGAGAAGACAGTACGGTTGCCAGTTTTGTTGCACTTTTAGCACCCTCCTCCTCACCTCCGGACATGGTGCAACTTCGACCCCCCTTGTCAAGTACTCACTCAGAAGTTCTCAAGCCGCCCGAAGGCCTCTAACTTGGCTTAACGACTGCTGTCATAGACAACAGCTGAGATCAACGGCTTAGCGTGCCTTTCAAAGCACGGGAGCTCTCAGTTCGTAACCACTTAAAGCGGTCACCCATCCTAGAACTGACCTGGGCCCAGGTTGCTAAACCTCGCATACCGCACCCGGTACGTGGGCGCCGCTTGGACACGAGCGCTCAATTTTAGCGCATCGTTTTAGTAAGAAACATTGCATAAAAACTGTAAATATGTTTACACAAGCGGAAACGTCCGCTTAGCGGAATTATAGTATTCAACCGAAAAATTGATCACCGCGGGCGGGATTTCACTTTTTTGAACCTCTGGAATCCGTCCATCGCTCTTTTCAACTGAGTTACCATGGGTATTGCTCGAGGTGACGAGTCTTTCGATCAGTTCACCCTTCTAATTAAGCCTTAGGGAGGCTTGTAGCGACATCTACGACGAAGTTGCTACAACTTCTGAAACGGCACCAACGTCTCAAGTTACATTGAGAATCGTTATACCCCGTTTTTTTAAAGATTAGAATTTAAACGGCCAACGTTTCTTCGTTTCCCTAGGATATCAGAGGATAATATTGTAATAATTTCACTTATTTCAGTAACTTATTACGTTTCAAAGATAACACACCGCATATGTTCCCGTTTCAAGATTGTTTTCCTTGAATGACGGATAACGCACCATTTTTTCTAATCTTAAAAAAAACGGGGTATAGTAACAAATACAACGTAATCATCATCATCCTCCTGGGGTCCGCTACCTAATCCCAAGAATTGGCGTAGGCACTAGTTTTTAAGGAAGCGACTGCCATTTGACCTTCCAACCCGAGGGGGAAACTAGACCTTATTGGGATTAGGCTTGTCAAGTGAGTGGGCAGCTTGACTGTTAGAAGTTCTCAAGCCGCCCGGAGGCCTCTAACTTGGCTTAACGACTGCCATCATAGACAGCAACTGGGATCAACGGCTTAACGTGCCTTCCAAAGCACGGGAGCACTCAGTTAGTAACCACTCAAAGCGGTCACCCATCCAAGGACTGACCTCGCCCGACATTGCTTAACCTCGCATTCCGCACGCGGTACGCGGGCGCCGCTGGGCCACGAACGCTATTTAAAAATTTGAAGGCAATATTAGAGATGTATATTTTATTGTATACGGTCTCTGTCCGAAGAAGCAAAAAGTATGTAAAATTAGTACATTATCTCAGAGATGTATATGGTCTCTGAGCTTCAGTTTCATCGACAGCTCATTGCGTTTTCGAGATATCCTGGCTGCAACCGGGCGAAAAACAATCGCAATTTTCACCGTAAAACGTTTTTCAAAAAAAGTTAATGTGTTTTATCAAATTTGCATATAAATGGTGGACGTGACGCAAGCAACATCTCCTGCCAGCATCTCCTGATGATGCCTCGTAGAGAGGCAAAACACGTGTCGAGGTTTTATCATTTTTTGTGGTGGTTTTTTGTATTTATCCGCATGTTTGTGCAAGCGGAGGGAGGGTGCTTCAATTTTGTATAAAACTCCTTTACAGGCCGCTCGTTTCGCCACACGTTTGAAATAAAATAGTTTCGATTCCAATCATAGAAAATTCATACTTAATTGATAACGATGGATTCTTATATGAACAATTGCTTACATTATAATTCGTATTATTTCAGATGGAAGACTTCGGAGACGAATTCAAATACGGTGATGATATCCCAACTTTCCATGACAAGACAGAAACCAATGAAGCCACTGCATCTAGTTACAGTGCTTCACGGCAAGATACTGATAAAGAAAAGTTCTCCGAAAAATACGCCAAAAGGACACATTTTGTCGACAGTGTTATGCGGTCTGATCTTGTATCGAAATCAACAACAGAATCCTCAGTCACTACGGTTGTGTCTTCTTTAACAAAGTCCTCTGACGAGGAACAAAAGTCGGTAGTGGAAGACGCTACATCGGCTGATTTGTCAAAGATAAGTGGAGTGGATTTAGTGAAAGATCCCTCAAAAACTTCAATGGAAACTAAGGATTATGAAACTGATAAAGATATCGAAAAAATACTAGAAGACCGTGGCACTCCTGAATTATCGAAGAAATCTATTGATTTAACTAAGGATTATTCCAAGTCCTCAATTGATAGTAAAGATACCTCTAGAGACTTTGCTACAAACGAGCTTTCAAAAGATTCTACGGTCGATCTAACTAAAGATTTCTCAAAAGCATCAGTAGAAAGTGTAAGAGATACATCTAGATCCATCGACGAAAAAACATTTTCTGAGGATCAATCATCATTAGAAGTTTCAAAAACTCTAGCATCGGATGGATCAGATGGCATCACTATTAGCAGAGAATTTATTGAAGAAGAAAAATCTGCGTCTAAATTAACTAGAGTTTCGACGAGTTCCTCACAAGAAACGTCAATTTTAACAGAAAGCAAATTGTTCAGTGAACACGACGATAAATCTGTAGATAAAACTAAGGTAACGGAAAAGAGTGAACCAGAGAAAGATTTTTTGGGTGAAATGGAACAGAAAATAGAAGAATTAAAATCGGAAGTGGTTAAAGAAAAAGAAGCACAAAGTGAAAGGTTAAAGGTAGAGGGTACCCAGGACCTAGAAGAAGACGTAGCAGATGATTATCCCGATATGAAAGAGCTTAATAGGCGGTGTTCAAATCTTCTAGACGATATATCAGGCGCCCAAGGTGCACTAATTAGGATTGATTCAAGCCACGTCACGCATGGTAAAAACAATGAATCAAGTGGTTACATTAATAATTTTAACTAACCGAGCCTTATTCAGCAAATGTATAATTATTCCAGATCTGGCATCCAAGTTCTCAAAAACACCACCACCATCTCCCGTCGATCTGAATATAAGGGACAAAGCTAAAACTGAGGAGGCTACTGGCGACAAGCCTCCCGGGCTACAACTTAGAGGTAAATAAGAAAACGATATTTTCTTTTTATTATTTAAGTTATAAATTGCCAGTGTGACCTCATTCAGTAAAATTCACCTTAACTAGGTAGTTTAGTGTAGTATAATTTAAACAGTGTGTGTTAAATACAGGAATAGAGATATTGTAAATATAGCAACTACAGATTGGGGAAAGTAAAAAGTGTGAAAAATCGTAAGAATTGGTATGAGACGAATTAAATTACGAACGAAGATCACTGTTGCTTTTTACTCTAGAAATTGGTAACGATGTTAAAGTAGTAGTAGTATTATATTAAATTTGGTTAGAAATGCAAACATGTAAATACATACACGCCACTGCGGTCATATTTCCGTGTAATGTTTGGTGTATGCTGCAAATGACATTAAATTCAATAAATAAATAAAAAAAACATGTTTGTCATAAAGGAGAAAAGCAAAACATGTTTTTTATTTAGTTATTGAATATAATGTCATTTACAGCATACACCAAACATGACATAGAAATATATAAGTAATTGAAATACACAATGAAGTTAAAAGTTGTGTATATGCCATATGTGATACCTGCTAAAAAATAATTTTGGTATAATTAAAACACTTTCGTACCTTCATTACACTATGCTGGCTGCAATAGGCTCGTTAGTCAATTCGATATTTATTTTCTTTGCACTTGACTTGAGAGTCTATTATGTCAGTATTATTTGAATAGTTTAGCTACAGCTAGCGTTCCACAACTATAATAGCCGTAGTTTGTAAATCGTAGCAGCTATTTAGAAGCTATACCTACGCAGGTTCCGATTCTTCGTTCCTGGACGCGAGCCGACAGTCCCCTCGGGCCTCTTCGGCCGGGGATAGCATGATCAGCGAGACTGAGGCTCACCAAAGTGGTCAGTATACGAGGGCCTTTCATATTGGTACATAAATAAGACGCAAAATAATTAATAAATATTAGTTGCGTCCGCCGCTCTATCCGGGTGGTAATACTCTTAGGGTATTAAAAAAAATGCAATAACCTATGTCCATTCCTAGGGCTCAAACTTCCTACATGCCAACTTCATCACAATTTCACACTAACGACATTCAGTACTTGCACCATAAAAAGGTAACAACGGACAGACCGAGATACTTTCACATATAAAATATTAGAATGGCCAATAACGAATTAAAACTTGGTTTAACGTTAGTAAAGACAAACTCACGGTTGAGGAAATGTTTAATCGATAGGAATTCAAAACATCTCCAGAGAAAATTATTATGTCGATGTAAATGTAGTAATGGGTAAACAAAGTTACCCATTACGCGAGATAATAGTCCATGGAACTTGCGTTCATGGAAGAAAAACAACCTCCCCGTAAAGCGTAACAAAACCGAAAAACGTACATTTAAACATTAGAAATTAAATATTATGTATTCGTACATCTTTGATACGTTTTTCGGGCACGGTGTGTTGGTAAGCCTAAAGGTGCGTCGAGTATTGTTGAATTCATCACATTGATTTGGTAGAAATAAATTTAATTATTATAGATCATATCGTTAAGTTGATAGTACAATTGATAAACTAGAAGAACAGTTGCAAAAGCTTGGTAAAGGTAGTGGCAAAGTAGAGTCATAGCGAAACTTTACTCTTAATTTTAGTAGAAAATATCATCTAGAAAGCCTTTTTTGCCACAGTGTTTCGTTCAACGCAGTTGATCGCATGTTTTTTACACACAAATAGATTGAATTAAATAAGACTATGTTCTCAGATTGCTTAAATGGAAACAAAGTAGTTAATGATAAAGCGCACACAAGCTTAAGTGTCACATCACAAGTAAAAACATCGCACTAATAAAAAAGGATAACGTATAAAAAAGTAAATAAGTAATATTTCACCAAAATAACATTGTGATTTGTTTGCAACCGTCCCATAAAGTATTTGTCAGCACAGTAAAGTTTACTTTTTTTCTTGCGGAGCCCTTACGTTGCTATAGGTAAGTGGACTCACAGCGGAATCAGTCATACCTTTATTTGTTATCGTCGCTTTTTTCTTCTTGAACGGTTTATTTAAGTCGCTGCTCATTTTTATCACCTTTGAGTAACGTTTCGCTTTGATTCCAAAGTCTTCGTTTCTTTAACCATTTCTACATTAGAATAGCTTATGTCGCTGTTTAATTTGATACTCATTACATCAGTAATATAAGCAAATTTACACGCTTTAGGCGCTTACGCGGCCTTCGTATAAAATCTTAATGTTGTATTTGGGTAGGATTATCTGTTCACTATTTGCAAAATTCTGTACAAACACTTATGTAATCACCGACAACATTTCATCTAAAAAGATTTTTGAGCACATTTCTTTCAATACTAACGTTGTTATTTTTTACTACAAGTGGCGAGATATTAAAACTAAGTAATTTATATTATTTTCTTTACAGATGTACTATCAGAAGCGTCCACGGTGCTAAGCACTGCCGCCAGACCCATATCTCCGACAAGACATTTAGCCGACAACCTGTCATTCGTTAAAGTCGACCAACCGACCATAACCAGTGGTGCCATTGAACTAGTAGATCGCACGATCAAAACCAGCATGGATGTCATTGATCAGATTAAGAAAGAACAACTCGCTGTACAAATGGAAGAATTGCAAAAATCGGGATCATCTGACACTTTTATCAGCGAATCTCGGGTTGAAACATCTACATCATCTTCATCCGTGCACAAAAATATTGGAGAAACAGGAATGGTTTTCCAAAGTATTGACCCTCATGTTGTCATGTCAGACATGGTTGCTAAATTTGGGACCACAGGTGATTACAGTACAATTTTAACACACAAGGAAACTGAGACTCGAAAAATTACCGGCCAAGAATACTTCTCTGAAACTAAACAAGTCTCGTCATCTGATGATGATTCATTAATCATCAAAACTGAGACAACTCATGAGTTGCGTGGTCAGGAACATGAAGTAAAGGAGAAGACTGTTGTGCGCCGAGACGGAGATCAAACTGAAACGTCACAGAAGAAAGTAGAAAAGGCTCACGAAGCAACTGCAAAAAGATCAGACATTGAAACAAAAACTGTATGCAAGAGTACAGATGACGCCGAAGTTATCAAAGTTCAGAGGGAATTTTTGGAGCAAGGCTTGTATACAGGCCGTCAGACTAAATCTGAAGAAAAAATGACTGCCATTAAAGATGAAACAATTAAGAAAAAACATGAGGTCAAAATATCAGAAAGAGATTTATCACATGAGCAATGGGGAAAAGAATATTTTACAGAACCTGAAGAGTTGGAAGATATTGAAGAAGATGACCATTCCAAAACAGCGTTTGTTGATTCTAATCTGAAAATAGTAGAAAAGGATGAAGTGGTTTCCAGCGTAGAAGTTTCTGAAAAGGGAAAAGTTATTAGTTCTACAGTAGAACACCACAAAGAAGAATCAGTTATTGAGAGCAAAGAGCATGATGATCTTAGTTCGGATGCTTCTCATGCCACTAGTTTTAAAAGTGAAATGGCTGATAGACGTGGGTCATCAGAAACTAGTCCTAAGAGTAAATCGAAGTCGTTCAAGAAAGACAATGAAGTTTACGAAGTGGATTTCATAAAGGAAATAAAAGTTTCAACATCACCAATTAAAAGCACATTTAGTCGAACTGGCAGTCAAGATACGCATTCTGAATCCGAGGTAGCTCCAGATCTGCCTCATGATGAAAAGACAGGAGATACGCCTAAGAAAGAAAAGCTCACAAAATCTCCAATGAAAGTGTCGCAGCAGCACATTCAAGATCAGGTGTGGGAGGTATCCTTGCAAAAGACTGATTCTTTTGAATTAGCTGAGTCATTACCTAGATCGCCGAAACTTAAAACATCTATTACTGGAACATCCAGCACAACAACTAAGAGTTCCGATAGTGATACTATTCTTGAACTAAAAACTGTAGTAGAGACAAGATCAGAAATACCAAAACCAAGCAAAACTGACATGTCGCCAAGCACTTTTGATATATCCGATGAAATTAGTACAACTTCGAAAGATATCATGATAAAATCAGGAGAAAGCATCGATACAGAGTACATGATCAAGTCCCTTGAATCTCACGAGGGCGAGGTCCTACAAAAATCTATCGACTCAACGATGAGCGTAGAAACGTTACACCCATCTGAGTTTTCTACGGATGCTGATTCAGCTTATTTAACTGGAACAGGTACCGATCATAGAAGAGAGGAATTAAAACTAGTCAAAGAAAAAAGTTTAGAAGACATCTGCAGTAGCGGATACGACACTGATCTCTCTTCGGCCGAGTTTCACGCGATGAAACTTGAGTCAGAACGGGTGGATTTAAATTCTTTGATCTCTGCTCAACCCCTTGCCGACTTGTCAGTTTTAGAAAAAACTATCGATGAAGTCAAACAATCGCTTGAAGCGGCTCAAGGTGAAATAATAAGCGAGAAAAGTGACGGTAGTAGCAAATACAAGCAGTCGCCATCTGAATTTCAGTTTAAACTGCTAATTAGTCCCGATAGGCCCGAAGTTATTAAAGAAGAACCACACCACGCTGATGACCATGCTGAAAAACTCCCATTTGTCATCGAAAAAGAAAAGCATGTACTTGACAGTCAAAAATCAGACAGTGCATCACAAGCGCAAAGTTCACAAGATGAAACAACTATTTCCGATGAAGATAGAGACACTGTACACGCCAAGGAATCGAGCCCACCGTTAGAAGGAGACATTTCTATTAGGTCAGATAGTGGTCCTCATTCTATCTTGGAAACCGAAAGTGACGTGATCCTTTCAGACAAGGATAGTTCTTCAAAAGGCAGTCCAGAGGTGAAACTAAGAGTACAAAAGCACATTAAATCTAAGTTGGGACTTGTTGACCGACGGTCCGCCTCAGAAGTTGAAGGATGGTCAAGCTCAGGGGAAAGCCATTATCACAGTTTTGAACATTCTGAGAGTCGACCTTTATCTTCGGATGTAGAAGTCATGATGACAGCTCAGAGTGGGACTGATTTTGATACAGCACTTACAAGTCATGATGTGTCATCGCAGTCCCTGCGGACTTCCAAGGATTATTACACTGCAGGAAGTTCACTTGCGTCAAGAGACAGCATGAAGAGTCTTGACTCGGATGGTTCTAGTCATGTCGCAAGTATTGATATATCTGATGCATCAGAAACGCTCGTTCCTTCAGCCAACGAGTTGAAGGAAGAATTGATGGAAAGTAGTACTTATGTTGAGCACTTTTTACACGAAACTGAAAAAGAACATAAAAGAGATATAAGTGATGAAGAATCTGGTGAGGACGATAAAAAAGTTGTAGACGGTCAACCGGTGGGCAAAATGAAAAGATCTCATGAGATGCGATTCCCACCCAAAGACTTAGTTCCTGACCATTTCCCACTAGAGAGCACAACGGAGAGCATTGAAATTGAAGATGATTCATCAAAAGAGAAGGAAGGGTCAGATACAACCATTTCAAGTCAACTAAAGACCGATGACATCCTGTCGTCATCTATTTCAAAACTAGATATGCCTTCGTCACAATCAGAACCTAAAATTGAAAAAGAAGAGGTAGTAGAGCAGGTTAAAAAAGTGGTTACCCATGAAACGGACGCTTTGCCATTTACAGTTACAAGACTAGATAAATCTAAGAGACAGTTTGTCGATGTCGAGAGCGAAATCATCCCTGTAGGTACTGTTGAATATGAAGAAATAATAATACATGGACACATTGTATCAGAAAATAAACTACCGACTCACGACAGCTCTATCATAAAAAAGACAATTATTCAAGACAAAGAAAGTAAACCTACTGTATCAGCGGGATCTGATGAAGTCAAAGAAGAGTGCCTTAAGAAAGTAGTAAAAGAGGTTAGCGTTGTTCCATTTCCTATAACGGAAATACCTGCCAGTCATAGAGAGTTCGCTGATGTTGAAAGCGAAATCATACCTGTAGGATCTTCACAATATGAAGAGATCTTGAAATCTAAAAGTGATTCTTCAGTACCAAAAACTAAAGCAGAAAAATCTGTAGTTAAGACACCTGATTCACAATTAGACAGCAAGCAAAGCTCAACATCAAGTCTCAAAACACATGAGCATATGTCTACACCACATACACCTGTATCTGCTCCAAGTCAAAGTTCTTTGTCAACCGATAATGGACGTGAATACGTATTAGATGATATTTACGATATCTCTGAAACACCTGAACTAAGATCTGACCTTGTGACAGAAAGCAGTAGGTCCGAATTAGTAGTGACGACAGAAGAAAGAGCACTACAGACATTTGAAAAAGATCAAGATTCGCCAACTAGCGATGAATTTGAAATGGTAGATAAACCTAGTGAAATGGATGATTTTGTCGTTATTGAAGAAGTTGCTAAGGAAGCACATGAAAGTGATACAGAAGGCAAAAGTCTCCAAATTAAAGGTTCAAAATATGTTAAACCTCACGATACTGAAATAGAAGAATTCCTATCGAAAACATCAAAGAAACAGGAAAGTACTAGTAGCGCATCAGGATCGTTATCCGATGAGGAATTGCTGCAATACGAACTAGAGCAGAAAAAACTGCAGGCTCTAGAATTGGCAGAAATTGAAGCTGGTAAGAGATGGATACAAATGCAGTTTGAGGGTGATCCACGATATGATTACGAAAGAGTTCCTTTAGAAGATATTAAGGAAGAGGAAATGACTGATTTTGATGCAAGTAGGATCGGTAGTTTAAGTTCACAGAAGGAATCTATAGGAAGTTTTGGCAGTTTTAGAAATTCGTACGGTAGCCTTTCTGAGTCTGAAATGGCATCAAGGATGCGATTTAGGATAAAAGGAGAAAATGATGATATTTCTATAAGTTCGTTGCAAGAATTTGAAAATTTAGAGAAAGCGCTTATGGAACAATACCAGCAGCATTCATCGTCATCGCAGGACTCGCTTAACGGGTCACTTCCACGACGCTACGTCTTAAGTAAAAGTCAAGGAGATGACATATCTATTTCAAGCCTCAAGGAATTTGAAGGACTCGAATCAGCCTGTCTGGAGGCTTTAAAAGCAGAAATATTAGCCAAGCAAAAAGAGGCACTCCTTAAAGCAGACCCCAAAGATGTAAGTAGCTTTTTCTTGGAGCAAGAAAAGCGATCCTACAGCGGTAGTTCAGAAAGTAGCCCGCCTCAAAAAGGAGGAAGCCCTTCACAAAAAAGTGGCAGTCCATCCCAAAAAGGTGGTAGTCCTTCCCAAAAAGTAGGTAGTTACGGCAGCCCATCGCAAAAACTTCTTAATGAATCTGCAGCAATTAGGAAACTTATCGATGAACAGATGGCTTTAGAACAAAAGCTACAGGGTTCAGTAACTCCCAAAGTTGTCATTGTAAAAAAGTTTGACGAACGGGGTGCTTTCTTTGTCCCGGAACAGGAGCCCGAAACATGCGAGGCAAAAAGCGAAGAAGTTAAAGAAGACTGCATAAAAGCCTCTTCATTTGTCTGTGCTGCAGCTCCTAGTGACGGTTCAGCTGAATCTATCCCTGGGGATTGTGAAGAAATGATGAAACTCTTAGACCAAGAAGAAAAGAAGAAAGGCCAAACCGTCACTCGGACTTTCACAGATGGCGGGGTTATCGAAGTTGTCCGAACGACTACAGTGATCCAACAGAAATTCGTAGATGGGAAGAAAGTATCTGAAACTGTAACAAGTTCAGATCCAGATGGAGCCGTTGATATTCCGACTAGACCTAGAGAATTAGAAGACAGTGCAATGTCTTTTGGCTCCGAAATATCATCTTCAATAACGTCTCAACCCTCTGACATGGACAGTTTAATGACGGTTTTGGAGCACCACGTTTCAGGAGGAGAGGTTGTGACAGTGACAAAGCAAACTATCACAATGTCTGATAAGCCAGAAGACCTCGACTTTTCGAGGGAGAGTAGTGTCGTTCGTGAACTGTCGCCCTCCTCTGGGATGTCGATGGCCCATAGTATTATTTCTTTCGGTAAACCCTTTACAGATCCAGCTAGCGGGTCCTGGAGCGGTCAGGATGAGGAACTGAGCTCATCAGGAAGCTTTAGCAGGTAAGAATTAATTATGACTATTATAATTTATTTCTTTGGTTTAAGGTTTTCATCAAAATCTTACACAAAATAACCTCAATTATACTAAGTTATTCTATAATAATCCTAAGTGCCTTTTTTATTGTATTAATATATGCCAAATGCTAACCATAATAGACGTACATGGAAGTCTGATTAGTAAGGTAAAATTGAAGGGATTTTTACAAAAACAACATGACTGCACTGGAGGTGATTTTACAGGAGATCAATAAAACTAAATTACTCTTAAAGTGTTACTTATTAGAGCTGTTCATTATAATACATAATGTAGACATACGGCCACAAAGTAATGAATACATATTTAATTATACCGACCATATTTATTTTTTGAAATATTTAATAAAATAGCTCTGTCACTTGCGCTGTTTTGGTAAATTTTTTGTTAGTTATGTTGTTTTAGTAAGAAAATTAGATATTTTTTCATAGAGGTCCTATATAGGTTTTTGGTTGGTTTCTGGTCTAATTGAATTTTTTTGTCTATTTTAATGGTAATGGAAGACTAGCTTCTGTTAATTCTACATTCAACGGTTGTTGTCTTCACTATTTTCATTTCTAAAGGCATAAGAAGTGAATTCTGGCAAACAGGACCATCATAAAGCAATTTTTTTTTTCACCAATTGTAGCCTATTCAAGGTCTAACAGAATGTTACCATAAAGTTGCATTTGCAAAAATGTAAGTTACGTTGTTTTTGTAAACATCCCTTCAATTGATAATTTGTCGGTATTGAATTTAAGCGACTTAAAATTTATTTTATTTTATTTTTTATTTTATTGTAAAGGGAAACAAACAGCTTAAAAATTATACATAACATAAACTCAATGAACTAAAACACGAACACGAGCCAAAACAGTTTCCACTAATGGGATTACAACAAAAAATGCTCAAAGGGAACTATGAATAAAAATGCAAATGAGGAAAAACAAACATAAAAGTAAAATGAAGAAAAATAAAATAAAAATACTGAAGTTAAACAACAAAAGAACGACAAAAGAAATTTGTACATACAATGTCAGTTTAGACTACCGCTAAACACCATAAATGAACCTAAAAACTATTATTTTTTTATCGGATATTCAGTGACGAAACGAATTTACCAAATTTCGTATTGAATAAATCTAGGTCTAAATATTCAGCATTATATGTCGAGCATGCTCTCACTAGGTATGAGTTTTTGACATATACCTTAACCTTTCATATTATCATTATCAATGTCACAATCCAGTAAAAATTGCTGCAAAAATTATGGCATGTTTAGGATAAGAACTAAACGAGCAGTGTCATCGTATCCAAGCGATATTACAAGCATAACATTAATAGACCGACTTAAGAGCTTAAATAAATAAAGTGATTAATAAAGCCTAGTACACAATATAATATGAAGGTATTATCTTAGAGGGAAGCAAAAATCTTCACATAGAATGTTTTACAGAGGCGCCCGCGCAGATTTAATGCTCGGCAGCACGGACAGTCTTGAGGCTACCAGCTCTAACGCCACAAGAGCGACGTACAACTATGAAATTGACACTCCTATGACGGGTAGCCTCACCTCTGGAGGTAAGCATTCGCTTTTCATATAATATGTAGCTTTAAGCATATTATATATAGAAGTATAAAAACGTTTATTAATAGTTGTGCTGGCAAATATTTATTATTGTATTTGACCTTATATGGAAGTTCGTTTGATATTCAATTTCCTTATATTAATACAAAATTGATAATTATTTAGCTTTTTTCTTATAATCAATAAGATTTGACTTATTAGTGATATAATCTCAAAAATATTGGCAAAGGTTCATGCAGTGTTATTCATTTTAGATGGTGAAGGCACTGTAGGGTAATACTCGTACTTCTGCCCTTGTGAAACCTATATGGGCTTTTATAATATCATCATAATCATAATGTATTTTATGCATTTCTTATTTTCGGCATGATAATTCTATACCTACATTCATTCTCAAATCTGAACTTGAGACTAGCTTGCTCTCATCCTTGCTTTTAAGATATGTTTATTAATTTATATTTTAATGTAGCTCGTGAAGTTAAACATAGTCCACCATGTATTCAGCCTCAGTTATTGTTATTGCCACTTGTGAAGATTAAACTAAAGTGACGTGGCATTTCCAATTGATTATAATCAATAGTATGTACATTAATGTCGAGGCATGTAAGGAGGCAATTGCAGGCTGAGTATTGGTTTTAAACTTGGGAGTCCGTTTAATTAATTCTTCTTCTTCGTCGTCGATTCCTTAAGGCTGATAATTAGTAGTTATGATAATTGTAACTTTTTATTTTGTGTAATACAATCAGACTAATGTCACTAATCGTAATCGTATAACCTATAGGTTAAGAAGTTGTATGCATAACTTTTGCATGTCGTTCACGACTGAATACTGTACTGCTGTACCTCAACACCTTATAGGTACTATTTTACAAGTATTCTAGCAAATGAAATAATTCTATTCTATTCTATTCTGAGGGTAGTGACCACCAGAGGAGCAGTTCTTCACCACCGTTCTCCAGACCCCTCTATTTCGGGCTAGTTTAATTAATACGAAGCCTGAAATTGTCATTCCAGCCGAGGAGAGAATATAGTGCTTTTCTCAAAAATCGGGGAAAGGAGACTAAATTGGAATAACGTTTTTATTAAAACGTTTTATTATAACCCTTAAACGTCAAAATGTTCATGCTTTCCCGCCGTTTATTAATTGGAAGTATATTTTTCCGCCGAAAACCGCTAATTATTTTAGACACATACAAATAAATACGTCGTGTTTCCATCAGATAAATACAATTTGAATGGGCTGTATATACGTCCCGTGCCATCTTTAGTATGGCTGTTTTTAGGGTTCCGTAGCCAAAATGGCTAAAACGGAACCCTTATAGATTCGTCATGACTGTCCGTCCGTCCGTTCGTATGTCACAGCCGATTTACTCGGAGACTACAATTCTGTAATTTGGCAGGAAGGTGTATGTTATAAACCGCTATAGAAATATGATGTGAAAATAAAGAAAAAAAATTAAACCGGGGGTGCATCCCATACATGTAACAGGAGGGGTCAATTATTTTTTCAAATGCACATAGGCGTGTGGGGTATCTATAGATAGGCCTTCAAAAATGACATATGGGTTTTTAAAAACTTTTCCATTTAAGTCAACAGTTGGGGAGATATTAGCTGTCAAAGTCGTAAAAAGCTTGGAAATTAGAGGGGGGGCTCTAATGGATGGTATGAATTAATACTTTCAACGATTTTTGGTTTGAATAAGATAGGTCTAACGGTTTTTAAGTTATTGCTGAAAAACTGTCTTGCCGAAACAAAAGGGTGTAAGTGCTGTGAGTTTCCTATGAAGATACAATCTTTTTCAATCAAAGTATTGTATAGTGATTGAAAGATTAGGAGGTTTCGGTACGGAACCCTTCTTTGTGCGTAGTCCGACAACCACTTGGCCGGGTTTTTTTCTTTATAAAAAGTTTGTAGCTCGACAACTGAAGGAATTTATATATTGTATAACATTGAAGTTGCTCGGGGCGAGCCTGCAATGTTTGATTTTTTCATGATTGACCATAATCTGTACACTTCGCCTTCCAATACGTAGAGAGTAACGTCTACTTTTACGGTCATTTTTGAAGAACGGTGCATTGTATGGTCGATGCCTCCATTAATGTTTACAATCAGGAATGATCGAAATCAAAACTTTAGATAATATGGTTAAATATAAAAAAGCTGGACTATGTTTGTCTTCCGAGCATTTTGCAACCCCACCAAGCTTCATACTAATCAGCAAGATAACAGCGGTACGCCCTCCAGGCTCGAACACCATGGTGTCCTCCCTGGACACTCTGGACCCGGTGACGGCGGTCAATATGGAGAGTCTGGAGCATCAGAGCACTAGCGAGCACTTCGCGAACGATTATGAAGTTCAAGAGCCGGATTCTGATACTGAGAGGCTGGTGAGTGAGACTGAATTATTTTTATGATTATAATAATATTGGAGGGGGTGGGGACAATCTTATACAAATTGACCTTGTCCCAAACTAAGCAAAGCTATGGGTGTAAGACGACGATATACATACTTATATAGATAAATACATACTTAAATACATAGAAAACATCCAAGACCCGGGAACAATATTCGTGATAAATGCACAAATAATGCCCTGAACAGGATTTGAACCCGGGACCTCCGCCTTAGTAGGCAGGGTCACTACCAACTAAGCCAAAGTGGTCGTCAATTGATGATATTTAGATGATTTTGGTGAATTTTCGACCTTCCACTTTGGGATGACGTGACATTAGCCTCGACTCCCTCTTCCCCAATAGATATATAGATACAGATCGCAAGTGCAAATTCGTATTTATTCCATATATTAACAATTGATATCTCACGTAATAATTAATGGACACTCTTCAATTCAAATTGTTAATATATGGAATAAATACGAATTTGCACTTGCGATCTGTATGTACTTAATAAATAAATAACAACGTAATTTTAAAACGTCCGCATACATGTTTGTGCAATGCTAAAGAATAAAATCCACCTAAACTGGTCATCTGCGATAACATTCAGTAATAATTAGAGTTACAGTTCAATTTAATACATCATCCTCCTATTCACATAAACAATTACAATTCTACCAAGATATAACTACATATAACTATGAAGTTTGCCAACATAAAGTGATACTTTATTGTAACTGCGTAAAGTTCACATTTCAAACAGGAATGTGGGTGTTATAACGATCTGTATTAATAAGTGGGAACATGATATCAAATTCGTGACAAAAGAATACCTAGAACCCTCAATTTCCAGGAGCTCGACGGCCGAGTTCCCAGAGCAAAAGAGCGCACGATCATGTTCGACAGCACTGACACACTGAGCGCCGTCAGCGGCGACGGCTCCGTCCGTGAAGCCGTCGTTGAAACTCCCGCGCCGACTTTCTATATCGGGGACACGCCGATCGTTAGAGGTAAGTTTATCATCAAGATGATTACGATTATCAGGACCATTCTCTTTAAGTATACCAATTTCGTTAAGTTTTTAGAATAACATTTTAAAGAAAGTAATAATTACAAGTGACCTCAAGTTTTTTTTTTTCAAATTTAAAATTTCCAAAAACTGAATTGACTAATAAAAACATAGATAAATCATTTATTTATGTACAACGAAAATATATACAAGAATACTTAACCAAAATAATATAAAGAAAATTAAAACTAACTTAAATCTAAAACGGGCCCTTGAGGCATTGTACCGAGGATGCTGGCGGCATTTCCTCGCTGTATCGCAATGCTGATACGTTGAGCGAGGAAACCGCCAGCTCTTCGGTCACCAGTTACGTCAACCATATATAGTAATTATCCAACCTGCTCACACAATTGTATGAAAACTGGTTGAGAAATGCGACCTATAGAGGAGAAACTTTGCTCGCTCGGTCAATAAATACGCGTACAACAAGTAAACATTTTACAAAAAGCCTGATATATTAGATACAAGAGGCGTATTTACGTGTGTGCGCCGTAATCATTTTTCGTCTCTCCCCCACCCATGTCTTGTTAAAGTCACGTCTCTGTTAAGTGGTTGACCCATAAATATGACTGATTTACTGTTTCTTTCCTAGGAGATAAAAGGGACGACGAGGATGAAGAGCAACCGGTGCTTTCTGGCAGTTGCCCAGCATCATTGCCGCCCGCGACGCAACCCTCACCGCCCATTCCCGCGCAGAGAAGGTACATAGCTAACAAACAGCATAGAATCTAAACTAAGGCATAACCCGCTAGTACGCATTATGTCGCCAAGTCCAAAAAAAGTTCAGATAAAAATCAATACCAAGTTGAACTTTTTTGAATGCATTTGACACTTGCTGAAGATCTGAAGATGTTGCGAAATCACTTTTATATTTGATATTTGATGATATTGTAAAGTTCAAACCAAGAAAAAAGAAAACTATATCATGCATGCGATGCTTGTCGCAATCGCAATGATCTTAAGATCAGACGGTTCGAGTATCTTTTTCCTTCGTCTGAATAGGAAAGCTGACAAATAAAAATATGTAGATAAGAAGTCTCTACTGTCAGATGTCATGAAAGAAATCGTTATATTTGGATTCATCTGTCTAGTAGTCTTTAATAATTTTGACTGACACTTTTGTACCCTGTTTAATTATTTGAATTCATCTATCATCAATAATTGATTTTATAAAGCCTTATTTCATGTTTTATGTTCAGTTCTATCTTAATCCATTGTTTGTCTTCATACTTAAATGTTGCTTTAGTTATTTATTATTTATTTAACATATCCAAAATTAAAACTGATTTGGATTTCATGTACCTACTAAATGAAGTATTATTATTACAGCTGCTATTGCTTAAGTCACCCCACAGAAAAGCTCGACAAATAGGTACACTATTTCGTATTGTATTGCTTTGTTATTTTTCTTTGCATTATCATCACCGTCACCTGTATTTTCCTCCAATATTACCCGTATCATCTGCTTTTTTGGTTTCCCTTTTTTGATTTTGTGTGTGACTATTATATACTGTACCAAAATCACCTATTTAATCGACTTTAGATTAATGTATCTAGTAGGTATTTCATGGAAACTACTTTTATCAAAAAAAAAGTAAGGTAAACGTCTCAATGCTTGATACCCAGTCGCCCAATCGCCGATACGTATTCTTGAATGTGTCAAGTATAGGGCTACTGTCAAGTACTAGGACGCTTACCTTACATGGTTTTATTGATATATGTGTCATAATTCAAAGTGAAATTAGACTAATTAACTTGACTAATGAAGTTAGATTATACAAACATAGCAATAATTTTATTATAATTATACTGTTTTTTCCAGATCTCTGACAATGCTAGCGAAATCTCCTCCCTCAAGCTTTGAAGACTCAAGAAAATAATTTAATAAATCAGTTACTTCGAAAATATTTGCTTTGTCTATCCAATCATGTTAATTCAATTGTGATAGTCACAGCGTTCTTTTTATCTCTACCAGCTGATTTTGTGGCTTAATCACGACACATTTCTTTACTTATAATTCAGTGACTTTATTAAAAATCTTGATCATGATTAGAACAGCCCAGTAGTTGAATAGCCGAATATCTACCAAGTTAACCATTGTAGGCAAATATCAATGTTATAAGGTATGTATTGTGATAGTTTGTATCGAAACTCGTTTAATCATATATAAGCCCAATAGTGGATAGTCAGATATCGTAATTTTTGTAGATTTTATCTCCGTTATACAATTCAAATAGATCAAATCGAAATGGTAACTAAAGATTAACATTGAAGTTGTAAATGTGTATCATTGCAATATTTTTTTTAACATTGTCACTATCCTCGGCCCACCATTCTAATATAAATCACTTTGTGCAGAAAATAGGGTACAGATGCCTTTGCTCCAAAATACAACTGAAACAAAGTAAATGCTATTCCAGTTGAAAATGGTTTAAACTCCTTTAGGAAAATAAGTCCTATCAGAAGGCCCATCTGAGATTACGGCTATAAAGTTTATGATATCTGACACGCACTTTAGAAATCTCATCACTCATCTAACTCTGTGGTTATTGTGAGAGATCATTGGTTTGCATCACCAGCCTTTGACACAATTTCATCGAGACAAACTGGGATGAAGGTCTGCCATAGGCTGGCGTGCACACTGACAATAATGGATAGTATTTTGGTACTCACTTTTGTACTGAACCGTCGATTTAAGACGTTGGTCCATGTTACTTCGACCTATGAATATAGATAGCGCTTAGCTTTCTAGTTTTGGAATTAAACATTGCTTAATGATATGTCGTTAACTCTTTAGTAGGCGTATTAACCATTTTGTAAGTAACTAATATCTTTAGCATTGTTTAGATATGGGGAATTAAATACGGAGAATCAGAAGGGATTCCTCCGATGCTTTTGCTAATGGAAAACTGATCTCTACTAAGGTTTTAATTCGTGCACAATTTCTTATATAAGTAGATAGGTAGAGATACAATATAGGATAAGATAGGTAAATTTTCTACGGCCAATAATTTATCAATCGGTTAAGGATTTTGATCAAATTCGGTTTTGGAATATCTAGGTATAGGTACAATATCGTTTAACAACAGGTCGCGGGACGGTAGCGGGCGGCGGATCCCGCAAGGTAATCACGTAACTTTGTGGAGGAATATTAAATACTTAGGTTAATCTGTCATTTTTACTACGGAAAGTGACATTAAATGTCAATCTAATGATTTACCTAACGCACGCTCAAAAACGTTACGTAATTACTCCGCCGCCGCCGCGCCAGTCTCAGTTCAATGGGCGCTCCCGCGCGGACTCAGTTCATAGGTCGACCTATAGAAGATTACAAAAGTGAAATAGTAAAGGCCGTAGATTATAAACGTGAAATAAAAACGACGAAGGCTTGCTCACTTAACAGTCTTCGTTGCCTTGTTGGTGGAGTCTTAAAAAAAATGGATGTCCTTGTACTTCCTTCGCAGATAGCGAATTTCGGTGGCCAGGTAACAGTAACAGTGACTATAATTGCTCGTATCGAAGCTAGTTTTCTGAGTAGTGTGGTCATGATTATTGATGAATGATAGACTGACGGTGGTTACGTTGGACGAGCTTTGCGGCAAGCTGATTCTAAGCAATTGTTTTCCATATCAGCGGTAACCAAGCTATCATTAGGATCGATGCTTGTAACTACTTTATAAATATAGTTTTGTCTAAGTGTGCTTAAGGATCGGTGTTAGGGTATGGCTAGTCTAATGCTATTGCTTAGGGTTTGAAGTCCCGGGATCGGCTGGTGTAAAAAGTCCCGGAGTCTGAGATTTCCGGGACTTTTTAAACAAACTATTTCCGGGATTGTAAACCCTACTATTGCTGTTTAAGTTTCAAAATTAAATGAGTTGCTTTGTTCAATCTGTTCAAGTTGTATTTGTAATGATGCTGAATATTCTATCGATAACTTAAATTATTATTGAATATTAAATAAAATGCTGTCTCATATTTAAATGATGGTTTAATTTCTACCATTTTTCCCGATCCATTCCCATTGTTAACCCTACAATTGCTAAAAATGTCACTGAAATTAAATTTCATGTGCTCTGCCCACCCCTTTTCGAAATACAGGCGTGAATTTGCGTAAACTGTATACAGGGCATGTGCTACATATCTGAAAAGTGTAGATAATATAGATTCATGTAAAATTATACTGGAACAAATAAGGAATATTGTTAACTTGGCGGCATGCCTGATGGTACACACCGTGGTGTTTGCGAATCGGGAGGAGTCGCCAGCTCGCAGCCAACCATGTTTCGTCTTTTGTTTGCAGTTGACTACATTGGTGCTAGTACTGCTACTAAAGAAATATAAAATAAAATTCAAAAAGTTATACGTTAAACTTTAATCAATATAAAACAAAACAATACAACGTTAACTAAAAAAAGTATAAAGATATAAAAATAGTCTGTCACAGTATATTACAAAACTTTATACACATTTTAAATATCTTAAGTATACTCTATGAGTTTTGTACCAGTACACAGACACAATCCCTTGCGGAAAATGAAAACATTTCAAATAAGAAATCAATAATAAATAAATAATTAACTAACGTGTGATTTCTTATTCAAATAATTTTCACGAAAGCTTATATCTAAAAATGCTTATATTTATTATGGCATTTTTATATAAGTTGCTTTTAATTTAAGACAACAAACATGATCAACAGGGGAAAGAGTATTTATAGTAATTGGACACGAATGAAAGAAGAAAGCGGAGATATCACAAAAGAAGAACTTATATTTTGTTTTGATAAGGTATTTTACAATACCTATGGATATTGTAGTTAATAGTAACATATAATCAAAGATACAAAATATAAACGTATTATAAAAAAAACTTAATCTAGTGTCATTTTTACTTTGGAAAGTGATTTGATTACCCCGCAGGAGCCTTCTGTCAGAGATCGGAACCGGTTCATTTCAAAATCCCGAAATAGCCAAATATTTTGTATTATTAGTTTATGCTTCTTTATGAAGGACTCAATAATGTATTCAGGTTAGTACTTCGTATTACTGATTGCCTGATTTAACATGAAATGGTAAACGAAAGAACGAAAAGAATGAAAAAAAATACCGGTAAGAAAAAAAGGAGGTAAAACCGGTTTCCGATATTTGCCTTCTATATCTGACCCAGACCCAGCTATCTAGCAAGAGTTTCCTGAGGTGACACCTAAGTATTGGGAACTAAACAGACGCAAACTAGAATCCTCGACACATGGGAGTGTGTTAAGCCATGTTGACAGAACAAATTTTCTTACTGTTATAAACAGTTATTAAAATTAGTTTTTTTGTAATAATAATAAGTGGGCCCCGGCTACACTTTTGGTGCGGCAGCTGGCCCGCTTGAACTTTTCGCGCGAAAGTTTTAGTTTCCTTTAACTCCTAAGATATGCATTTAAATTGTATGGCATAAAAGGCCAGTATAATCTGTATGAAATGCTCAATGTAACTTACGTATTTAATTTTATAATAGAATAGGATAGAATAACTTTATTTTGCAATTTTACACTTTATATGATACAGACTAATATATAAGGAGAGCTTAATGCGAAAACGGAGTCCACTCAGCATAATGTCGATCCACAGAAGGTGAAACGACGCTGGTATTATGTGAATCCACATGTGGTGCACTACAGAACTGCACGTCTAAAAATCGCTATGATATACGCACTCCGCGTTACCTACTTAGAGCTATGCACACAAATAATTTAAATGATGATTAATACTGTATCTAATGTGATCTTTTTTTTAGAAGTTAAGAATTGGTACTTATAGGAAGTTATCTTTAAAAGATAGATATATATGTTGGTGGACTTTTTTGTAGACCAATAAAAGAGAGACAATTCCACTATACATTATTTTGTTATATCACAAACGGATTAGGCAACATTTCCAATTAAAGGTCCTAGACATCGTGATTTTTTCTGACCTTCCTCAAGAATCACGATATTGATAGGTGAAAACTGCATGAAACTCCGTTCAGACTACTGAAATACTAATTTGAGTTTATCACGAACATATAGGTACAGACATACAAACAGACAGACTTTATGCGGCGGAGGACTTTGTTTTATAAGGTGTAGTGATAGTTATAATAAGCACAGTCTTAATTAAATTCTACTTTTTATAAAACGTTTGACATAAGTAGGTAAGTACAGTTAACAGCAAATTAGATGATCATTTAAGTACTTTGTCGCACTAACGTCACACGTCATACTGCGACAGTTGGGATGCGTGAAGATACAGTGAAAGTGACAAGGCACTAAAATGATCATCGACTTTTGCTGTTGACTCTACTTACCTATATTAGGCAGTTCTTATGCATCATTCCTGTTTACCAATTTTTTACATTCACCTCTCCAGTCTTTTCAATCTTTCGTGTCTATAAGCACCCAGGCACAATGTAGGACAAAGCCAAGCTCGGACATAAACTGTCGCGTACCAACTTATCAAATAAAAATAAATAATATTAGTCTTCACTTTGGTGGTAAGATTTTACGCCAAGTTCGGAAGGAAAGTCTTATTGTAACACTTGACTGTTGAGTCTTCACAGGGAGTCGAACTCGGATACGTCGCTTGTCTGAAAGTAGAAATAACGATATAGTTTCAAGTGAAACGTAAAAATGTTAGTAATTAGATAAGGAATTGTAAAATGATAAGATATTAGAAAAAAACCATTTAAAAATTGTATAATTGTGCAAAGAATTTTCTAATAAAAAGCTAATGGGTATCTTTCTGAATTGTATTGATTAAGACCGACAGTTAACAAAGAAACCACCAGTTCGGCAAAATACACCTTTGCCAAAAGAAGAGGAAAATTAGCAAGGTATAATTTTTTTTGCGATATGTTCCTGTGCGGGTCGTTTTAAAACTAACAAACTAAAGCAGAGTAGCAAGAAGTTTCAGTGGTTTGAAATTAGCATTCAACAATTACATAGAAAATGTTTAAATAAGAAAAAAATGTGTATTTTGTAAAAGAATAAAGTCTAGTGGTAATACAGCAATTGTGCACTGTCACAATCATTAAAGAGACATTTGTAAACACAAGTAAATTATAAATAGTACCAATTACCAATGTGAACAGGTTTACTAGATGCCACTGTAGTAGGGGAGTAACAGTTCTATATTTTTGTGGCGTTGACCCTACTTTTACAGTGCTATCTAGTGATTCAAATTCGAAATCTTTATATTTTAATCGTCCCTGGCTAATTCAATTGATTGCGTCATAACCATATTCACAATGTCAATGGTGTGTTCTCCTGTCCGCAAGGTTCACGCATTGACTCCAACAAAATTTTCACTTTGAAGTTTAATATAATGCAAACAGATTGCTGAGTCAAAAAATGGTTTAAGGAAACCCACATTATTATTAAATGACCTATCCAATGAGACACTACACGATGGGTTTTGTATGAAAACTTTACTTTATGTTTAGGGGACATACCCTAAAACTATCCTAGTAACGGTTACTAAGTCACGGACAATCGGGCGGACGGATATGGCGAAACTATAAGGATTCCTTGTTTACTACGGGATCCTAAAAACATGGCATCTGCTAGCTGCAAGGAACAATTTTATTTTCATGCATATGTACAAAATAATCGCTCATATCGCGACCCGTTTTTTTATGAGCGTTTTCGACCGTAGAACTTAAAATAAATATTGCGGGACAATCTTACACAAATCCACCTAGTCCCAAACTATGCAAAGAGTGTACTATGGGTACTAGACGACGATATACATACTTATATAGAGAAATGCATACTTAAATACATACAAAACATCCAAGACTCAGGAACAAATATTCGTGCTAAACATACACAAATAATGCCCTGACCGGGATTCGAACCCGGGACCTGCGGCTTTGTAGGCAGGGTCACAACCAACTAAGCCAAAGCGGTCGTCAAAAATATTAGATTAAGGCTGGGTTGCACCGACTTACGATCACAGACTGATCAACGTTAAATATGGCGCTGGCAGCTGTCATCCCATAGAAACTTGTCAAACTTTCCATACATTCACATTAAAAAGTAAAAAAAAAGTAAAAGTAGTTTATTCTTCAAATTAGGCACATTACATGCACCTATGAACGTCAATAAACTACCACCGGTTCGGAAAAATATACCTCTGCTACGAGAAGAACCGGCGTAAGAAACTCGGCGAGGTGTCATTTTTTCAAAACAATATACATTGTATAGTTAATTTTAACGAACACAGCTTACGATTACAGACGGTTTGGTGCAACCCAGCCTAAGATTAAAGATTCACAACACAGTGCAGTCACAGTGAGCTTGGGATACCCACTAGATCCGGCTTATAGAGGTGCACGTGCGGCAGTAGGAAGGTCGAGCCCAGGTCGCGCTCCGCCATAGTGTTGGCCTCCTGGGGAGAACGTCATACTTACAAGTGCGAAAAATACGTACAGTGCTATAGGTAAGGTTTAATGGGATAAGATACAACGGGGTATTAGGTAAGAGCAAGAGAAAAAGTATCCCGTAAGTCCTTTAAGTTCAAGACCCCTTAATATCTCGAGTTTCCCCAGTGCATATCTTAACTCATCTCACATTGATTTAGCTTAAATATAGTTGTGTTCTGTGATTTTGCAATAAACACCTATTCTCAAATTGTGTTAGAGGGCTCAAGTTTAGAGGTAAGGGTAAAAGAAAAGAGTTGCTCTGGACCAACAGTTTCACCACGCATCCGACTAAAAGATTGAAAGAATTTTACAATTTGCGGACATCCAAATCAAAAGGACTCTATGGTAGCAGTCACTTACGACTTTATTGAAGTTTTTCACGAACGCGAATTCCGTGTGTCTGTGCGGCTACCGCCATAAGTCCCTTTTGGTTTGGACAGCCGGGTATATCCTAAAACTACGACCAAGGCCACCGGGGGATGGGCAGCAGCATCTCTGGAGTGCGGTGGTACTGCGATCGCCAACCCGCATGACAAGCGTGGCGATTATGGCACATACCCCCCGTGAATTTGGGGGAGGCCTATGGCCATTGTCCAGCAGTGGACGTCCTTTGGCTGATATGGTGGTGGTGGTGGTGGTGGTTTGGATGGCTACGTATTAATGATATCATTCACATGTTTAAGTATCAATTGACGTAGCTTTTAAGGTAAACGTTCCAATCTTTGCTAGCTTATTACTCTATTTTTAAAGATAGCATCCATCAAAATTATGATCTTTACAACGGTAACAACAACAACAACGGTTGATTAACACATCATGTTTACCTCTGTTATTAAATTATGACATTTTTATAAGTGTCAAATTAATAGGTCAACATCGACTACGTTCACTACGGCGTTTACCTTATATTCAGGTGTGTTATTCACAAACCGACTCGTGGTCACCTCTTACCTCACACCTCACCTGTCTTTGTATGAAAACTGTCAAAATTGAATGACAAATGATATTTGAAAGTTTCCATATAAAAACTGGTAAGGCTAGGTTCACACGGCAACGTCCTGCACGTTATTCCACGTTTTCGATTTTAAACGTACAACCAGTCGGGTGTTCACACGGTAGATTTTTATGCGTTTAATAAACGTTTTCACGCCGAATAGCGACAGTTTTCACGCAGTTGTCGCAGTGGGCAGACGTCTGGGATGGATCCACGCTTCGTCGTACTTTTATATTGGTATCGATCCCATAAATAAACAATCAGTGTTCAATAAAACGTTTGAAAATTTATACGCACAACTTAGGAACGATGAAACAAAGTTTTTCAATTACTTTTGGATGTCCATTGAAAATTTTGACAATTTATTAAATCGACTGGAAAATGCATCATTACCGAAAAAAATATTCGATAAAAAACGTGTAACATCGTGCCGTGTCAATGAAACAGGACTATACTACGCGCCACTGCAAACCGAATACGTTAAAGTTTATTCGATTTGCTTGACAAGTCCGGTGAGTAGGTATCCGTTTAAACGTTTAAAGAATGAACGTTTTTTTGCAGTAGAAACGCCGTGTGAATGGTTCTATGCACAAAGTATGTGCCACTATTTATCCTTTAAGACGTATACTGCAAAAAACGTGCAGGACAATGCGGTGTGAACGAAGCCTTAGGTGTGAGGTGACAAGTGAGGACGAGTCGGTTTGTAAATAAGAGGGCAGTTTGGATTAAGCTTCACCAGACAGATGTGATATTGAGTACCAAGATATGTGAAGTAATGATTGTTTGTTACCTGATGTGTTAAGCGAGTGGAAGACGCAGCTCGCCCCGTGCTTGCCGGGAGTGTTCCGCCAACCGAGCGAGCCTCGGACAGGGTCCTGGAATTTTGCATGTGTACCAGTTAATTATAGATCTAACAATTACCTGTCGGCTATATACACAGGCCGGGTCCTGTAACAGGAGCAAAAAATTAAACGGTACGGGTTCACTACTGAGCAAACCAGGAATTATTTCCATGTGGTCCAAGTTGAAAAACAGAAGTTTTTTCTTATTTTATTTCTCCACAGCGTGCTAACGTGTATGTTTTACTCTTCTAGAGTTATGTTAATAACTACACATTTGACTACATATTTGACTGCATTCGTATCGCCCCGCTTTCGTACATTCCGCGCCAGTCAGAAATCACTCATTCTAAAGTAGAGCCAGTTTTGACAGTTTTCTTATGTACCGCATCCGCATCGACAAATCAGGAAGTCCTTAGTTAACTTATTAGTCGGTTTTAGTTCCTCTGTATTCTGGATTCGACCAAACAGGAATATGGACTTAATCTGAGCCTGAGTGTCAATTGTACGACAGCAAAAGGAGTATATTTTTACATAAATACATAACATAAACTATTCTTATTTGGTCGAATTGACACTAGCACTCGTTAGTCGGAATTGTTTTCATGAAATAATTATAAAAACTTACAATTCTCCCAACCGCCTTTCAGCATCAGTCCATTCCGATAAGTCTTCTTGGCTGAAATATAAAAAAAAAGATTAAGTATCTCATCTTTCACATCCTCGTAATTTTACATTTTCCTAGAGGATCCTCTATATGAAGATAAACTCTGAAATGTTTTAATGTTGTTGCCTCATGATGACGCATCTAACTGTATGGAGAACTCAAACTATTTTATTTAACTGGTAAGCGAGTAAGACACATGGCATTAAATAACAGCTCAGCTTCTATTCTAGGGATAAAAACCGGCCAAGTGCGTGTCGGACCACGCACAATAAGGTTTCCGTACCGACACCTCCTAATGTACATTTGAAACCACTATATAACACATTTAATCACAAAAGGTCGTACCTTCATAGGTAGGAAACTTATGACACTTAGGCAAGGCCCTTTTGTTTAGGCAAGACAGTTTTTCAGCAATAACTCAAAAACCGTTCAACCTATGTTGTTCAAACCAAAACTCGTTAAAAGGATTTATTAATGTACATCATCATGATATTTTTCAGAATTTCAAACTTCATAGTTTGGAAATTAGAGGGAGAAGGGACACTTTTTACGACTTTGACAGCTAATATCTCACTAACGTTTGACTTAAATGATTTTGTTTATAGAAACCTTTACGTAATTTTTAAAGACCTATCCATAGATACCATACACGCCTATGTACATTTCACATTATATTTCTATAGCGGTTCATAACATTCACATTCACACCAAATTTCATAATTGTAGTGGTCATATTCTCCGAGTAAATCGGCTGTGACATACGGACGGACGGACAGACAGGCAGACATGACGAATCCATAAGGGTTCCGTTTTTTGCCATTTGGCTACGGAACCCTAAAAAAAATATCGTGATTGACCAGATGTTCTGCATACTGAACAAAGACGAGCGTACGAGTATTATCGGACTATGAACCCTACCTATATGATTTCCTGAGCGAGTCAAATCGCAAATCATCCATGTCCTTATGCACCGAGGACATATCATCTCTATCGTCTTTCACTGGCTCATCTGGTCGAATAGTCGTGGACACCTTGAAGCCCGCTGATACCAGGGCACCTGTAAAATTTAAGAAGCTTAGCAGGGAGATTTAAAAGTCGGGAATATCAGAGAAGGTATTATAGCTGGAAGGATGCCAAGTATCGACAGCTGAAGGAAGAAATAAGGAGTGGCCAAGAGTTTCAGACCTTAGTAGCGCTGTTGATAGTAGAAGTAAGCATTGCTCATTGTCACTTTCAAATTACGAAAACTATATATTTTGTCATAGTTATCAGCCTATATACTTCCCACTGCTGGGTTGCAGGCCTGCTACCATGGAAATGTATTTTTTTGCAATTTCGGATGAGAAAATTTTTTACGAGTCGTTGTTTTTATAGGCGATTTTTGCATGTCACCGTACTGTAAAATTGCTTTGCTGAATTACCTTGCTTATTGTGTCTTTCTCTCATGGCACTGTAAGATGATTCCATGCTGTGCTTTCTTCTCATCTGAAAATAACACAATATAAATAAAAAGGCGTAGGGCCGGTCATTGTGTCACTCTTTGGGGAAGGCCAGTGGACGACTAGAAGTCCAACGGCTGTTATGATAATGATGATCATGATTAATAAAAACACGAAATACTACATATATATAATAGGCCATAATAAATACCACTGCTTGTTCTTAAGAGGACGCAGTACGTTTGGTTCTCCGTACAAACGTATTTATGCTCTCATTTTAAAACGCCATGCTAGAATAACATGAAACTTTGTATACACAATGGGATCCAGCTTGTCTAGGGCGGCAATTAGTTTCTGTTGCTTGAAATTATAATGGCGAAAAAATACAGCGATTATTAAAGTTTTCATACTAGCCGTAAAAAACTCAAAAAACCGCTGTATTTTTTTTCTTTTTCAATTTTAAGCAACAGAAACTTATTTTATTTTATTTTTCGAAATACAGCTGTCTCGGCGCCCAATATCATTTCTTTGCTTTCGGCGTCGAGACACTGGGTCCTTGGGGTAAGGGTGCGCTGGAGCTCCACAGGGAAATCAGCAGAAGGTTGAGGGAGACGACAGGCGGCCCTCGCGCCGGTGGCTTAATCGCGCAAAGAATCGCGATAGCAGTTCAGCGCGGGAATGCTGCCTGCGTGATGGGCACACTGCCAAGAGGCCCAGGTCTCATATGTAATTAATTATGTTATTTATATTTTTTAAGTTTAAGGTTTAGTTGTATTATGTTTTTTATAATACAGATTCATTTTCGATCTAGGTATGCCGGATCCCATTGTGTATACAAAGTTTCATGTTATTCTAGAATGGAGTTTTAAAATGAGAGCCTAAATACGTTTGTATGGAGAACCGATCCACACCGATCGTACTGCGCCGTCTTAAGGTGTGCGGCGTTGTGTTCTGTCCCTTACAGTAAGTAAGGCCACCAGAGCTCCAGAGGATGCGCTGTGTTGAGAGAGGGAACTGCAGATGTCTCCACCTCTCATCACAACAAATCCTCAAGTCAACAAACGTTAAAAGTGCGGTCGGCATCGTGCTTGTGACTCGCCAGGGAGACCGTAAACTTGTTTGCCGCCGGTGTTCTATAAAAAAAAACTTACCTCATCGTTGGAGTTACTGTTGTTAGCCGCTCCTGATTCCAAGTAGCTGATCAGCTTGGCTTCACTGCTGAGCTCGAGGCTCTTCTTCCTTGCGATGTTTTCTCGGCTACGGATATTTAAAGGTTACTAAACTACAATAATTAAATATGCCTTCACATGAGTATTTTGATCACTAACCCTTTGGATACCAAGAACACTTAAAGGTGTCACGTGTTTTCATACTAATAATGACCAAGTATAGGTGTTACGGCGTACATTGTAAGACACCTTCGTGCTTTACACTAAGAGTTTATTCGATCTCTGATCGAAAATGAGTTGGCGTAAATAACGACTTCCAGAGGGTTAAGAGCATAAAATTACGACACAAACTGAAAACGGGGCATACATATCTACTTTATGCAAATATATCTAGGATCTTACTTCAAATTCTTGAATTTTCAAGAATCAGAGGGCCTACTCCGAACTTCGAAAATCGAACTTCGTATCGTACCGTCCCTTTCCATCATATAGTGTAAAACACGAGAGTGAAAGGGACGGCACGACACGAAGTTCGATTTTCGAAGTTCGGAGTAGGCCCTCCACCACCACCACCACCTCAGCCGAAGGACGTCCATTGCAGGACATAGGCCTCCCTCAATTTCTTGGGGGGTAAATGCCATAATCGCCACGCTTGGCATGCGGGTTGGTGATCGCAGTATCTCCACCGCACTTCAGGGATGCTTCTGCCCATCCTCCGGTGGTCTAGTAGGCCCTCAGAATGCTTTAAAGGCGCTAGAGCTTGGTGCGATACAATTGAGGGCTGCAAAATGTAACCTCACCAGCCGGTCCATTTCATTTTAATTACGTAATCTGCTAATTAATTATGTAATGTGTCAACTTACGTTAAGGAGATCTAACTGTCATTTTTTGTATGGAAAAGGACATTTAGAACAACTTTACGGCGCGAAACTTATTAAAATTGAAGGTTTTTGTAATCAATCACTCCTCTAAGATTTACATTTAATATATCAATTTCACAAACCATTATAAGGAGCGCAATGACGTATAAGCTAACGTATCTGAACCAGTGTACGTAACACAATGGACTCCCTTAAGCACAATATACGATTTCAAGCTAACATGGTCACTAACACTAAAATTACTGTTCAAAACCGAGTAATTACCATGTGTGTACCGCCGAAATATCGGAAACTCAACAATATTAACATACATGGTAAATACCCCGAATTGAATAGTAATTCTAATCCCTGAAGCATGTATAGCACACGCTACGGGTGTACGCCACGGATGTAACATAAATACTATGGGAACTGAGTGCGGTAATCATCGGTATCGAATTGCTATTCCGTAAATCACTTACTTTTTTAGAAAACTTAAAATTACCACACGCATAAAAAATAACACATTAAAAACTTATCGCCAGTGGTTCCTGACCCCTGTTAGTAGTAATAGACTTATGTGCTAATAATTAAGCATTTTGTCTCTTCTTGGCGAACTCTAATAACTAGTTTTACTTGATCCCGAGATCCGTAAAATTCATTCCGTAGACACTTTGGCGCGTACCGACAAAGATGAAACCAGGGGTTAGCAACCTATTGTAAAATGTTTAAATGAGTTATTTTCATCCATGATTTTCTTTTAGCTGTTTAATTCTACCCGGGTATGTCCTAAAACTATAACCAAGACCACCGGGGGATGGGCATCCCTGAAGTGCGGTGGAGATACTGCGATCGCCAACCCGCATGCCAAGCGTGGCGATTATGTCAGTAAACCCCTCATCAAATTGGGGGAGGCCTATATCCACAGTCGACCCCCTTCGGCTGATATGGTGGTGGTGGTGGTATAAAAAATTAAGTGATTTTTGTAACCGCAATTCGATATCGATGGTTATCTTACTCGGTTCCCGTAGTATTTTTGTTACACCCTATATTCCCGAAAGCTCCCGACTTGCGTGGGGATTCTTAGTTGGGAATATTCCCCGTCCTAATCAGGTACATTACATAGAACGGCACATTCTGTTTCAGCGACAGAAGAGTTAAACCTGTCAGAGTGGTGCGGGTGCAGGCGCGCGCGCGGGATCATGACGGCGGGCGCGGGCGGCGGCGGCGGCTCGTGCGCCGGCGGCTCCGACATCACGGCCTTCTTGCTCGCTCTCTGCAATGGGATGTGATAAGGACAGACAGAATGTACGCGTAATAGGACCATAACAAGCGTGCCGATGGCGTAATTAACCTACCTCGTCTCGTTCGCAATTGTGATAGGAAGATCAGACCTAATAATTAATTACTCTATCGGCACGATTACTTTGGCTTTACTATAGGTGCGTCGACAGGGTTGGTCACAACATTAATATCACTCTTAGGAGTACCTAACACACAAAATTCAATGTAGAGAGAGAAAAAGAGAGAGAGTGTTCACTTCAATGTTTTCAAAGAGTACTCACTTAATACTATTTTGCGTATCAAATGCCATTTTGTAAAATATCAGGGTTTCCCATAGAGGACGGAAATCAGCTATTTTCCCTTTTCAAAACATTCTACATGCAAGTTGTCAGTTATTATATGGTGCAAATAAACCCTCTTGACAGTATCAGTTCGTCAGCCTGTATGTGAGGGATGTACCTTAGCAGGCATGTATGGCAGCGAGGCGTTCTGCACACTGGACGCGTCGCCCGAGTCCGCTCGCTCGCTGATCAAGGCCCGACGATCGGCTCGCTGCTTCGACGGCATCGCTCCCTGAAAACAAATATGTGAATGTAATACAAACGCACCGCAAGGCGAAGCGTTGGTAGACCTACACAAGGTGCACTGATGACCTGCCGACCTGGTTATAGGTAGCGCGAGTCCGCTATAGCTAGCAGCCGATGTCTAGCAGTGGACGTGTTTTGGGTGATGATGATGATGATGGTGGTGATGATGATGGTGATGATGAATACAATTAGAAGGGTTCAGCCACAACTTCGAGTCATTGGCGGCAACGGATATATGTATAATGGGAGCAAGGGAAACTCAGGCTTTGTCCTCTCTCGAGGTATGGATATCGACAACGCGGGCTAATATTGGGGGGACCCGTGTCGAAACGTCGGTAATTAAGGTAAGTAATTAAATAAACTCCGTGTTAGACCCGTGTACGAATATTTAAGTAGTCTCAAGCACTCCTGATTCGTTTTCATGATTACACCGCGTGTGGTATGCAAGATTGCTAACTTCTATCCAGACAAGGTTCTCTTCAGGTAACTACATAGTCAGTGATAGAGTGCGGCATACAATTTATTTTTTGTGCTTGATTTCATAGGAGAAATGTTTGTTCTAGAAGCAATTGTACGGGAAGCAAAAGAGCGCGATATGCTAATTGACTTGATACTGCTTGACTTCTACGCTGAAAGCTGTTCTGCTGTTTCACACTCAATAAAATAACGCGTACATCTGTTACTTCTAAGCAGAGGTTTCTTTGTATATATCGTACCTGATGAAGTCCCGGCATGCTCTGTATGCACGCTACGATAGAGCGTGGAGGGGGCCGCGGCCGGCGTGAGCATGCCACCACTGCACACGCAGCTAACACAGCCGTTAGTAATGCACCGACGACGACCAGAGATATCAGCACCACTGGAAGCAAAATGAATGATATAGTATGAATACTTTTAGGCAACAAGGTTTATTCTTCAGCCTTCAGGTAAACCTAAGATGGCATTCACTTTCGATAACAACGCCGAAAGAGTAGGGCCTACGTCAATAGTTTTGGACCGTAGCCTAAGTATACTATAGCATGTGATAAATCTAGGGCTGATGAAGAAGACACTTCAAGGTTATTTAAATTATTTTTAAAACAAAGAACTAGCTTCGCAATCTCTTATCAGCCAAAATTTATCTATGATATAGATAAAGAAGCGTCACTATTCATTTCCATGTCAATTTTGTGCAAAATCCATATTCTAAATCATAAAAGTTTATGCTGTATATGCATTGGATGCAAGAAACGAGGTAGGCCAAAGAAAAAAAAGAAAAGGAGGATGAATTGTGTGAGAGATGATATGAATAGGAAAGATGTGAATGAAGAGATGACGCGTGACAGAGATATATGGAAGAAAAAGACATGCTGCGCCGACCCCAAATAAATGGGAGAAGGGCAAGAGAATTATGATGCATTGTATGATGTTTGATGCAAAAAACATTGCTTACCCTTCAGATTGATATGACACGTGCTACCGGCGTACCATTGGAAGCACTCACACAACACGCGGCGGTCGTCACGTGAATAGCACGCTCCATGGTAATTGCACCGCTCGCAGCCCACCGGCTCCGCTGAAAATTTATTTATAGAGATAAATGAGTCACTCTTAAGCAAAAGGGTATTTTTGACGGCGTCAATAAGGCGCCATTTCCTTACTGACAAAATTGGAAATCATCCTCGTGGACATCGACAAAGAGGGACCATTTGTAAGAGAATGCCACAAATATTTACAACAAGTTAGTTGGTAGTGACACTGCCTCCGAATCTATAGGTCCTGGGTTCGAAGCCTGGCTAGTGCATTATTTGTGCAATTAGCACGGATATTTGTTCCTGGGACTTGGATGTTTTCTATGTATTTATCTATATAAGTATGTATATCGTCGTCTAGTACCCATAGTACAAGTTTTGCTTGGTTTGGGACTAGGTCGATTTGTGTAAGATTGTCCACCAATATTTATTTATTTAATTAGTACCAAAAAAAACAACGATCGAAGAAAAGTGAGTAGTGCACTCAATGACAAAATTAATGGAAGAATAACAGTAGACTGTAAGATTAGTTCCAATCTTTATGCTGGAGGAAAAGTTAACTAACGCAAATGATCAAGAAGTAAATAAAATCTGTGTACTTGAGTGTAATTTTGGAGACAATTTTATTACGATCGCTTATTTTCTTTCTCCGGTCATCATACAAATCATTTAATCGCAAAGGCATAGATATATATGAAAAACGGTTAAGTTCAAATTAAAAACATGTAGACTGTAGATAAATGAACGAAAGGAGAGAAGATTCTGTCAGGATACTGCGAGCTGACACTCGAATCACCTTAACTGACGGCTGCAGTTGTAACTGTCGCCTAGATTCACAAGGAGTTAACGGAACAGACAAAGTTAAAATAATTAAAAATTGAACTTACCAGAGCAGATTCTGCCAGGATACTGCGAGTTAACGCTTAAATCAGCGTAGCCCTCGAGACAGCTGCAGGTGTAGGTGCCTCGTAGGTTGAAGCACTGGGAGTGTTCGGAGCAGTCGTGGAATTGCCCGCTGACGCACTCGTCGAAATCTGAAAGAGGGATAAGTAACGTTGGTAGCAAACAAGGTGATAGCCAACCTGATGGTAAGTGATCACCGTCGCCCATATACGCTTGCAACACCAGAGTCGTCACTTGTACGTGGGTCACCCAATCACATATTATTATTATATGAATTGATTGATTTTGATTATTTTAGGAAGAAAGATTAGGTACAATACTGAGAAAAGCTTTTGTTCCAGAAGAGAAAAGCATTCAAAAAGTATATCTTGGAACGTTTAGTTTTTTTTTTAACTATGGCTAATTAAAATCAATAAAGGAAGTTGGTCTTACCGTTTACTTCGAGTTTGTCCACCAATTCCCCGGCGGCGTGTACGTTGGTACCACCCAGGCTATAGTTGTTGTGCCGCAGGTATTTCTCGATCACCTCCTTCAGTCGGCTTTCATGCGCGTTGTCCGATAGCTGAAACGTGTAAGAAAAATCCACTGAGTACCTTAGACCTTTAGTATTAACAAATTAGACAGTTTTATCCAGTTTCCAGGGCGTTTTCACTATTTTTGATTCATACTGGACATTTTTGAGGTATCCTGCTTATAATCATCGTTAGGTATTATGCACTCGAGGGACCTTCTAATGTAAGTTATTAATATCACAAAAATTCTCAAGTTTTTACCCGGCTTTTAAAGGTACTTAACACTTTTCCTAATTATTACATTAGTTCCTCACCTGCACATAAAAGTCGTTCATAACACCCTGGAACAGCTCTCCATTGCTCCTCATCTCAATAGGATGGAAGCCCGTGATATGTACTCCATGGAACACGTCTCTCAGGTCTGACTGCATGACCATCCTGTTGATGCCCTCGTGGGTGGCGAAGGCCAGAGCCTGGTACTGCTTACTGGAGTTGTCAGCTAAGCTCTCGTGGAATTGCAGGCGCTCGTTGCCTTGGGTACCGAGGGCGAGCTTAACGGAGTAGGTGTAGGTAGCTGGAATATAATAAAGATCACGATGTACGTGTTTTTAAAATAATTTAATCTGTAATCATCAGCCTGTGTCAGTTCAATGCTAGACTAAAGCCTATCTAATGGAAATGGCACCCTAAGAAGCTTAATGTTGACTCTCCTTCATTAGTTTATGCCTGTGGCAAAATTGGTGGGCCAATTTTAAGGAGAAAATTTGTTGATGGTGCTAATATTATGTATGAAGTTGCAATATCGTGTACAAATTAAAATAAATAAATATTATCCATTATTATATATTATACATTGTGCAATATTTATTTATTTATATAAATATTGGGCGACAATCTTAGGCAAATCGACCAAGTCCCAAACTTATCAAAGCGTGTACGAGGGGACATCGTACGTAACATAATTATATAGAGAAATAAATACTTAAACACTTAAAAAACATTCAGAAACAAATATCCGTAGAACCCGGAACCACAGGTTTCGTAGGCAGGGTCTCTACCAACTAAGCCGAAGTAGTCGGCACTCTATACTCACGTTTGCAAGGTCTGTCAGGGAACATCCTCGCGAATCCAGGTCGGCAGACGCATTTCATGAGCCCATCGATCCTCTGACACCGCTCGTTCCTCGACGCTTTGCAGTCTGGCTGACATTCCTTACCATACCCTGCACCTATGTCAAATTACTTAAGTAAGCAATTACGTAATCACAATTATCAAAGACTACGAACAAAAATTGCTAGGACTAATCATTCAGTGAAATATTTTTGGACGAAGATTACAATTAAATAAGTATTGTAATTCTATTGTCTGTATTATTTTGCTTATGTAATTGGATGGTTTGTTATATTACTGTCTGTACCATCTATCTGCATATATTGTTTCCTTTTTTCCGCTACTCAAAGAATGTCTGGCATAGATAGCCCGAGAGCTATACGGTTTCAATGTATGAAAAAACAACAATATATCGGTATCAGCAAATTTTGTGCATCAAAAATTAAGTTAAGTAATTATACTAAGTATTCTATAATAATACACCTACACTTATTAACGCGACGGTAGAAAATATTAAAAACAAATCTATAAAAAATCCGTAAAAATCTAGCGAAAACACTATAAGAATTATTTTCTTTATGATATACTACTTCTATTTATGTTCTTTGTAATATATGAAAATCAACTTATTTTAGTTACGGTAACTTAATAATACAATCAATTATTAATATCGTAAAACATAAAAATGCATTACGCTAATGGCATATAAGGTATCATTACAGTTAGGGTTTTTATATGCCTTAATTATATTTCTTGACACTTTTTATACTGAATCAACCCAAAATACCTAAAGCTGTAATAACTTTTGGAATTAATGTGGCAGCCAAATGCACTCTGTAGACTATTCATGAAGGTCAAATTGACTACTACTACTACCTATTAGATATTTTTTTTCTCATTTCCCGTTGCATATATTGTTCGATTCTGGTCGTAAGTATTAAAATAGACTTAAACATAGAAGTACTCATCATAAAAATACTGATACCCTGTTTGCTGCAAAAATTCACCAGTTTTCGGGCACATCATTTTTTTCCCAACTTCCGGTCTTCAGAATCGGAAATTTTAAAAATATAGGTTCTTTAAATCACATAATAGGACCGTATAACAAAAATTGGCCAGTTATTGAATTATTTCCAAAAAAAACGTATCGTTCTCGGGCTAAGATCGCTCTTTAGCGAAAAGACCGCCGGTTGACTACCTCTATCTACATATCGCTATTTTGTTTCTGTTTGTAACTATTTCATTTGTGTGAGGTGTGCAATGAAGAATATTTGTGTTATATTGTAATAATTCATAACAGTAATATTTGATAGAATAATTGAGAATGCAATAGACAATCGTAAATGGTCAGGAAAACTTAAGAAATGCATTTACCTGTAGGGTGACCGACGTTCGTTGTCTCCAAGTATGGTGTACCAGCGAGTAGAATTTCACCAAAAAGAACTTGTGACACTCCGTTACTGTTAACTTGTTCATTTCTAGTGATACCATCATAATCACCGGTATCGATTTCTGTCTGTACAGGAGGTGCCTGTCCACCGTTCTGAGATTTATTCATTACTACGAAGAATGTTTCGTTTTCGTTGTCACTTTCAGTTTGTATCTTTTGTATATTTTCAGTAGTCTCATTATCTTTTATAATAAAGTTGTCGGTTTCTTCCGAAGATATGGTAACATCATCTAGAGCTAATTTAGTCTTTGTTGTAGTTTCCACAACAAGTGTTGGATCTAATGGTATAGGGATGTGTTTGGTCACAGTCTCTATAATTGTCGTAGGTCGGACTTGTGTGTAGACTTCAGTGACAATGTCTACTACAGTAGACGTGTGCGTGTTTGTCAATATTAATGTTTGCGTTACAGCTCCTTCCGATTGGCTTACGAGACTAGTCTTTGTATGAGTAACAGTAAGAGTATGTGTTAAGTTTACATATCCAATGCTTGAAATGATTTGCGGTGGTTCAGATAAAGTTTTTGTTAAAGTTACTACAGTAGTTTTAAATTCTGTCTTTGTTGGTATAATTTCATCAAACACCTTAACTTCGTTTCCAGCGTGGTGAGTCGGTTTAACGACTATACTAGCATCTGCACTTGGAACAAATATGCTTGGCGGCACTTTTTCCAACACGTTTGAAACCTCCAGTTCTTGTATAGACGGTAACGAACTTTCTTTTAACACTTCCGTCGGTTTTATGAAATTCTCCTCAACTGGAGATTCTGAACTTTCAATTACGCTTGATGGATTTATAGTTACCGGCCTATGAGGTATTGGTCTGATTACTGGTATCTTTTTGATAGGCGTGGGTCTTGTAGGATATAATATGTCCGGCCGTGTTCTTATCGGCTTGGTTGTAGATGTAGGTTTGGTAGTCGTTTTGTACTTACTGGTGCTATCTCTTGAGGGATAAGGTTTACGAGTTCTATTTCTATACCCAGAAGATCCAAATCTTATTCTTTCTGTTGAAGGATCTTCATGTGATTCTTTGCTAGTAGACTCTGAAGAAACAGGCCGTTGTTCAAAAGTAACAGAAGATTGGTGATCAGTGCCCTCTTTGCTTGAATCTGAAACGTTTTCTTCAGTCACTGGTTTTTCTAAACTGTCATTATCGTTACGCTCGCTTGATGATTCGCTCTCATATGAACTTCTATCAGTAGACGAAACATGCAATTCAATTATTTGAGACGGTTTAGTGGTTTTCGGAAACTGGATAGAAGTAGGTTCAAAGTCGTATCCTGAAGCAAACTCTATTCCAGAAGATGTTAACCATCCGGAAGATACAGGTGTTGGGAAAATAACTGTAGGGGCTATTGGCATCTCTGTAGGTTCTGGATTTACTTGAATAACATGTGATTGCTCCGGCGGTGGAGGTAAGAGCTGTGACGATGGCTGATCGTGATTGTAAGCTGGACGTTTAATATTATTTATATCATAAGAAGGCCTATACGTCGATACGTCATCTCTTACGATAGGTTTTCTAGAAGGTCTCTGAGTTGTTGGTCTTGGAGACAATGGGCGAGGTGGTACAGTTTTATATGAAGGAGGAGTCCTGATAGGTTTAGGAGTAGTTTTAGCTGGCTTTCTCATACCAGGTGTAAATCTAGGCGGTGGCGGACTCATTCCCATTATCATTTCATCCTTTGTGGAAGGTTTAAAGTTATAATCTATAGTTGGTGGAGGTGGTGACAAGTCGATTATTTCACTTGAAGTCCGATTCATATCTAAATCTGTTGTAATGGTAAATGTTGGTAATGTTGTTCTTTCGTTTGGTTTTTCGACGATCAAAGGCTTCTTGTCCTGTATATGAACTGTAGAAGTAATTATATTATTAGGATCTTGAGATACGTTGCTTGGACGAGCAGAGAATACAGGTCGTAGTGGTCTCTTATATTTATTATCTGGTTCATGCTTATAGAAAGGAACTCTGCGAGTAGTTGATGGTTTAGTGGTAGATACGGTACTGATTTCTTCGCCTGTGTTTAGTTCAATGTTCTCTTCATAGGGAATATTGGTAGAATTTTCTACCATCTGGTTAATCTGCCAATGTGGTTGATGCAACTGATGATCAAGAGTTGTGACAGTATTAACTGTAAATGGTCTAGGATTCGCATATGGATTACGGCCGTATATTGGTTTTATTGTATTAGATGAGAACGAAGTCCCGTTATAAGATCCAAATGGTTTTTCTGTTTGTGTTCCAGGATTAAAATCTACAAGGTTCACATTTTTGTCTGTAGGAGTGTGTTTGGTTGGAATCACCTCATCTTGTAGTAAAGTTAACTGAGTTGTTGATTTAGAAGTGTTCTCAACGTCACTCGACGTACTCACAATTGGCACCTTCATCGATTCTTGGCTAACCTCTCCGTCAATCTCGCTGTTGTTATTATCAGCTTCTTCTTGTCCATCGTATATTTCTTCTGAGTTTTCAAATACAGGTTTTGTTTTTTCTGTACTTGGTCTTGTTAATTTAATTGTTGTTGTTTCGTCACTGTTATCTCTAATAGGTATATCATAAGCAGGTTGTTTGGCGGCGTCAAAATTTGATGGTATGTAACTTGGTCTATATGGTTTTGACGTAATAGGACTTGAAAATGAAGCTTTGTAATCATTGGGCTTGGTGAAAGGCCTACCATGGTGAGTTACTGAGGGTGTCTCTTGACTCCAGAATCCTGATGGTGGCTTGCCCACACTTGTGATTTTTTGCCCAAAGTGAGGTAAGTCTTTATTGAAATCTTGTAGTAGTGGGATGATCTTTCTTGTGGTAGATTCTACTTTAATGTTAGTTATGCTGTTAAAAGTATTTTCGTTAAGAGGGACACTTGAATACCAACCGTGGGAGTTCGTCGGAATGTTTGGAATTAACTTTGCTGGTCTCTTTTGGTCAGTTGATTTAATATCATCAACATATTCAGTAACTGGTTTGACGTTGTTGTAATTATTAAATGGCGTCGTAAAGTCATTCGTCATCGGGAAATTCGCGTGGCTGTTTAATGACGGTGGTAGTGATTGGTTAGGATTATTAATTTGATTTTGATTGATACCAGCGTTTTCATTGTAATAATAATCATTCTGTTCATTTTTAAGGTTTTGGTCACTTTTGACAGGTGGCTGTGGAACTGTTGAACTTGTATTCCATCTGTTATCTCCCATAGTCACCTTATTCAGTGCATTACTAAAATCATTAATAACAGAACCAGCGTGCTCATGTACTTTCGGAGTGTTTTGATTGCTTTGTACATTAAAAGTATCTGAATTTGTAGCATCATCTTCAACTCTTATAGCAAAATTCGTTGAGATCGGTATACCAGCATTCAAGTCACCATATTTAGATGCAGTGCCTATTGATACTGGGACGCTGGATCCGACTACCTGTCCCGCGTCACCAACATTGCTTGCCACGTTAGTTGCAGTATTAAGAGTAACTGTATATGTACCGTCTTTGTCATGTTCATTATTGGTAATAGATTTATTAGCATGATTTGGGTGTGATATTGGAGGTAGGGAGCCTTGGATGTGTCCCGATCTAATAGCTGTATCGCCATGACTTTCAACATGATATTTATTTTGTAATGCTGGTACAGAATTACCATACAATGATTCAGCCGGTGGAATATGTACCGTATATACAGGAGTAGGTTTGCTATTAGGCACTTGAGCTGCAAAATATATTTCTGACGTTATCTTAGGGGGAAGCTGCTCTTTTTGAGGTGGTTTTGGTACTGGGTGCTGAATGTTCAGGAATACTTTCATATCTTGTACTGGTTTCGTATGAATTATTGGTTTTTGAAGATATGGTTTGTTTTTATCTAAATTCATATCATTATTGTAATGCATTTTTGGTGGCGGTGGTGGGACAGCCAAATAATTTTCATATTCTTTATCGATGACTTCTTTTTGCTTTTCTTGGCCTCTGATGTGACTATAATGCTCAAAGTTTCCATTATTAGGGCGGTAAATGTTGGGATTGTACGCAGTAATATGAGGACCTACTTGTAAAAATGTTTCTTGGTTACTCGTGGGAGGCGGGATTTTATTGTAATCAAAAATAGTCTTGCTATCTTTCCATTTTATTTTTTGATCAGTCTTGAATGTATGGTTTTTAAAAATATGTGGTGGCTTATACGGTTCTAATGGCCTGTAAGCGGGCTTCGAAGCAAATTGCTTATTGCTTGTGGGTGCAACGTTATGGACATTAGTCATTTGTGGAGCATCTATGCTAAAACTACCAAAATATCCAGGTTCCGGATAAGGTAGCGGATCATCGACATAATCCCCAGTTTTATGTGGCTCTGACGATCCAGCGAATACTAGAGCAGTAGAACTTCCATGTGGAATAAGGACATTAGCTACTCTTGAAGGTTGAATGTCCACCAAAAATGGCTTGCTCATTAACACATTGCTATCGGGTAGGGGAAATCCATCTTCTACACGAACTTTTGTACTTATAACTTCTGAAGAGCTAGGGCTATTATCAGGTATTTCATCAGAATCTTGTGGTTTGTTTTCAGGACGAGCTAACGAAGGAATATAATCTAAAAATGCAGGTCTCCCATGGTTTCCTAGAATAGCAGTGCTAGGTTTCACTTTATCCGACTTTATAGAGTGGTCATTGTTATGTGGACGAGGCAAATTTTTCGGTGGGGGGCTAATATTATGCGCATTATTATTGTGAAAATTGTACGACGGCGAAGAAGGCCGTGGCGGATTTCTTATTGGCTTTTGCTTTGACTTTGGTAATTCTGGGGGCCTCAAATCAAATGAGTCGTCTACCTTAGCCGCTTGTTCATTATTATGAGGTTTTTCTTGGGCTACATATTGTTCATCAGCGGCCACAAAGCTATCCAATGGTGGTGGATTCACTGGGTTCTGTAGTTTTATTCCACTAGCTGCAAGTGTCAATGGGCCTCCTACAGCAGGTCTCCCGACAATCACGTCTGAGTTTGCAGTTATAATTTCTCCAGGGCTTATAGGTATACCGCCATTCACTAGAGGGCTTTCATGAATTATTTTCGGTGGAACAATTCTAGCTTTAGGTTGTTTATGTTCTGCCGCCCATGCCAAGTTCTGGTGTAAAGTGGCATTAGTAAATCCAATTTGTGACTCAGATGCCTCTAACTCATCTACTGGTATGTAAATAGGAAAATTATTTTTTGAATCCATATCAGTGTCAATTCGCTTGTTTACACTATAAGCCGTCAATTTGGTCACAGGTTTAGTTGTGGTTGTAGCAGTTTTATTTTCTTGTCTTTTTATAAATCCACCTGTCATCTTTTCGATCACCGGTGCCAATTGCGATAAACCTTTTATTCCTAATGAACCTAGCTTTAATAAATCAGCAACCACAAATTTATTCTTGTTGGGTTTTTGAGTCTTATCGAGCTTTTGTTTATCTGGATTCTTAACCACAGAAGCTTTGCTTGGCTTAGGTGGTGAAGGAGCTTGTTCATTTGTAAGCAATTCACTTTCTTCTACAGAATTTGAATCTTTCTCATCCGAATAATCGTTAATGACTTCAGTATATTTCTCAACCAGCTTATCAGTGGGTGCTAAAGACCCACTGTCGTATTCGTAAGGATTATATTTAGTTTTCTTATCAAGTGTCTCCTTACTGGTTGGCTTCAGGTCTAATTTACTTGAATCGTACTTAGACATGGCATATTTGTTGGATGCAGAAGCGTCATGAACATTTCCGTACTTGGTCTTAAGACTTTCTGTTTTTGTATGACTGCAAGAACAAGAACTTGTACATGATGTATGGCCAACTTCAGATGGTTGAATCAGGTCAAAACTATTACTGTTATCGTTGTCAATTCTTTTCTCATTGTTGACGAAATTGCTTTGAAATATCTTTCCCGGAGACGACGGCTTAATGGTTTTTACCTCCATATACTTAGTCTGAAAAATTTAATAAATTACATTACAACTTTATTTGTGATGACCTTTTCGTTACGACGGGGGTACTTATTCTATACATAATGCGAAGGTTAAAGTGTAAAGACATTTATCATTAATTTGGATAATAGGACACCAATTTCATTTGTTAAGTACTATTCGGGGTCCAAGGTCTTAATTGGATGGTTATTTGGTATCCTAGGTAACCAGGAATATCGTAACCCAGGGCGAAACAAGGGTTCGAAAAATCCTTACGTTTGTTGGCTTAATATCTGCAAAGATGTTGGTGGCATATGGAGGAAGGTTCGTCAATGATTCAGTTGTAATCACAGACACTATAGTTTCAAATGTAGATACGTCACTTCTTTTATTTTGGATTACAGTAGTCAAATATGTGTATGTGGTCATACACGTCTTGATAATGTAATTATGCTGCATAAGTTGATGTAATGGAAACATTGCACTCATTTGCTGACGGCTGAAAATGGTTGCAACCGCCGATGATAGCAATGATTTAGTTGGTGATGCATGATGAAATGGTGGTTTGAATGAAGTTACGTGCATCAGCTTTAGTTTCCGCTGAGAAAATAAAAGTGATAATAATAGTATTAATGTATATCAAATAGTAAATCACTACCAATTCATAGAGACCATACGGTTAATTACACACAACATACCGTCAGAAACAAAAGGATGATTCACAGTAGACCGTTCCGTGTCTGGGCCGGCCCGTTTTCTATGACAACAAACGCAGCGGCCGGCCTATTTCTCTAGAAGAAAACGGGCCGGCCCGGACACGGAATGGCCTACTGTGAATCATCCTTAAACGAGTTCTTAAATCAATAAAGCTAGTAAAACTGCAGTCTACTACCCGTGTAAGAACAATACAATTAAATCCGCCAAATATATATGTATATATAATAACTATATATTCGTAGAAAGCGTAACTAACCGTACCTAATTCGTTTACTATTTTGAGACTCAATCCAAACTGCGAAATACTAGCTGTACAATTATCTTAACAACCAGAGGAATTGATGTAATTTATATCACATACCCAAATAATTCAAAACTAAGACAGTATTTACCTGATCTAATTTTCCATCATTTTTGTCTTTGACTAAAACTTCGACTCCGTTAGACAAGATCTTCGTAGCCAGACTCTTAAATCTTCTCTCATCCTCCGAATTTCCTTGGTCTAATGAGTCCATATCTCTGCCTGGTCTCCATGGAGAATTATCATAGACTATTCCATTGGTATTGAACGCTGAAATATTGAAATGAGATGTCAATGAATAGAAGAGACGATTAATATTTTTTCAACTTACAAATAATAAATTAATACTTATTACATGTAATCAAAATAATTACAATCTATTTTAATGTCTTACAAATATTGCTGAATCGGAATCTGAGCCCGTATTTTATTCATGTTATAATTTAATTTTTGTTTCTTGACAAATAACTTTACAACAAACAAATATAAAACTAAGTTAGATGATAACTACGAGTATATTAACTACTTACCAAAACACTACTTACTATCTACAATCAGCAGTCCAATATTTACAAGAAACCCATTTACCGTCTCATACTCTGTAACTAAGGTTCATACTGTGCGCATTAAGGGTTAGGATATACAACACTACATCTATTTCATAACAGTGCGACGAATATTGAAATAGTGTTATTTGTAAATTGTTATTAGCACTAATATATTGTATGTACAGGTCTTTCAACGCCAACCGTTGTGATTATTGTTTAGTTTTTATAATAAGTTTTAATTATGTTAATACTTTTAAATATAACTACAATTATTTTCAAAGTGTTTTTGAAGAATTTGCATACATTACAATTTTTATTACTAGTCTAAAATTCTTCAATAACGCTTGGAAGCTTAGTGTTAAAATTAGTTATTATTTCATCATAATAACTTAGTTTACTATCTAGGATACCAAAAAGACTCACCTCGGAGGTAGTTGGATCAACGGATGTGGGTTTGGAATCTCCCATGTGTGGGGGATCTTCGGGATTCTCCGGTGTCCGCTGTCCGTCATGGTCGTCATTTTCAGCAGTCATTTGTCAATGTCGTCCGTAAACTGTTCTTTAGTCTTGTGTACGAGTCGGCAGTAAGTATATTTTAATTTTTCGATCATTATTGTTATTTAAAGTATCCTATTGTTTAGTAATGTGAAATCATCTGGATTGGACATTGAAATGAAATAAAAAAAATATTTAAAGTATTTATTTTCATTTGTCCTATTTGCAATGTACAATTGAAAGCAAGAAGAGTATTACAAAATTAATTATGATAACTCATAATCTACTTTAGACTTAATCTTAGGCAGTGATAGATATTTGTTACCTAAACAATTTTGTAACCATCACATCGTCCTGGTAACATTAAAAATGTATTTGGCGATCTTATACAAGAGAGAATTATTTAGTAAAGTACAAAAGAGTATTTTGTTCTTACATGCTAACGTTAAAACTATAAGGCACTATTCATAGTTAATCTTACTATGATACAATGTAAATAAATAACCATTATTTTATAAACCTAATAATCTGTTTGGGGTTCACGAGACGTCGTCCACTGAACTTAAATTTGAATCTCTAATGGCGGTTGCTGTTGCTAATTTCACGACATAGGTTGGCGACGCATCATATCTTATGTGATCACTCAATGATCCAACTATACTTTCTAAACTCTGCGTCTCTATTTGGCTTTTGAACGAAAGGTCATCCAAATATTTCTCAGTTCCAGAAACAATTGAATTTTCTAGAATGGTGTCGCTCTGAGAACTGGCCAACTGACCGATCGCTGGTAATATTGAAGGCAGTACTTCGATGTCTTCATAATAAACTGCCTCACGTTTCCTAACAACTTGGGTATCGTCTACAACAACGGTGGATAGTACGGTACTGAATTCACCAGGATACCTTCCTGATACGTACATGGTTACTACACTGGTTAGTTTCGGTGGAGCGGGTTTAGGGGCTCTTGGTTTATTCCTAGCACGCACTGGAGGAGGAGCTGGCAGGACATCTTCCTCAATGTCCTGCACTTCATCAGAAAAGTCTTCGTTACTAGTCAAGTCTGGTAGAATGTTTGGTTTGGGACTGTTGCTATAGATGTCGTTATTCAAGTTGTTATTTTGAAGCAAGTTCAAGTCTGGCTGTCCGAGACCTAATAAGGGATTAGGCGTTTGAAGAAGTGGGTTTGCTATAGCTTGCTGCTGCTGTTGTTGTTGTTGTAGTAACAAAGGAAGAAGTAAGGAATTGAATTGTGGTGGAGGAGCTAAAGCAGTAGGCGTAGTAACGATCGTGTCAGTAACAAATTCAGTCGCAGTAATAACGTTTGTGGTTGGATCTACAATGGTTGTCAAAATAGCCTTTCCCTTAAAAGTGATAGGTAAAACCGTTTCTCTAGCATCAGTTACAGTTGTAACGTAAGTAGTAGTTCGGGTTTTGTACTCAGTTACTGGAGTTTGCACTACCGGCTGCTGCGGCAACAAGCCCTGCCCCTGAAGCGCTAAGAGAGGATTGATCGCTGGCTGCTGGTTCCCAAGTAACAGTTGCGACAGCAACAAGTTAGCTAACGGTACGTTTGCGTTGATTTCAGGACCAATTGTCTGTGTTACAGGCTCTACGTTATATACAGTACTGGGTAAAACGTGCGAATAGGATGTCTTACGACCTCTAATAGTAGTTGGTGTGAAAATAACAGTGGTGGTTGGTGTTTCATGCAAATAGAACTTAATTATTTCAGTAGCACCATTTTCTGCTAACTTGGTTGATTCCGAAGCAAGTACCAACTGCTGATTTCCTAAAGGACCTAAAGTGGTAGCTACCTGGTTCCTAAGTAGGACCTCTATGCTAGGTTTGGCTGTTAAGACGTTTTTATATTCTGTAATTTTTCCATTAACTACTGGGATAGTAACTTCAGTTGGAATTTGATGTGTGATTGTTACTTTTCCGTTATCTATGATATTCTTATAATTCTGCCTTTCACCGCTATAATTTTCGAAAGAGTTTCGTTGTCTGCTTGAACCCCTGCTAGTAGTTGTGCGTGTGCGAGACCTACTCGTGCTACTGCGAGACGGGCTTCTAGATCTTTCCGATTGCGAGCGACCATTCAACAGTTTAGGTGCTTTAGGTCTTGATGAAATGGTAGTTGTTCTTGAAGATGCCCTTGACTTACTACTTCTCTTATAAGCTGGTGAAGATGTGGTAGTTGTTCGACTCTCTCCCCGGACTATAAAAGGCTGTCTTGGCGAAGCTTTCTGTGGGGCAGCAGTAGTAGTTCTACTTCCAGATGACAGTCTAAACCTGCTTCCAGGTCTAGCTTTTTGAGTAACGGGCGCCGGAGGTTCTGTCTCAGGCTCTGATTCGGGGGCTTTAGTAGATGCAGATTTAAGACCAGGTCTTCTGAAGTTTGTGTATTTCCTACTGCCGTAATCAACTTGACGCTTCAATCGTCGTCGAGTAAACGGCCTAATGCTCACGATATTCCTCTTTGGTGCAGGTGTCGAGGGCGTCGACACTTGCTGTTCTTTTCTGTTTGATGATTCATAATCGTTGTCTTCTTCGAAATCTTCTTCTTCTAATAACTCCTCGCTCTCTTCAACTTCTTGCTCGTTTTCTTTTATTTCTTCTTCTTGCTCTGGTTCTGGCTGCTTAAATAAGTTTCGTCTAGGGAATAAAGCATTTTGTGGTCGTTGTCTACGCAATGATAAAAGCGGATTAGTAGTGGAACGAGTACTGGGTCTTCTGGTCGTGGTGGTTAAACGTCCTCTACTAGTGGCAGTAGTTCGTCTAGTGGCTGGAGTGGTAACTCTCGGAGTTACAGCAGTACCTGGTTGCCTAGCAACAAGTGGTCGTCTAAACCTAAATAGAGGATTCGCGGTAGACTTTGGCGCTTCAGTAACTTCATTCAAAGCTTCAGTCACACCCTCTTCTTGCTGGGTTCCAGATGTCTCAGACTCATTTTGATCTGGTGGAGGCAATAATACAGAAGCAGAATTTCTATTGCCTCTGAGCCTTGATGAAGCGGTTGGTCGTATTCTTGGAATCGCCGACCTACTAGCGTAGTCTAAACTGTTAGCTCTGATAGAGCTAGATCTGAAGCCAGTTCGTCTTGAAGTCGGCTGAATAGATGCCCTGCCACCGAACCCACCAGAGCGTGACGCAGATGGTATATTTGCAGATGGGTTCGAGATGCTGCTGCGTCCAGAAAATCTCTTTCCGGCGCTGGAAGAGCCTCCAAATGAAGATGCTTTCCTGTTTCCGCCAAATCCAGACGGTCTTACAGACTTTAAGGTTGGCGTAGCAGTTATAGTTGGTGTGAAGTCAGCCCGAGTGATCGTTGTTGCGCTACTAAGTGATGGGACTCGTGCTTTGGGACTGAAAGTCGGACGGTTTCTGGACGCGAATGGAATGATAACGGGTGTAAATGAAGGTTTCTTAGTAGTAAAGGTCAGGCGAGACTTCTTTCTCGAAGATCCATCATCATCCTCTTCTTCTTCTTCGGTTTCATGGATTTCTGTAGTTGTGTCCGGCTCAGCAACTGAACTTTCAATAACTTCTGGAGTTGGGCTAATTACAGTTGTTCCAGGCGTAGTCGAGCCATTTGTTGCAGGTGTTGTTGTTGTAAACTCCGTGATCAACGTTTTATTATCATCAGTGATTATTACTGAATCGCCAGAAATAACAGCAACTTGCGAAAAGAGTATCTTTTTATCTGTTTCGGAAGTGGGCGTGTTGTTGTCTGCTGGTTTAATTTCAGCAAACAAATTGTCAATGTATGTACCAACGAGGACTGTTGGAGACGCAGCTGATATATCTGGTAATTTTGTAGGTTTGATTTCTTCTTTCACTACTGTTGGTGATATATGGGGCTTTTCTCCATTGTCTTGAATGAGGTTTTTATCTACCGCACCGGTGGGCACCTTTCGTCCTAACTGGTTGTCTTCAACTACTTTAGTATTATCAACAATATTTGTAACCGTTTCCAAACTACTTCTAATCTGCGAAGTATTGCCGGCGTAAAATGTTGTGAAGTACGTGTATGTTGTGTAGAAAGTAGCTTTGCCATCATCTTGCTCGGGACTATCCTCGATAAGGGAGGGCTTTATTTCAACTTCTAATTCTTTTGGTGGTAGGACACTTTCGATATCGATTGGAGTAGTATCGATTGGGCTAATCGTAGGTGCAACTTGAACCACAGGAGTAACTATATTAGAAACTATTTCTTCTCGACTCGTGATTGTTGTTGTTTTATCTTTGTAAAGAGTGGTCCAGTAAGTAAATGTAGTATAATATGTTATTGGCAAGTTACTTTCCTCTTCTGGTTCTCTTTTAGGAGTTATCGTCTCAGTTACCACATTAGTAATAGTCTCTAGCCTGCTTTTAACTTTACTAGAATCCTTCCCGATATACATTGTCGTGAAATAAGTGAATGTCGTGTAACTTGTCTGCAATAGAAGTGTGGGTGAAGGCATAATTTCCTCTATGTTACTCTCAGAACTGATCTGATCATCTAATACGTTGTTATTTTCTATGTACTGTCTTTCACCTCTAGAAGATGATGATTTGACATCCGTCACTGTATCAGTGTACGAGGTGTCGGTATCTAACGGGTTCGATTCTACGCTGAATAACATGTCAACTTCTACTGGAGTAGGCTGCGGAGTTGAGTCTTTGTTGACATCTTTAGGCTGTTCATCATTCTGTTCCATACTGACTGAAGTTTCCATAGATGAATTTTCTTCAGGGTTTGCGGGTGGTTCCCTTTTAATTTGTTTACAATTCCTAAAATCGAACTGAGCTTTAGTCTTTTCTGTACCTAAAGGATTACTCTTAGTTGGAATTAATTCATCTGGACCAACGTAATTAGTATATACTTCACTTCTGCTGCACACGTTAGCATCAGTACCTACATATATTGTTGTGAAGAATGTGTAAGTAGTGAAGTACGTTTTGACAGCATCAGGTTTAATACTAGCCATATCATCACCAAGCGACGGTGTAGGTGTCTGAGAACTGTAGCTTTCGCCTCCTTCTACAGATTCAAGAACATCTTTGTTTTTCACTAAATCAATTATACTGTTGATTGCAAAAGATTCTGTCGGGCGACCAATTCCTACACTAGTCGGTGCAATTTCATCTTCATTAAATGCACCTAACAAGGAAGGATCTAATTTAGCAAGGTTTATTGTCGAAGTAATAACATTTGTTACGATGGATTTGTGACTAGCAACACTAGATGTCTGGTCTCCAAAGAACGTGGTAAAGTAAGTATAAGTAGTATAAAGTGTTTTGTAAATAAGATCAATTTCATTTTCTTTGCTATCTTCTTCCTCTTCTATAATAGGATTCTCAGTAGGTGTTGTAGAATGTTCCGTACTAACCGACACTTCAACATGACTTTGACTAGTCGAGACTCCTTCGGTAGTCGTCGTTAGCGAGCTTGTCGTTGTCTCATTTTCTTCCGATTTTTCGTTGTCTTCTTGCGAAATATTTTCAGCTGTTCCTATTTCACCATCTTGGTCTTGAGCAGTTGTTGAACTTTGTGCCTTTCTAGGAGTTGTCTTTGGTACAGATTCAGTAACTAACTCAGGTCGTGTTGCAGGTAAAGGCAATGATCCTTCGGCTACAACTGCTGGTGATTCTAAACTACTTTGAACAGAAGATTGCACATTCACTTTGACAACAGCTGTTGGCTCTATGTTGACGTCGGACTTACAGGCAATGTTTGTTAGATATCCCACATTACTTTCAACGACCACGTTTGACTTAACAGAGGTAGTAGTTACGGAACTCTCTAGTGGGATAAAGTATGTTGTCAAATAAGTAAGCGTTTTGTAAGCAGTAGTCATTGTCGATTTCGTTTCAAGACCACTAGAACAAATGTCTTCCTGTTCAATGTCATGTTGTGTTTCAGTTGTAGTCTCGATATCTTCGTAAGTTTCTTCACTGTGTCCGCTTTCCGTAGTTGTTATTAATTCTTTCTCCTTTTCAGTTGTTGTTATTTCGTCTTCCTCCTCTTCTTCTTCATCTTCTTCAGATTTTTCTGTTACTTCCGCGGCTGTATTATCTGCCTCTTCTTCAGAGGTAACTAAATCATCATTTGCATTGCTTTCAGTAACAACAGATTCTTTTGGTTCTTCGATTATTGTAGCAGAGGGTCTCAAAGTAGTTAGTGGGTCTGTAGCTTGAGAGTGATCTGGAATGGGGATAACTCCTAAATTATCCGTCAGACGCGTACTTTCTGTCGTAGTAACCGAAGCTTCTGACGGCTGAATAACGTCTAAATTGAAATCAAATCCACTATTACTTTGAACCGAAATTCCGTCGGGTTTATCATCAATATTATAATGTACTTTTTTAAGACTGTTTTCGTCGTTATAAATAACTTTTCCGGAAACATTTTTGTCACCAGCCTTTGTTACTTTACTGACCATATTTGATTCGTGGGGCTTATACGTCGCAGTAGCAACTGGAATATCAGCAGCAAGGAAAGTTATTTTGGTATTAAGTTTATCAGCTGGTTTAGCTGAGGGGAAAACGTTTACTTCGTCAGGACTTTGCGGACGAGCAACATCGGTATTAGGGGTAAAGATTATAACCGTATCACCAACCACTGTTGTAAAGTCAGCAAAACCAGCGTACGTGAAGGTTTTCTTTAGTCGCGATTCACTTTTTTGGCCAAACAACTTTTTAGGTAGCTTAGTTTGTTGCCCTGCCGGCTGCGGCGAGCTACGAGACTCAACATTATCAATGTAATAAAATATAGGTGAAAATTCGTTCTTAATCGTAAAAGTCGGTAAATCGTAGTTCGGTTTAACTTTAACAATATTTGATTCATTTAACTCTTCCTTGATTCGAGAATCTATTTTAATAGGTTCTGTTACAGGTTCATAAGCTTTACTTTGACGATGTAATGCATTTATGTTTTCTAATATAGCTGGTTTCACAACGAATTCAAACTTCTTTTCGCTTTCGACTGATGGACCGTCAAGGTAGTTGAAGGCTTCATTTTGACTAAACCGGGGAATCTCATTATTTTGCTGAACTCTACGCGCTGTTAGCTCCTCTGAAATCTGATTGTCTTGTTCTTGAGGAGGGCTTGAACTCCAGAAATTACTTTCCTGTGGAGGTTTGCTCGCGTAAACAATGTCCATTTTACTGCTAGGTGCAAGATAGTCAGTGTTTTTAAGGACAAACTTATCAGGGTCTATGAAGCCTAAATCTTGCTTGACGCTCCACTGTCCATCGAAAGCAGAATGCACACGCGTCGGCTGGACAGCAACTGCATCCTCATTAGCCGGTTTATTGTATAAAACAAGAGAGGATTTGGTGAGGAGTTGTGCATAGATGCGACCGTTGTTCAACGTGGTGCCGAGGATTTGAGTGGCGAACTCAGTTGTCACGCCATCTTGGATGAAAGTCCTGGCAGTAGAGGTCAGTAACCCGATGAGAGGCTTCACACTGTGGTACCTCCCGACTCTCGAGTTATAGTCGTTCCGCTGTTGGTCGTTGACTAGCAACACAGTCAAGTCTATCGTCGGGTCGTCAAGTGGGAAGGATCGTGGAGGTGCGTTATATTTTACAATAGTCCGTAGTTGTCCAGACCGGATTAGATTTGAAAGAGAAAGAAAAAACATACAATTAATAATGCAATATAAATAGAAGAATAAATACGCTATTGCTAATAGATAGAGACAAACATTTTCATACGGTTAGCACTAATTTATACATTCACTGACGTTAATGGTGCTTATATTGGTAATAGATTAATACATCCAATCAAAGAAATCTATATATTTCTAACTAAACTATTTAACCATCATCAACGTCAAGACAGTCAATCAAATTTACACACGACCTACGGATGCGAACTTATGAGTTAAAGAAAGGTTACGAAACATTAAACGAAGAATAGAAGAAAGGCATGAGATTAAAAAAAGATATAAGAACAGATATCAGAATTATACTGTTAAGCTAGATAGACTAGTAACAAATGCGGAATAATTTTGAAGCAAAGGATATTTTTACAGAAATCATGAATCACAGAGTAAAGAATTCTCACCCCTGTTTTCTGAGACGCCTTCTCTTTTTATCCTGGTTGCTTCTATTGATTCATTATTAACGTCTGAAACAAAAGAAAAAGATTATTAATTATGTGACAACTTTGTATCCCCGGTAGCTATTGCTAAAAATCTACTTTTGCCAGTAGATTCCCTCTCTTAACATTTTCCTATATGTCGTTATCTTTATTTTGATTTTACAAAGCATAGCATCACCGAAATCAGTCATCATACAAATTGGCGTAATAAATAAATATTAGGGGACATATTTTTACACAAATCGAACTAGTCCAATAACAAGCTCATTAAGCTTTGTGTTATGGGTACTAGACGATGATATATTTAATAGATCCAAGACATCCAAGTCTCAGGAACAAATGTTTCTGCTCATCACAGAAAAAAATGCCCTTGCCGGGATTTGAACCCGGGACTTCTTCGGAGGCAGCGTCACCACCAACTAGGCTAAACAGGTCGACATCGACAGATACACATCTTCAACATAATATTTATTTATTTATATGTAAAACACCAGCTTCTGAAAAAATGTCTTCTAAATGAAGGCGTCCACAGGCTGCGGTGACCACTTATCATCATGCGGCCCGCCTAATACGATTGTTTACCACAGCGGTGGTATGAAAAAATGAAGTATCTTCAATTAAGTATTCTGGCTTGCAAAACTGTTTAACATATCACTGTAAATGTACTTTTGGAATGGTATGTCAACAAAGATCGTTAAAATTTACATCAACATTCGTACGAGACACTAATTTCGTATTCAGAATGTTTCTGACATTCACATTGTTCTCATTGTACGATTTCAATCTGATTTGAGTCAAGGAAATACTGTAAAACAGATCATGTAAGAATATGTGAGTTCCGTGATTTTTAGGCCATCATTATTGAGATTGCAATCTGACATTTCTGTTCTCAGCGTGATCTCATGACACGAAAGGATAGACAATGATGGCTGTAGTTCTGTTGCGATAATGGTCGCTTAAACACGTTAGATATATCGACAATACAATAATGATTATGTAACACGAAGATTTGTTAAGTCGATTAGTTAAATATACGTTCGCAACTGAAATGTTGTCAAACTAAATTCAAAATATATATTGTCGGTTCCGGTTTTCTAAATTTCTTGATAGCAACACCTGTCATTTAACTGTACACAACAATAAAGTTTACAACAAGTGGTTATAAATTCGACTAGAATGACCAACAACACTGACCCAAACAATGTGAAAAGCACTACAGAGGTTCGTTTAAGGCTGAATTAAACAAGGACGCAAATTGAAATGGCCGCTACAGAAAAAACTAAAGATTTTGCTACCATCCCTTTTAACTGACACAAGGTGACCGAACTGGTCCAATGTTTAACACAATCGCTTGCGCAAGCGCATATTAACCCAGATGCGATCAGAACAGACCGAACGCTATTTCATTGATGAATAAAAAGAAGACTGCCAAAGTCTACGCGTTTCTCTAAAATCTAAATAAAGGGCCCACGGAAGTTTTTATTTTATTTTATTTGATTTTATTCTTAAAATATGAAAGTCGTAATGAACTATTACGTAACATTCAACTCTCATTACCAAATAAGTGACCAGACAATCGTGTCCTTTACTTGGACCCTTCAAATACTCTGAAATGACCTGATGTAACTATTGTTTCACTATAGAGTAGGCTCGTAGCTCGTAGGCTATCCAAATTTTACCGCTTCTACCTTATTTATTTAATCGTATGGCATTTATTTACGAACCGTGAGATCTTCGAGAAGACAAGTACGGTTGCCAGTTTATGTTGCACTTTTAGCACCACACAGGGGTCACGTGTAGGGTAACGGTGGGTACTCCCTACGGACGTGGTGCAACTTCGACCCCCCTTTGTCAAGTGAATGGGCAACTTGACTGTTAGAAGTTCTCAAGCCGCCCGAAGGCCTCTAACATTGGCTTAACGACTGCTGTCGTAGACAGCAGCCGGGATCAACGGCTTAACGTGCCTTCGAAAGCACGAGAGCGCTCAGTTTGTAACCACTCAAAGCGGTCACCCATCCAAGTTATAAGATAAACGATTACATCATGGATAGGGATGTTTGGCAATGATAGCGTCCTGCACGGATAATCTATCGCGAAAATATGTTTTCTACTGTAGCATTGTTATTTAAGTTATTTTGTAGTAGCTGACACTGTAATTTTATATTTAACTATACAATGTATATTGTTTTGAATAAATGACACCTCGCCGAGTTCCTTACGCCGGTTCTTCTCGTGGCAGAGGTATATTTTTCCGAACCGGTGGTAGTTTATTGACGTTCATAGGTGCATGTAATATGCCTAATTTGAAGAATAAACTACTTTTACTTTTTTTACTTTTACAAAAACTGACCTGCGGACACATTGCTTAACCTCGCATACCGCACGCGGTACGCGGGCGCCGCTGGGCCACGAGCGCTCTAAATTATTACCGAAGCGGTAATAATTTAACTGACATCTACAATTCGAAATTGCTAATTATTGTTATACATAAAATAAATTGTGTCTACAAATTTGCTGCCCCGAATCTGCCACTCTAGGTTCTAGCCTACTAAACCTCTTGGTAAACCAGCCACTGCTGCAAAGGGATCTCTGCACTATTCATTGCGTATGGGACTCCAAAACTTCTTCTAAAGATATTGGTACCATCTATATTACCAAGGAGCAAAATTCTCATAGCAAAAATCAAACGTCAAGAGGGGTTGACCATTGTAGTTTATCGACTATCGACAAGTGATTTTCACGTAGCACAACAGTTTTTTAGACGTAACATACAACCAAGTTGGACTTACTTCATTCGTAAGCAAAATAAATAAGACCAAATAATAATTTGATTTAATTGAAAAAGTAAAATCGGACATGACAAAAGTAATATTCAGAATACTCGTACTAATTACAAGAAGAAGATATTGTAATTAGTTCGCTACTGCACACTTCATAGGGTCTTAATTACATTACATTTTTTGGCGTAATTAGTACGAGTGCGAACTAGGGTCTCGAATGTAACCATGCTCAGAACAACAGAATCGAAACCTATACCTGTTCTAATTACATTTATTCGTTTATTTCTAAATGTATACTATAGAAACGATGATACGCGATAATGATTTATCGATAGTCGATAAAACATAATGTGCAATCCCGCTTGACGTTTAATTTTGCTATGAGAATTCCGCTCCTTGTATATTTTACACATAGTTTCAACATAGATATTATTTTTCTATAAGAAGCTCTCTGTTATGTTCATAGATCATTCCAGCGTGAGAGGTCTAAGCGTTATAGAAATTGTTGTAAAGGAACGCGACTTTGTATAGACATTGGCGGTCCTCTTGTTTTATTACTCTGAAGCTTGTAGAACATTGAATCGCTCTACTAAAGTAAAGTCAATAGACGAGATGAGAGAGAAAAGGAGCGGTATACTATTAATAATCACACATCAGACAAGGACGAAGTATATCTAGTCTCGTTGGCTTTACAGCTATTGAAAGTCAGGTCGAGGCCACTAATCAGATCAATTGTAAACCATTGACTTAAGTGCTGGTTCAATTAAGTTTAAGATCGGCTAAATTGCTAAGTGATAAAGTGAATCATCGGTGTGATCGTTATTTAATGTTCTTAACTAAGATTGTTGGAAACACTTATGCTAAATATCATTAGTTTAAAGACTAGGGTTTAACAGTAGATAGCTACAAAAACCCAAGCAGAGTGAATGAAAAAAAAACTTATATTCGGGGTATAGGTATACAGAATTTAGTTCACGTTTTTCCTGTGAAATTACTTAAGCTGTAAAGCTTAACTTTTGCTTAGACTCATAATCCGCATTGACGGCGTGACCGTTTCTATAATTTTATGTCAATATTTTTTATTGTTTTTTTTCTATATCATAAAACCACAGCCACAACTAATAATAATGTACAATTTATGAAAGAGAAGAAAAAAAACCAACAACAAGAAATAGAAAAATAAACTTATACTTATCAATTTAACATAAGAACTATGACTAATTCGCAATGTGAATTTCATATTATTATGTAAAAATACGGGTGTAGTTCACGGATGCTTATTGCTTCTTTTTAAGCACAAAATCTGCGAAGCCCGAGCACAGCCATTGGGGACAACTGTACCTATAAGTTGTTTTTCCTTATGTATTTATTAGTGCCTAAGACAATTCTTGGGCTGAACAGACTACGGCCTCCGAAGCAGTAACTGAGGATACCGTATTTATTTATTTATTTACCGGGATATATAAATGGAAAAGTCTAAGATAAGTAGTTATAAAATTTAAGAGCAACTGACAACTGTTTAATATTTTCTCTTATGTTTGTTTGTTACTATTATAATAAATATTCTTTATTGCACCACGAACAGTAGGGAAAAGCGTTATACGAATAAAACATCCTCCATTATGGTAACAACTGGCGGTCTTTTATACTCAATATTAGTCGCTTCTACCCACCCACCATCTCTGATTTTACATCAGAACATTACACCATTGCACAAGTCTGCCACATAATTTGCTCCCAAATTCCAAACCTTGCTAAACCTGGGAAGTGGGAAGCATGAAGAAACAAAACACGATCACTCTCCGTTCCAAAAAGTCTCATCTGGCATGAATGTCGTACTAGTTACGTCTTTTTGAAAAGCGATGATGGCCATTTTTTCACACGATTACCCGGTTATCTAAGTGTAGACGCAGTTTGGAACAGTTAGCACGTAACTGCAAGCCGTATCTCATATTTCCGAGGTTATGTAAGGTATTTTGTAGATAAACTTGTCTACTACACCCACCAATCTGATAAGCAACCAGCATTTTGATGTCAAACCGCAGCCAGTAAAATTATTACCGAAGTATATATACATACCTTCCTTCCCATTGCCTTGGCCTTTACAATCTGAAGATAAACCTGATGAAAAGAATTGCATTCGTTCCCAAAATACAAATTTTGATACCCATATAATACATAACTTGACGCTTGTTTCAGCAATAGGAGTAGACACAGTACAAATTTTATGTGACACTTCTATTAATTGTAGGATTGACGATAAGTAAAAATCTGATAGATATAGCACACACATTTTCAAATAAACAAATTCTCACTTTACCAGAATTTCAATACTTAGACCAGACACTCACTTCATTACACTAAGCTCAAGAGTTAGCATATTGATAGTGCACAAACCGAAATAAATATTAATTTTACGTTAAAATATACTTGAAATACGGTAGTTACTATTTTGGTAACTTCACTTATTTTCCAACATGGTTTCGTGACAGGATAAGACACTCGGTGAAACATAAGTAGGTACATGGTCAATCGTAATTTATTCTATCACTCTTCGGAACACTAGGCCACTGACCATACGCGAAACGTAGCAGGAACATTTTCACCGACACAGTTCCGGGCACGCAGCGCACATACTGACGTGTGCGCATGTTCTAGAACCGTCATAAGTGCCATTTATCGGGAACTGACATACGTCGTTCTTAACGAGGACATCCTATGGATCAGTGACACACGTCCTTTAGAACGTCATAAGCGCCATCTATCAACAGCGGACATACGTCATTCTTGATGAGGTTCAATGGACTGGTGACACGGAACGTGTGTTTAAGGTGTGGACTACTTTTTTACTGGGACTATGTAGTATGCGTTGGTAGGTCGGTATTAGTATTGATGATGCGTTTAAAGTGGGTTCATTACTTTCATTAGGGTTTATGGGCGGCTTCCGTTTCTTTCACAAAAATACTTTACATACCTAAATGTTGTGTCTGTATCCTTATTTTTTATTCATAAAAGGCGTACGTGTTTACGAAACCATCTTTCTCACCTAAATGGTTAGTACACAAATAACCTTAATTTATTAGTGAAACTGGATTCGAATCCATGATATATATTTATGCTGCAACAGCTGTACACAGCATAACGCCGCTTGTTGCTTTGGATGAATGGTAGCAACAGCTTTTTATCCATCCATCCAAATTATATCATAATTTTACAATTTTCGGGTAATAGAATAGGGTCCAGTGCCGACTTATAAGTAGAATATGTAAAGACTTGCCGTCTTTTCCTTAAATCTCAGGAAAATGGGATTCTTACAAACCGAATTCTACCCTGAAGGGTACATACAGATCAAACAGTGCACATCAAACATATTTTATATATTAAAGACATTGATGTTAATACAAGTACATGCTTGTAACAAACTTTATGTCTATTTTTCAGAGCAGGGTAGATACCATGAGCTTTTTCACCAGTTTTTGATTTAGCTAATGGTTTGTGTGATATTAACTTTTCAAGTGCTATTTTTTGTTGGAATCCAGTGTCGTTTGTCCCCCACCCTCCACCCTCTACCAGCTATACGGTTTCTAATGGTAGTAGAACATATAATGAATTTAAAAGGAAAACTATCACAGCTAAGTAGACTTTACAAGTTAACGAGTAATAGCCGATTTAAAAAAATGTACTTCAAAAAGCAAACCTACTTAGATGTATAATTAGTTATGCCAAATATGGAGTAGATATAAGTTATCGATGTTTTTAAATCCGCATAATATCACGGGTGGACAGCTACGGAACCCTACATTGCGCGTGGCCTGACACGCATTTGGTCGCTTTTTGTTTTGCTTGAGACTGACTCATTTGATTATTTTAAAGATCTCTTAAATTATGGATTGCAAGACTTCCTCATTGATAAGGACCCGGGTGAATGCTCTAGAAAACCGATGTAACAAAGCCTAGAAACGTTGCGCACCACTTCCCGCTCGCTTCCGAGCAAATTACAGAGACAATAATTAGGGCCTACATAATTAAACAACAGACCGAACCATTCAAACAAAAATAGATTATATTACCATTAAAATAAAGACGACATTCACTTTGTGGAAGCAAGAATGCTACTGTCAAAACTGTAATTATTTCGCACGCTCTCCTTTCAAAAACCTGAATAACATTCACACCTATTAAGTAATTACAGGAGTTTTAGTTGTAACACGAAGAGCTAAGATTCAGAATCGAATGGGGTTAATGAAGTTCGAATTTGTTTGTGTTCTAAATTTGAAATCTTGATTGGCTTTTCGTATGGGAAGATGGGAGATACGGAACAAGTATTTTATTAGATACTTATCGGGTAAAAATACTTTTTACGTGGTATTTGATGGGCAATCGCTTTTTACGTTTTGAATTTCACTTTTACTTATCACGTTGAAAGTGAGATCTTGTTTTTTTTAACTTTCGTCGGCGCGTTTGACAATGGTTAGCAAAAAAGATGAATCATTTTGTGTAAAAAACGGATCATTGATAAGTTGTAATGTGTAAGTTGTTCAATTTGGCGTTTTGTCGATTTATTTTATTTAAAAAACCGGCCAAGTGCGAGTCGGACTCGCGCACCGAGGGTTCCGTACAACTAAAAAACAAAATATATTGGTATTTGTTGGTAAAATATACGTACTTCTAAATATTTTCACCAAATGTCAAGTTAAAAAACGGGACAAACCGTGTTAAAAACGTAAGAGGATATTTTTCTCCTTTTATTTGTTAGATGTACCTCAGATATTCCATTTGAGAATAAATAGAAGTTTATGCAGGTATTTCTATTTTATGATAAAAAAAATCAAAGGGTTACAAAAATGATTACTTATACAATTATATGACTTATAATTTGTTACAAACGTATACTTACTTTGGGAACTAAGTTTTATTTAAACACATTTATCGAACCTTTTTGGGTCTTCACTATTTCCCAGCGGAATTTCAACTAAATTCCTAGCCCTATTGCAAAACTGGTCCCCCACATATAAGGTGAGAAAAGTTTCGCGTAAAAAGTTGCGCGACAGAGTGGGACAGCGCTACACTATGAGCCGAGGTGCGAGAGAGAACGGTAACTATGTCAGTGGGACCTCAGAGTCAATGCACTTGCAATCTTATGCGTTTTAAGGCTGGTGATATAGCGTCAGCGAAAATATTCGTTCTAAGGTCCTGCACATTTCTCTAGCAGTCCACACGCTTGTGATTCTATTGCAGTCCCAAGCGTCCATAGGTTACGGTGTCTGCTTACCATCACGCAGGCCGTAAGCTAGTTTGCCACAGTCGAATAAAAAATTCGGTTTTAAAAAAAGTATCAGAGCAATGAAGATCTTTAGGTTCCAGTGCCATTTAAACTTTGTTTTTGGACTAAGTCAGTCCGAAAAACGAATTCATCCTCTGCGTGCCAGTGCCAGGACAGTTAAACAGGATGATTTTGGGGTCGTGAAACAAGAATCAATTTTCCGACTTGGTATCTGTCAGCCATTTCAAAAAAAAATTTAAACCTGAAACAGACGCATTTCTTTTTTAATTTATTTTGATGGCAAAAATACAAAATCTAAAAAAAACACTAACTTTCTTTGACGGATAGTATGGAGAGTTGGCAGTGGGGTAGGGTGACCAAGTTGTATGAAATAGTATTATTTCCCATTTAAATTAGGAAACCCAGAGAATTATTTGAGTTTTAAACCTTCATACCAACCGTGATGTTGTCTACGTTGAATTCTTGATCATGTGCAATCATTCCGAATCATGACCCCGGAATCAACCTGTAGTGTTTGATTGATCAATTTTTTTTTTCTTTGTAGCTTCGGAAATGCCGTGTACTTTTTTTATTGTAAGCGTGACACCCGAGGTCTGCTCTCATGATGTTGTGTACTGATCCTCTTGAAATCTTTAAGTCTGCAGCAAATTTTGCTATCGAACGGTGCTTTTTCCAGCGGACACGCTCTCTCACTATTTACACGACCCTATCCATTCTTGCTGAACGCGGGCGATCAGATGTCTTGCGGCCTTCTAACGAGGAGGTCTCCTTGTATCTTCTAATTATAGTATAAACTAGGGTACGCTTAATCCCAAAAAGTTTCAATGCCGCAAAATTTGCCCTAAGATATTTTGAGATAATAGGTTCCCGTAACTGGTTATTGGATCATCATCGTGGATTAAAAGCGAACGACTTTAGCTAAATATTTTTAAAATATCGTTATTTGTTCATGTCAATATAAACTTTAAACTATAATGTCAAAAATGTCTAAAAGTGCTCTATATTTTTCAAAACAGTGCTAAAAAAAGGGTATTCGAAATTATTGGACACGGTGTATTTTAGACTTTGACTGTAAGGGATGTTTTTATTCATAGGATACATTATGAGTTCAATTTTTTTATACCACGTCGTTGGCGGTCACCGCAGCCTATGGACGCCTGCAACTCCAGGGGCGTCACATGCGCGTTGCCGACCCTTTAAAAAATGTATACACTCCTTTCTTGAAGAATCCTATACTGCAGTTCAAATTATGAAATTCCAACAAATAAATAAATAACATTACAAAAAAAATAAAGCAGGCCTCCCGAATTTTATGGGGGGTAAACCACACCACAACACATTAAATTTACTTCAACAAACCATTAGGTACAGTCGGCATCAAAAGTAGCTACGTATTTGAAACGTTCAAAAGTCTTTATTGTAAGTGAATAATAGCTTTTGACACCTTCATATGCGTAGCTACTTTTGATGCTGAGTGTACATACTCGTAGCTTCGCTCTCCATCGCTCTTCAAGTGTACAACAAGACTAGTTAGGAGAGAATGTGCAATCAGTAAGTATGGGTTATGAGTTGGGTTATGGTTCACTAAGCCGGTATTCCGCCATTGCTACTTTAATGAACATAGTATTTTCGTAATTCGTTAGTACATCACTATTATCGTTATCTATGATTTGTAAAATAACAATTGCTAGTTTGTGAGATATTTTGTTACAAATATTCTGTCTCTGTAATGAACAACAAGCAAACAGGAGCTATAATATAACCTAGTGGTTCACGCATGAGGCTGCCAAATGGGGGTCGTGGGTTCGAATCCCGGCTCGTACCAATGAGTTTTTCGGAATAATTTAATTTATTTAAATTTTTTTAGTCATAACCTCTCAAGACATACACTTTTATTAATGATGAAAATAGCGACTTAGAAGAGTAGTGTACGTACAAAGCTTGGGACTAGGTCGATTTGGTCATCTAACATTTTGTTCGTGGGTCTTGGATGTTCTCATGTATTTATGTCGGCCTGTTTAGCCTAGTTGGTAGTGCCATTGCCTCCGAAGCTAGAGGTTCCGGGTTCGATTCCCGGTAAGGGCATTGGTTTCTGTAGTGAGCAGGGACATTTGTTCCTGAGACTTGGATGTTTTCTATGTATTTAAGTATATATCTATTAAATATATCGTCGTCTAGTACCCGTAACACAAGCCTTATGCCTTATTGAGCTTACCGTGGGACTAGTTCGATTTGTGTAAAAAAATGTCCCCTAATATTTATTTAAGAATGTATTTATCTATATAAGTATGTATATCGTCGTCTAGTACCCATAGTACAAGCTTTGCTTAGTTTGGCGATTGTCCCCCAATATATGTATTTTATTAAGTAATTCTTTGTTACTCTTTTTAAATTAATTACAAAGTGAACAATATCACTTTGAGAACCTTGGGTCCTTAGAAGTCGATTATGCATTAAATTATTAATCATATTACGAAGCGAACTCGTCGGAGTGACTTCGTGACCGATACCTAGTATTTATTACAAAATGTACCGAGTATTGTGTAAATCGGAACCTGTATTTATACTAGTTTATTAAGATAGGCTTTCTATTTTGTTGCAAGATTGTCAGATTGGAGTGACCTTGTTATTAAGGTAGTGTAGTGTTGATAACAATCATTCTAATTATGAAACTAATAAAGCATTACACGTGTTAGATATCGATTTTAAAGATTAATACTTAACCTACATCATTTTGCAGTTCCGGATCAGCTTGCTTTACCAAATTAACTATTTATATTTGACAAAGTAGTTTTGCCATTCTGTTCTTTTTCTTCTAGAATAACAAAGTAGAGTATATAATTAACTTCTAGCTGCCCAAAGGCCTATTAAAAGGTTCCCTCCTCATCAATGGAATGTATACCTTTCAAATTTGGAACATGTGTATTTTGTTTTGTTATGTTCGATTTCTAAATTACGGTTCTCCATTGTTTCCCATAAAGTTTTAAGTCATAATATATTGTTTGTCCACATTTTCGTTAATCATAATTTGGTTTTTCTCTGAAACGCGTAACTTTTCAGGATTGCCATTAAACAAACCTAACCTAATCTTACCTATAGGATAACCTAAGGAAAATCCTGAATAGTTAAGAGGGCGCAGTACGTTCGGTTCTCCATACAAACGTATTTATGCTCTCATTTTAAAACGCCGTGCTAGAATAACATGAAACTTTGTATACACAATGGGATCCAGCATATCTAGGTCGGAAATTAGTTTCTGTTGTTAGAAATTGTAAAAGAAAAAAAATACAGCGGTTTTTTGAGTTTTTTACGGCTTGTAGGAAAACCTTAATAATCGTTGTATTTTTTCTCCATTGTAATTTCAAGCAACAGATACTAATTTCCGACCTAGATGTGCCGGATCCCATTGTGTATACAAAGTTTCATGTTATTCTAACATGGCGTTTTTAAAATGAGAGCGTAAATACGTTTGTATGGAGAACCGAACGTACTGCGCACTCTTCACGGTTTCAGAATGATGACTTATGATAATCTGACAATAACTTTCAATAATTATGTCAAACCGCAAAATTACATAAACTCAACTCTATTTCCTATTAAATTGTCAATTTTCCTTGCATGGTGGGAAGCCACATATGTATAAATAATTTTCTTAGTTTAACAAATACGAGTAACTAATATAATACCTACTTACACCACACAAAAACGAGTATGTAAATTGGACGCACGTGAATCAATAATATAAAAAACCTGCCAGGTCGCACACCGAGGGTTCCCTACACCTAAAAAACAAATGAGAATTATCGAATTTCAATTTTTAAAATATTCGGAACAAAATATTGTAACATACGACAGACAGACTCGCGAGTTACAACAATAGGGCTTCGTTACGCCCCTTCGGGTAGCCCTAAAAACGATAATGGTCGGGAATGTTTTAGAATTTCCATCGCCAAAATGCTACAATTTCTTTCTGTCAGCCCATTTTTTGTCTGTCTGTATTAAACAAAATAAACAATTAACCGAAATAATAGTAAATTACTAAAGAGGCCGGGACGAAAGGGGTTCCCGGCCGAAGACATATATAGACCGACGAGCGCTGCGAGGCCGGATAGGTCTGAGGCGGGCAACCCCATATTTCCCGCCGAGGTATGTATAGTGCTTTTCTCAAACATGCAATGAAATAAACAACAAAAAAATCAAAGTTTTTTTTTAAATACGCATAGCGGCAGAATGTCATGATGCCTGTGCCACAAATTTATGTGGAATGGAAATTAAAAAAGAGGACTTTGCCGGCCTAGGCCTGCAAGATTTGTATGAAATTCCATTAACGACCTCTTGTCCTAGTCGCACCTGAAACGTCATACTTCGCAGCCTATATTTCTTTATAATATAGGCTGCGAAGTATGACGTTTCAGGTGCGACTAGGACAAGAGGTCGTTAATGGAATTTCATACAAATAATAATAACTTGTCCTAGTCGCACCTGAAACGTCATACTTCGCAGCCTATATTATAAAGAAATATAGGCTGCGAAGTATGACGTTTCAGGTGCGGTTCTTACATAACATCAATATTTCATTGCATGTTTGAGTAAAGATATTATTATTATTATTACTCTGTATGTATATATACGTCAGATAATGTTTGTCTATTAGTAGTATATTAAGAAGCGATCTGTATCTTTCGAAATATGTATAATTTAGTTGAAATGAAGAAACTTAAGAAATCGATTGTTCATGAGCCCAGCTCATACTTGTCAAGTTTTCGCATATTTATGACTATTTGAAGGACATCAAGCTTTTTAATTGTATAGATTTTAGTACCAGAATCATGACTAAGACAGGTCGGTTAAAGGTGAGGACCAGAACAGGTTGTTAAAAATAATAGTAAACGTGTGCTTTATGAAACATTTTACGACTTTAAAAGAGGCTACGTTGGGTCTTCAATCTGTTAGGACCATAAGATACGTTTAAATAGACATTGCAATTTATAATAATAATAATCGCTATTAATAGGGGCCCATTTAGCTGAGGCCAAGTCACCGTCTGCCGGAGATAAAAATGAGAGGTAGTTTTATTAGGCAGGCGTCCGACGTCTCACTCAATGACTCACCTCACCATCTTATCATATCCATTCAATATTCCGGTTCATTTAGATTCCATCAATCACCAATAGTCCCTGTACACCCGGGTGCTGTCTCTGTGCACGTCTGATGACACGGGCAGGGACAGCATTCGCTCGGTGTACCATTTCATTCAATTGTCAAAAGGGCCTCTACGTGTTGGCTGTGTGTACTCGTTTGGTACTTCGGTACCTCGGTAGTTTGGCTCCGCGCACACCTCCCAAAGGTCCGGGACACCATTGTCCCGTGAGCGGAAAAGACATACAATAATAATAATTAAAGGAACGGAACTTTACTCTGTTCAATTTTTTTAAAAAGTTTCAGCTGGTGTTACGTGACGACAGGGTGCGAAAAAAATTTGAATCAGTATTATGTAGCCTATTCATTCCACTAGCTTTGAAGAAACCTCTATCATTATCACGTTAAATACATGGCAGAGAGTCTGGCAAAGACTGTATTTAAACCAGTCTATAAATGTTTGAGCCCCAACGGGATGCGTGAGACATCACACTATTGCGCCATGCCGAATTTCGCACTTCTAACTAAAAGACCTCAAAAACATTCTAAATGCAACCTTAACTATACATGTATATGGTTGAAATAGGAATGAGCTTTCTCCGAAATTGGTGAATATCGTGCGACGAATAGGGTCGCAGGCGCAAGTAGATGAAGGATAAGCACGAGTGGTCACGCCCACTTCCTATAGTTATGCCGCGTTATGCAGAGGTGATATAAGGGTTAATGGTAGCCAAGTGATGGGTTGAAATACTGAGAAATCTTTGAAGTGGAAAATATGAATGCAATGAAAGACTTCACTGGGGCTGATGAGACAGATGACAGGGCGACCTGAGGGGGTGATCTGAACACGTGACGTTTTAGAGAGCGCGTAAGGTCTGTGCGTTTTCCATATATTAAAAATGACACTTAAATCTACCTAACGTACATAATCACCTAGCTGGATGCGTCCCTCAGCAATTGGGTATTAGAAGGAGCACTTTCCACTCCGTGGAATGAACTTCCCAACGCTGTTTTCCCGATGGACTTATTGAGTTTTAAATGAAATAAATTAACTTTATTCTGCAAGTAAGCCGCAATGGCACTTTTACAAGTCAAAATCTACTAGCGTTTCTGCAAAAGAAGACCAGTGCCGAGAAGAAACGCCGAAAGAAACTCGACAGTCAGTCATTTTTTTCCAAAAAATATGCTTATTACAATGATAATACTTAACCTACTTAATATAAATAAATCTGAGTATGGAAACAAAAGAGGAAGAATATTTACAATGTAATAGTTCAAGAAGACAACATGTGTTTACTAATTTACTAGACGTGGTACAATGAAAATATACATAATATGAATATTAATGCTCTTTAGGACTCTGGTTTGGGCCATGCATTTCTGTCAGTTAGTTAGTCCTCGACCCTGTAATAAGCCTTTGACATCAAACATATTTTCAAGTATTTTTAAGGGCTGGAGAGGGTAAATTAGAAAGTTCATCAACTCATATGGGGCATCTAGATAGGAGTGTACGTACAGCTTTTTAAAGGGTTGACAAATCGCATGCATTGCGGTACTCTTTGGGGAGTCCTTCCGCTGATATGACGATGATGATGCGAGTCCCCTAGAGTTTTGGGCTACGGTTTTGCATATAACAAACTGACAGACAGGAATAGAAACTTAAACATGAGAGAGGTAGGGCACAGCAGAATGTCATCTCTCATATTTAAGTGCATCAAGTCAGTTGTGTGTTGTGTGTGATGCTCGCTCGTTAGATGATGAAGAAGTAAGGATTCGAACAAAATATGGGTCGATTTCTTACAAACCGACTACAAAAAAGGATTTCAATTCGGTTGCACTTTTTTTAAATGGTTGTTACCTTAGAACTTCGTCATTTATAAACCGATTTGGAAAACCATTTTTTGTTGGGAACGAGATACCTCCAAGTTAGTCCTATGAACTTTTGGTGAACAAAAAATGGTTTTCCAAATCGGTCGGTGGTTTTCCAAAGGATATCATTATGCGATCTCCAGAAAAACATCCAGATCCATCATCTCTAGAAGATGATGTCAAAAAAAAAATTGTAATAGCGAATGAGCTGTCTTATGGAGCAGTATGAACGAAGAGTTGGAAAAGTGGAGTTTTTATATTTTTCCCAATAAATAAGGGGAAATTTTGAAGAGATCGTCTTTGCTCTACATAATAAGTAACTTCTAAATGATGTATCCGTTTCCTCCATCAAACAATCCCTCCTTCAAACAGGTGAACAATAGTAGAACAACAAACAAATGGAACACACAAATATATCAAACCACAGACAAGGTCACACAACAATGGCTTCTAGGTTACCATAGACATCCCATAGACAATGGACTATGGGAAATAGAGCAGTGGTTTGCATATAATACGTGTAATAACACTAACAGCAGGGCAGGGTGTTGTTAGTCTGTAGTGAATGTCTATTAAGAATTCTATTACATTTATGTATATACTATCACCTGTGTTTCTAAAGGGGTAGACAGATCCCATGAAATTTAATATTCAGTGCCGTTAGTAATTGTAGGTTTAAGAGGGGGTACCATGCCAAATTGCAGTTCGCAGATTGAATATTTACCTATCATAATCAAGTCTAAATGCCAAAAAAACCAATTACACGAAAATTAGATCATATTTGCTATTTTTGAGTTTGAACAAAACCATTAAAAACTAAAGTTGGCTCGATAGAAAAGAATCGTCAAAACATGTCTAATTTTCACCTAATTTCAATTGTGTGACGTTACCTTGCATACTATCGAAGTAAAAAAAATACATAAAATACCTTTCGACATAATAAATTTTTGTTATTAGCGATTTATCAAAATGTTGTAATTTTTCTGAGTTATTGAGGTAAAACATATTTGGCGCATAAGCCCTTTTTCTTCTGCGCGATACCGTCTCTTCCGTCGCACGTTCCGCGCGGCGCAGTATATCTGCTGTTGCTGTTCACGGGCGGAGCCAGTCCCGATCGCTCCACTGAGACGAGAGGACTGTGTTGGGAGCGCTCAAGACTGCGAAGTAAATATAATAGTATCAACAAGAGTGTGTCCCAAATAAAACGTTGAGTTTATAAAACCCAACACTATAGTTTATGAATGGCAAGTAAAAGTTTGATGTAAACTTCTCAACAAAAAATCTAATATCTACCTTATGTTACAAACTTTACAGTTCAAATTACAACGTTATCATTGCACGGCAGTCAACCTCGGTTAAACGATTGTGTGTAGTATATGCAAAAATAGACGATGAATTTCTCTTACGTATGAGTCTTACTCCAAGTCAAATTATTACACTAAATGTAAGGTTTCCGTAGTCAACTAGGAACCCTAGTAGTTTTGCCATGTCCGTCTGTCTGTCTGTCTGTCTGTCCGTCTGTCTGTCCGAGGCTTTGCTCTGTGATTGTTAGTGCTAGAAAACTGCAATTTGGCATGGATTTATAAAGCAATAAATCTGACAAAATGGTAAAACAAAATCTAAAAAAAAAAATTTAAGTGTACCTCTCCTACACGTAAAGTGGGGATGACATTTTTTTTTGCTTCAACATTATGGTGTGGGTTGTTGTTGGATAGGTCTTTCAAAATGAATAGAGGTCTTCATCAAACATTTTTTGATAAAGTGAAATTTTTCGGAAACACTCCAAAAGAAAAAACCGGCCAAGTGCGTGTCGGATCACCTACAAAGAAGGGTTCCGTAGCGACACCTACCATATACCAGTCCACATTTAAAACCACTAATCTAGTAGCTCTGTGAGCTGTGTAGACCTCGTGAGTGTGTTTATTTTACTTTTCAAAATTTTACATGACAAACAAAGAAAGAATATTTTACGAGAATCAGTGGAAAAATGCGCCCCGATGAGGAGCGGAAACCGAAATCCGCCAGCAGAAACACACGAAATCATTGAGAATATAAATTGTTCTTGATAATTTTCATAAACTGAGGCGACAAAAACAATTCTATTTAATTATCGTACCTACTTACAAAATTTAACTAGAATCGGTTGATAAATGCGACCTGTAGAGGGGGAGAAATCGACATCCGCCCGCAGAAAAATACTTTTTTCCAAAAACTGACGCGACAAACCAATATGTGGCCTTATCAGCGGGAAGGGACCTTACTGTCGGTATTGAGTTATGTATATCACCATAATCTACATACACTGAGCTATCGAACCATATCAAACATGCATGTAGGTTTAATAGATATATTTTTTTATAATTGAAACTCAAAAGTCAGAAAAGGTGATTGTGAGAAAATTGAATTCAAACTTATAAACCCAATTGAAGTATGTTATTCTTGCAAGTTACATAGATAATATGCTATTTGAGGAGTAGATTGTATGGGCTTTCAGGTTTCAAGTACAATTTTGTAATTGTATATCTGTTTTCGTATAGTTTACCTTGGCAAAGTGCATAAAGTAAAAAAAAATGCTGAATTTTTTACTTAGATTCCTATTTATAGTGTATTTCCATTACATATTATAGAAGGAGATTACATATTATTATAAGTAATTAAACACTCAATAAGAACTACTTCGATTTGAATCAACGTTGTCTATTATAAAAATATATTTATTTAACAAAAATAGCTTTGTGGTTATAAATCTAATTAAACAGTCAAAATCAACAAACATATATATCTACTACGCTAAAACATAGCCAAATGAGATCAAATTAATACAAGAAATATTAAAAAAGTAGTTTTTTAAGTCTCAAAATTCAAGATAAAGTTTAGTAAAAAGTTGGTACAACCACTTTATATTTTCTGAAAGGGACCTTATTGTTAGTGGTAAAATATTTAGTGATATCATCTGATAACAACGATTTTGATAGTTTTAATTTTAGAACACTTTAGTATTAAACTCTTACCAAAAACCTATAATTTTGGGTCGGCAAACACTAAATGATTAACGTATTTGAAAAGGGACCTTAGTGTCGGACGTAAAATGTTTAGTGACATTGTTAAGAATAAGACTTACTACAAAATACAAATTTGTTATTATCATTATTAGAAATCAAACATGTTATTATTATTAAGTTACTATAAATCTCTAAGGACACGAATTGGTATAAATTGTCTATTACTAGCTTACTCCTAATGGTGATCAATTATTGATGATTTACCTTACTCTAATAACACGCATTTTATGATAATTCAGAATGACGTTTTTTACAAAAGTATTTTCCATTTCTGACTTGATTTCTGTGGCCTGTCTAACCGCAATAAGAGCATGCAGGAATTTTTCTTTTAGTCGTAGGAACAGAGGTCTCTTTTTCTGTGTCTGTATTTGCAATAGGCTTTACTCTTTCATCATCATGAGGTTGATCATTACAGTATCAGCACCTTCCGCACGTACAAACAAAACACAAGTTCGATGACCAACTGACGACCGACACGATTGAATTCAAGCGGGTGCGCAGCGAGTGAGGGAGCGCACAGAGCCGACGCCACGAGTCAATGAGAGAACAAATCCTTTGATACGCCCCGACAAGTACCGACACGTCTTTCAAACCGATACCGAGCGCACAGAAAGAATACAAGAGGGGCACTGACAGTAAAGTCCCCTTTTCACTAAACTTTAAGGGATGTTCTAAGTCTTTAAAAATCGATTTAAAAACTTGTGTCTTTGTCGCATTAAAAGTTACAAACCATTTGTTGTGTTGTATACCTACAAGCAACATTAGTGACCATGTTAGCTTGAAATCCTCCTTGTTTTTGAAAGCTATTAATAACCATTTGTTAATATCATGCACAAAAACTTTCTCAAAAATGTGACAAATACTTTTCTAAAAACCGCATCTAGATCGGTTTAACCGAACGCGAGTTAATTGTGGACAAACAAACGTAAATACAAACATACGGGTCAAACTGAGAACCTCCTTTTTTATGAAGTCGGTTAAAAACAAATGTTCACATAATGCCGAATAAAAAACTGCAGTATTTGAAAAAAAAAACTGCAGTGTTTGAAAACAAAAAAACTTACATCCATTATTTATCAACTAGGCCAAAAACTACACAAATAAATGTGAAGATTAATATAACAAACATGTGCATCAAATACAGAACCTTATATTTTGAAGTCGCTTACTTTTGGGGACGACTAAAACACGAGGACGATTGAAACGTTTCAATCGTCCACAGGCAAGTTGTTTCTATCGTCCCCACACCACGTTTTTCACTACAATGACAAATATTATATATAAAAAAACTCGAACGCTGATCAACGGCCATTAAAAACATTTGTTTATTCCTAACTATAACACCAAAATAATTTGATTAGCCAAAATACAAGAGTAAACGAAGTTATAAGAGAATATACGAGAGCACAAATACTTACTTTTTACCGCGAAAAACTGGCTTGGCTCGTAAATACTCCCGTCTCGTACCGGCGCTCGAGCACTCTGGCCAAGGATTCAATTATGACCGACCGCATGTTCTGAATGTTGCGTCAGACGCGTACGTATTATAGTTTTCGAGAAATTTGACTTGTTTCAATCATGACGTGTTTCTATTGTACCCGGTCTACCCTACTGTTCATGCCTTTACTAAGTGGGCGCTTTTTTTTGCTTCAACCCTATGGTGTGGGGGGTTGTTGGATAGGTCTTTCAAAATAAATAGAGGTCTTCATCAAACACTTTTTGACAAGTGAATATTTTTTGAACTATTCCTTTCAAGAGAAAAAAAAATGAATCCTCCTCTAACTTTTGAACTATGGGTCCAAAAAATATGAAAAAAATCATGAAAGTAAAATTTAATAAAGACTGAATGAAAACTATAGCGGACATGATCAGTTGAGCTGTTTTTCAGCTATCGTAAAAAGTCTTCCCTTCTTAGTAAAAGACGTATGAAACGCTGTGAAGGTATTCTCTTTTGCTTGTTATTGATCTTTTTAAAGCAAGTTCATTGGGAATATACCGAACGGAACCCTACACTGAGCATGGCCCGATATGCTCTTGGCCGATTTTATTGTAGCCATATAATAGGTCGATTCATAAAAGCTGGCGCGGATTTTGTATCAAACTGTCATATTTTTCACAGTCATTTTGCGTTAGCTTTTGTCAATTAACTTATACTTCATTTACCTTTGTATATATATATATATATAAGCATAATCCGCTAGATTCCGGGGTGGGTTGCTAGTTAAAAACGATTGTTAGTCTGTACGTACCATTTCCTAAAAGCATTTATAAATTTACTTACCTACTCGTAAGTAATAACTTTTTTGATGACTTCAAAACTATAACATATTTAAAAGAGGTTGCAATCGTTTCACCTAGAATATGGCTGCTACACGTCAGAATATGGGCGTTCGGATTGCGGAAGGACATGCAAAAGGCTGCCAGCGCTTACGTCACGATCGATAAAGACTTCAATATCCCAATCAAATACCTAACGCGGTCGCGCGGCTGTCAGGGAGACTTATCTTAATGCCCAATTGACGCCGTAGTCCATGGACGTTTTTAATTTCTAATTAACACCGTAGTCTATGGACGTTCTTAATTTCCAATTGTACCTAACAAATAAACATAACTGTCGCTTATTAAATAATCATGTTTCATCTGTCTGGATGGGCATATACTATGCGGAGTGAGCGAGGCAGCAACAGACGCATAGCCTTTACGCACAGCGGGGCCAGGCGCGGGACGCGCGGGTGAATTCTACTTTTTTCCTGGCGTTATGCCCCCTCTTAAAGATGGAGAAAATGTAAACTCCTGATGTGATAGGTTCGAGGTTCGTCCATCGCTCAAAACATACTTTATTTATCTTTCGCTTTGTTTTCAGGGAAATAAAGTGCGTGGTGCTATTCGGACACACCATGTGCAATAAAAATAACCCTATTAGTTATTATCGAATCAATCCTCATCTTCCTCCTAGTGTTTGTCCCGTCCTACGGCTGGGTCCGCTTTGCTGATCTTTTTCTTCCATTTCGCTCTGTCCTGGAAATCTTCAGCGTTCAATCTTTAACTATTATCGAATCAATATCAAACAAAATTGAAAATGTTCAGCAGAGGAAGGAGACAGCTGATTTGGATAAACAATTGAATATCAATAGCTGCTCCAAAATTAATGAAACTGCCAGTCTTTGCATCTGCCCTGATTGTCTGTCAGAGTGTTGACACAAGACAGAACAAGTTCCGGAAGATGGTCGCCGGCATCCTTTGAGGACATGGCTCAACGAGAAGAAGGGGCAGATTGCTTTACCAATTTAAGCTATAGGTTGGGCTGTAAGCTGTCATGTGTTTGTTATTGATCTTTGCATTTCATTTGAAACGATTACAGACAGTGTGACTATCAATAATTATTACACATTAATAACATTTTTTGAACAGAACAGATACAAGAGAGACCAAAAATAAAAATCGTGTATGGGAGAATCGACTTCCGGCGAACCCTAACATCATAGACAAAAGCACGATTTTGTGACAAACTACAAATCTGCTAAAACAAAGACAATATTTTGATTCGTCAGGTACGAGCTTGGTATAATAGCAATATTAGATTCGAACTGAAACATCACTAAGGTAATACAGGTTTGAGTTCCGTTAGAGTTAAGTTGTTTTCTATTTGACCATTGTACATTTACCTACTTAAAATTCATTATCTTTACTCGCACAAGCTTACCTACATGTTTAAAGGCCACCGATTTCCTAAACAGGAACAAATACTTATTTTGAGTTTAAAAGAAACTAAAATTAATGTTAGGACAAACGTTATTTTTTGTGCAAAGGTCGATTGGCTGAACTATGAGATGTTATTCTGAGATTAAGAATCAAATTTATATAATTTTGGAAAACTCGCTATTCCTGTAGTTACAATTAGATTTCAGAACGTCTCAACCCTAACTTTTATGTTTAATTCGTAACATAAGTCTCATAATCTGCGTTTCTAATTGTTACTATCGTTTCGGTTTATATGGGGTACTATGTCGCCTGTCATTTAGCTTTCATCCGTGTGGGTATAATATAAAACCTTAAACATCAAACATCAGATAATTTGTACTGGTACAGACAACTCACCGTACCCAAGCATCACGTAACGTCCAAAACAATGTATCAATTGTATCGAAAACCGCATTCGAATTTCGAATTGGATTCTAAGCGCGTAAGGCCGGCCACACGATGACCCCGCAGAAAGCGACATCAAGTGAAAGTCTACGGCTGATAAAGAATTTCACATTCTGCTAAAACTTTGTTCACACACACAATGTGATAATTTCCACCGTCCACGGAGTAACAAGCTTAAGTGGCCTTTTGTTAAAGATGTTGTCATTCAAAACGATGTACGAAAACTACATGGTAAATTTTGCCATTCATAGTTTTTGTTAACGTTTGAATTTAGACTCTATTGCACTGTCAAAGTGCTTAAATGCTTTTGCCGGATTAAGAATATTTGCGTCTTGACGTGTACGTTTATTTACTCAATTAGGCGCACTTGCTTTCTAAGATTCAATTGTTGGTTTATTGCGATTTACATAACATATTTGAGTATCCGATGAATGGCCGTATTGAAAGTTCCATATTATTAAAATTCGTTAAGCGTTTGAATACGTATTCGAAATTTACGACAAAATGTGATCGAACTCTGCGATTGGTGTCGCATAGTAAACCACCAATTTCCATATTTTAACCAACCCAGTTTAAACTCTATTGTTTCAAAATCAAGATACATTTTCGCGTGCCGTCTTTTGAATGTCAAGTACATAAAATCGATTAGTGAGGCGCGACGGTGAATTTTTCGGACACTTTCAACCGAAGGCCGAAGTGAGAAGAAAGTTCCGAACTGTTGTTTTCGTATCAACAAGTGCTTTACGTAATGTAAATTGTAATTAATTACATTTTACTATGCTATCGAAAGTAAGAAGACTAATTAAGAGCAATTAAGATTATCGTTAAAATGGTAGATGGACTTGTCAAAATTAGCAGTTTATTTGTAGGATGTGCATTAGATGTAAATTACACCATTACCATTGTTTGTTGTCACCATTTTCTTTATAACCGACTTCAAAAAAGGAGGAGTTTCTCAATTCGTCGGAATATTTTTTTTTGTATGTTCGCCGATTACTCGGAGACCAGTGGACCGATTAAAAAATATTTTTTTTTTGAAAGGGTGTGGTTTTTAGTTGGTCCCATTGTCACCAAGTCTAGATCTGATGACAGGATCTTGGAAAAATCGAGGGAACTCCTCAAATTATTTACCAAGAGGATGGGGTAAGTAAGGCTACATCGAAGGAACTCAAATTATATACCAAGAGGATGGGTTAAGTAAGGCTACATCGAAGGAACTCAAATTATATACCAAGAGGATGGGGTAAGTAAGGCTACATCGAAGGAACTCAAATTATATACCAAGAGGATGGGGTAAGTATGGCTACATCGAAGGAACTCAAATTATATAGCAGGAGGATGGGGTAAGTATAGCTATATCGAAGGAACTCAAATTATATAGCAGGAGGATGGGGTCTGGCAAAGTTTGGAGTCGGTGTTTTTTTGTTAAAAATGTACTTGTTATAAGCTACTGTATCTCTTATCTCTTACTGGTGCAACAAAGAATATTTATTATTATTACTATTGCCTATAGTTATTTTGGTAACCTCAAGCTTACGTCACAATGCTTTTATTTATTCCGGGAAAAGTCCATTTAATCATAATTAGACTAAACTATGTAGTGAATACGTCTTTATTACAAAGAAACATGAAGCTAGAAGGCACAGTGGAATCATAATCATTATGATTTAAAATATGATCGGTCCGAATTGAGGTCAAAGAGCCGCGACGAGAGTGAAACTACATTTTTTGTGGCACCCACGTATCTTCCGTCTCTCTTACACAGTTCTATGAACTTTCCGTATAGGAATCCGTTTGAAATAATATTTGATACGGACAAACTTATTCGGGAAACTTTATTCCCGGCAATTATTGATGATAATTGCCCTAACCTATAGCGAGATAGATCAAATCAAAGCACGAAGAAAAATAGGCACGCGTATGTTTAACGTAGCCCTAGCGGAGGGGTATGCTATGGACCGGTATTCCAGATAAAGCGGGATCGATTCCCGGTCTGCTCCGCTAGACCTATTTTTCTTTGTTTTGATCTTTGAGCCGAAGGTCCCGGGTTCCAATCCTGGTTAGGGCAAAATCACGAAATGTAAAATACATAAACAAAATACCTACATTTAGAAACATAAAAATTGATTTAGTTAACTTTTTTAAGGTGTTAATAAGTAAATCAACTGAGGGTTGCAAGTTGCAACCAATTTCAGTTCAACTAAGTTATAAAAATAGTTGAACTATATATTTTTATTGAAACTTTGTATTAGACGCAAGTGAACTTGACTTTGAATTGTTTGACTGTAATAACATAATTTTTGTTTCTTCGACCACAAATAGATTTTGGCCTATTGACATTGGATCGTAATATGGCCAATTTTCTATCAGATTATTCAATGTGGTTTGAGGTTGATATCACCAATCACTGATATAAAATAAATTCAGCTGCAATTAGATAATTTTCTCATTAAGTGCGTCTCAGTTTACATTTCATTTCTCCACTACCCAAAGGTTGTCTGGAAGATATCGCTCTTTAGCGATAAGGTCGCCTGTTGTTTTACCCTGTTTCTTTGTTAATTATTATTGTATGATGATTTATTATGTGAGCTGTGCTATAAAGAGTAATTGTATTGTAAGTACGTAGTTTAGCCAATAAACTTGAAAACAACATAAGTATTTTCCAGGAGTCTCTACGACGATATTAACACTAGTGAATTAATGATGAAAATACAAAATTATATTCTACTTTGGAAAAGATTAATTTAACTCATCCAGAACTTGAGAAAATACCTTACTTATAATTATTTTATTGGCAATATATGTAAGCTTAATGGAATATATAAAAATATATTATATATTTTTATCTCTTTTGGGAGATATATTTAGTTTTATTGTTTTCTATTGTTAATTTACTTTTCTTGACGTTCTTCTAATTTTGACATCTATGCAAATTTATACTGTTATTTTATCATGAAATAAATAATTCAATCTAATCTATATTCGTTTTTAACAAACACATTCCTCACTCGCACATACAACGAGGCGCATCAGCCTAAAACTAAATCATCAATACAATTAAGTCCCATTTACACAAATGCAGCCAAAATTGTGGGGTTTGATAGATTCAATGCACAATTGCACACCTTAGTAACCTTTGTAACATTGTAAATGCGGCTTTACGTAATGCTTGCATGTATCTATTTCCCACACAGAACACCTGAAAGTGAAAATGAAAAGCACGAATTATAAGTCACTTGGCCGCCATCATGGATCGAGGTCGGGTGTCAGGCAAAAAGCGAAACAGGTTTATTGGGGGACAGGTTGTTTTCTCTTGCCCTGCGGTCTTTCTGGCTATAACTACGTATTAAATTAAATATATAGACGAAGGTGTATAATATACAAAGACGATTTACTACTTCTGTTGGGCGAACACGTGTGTTTATCAATTTTAGACATAGGTGTGGGAGTGGCGCATTCCATTTGAAACTTGCAATCACGTCGTAGTAAACGGATCTGAGGAAAATGTATTATATGTATTTTCCTACATATACGAATGCCGATAAAAACATATTTACCTTTTTGCACCTTATTCTTTTAGTAAGAAGAAAAATATATACCTACATTATCTTTCACGTCGACTGTACTAAATGAAATGAAATGAAATGAAAATAATTTATTCCAGAACAAGTCCATATTTGCAATTACTAATATTATTATAAAATTTAAATAATGAAATAATTAAAAATGAAATTACATTATACCACCACCACCACCACCATATCAGCCAAAGAACGTCCACTGCTGGACATAGGCCTCCCCCATATTCACGGGGGGGTATATGCCATAATCGCCACCGCTTGGCATGCTGGTTGGCGATCGCAGTATCTCCACCGCACTACGTTCCACTATTACATTATACGTATAATACAAATTACAAAAATCAGTCCACATCGCAGGTTACCCCGATCCCACGATGATCGGGCTATGATACTCCCTCCAACGCTCATGTAGCGGGCTGGCGTCCCACTCTCTCACCGCCGAGAACACCATGTTGGAGGAAGCGTAAATTGCCTTCCTGGCGGTGGCCGTCCTCGCGCCGACAAGGTCTAGGTACCTCTGGTAATTTTATATTCAAGATGTGTTGTTATTAATTAACCGACTTCATGATTTCAAAAGAGGAGGTTATCAATTCGGTTGTATGTTTTTTTTTAATGTTTGTTACTCCATAACTCCGTCATTTCTTAACCGATCAAATATATATATTCAAGTTGGTCCCATTTTTGTCAAAACGCAGTTCTGATGATGGGATCTATGAGAAATTGAAGGAACTCCTCAAATCTTAAAGGCAAACATATAGTGATTTTTGTGTTTTTATTGTAACGGAACACAATTAGGCTACAAAAACACGTGTTATTAAAATACCTATATGAAGGAAAAGTAGTTTTAATAAGCTGGATGAGCATAGTAACGTTTACCCTACTAGCTTCGGCCTCATATGTCGTGGATTTGTCGTGTATTTGTCCGACATATGTCGTAGATTTGTCGTGCATTTGTCGGGGATTTGTCCGACATATGTCGTGGATTTGTCGTAGATGTGTCGGGGATTTGTCCGATATTTGTCGGACATGTGTCGTGCATTTGTCTGAGATATTAGAGTATATAAAGGGGCGCGAAGTTTTATTGACGGCACTTAGAATTCGACATTCAGACTGACAAGGTCTCTGGTCTTCGCAATAATATATACTTGGTGGGTTATTCTATTGATTCAAAAGTGGTTCTTCTTCGTGAGGGGACTCTCTTCATGTTGAGGAATCAGTTTTTAAGTAAAATATTGAATATTTCCTCGGGGTTTAAGAGTTTATTTAATTTGATTTAAATGACCAGAATCTTGTCCAGGCACCAGTTTTGCCTGAGGGGTCTTGCTCGCCTAACGGTGCCAATGAGCAGGGTTCAGAGTCTTTAGTTACCAGATCTAAGGGTGGTCTGGCGTCTACCTTTTACCTACATGGAGACGAATCAAATCCCTTACGTTCCTTCAATGCCCAGCTGACAACGTAGACATGGCTGCCAATATGGGGTCTCAGCATAGAGGTGTATACCTCGCTTGTCGAAATTGTTCAGTATTTGAGGAACGGTCTTGTTAAATATATTTATATATAAACCTTATATACACAATAGGGCGTCTTACTCACTGTATCCTAGCCTGCGGGCGCAGTGGGGGGAGACAACCAACACAGGCCTTTAGCATTGCAATTCTCAGTTTAGCCGACTGAACTTTCGCTGCATAGGTTAGGGATTCGCAGTCAAAAGAGCTGGTTCTGGTAAGGGATTTATGCTCTTTCAGTTTAGCAAGTTTCCTGGGGAACAGTAGGGTAGCTTCACACACATTTATTAGGGAAGTAGGGTTTAATAATTTATTTTAGGTTTGTCGTTAATTTGGAGTATTGGGAATAGTTGTGATAAAACTAGTCATTTTTGGTATAAAAAGATAGTTTCTTTAAAGTTACGATTTCTAGTTAAATGATTAAAATTTACTCAGAATAAGCTAATTTAATGACTAGCTGAGCCGTTCGTTGAATTAAGCCCTTCAAGTGAAGAGCAGAGCGGTTCACTTGATAGACTATTCGGTGACAAGCTGAGCAGTTCATTGAATCAGGCATCTGAAGTGACGAGCCGAGCTGTTCACTTCTTTTAGTAAAGGTCTGGCAGAGTAGTTCATAGGTATTAGGCAACGAGGACTAGGAGTAGGGTAGGTTATTCAGGGTCAGGGCCAGATTCTGGCGAGGAATCACCAGGATTTCGCCCGCTTCCGATGATGAGGCCTTGCGGCGATTCTCCTCATCATACGGCGCGTCTTCCGAAGCGCTAGTAGATGCATTTGCTAGGTAGAACCATATTCTTATGGTTTAGTCTCTTTTACAAACTGATTTTATCCCGAGCGCTCCTAAAGGCCATCCGAACGAATTGATCGGATAAGCCTAGCAGAGTACTCCTGTTAAAGTAACTTAGGTCATTTGGACGAAATTGTCTTACACTCCGCATAGTGAAATAAAAGATTGGCGGGGGCTTGTCCATGTCTAAGGTCGAGAGTCACGGGTCTCTGGTTAGTACCGGAGGGGGATAGCAATCCCTAGGGCGGCTGGAGGAGCCCTACCTTACACCAATCAATAAAATTGATTATTTTTATACGAACCTGTAAATAAGCAATACATAACAGGATATGAGCTATTCGGAAGCTTGGTACATAGAGCTTGTAGGGATGGCAAATTTCTTAAGGATCTTATATAATTGGTTACTATTTTATCATTAATAATTCCTATAAATTTATATTTCTCTTAACTTCAGTATTAACGTAATTTCATTGAGGTATAGGCTAAGTAAGGTACTAGGTAACGATAGTAGTGTATCAGCAAAGGGGAGAGGAGTTCAATACCTGACAAATATTCGCATTAAAGATTCAGGGTTTCTTACGGTTCACAACTCTTCGGGGTCCTACCTAGACGATTCACTTTGGCCAATACGTAATTTTATCCTGGGTTTTAACAGTCATTAGTTTAAATATTTCATTTATTAATTAATATAAAGAAGGTATTGGGGGTTTATTTATATTAACAGAGGGGGGATCGTTACATTTTGGTGCCGTGACCAGGATAAAATAGGCTGTTACCAGGATAAGTAATAAAAATATTCAAGTAGCCTTTGGGCTACATTTTGTTGCCGTGAAATGGAGTGCGATTTTGTCAAGGTTTTGAACTTCTTCTAATAGTAACATAGGGACTTTTAGTTTGGACCAATTTAGGTTAATACACGAAATAAAAGCTTGAGGGCCAGCTCAGAAAATCTTTAGAACCTTTTTGTTGTTAGAAAAAATAATATTGATACGTATATAGGGGTCAAAAATTTCAATTTCATACTTGTTTTAGAATCTGGGGAGAAAAAGAAATTGGGTAAATCATCACTTTACTCATATCCGACTAAGAGGATGATGGACATTTCGAATTACATGTCTATTTTAAATTTTAAGAAAGAAGAAAACCCAGGGGTTTATATTAGATATAAGATTCTGTTAAAGAGATTTTTAGCTAAACACATAAAATCTGAGACAAGAAATGCCTAATAGATAATCTTTATTTGATTAATGCCTTAAACTAATTAGAATTGCTAAAACGGAGGGCAGGATTATAAAATTTGTATTAAAAGGTTTAATAACGAGTATTTTTATTAAGTAGCTTCTTTAACTGGTCAAACATATTATAAGAGTTGTTAAAGTGGAGGGCAGGGAATAATATTTGATTTAAGGCACAAAAGGGGGTCTGCCTTTTTACATATACAGTTTTCCATGGAATATTTAGGGAACAGCAACATTTGTGTTGTGGTTGTACTTAAGAAAGTTTAGCTTGTTCGGTAGTGGCTGAGCGTTGGAGATTAGAATGAAGGAATGATTAGTTTGTGCGGGTGTGTAGGTGAGGGGTGACTCGACACAAGAGGTCGAATACAAGGTAGTCTATGAAGTTAATATTGAAAGGTTTGAAGGAGTTTCTTCCGGACGGGCTAAGGTTACAGTACAACCTAGATTTATTGGTAGTTGGTCTCTCCAAATGAAACACAATGTGTTATCACAGTAATACGTGTTAGGTTAAAGTCGTAATTTGACAAGGTCCTTTTATGACTTACTGTGAGGACACAGACTCTACTCGAGCTCTAAGCTGGTTCTATGGTAATACACACCTCACTTCGGAAAGGATAACCGACTTTTGAATTAATGAACATTAATCATCATACGAGTTTCTACGAACAAATATTAAAGGAACTTTTGCTTCGCATATTGATAAATAAGTAACATTTGTGTGGAAACATACACGACAGCAATGTTTAAAGGTTATTATTATTGAAAAGATTATTATCACTAACAAGTATTAAAGAAAACATTCAAGTAATTAAATTACAATTTAGGTTTAAATGGTTAAAAATTAACATTTGGCTTGTCTTCGTCGTTGGAATAAAAAACAACTAACGGTAATAAAAAATTACCTTGTTAGAGTATAAAGAGGATTAGTCGGTTATCTTATTCAAGTGTTACATACGCCAATGGGAATGGTCTGGGCTGTTTGATGATCGAGGGTGGATCGAACTTTAATCCTAATGATTGAACTCTTTAGTACTTATACCAAAGGCTTAACTGTTTTGTATGGGGCGACTAACGGGATTTATCTACAGGAAGGACAATGTTTCCTATAGGCGCCGTCTGAACAATGTAGACATAGCCTTGGGGTAAAACCTCTTAGTTGGGTCATTAGGGCCGACCGGACTCACGACCTGGTTTCTCTAGCAAGGCAGGTTTGCATGAGGAAAAAGTGGTCATGAATTATTGTTAAAGTTTAATGATTCACTATCTTTTGCCAAATGGTCGCATACCATAACCTATTGGTTTAAACATACACCACATTAAAATCACCTTTGAAGGAGGGATTGATTTTCAATAGATTGAGTTCACAATAAGTTAATAAGAAGAAATTTAAGAATAAATGTAACATTTATTAGTTTAATCAGGTTCTTGAATAAACATTCAAAAAAATTAATTATTATTCTGAAAATGAGTAAGGTTCATGTTTATAACACACACGCAGGAGAGGGAAAAGGTAGAGAGTTTTAGTTCAAGTTTATTTTAATGAGAAAAGAGCGCCTTAGTACTTACATAAAGGAATTTCCTAATTTGTAGGAGGGGTTTTTGGAATATCACTCGTTCGAACAATGTGAACAGAATCGATAGATGCCCAGCCAGATCTAGACATTCAGCTTGATATTACAATAATCAGATTACTATAATCTATCAGCTTCACAAACTGGTACTCCAAGCAAATAGGAATTTTGGGGAAAAGGCTACTTTATATCATTAAATTAATTCAGAAAACAAAGATAGGAAAGGCATACTTTAATCAAACTAATAGTTGCTTAACATATTATTGGTAAATCTTAAAAGGGGTAATTAATCATGAGGTTTATAGGAACAAGGGTATCTTTAATTAACCAATTAAAAGGAAGATATATAATAAGCATAAAACAATACATAATAATAATAATGTTATTCGCTAGAGTGAAGCAAGTTAAAAAAAAAATACTTAGAGATGACTTTCATAAACAAGTTCTGAGAGTACATATTTATGAAATTCATCGAGGGCAGCTGTAACGGAACACAATTAGGCTACAAAAACACGTGTTATTAAAATACCTATATGAAGGAAAAGTAGTTTTAATAAGCTGGATGAGCATAGTAACGTTTACCCTACTAGCTTCGGCCTCATATGTCGTGGATTTGTCGTGTATTTGTCCGACATATGTCGTAGATTTGTCGTGCATTTGTCGGGGATTTGTCCGACATATGTCGTGGATTTGTCGTAGATGTGTCGGGGATTTGTCCGATATTTGTCGGACATGTGTCGTGCATTTGTCTGAGATATTAGAGTATATAAAGGGGCGCGAAGTTTTATTGACGGCACTTAGAATTCGACATTCAGACTGACAAGGTCTCTGGTCTTCGCAATAATATATACTTGGTGGGTTATTCTATTGATTCAAAAGTGGTTCTTCTTCGTGAGGGGACTCTCTTCATGTTGAGGAATCAGTTTTTAAGTAAAATATTGAATATTTCCTCGGGGTTTAAGAGTTTATTTAATTTGATTTAAATGACCAGAATCTTGTCCAGGCACCAGTTTTGCCTGAGGGGTCTTGCTCGCCTAACGGTGCCAATGAGCAGGGTTCAGAGTCTTTAGTTACCAGATCTAAGGGTGGTCTGGCGTCTACCTTTTACCTACATGGAGACGAATCAAATCCCTTACGTTCCTTCAATGCCCAGCTGACAACGTAGACATGGCTGCCAATATGGGGTCTCAGCATAGAGGTGTATACCTCGCTTGTCGAAATTGTTCAGTATTTGAGGAACGGTCTTGTTAAATATATTTATATATAAACCTTATATACACAATAGGGCGTCTTACTCACTGTATCCTAGCCTGCGGGCGCAGTGGGGGGAGACAACCAACACAGGCCTTTAGCATTGCAATTCTCAGTTTAGCCGACTGAACTTTCGCTGCATAGGTTAGGGATTCGCAGTCAAAAGAGCTGGTTCTGGTAAGGGATTTATGCTCTTTCAGTTTAGCAAGTTTCCTGGGGAACAGTAGGGTAGCTTCACACACATTTATTAGGGAAGTAGGGTTTAATAATTTATTTTAGGTTTGTCGTTAATTTGGAGTATTGGGAATAGTTGTGATAAAACTAGTCATTTTTGGTATAAAAAGATAGTTTCTTTAAAGTTACGATTTCTAGTTAAATGATTAAAATTTACTCAGAATAAGCTAATTTAATGACTAGCTGAGCCGTTCGTTGAATTAAGCCCTTCAAGTGAAGAGCAGAGCGGTTCACTTGATAGACTATTCGGTGACAAGCTGAGCAGTTCATTGAATCAGGCATCTGAAGTGACGAGCCGAGCTGTTCACTTCTTTTAGTAAAGGTCTGGCAGAGTAGTTCATAGGTATTAGGCAACGAGGACTAGGAGTAGGGTAGGTTATTCAGGGTCAGGGCCAGATTCTGGCGAGGAATCACCAGGATTTCGCCCGCTTCCGATGATGAGGCCTTGCGGCGATTCTCCTCATCATACGGCGCGTCTTCCGAAGCGCTAGTAGATGCATTTGCTAGGTAGAACCATATTCTTATGGTTTAGTCTCTTTTACAAACTGATTTTATCCCGAGCGCTCCTAAAGGCCATCCGAACGAATTGATCGGATAAGCCTAGCAGAGTACTCCTGTTAAAGTAACTTAGGTCATTTGGACGAAATTGTCTTACACTCCGCATAGTGAAATAAAAGATTGGCGGGGGCTTGTCCATGTCTAAGGTCGAGAGTCACGGGTCTCTGGTTAGTACCGGAGGGGGATAGCAATCCCTAGGGCGGCTGGAGGAGCCCTACCTTACACCAATCAATAAAATTGATTATTTTTATACGAACCTGTAAATAAGCAATACATAACAGGATATGAGCTATTCGGAAGCTTGGTACATAGAGCTTGTAGGGATGGCAAATTTCTTAAGGATCTTATATAATTGGTTACTATTTTATCATTAATAATTCCTATAAATTTATATTTCTCTTAACTTCAGTATTAACGTAATTTCATTGAGGTATAGGCTAAGTAAGGTACTAGGTAACGATAGTAGTGTATCAGCAAAGGGGAGAGGAGTTCAATACCTGACAAATATTCGCATTAAAGATTCAGGGTTTCTTACGGTTCACAACTCTTCGGGGTCCTACCTAGACGATTCACTTTGGCCAATACGTAATTTTATCCTGGGTTTTAACAGTCATTAGTTTAAATATTTCATTTATTAATTAATATAAAGAAGGTATTGGGGGTTTATTTATATTAACAGAGGGGGGATCGTTACATTATCAACAAATCGAGCTTTTCATCCAAAATTGTGACATTTGATGAAGTGGAACTGCTGATGATGATCAGAACAGAACTCTTCAACGACGAAAAGTTCACGTTTGGCGATTTGTCCTCCTAGCTGTGTTTGTTAAGCAAGTTCTATCTTCACGATTAATTTTTGTCATGCTCGATTTCTGATGATGGGATCCATGAGGAATTAAGGGAACTCCTCAAATCTTAAAGGCAAACATACAGTGATTTTTGTGTTTTTATCAGCAAATTGACCATTATCATACAAAAATGTGACATTTGATGAAGTGAAACTGCTGATGATGATCAGAACACAACTCTTCAACGACGAAAAGTTCACGTTTGGCGATTTGCCCTTCTAGCTGTGTTTGTTAAGCAAGTTCTATTTTCACGATTGATTTTTGTCATGCTCGAGTTCTGATGATGGGATCCATTAGGAATCGAGGGAACTCCTCAAATGTGAAAGGCACATAAATAGTAATTTTAGTATTTTCATGAACTAATCAAGCATTTTCATTCATAAAAGTGATATTTGATGAAGTGGAACTGCTGATGATGATCAGAACGGAACTCTTCAATGACGCGTAGTTCAAGTTTGGCGATTTGTTCTCCTCGTTTTGTTTGTCAAGCAAGCAAGGTTTTTCCATGATTCCATGAGGAATTGAGGGTACTTAGTCTTCCACCATTATAAACATACTTATAGCCATTTTTATTTTATTGTATGGAATCTAAGAGTGCACCATCTAAGTATTATAATCTTTCACCGGCCTCCTACATTGAAGTCGGTTTTTTTTCTTAAAAATCATTTGTTGTATGTCACTATATGCACAGTAGCCACCTGTTACTACAACTTCCAATTATTTCTGCTTATAAACCTAATGCCAATGACTTGCCCAACATAGGGTAGCAGCACCAGTAATTGACAAGGAACATGATGCACATTGACTTCTCTTTAAAAAAATAACATTTTTTATACAACAATCAATTTCAAACCGTATCTTTGAATTAGGCATGGAGTGTTAATTACTGGACTTAATAATAATAATAATAAATATTAGGGGACAATTTTTACACAAATCCAACTAGTCCCATAGTAAGCTCAATAAGGCTTGTGTTATGGGTACTAGATGACGATATATTTAATAGATACATACTTAAATACATATAACTTGTCAGCTTCATAGCCTTGCTAGTGCCATGATTGGCTTATTTTCAAAACTAGAATGACCCAGCGATAGCGTGACTTGTCATTAACTAAACACCGCACAGCGCCATCTACCGAGAACATTCAGCACTAATCATGGAAAGAAAAGCGTAAACGACAAAATAAGCATATAAATAGTTGACAATAAAGCCTGCGGCCTCGAGGCGGCCTTACTTTCACACTGGCCGGGTTTCCTGCTGTATCGATAACTATGTAATATCTGAGGGAGCGTTACGTCAGGCGATTAGACTAGACATAACTTAGGTCCACGCAATGGGTTATTAGATCTAGGTGGAAATAGGTTTTTTACTGCACCAGCGCAATAAAAAAACATTTTTTCTCGTTTAAGATTTTCGCGAAAAAGTCCTTGTTATCCGCTAGCGCAGAAACAAAATTTGAAATTCGAATGCGATGAGTTGTTAGGATGAAACAAAAGTTAATGACCAGTGCAGTATTTTTTTTGTACCTACGAGTATTTAGTTGGACATTTCTAACAAATTTATATGCGGATTATTGTGGAGCTGAAACCGCGACACTTTCAGGATAATTTGTTATCCTGGATACTAATAAATAAATAATTTAAATACTTTTTGTTTTATAAAGTGTTTTAAAAATCCTGAAATATTTACAGTTTCTGAGAAAAACGACTTAGGGCAAATGATGATTATGGCAAACGTATTTATGACAAATAAAATTATGGATTTCATTGGTAACCTATAATTTTGTGTTAATTCCATGAAATATTTTAACATATTCGTATTTTCCCGGACAGTGAATGAAAGAGACGAAATGAACTTGACATAGTTAAGATATTTGTAAATGTCAAAGGATGAATCATGCTTAAACTTGCCGGGTGAGGTGGTGAGTTAAGTTTCTACTATGGGTATTAATAATCAATCTTTATAGCTATATACTGTTAAGTAAATCAATTATTTATATTCGGTTTTTGTGATACTGCTGTGACAAACGCCGAAAAGCATTAATTATGGAGTATCTTAAAAGTAATTAGAAAAGATAATGATCCGGTTCAAATAGAAAGCGCATTCAAAGTTTTGGTCATGTTTCAGAGACGTTTTGTCCTGAGGGCCTTTCCGGATGTGGAATGAACATAATGAAAATAAATAAATAAATAAATAAATAAATAATAAGGGACATTTTTACACAAATCGAACTAGTCCCACAGTAAGCTCAACAAGGCTTGTGTTATGGGTACTAGACGACGATATATTTAATAGATATATACTTAAATACATAGAAAACATCCAAGTCTCAGGAACAAATGTCTCTGCTCACCACAGAAACAAATGCCCTTACCGGGAATCGAACCCGGGACCTCTAGCTTCGGAGGCAATGGCACTACCAACTAGGCTAAACAGGCCGACAAATAAACCCCGATAAATATAATAGGCCGAATATTTGAAAATATTTTGATACGTTCGGCTACATCCATGCCACCCCACTACGGCGGTAGCTTACCATTACGCTGGCCGTGTACTTGTTTACTACCATTGTGGGAGTAAAAAATACTCTTAACCGCTTCGCGCAATTTAAAATGGACTTATTTAATTACGACGATATTCATAATTTCGAAGTTATTTCAAACATGGTAAAACTATTAAGATTAACTGCTCTGTTAATCGCCACCCATACATTACTCCATACTCCATACAACTGTAGGTATGGCAAGGTCCATACCAACCCGTTAGTCGGAGATAAGTTAACGGGTCGAAACGGTAATGCCACGTAACGTCACGGCATGTAACAAGTCTTACGTGGATGGATGAAGGCTTTAGATTTAGTAACTTTATTTAATAGTAAACGAAGCAGGGATTTATGATGTAAATATAACTAACAGCATCAGCAACATGCATTGGGTTGAAACATGGACATTAAGCCCACGGATAGACAAATAGACGCCAGAGATGCTGGAGGCGATTGCTCAGGATAACCTGGCTGGACAGCCAAATTCACGAATATGAGAATGCCGTTGGCCAGAAACGGCTGCTTTCATACTTTGGACATGTAATGCGTGACAGTTAATAGTCTGGTAAAACTAGTCGTGGTTGGCGAAGTGGGAGGCATTAGAGCATGAGGACGATCACCAATTAGATGGACAGACCAGGTCCAAGATGTCACATCCTCAAGCATTTTCACCAAGCGGTGAAGGCTACCATGGATCGAGACCGAAGGCGACAAATCATCAGGGCTGCGGAATCCCAGGACGCTCATGATCCTCAGGAATGAGGGAACAGTTAGGAGTCTGCTTAGTCGTTAAGGACTAAAAATCTTCTTCTCAACATTATTACCGAATACAAATATGATTATGAATTTATTTGACAAGTACTTGGGTTTTTGTTTCAATTCACACGGACAAATTTGGTTCCATAGTTGTTAAAAATCTTGGTCAGATTCTCATTTTTATATTTTGTATCACCAATCTATCACCAATCACCAAAATAAAATCATTTTTTCTAGCACAGCAAGCGGAATAAACTATATTTTATATTAGATCTCTTCCAGTAACACAGTTTTTTGTATCATATTATCAGCATCCGAATTAACTGACCCTTGGTAGACCTTCTCTAGTTGCAATAAGGTTCACAGCCATATAACTGTGATGTTCTGATAGTACCCACTGTAAAACATATATGTACACTTTTCCAGGCACTTTCTTCCATTTACCATGTCAAATTAACATAATTTCACTTGCGTAACAAATTAGGTAATGTGATGTCTATTTTTCTCAGTCACTTTCTTTCTAAACTGTTGGACAGTTACTTACGCAATGCACATACGTTTGTATGAAGGGTTTCGATAAAATAATGATGAATCGTGTGAATATGAAAGTAAAAGTGCAAGATACACCAAATTGATCAAGCTTAAGTTAAAAGTTCAAGGCATCTATTCTACTTCATGAGATATCATGACCATTTGTCATCCTTTAATCGCAATGTGTCAAAATGTTGGTTCGACGCTAGATGGCTCTGTACCGCTCTGTGACGATACCTGAATCGCGCTATCAAGATCATACACACAGATACAGTGTGTTGACGAGTCTCAGTGGTATTATTTTGGGACCCCTCTGAACAGGTACGTAGGGTACAGCGAGTTCTCAAATCAATTAAGAGTCGGCAACATGTTGGCACAGCTCTGAAGTGGCCCACATCCATGGGCGATGGTGTTCGCTTTCCATTAGGAAGACCGCACATGTATCTTTACCACCGCCGTGGCTGAAAACTGTTTTGAACATAGGTTAACTAATGCTTTAAACATTCGCGCTTTGTACCCATACTTAAAAGATTTGTCGATGATTTGTGGTTGTCGACATATAGGTAAATATATAAATATCGCGTTAGACCTGCAAACAAATCTTTTAAGTATCTTATGCAGCGTTCTCGTTTAACTAACTGCGAAGATACCACATTACACAGAATATCCTTTTTTCAAACATGCAATGAAATATTGATGTTATTGTCCTTATAATAGGCTACGAAGTATGACGTTTCAGGTGCGGCTAGGACAAGAGGTCGTTAATGGAATTTCATACAAATCTTGCAGACCTAGGCCGTCAAAGTCCTCTTTTTTAATCTCCATTCCACACAAATTTGTGGCACAGGCATCATGACATTCTGCCACTATGCATATTAAAAATAAAACTTAGATTTTTTTGTTGTTTATTTCATTGCATGTTTGAGTAAAGCACTATACATACCTCAGCGGGAAATATGGGGTTGCCCGCCTCAGACCTATCCTATCTGTATCTATGTCAATGTCTTCTTTCGGCAACCCCTTTCGTCCCGGCCTCTGTAGTAATGTACTATTTTTCGAATTCGGCTGTTAACCTTTCGTTTTGACTTTGAACTGGGGTCAATTGATTCAACTTCCACATTCACCCCGCTTGTATAACAATGTTGAACTTAAAAATATGTGCCAATGGCCTTACTCCGTCATTTAGCGAAATGTCACGAATATCATTAAATGGCCTGACCCGAATGATGACAGTACTTTGTCAAATAACAGACGATTATTACATTTACAACCATGCAATGTTATAAGATGGTTTTAGCCTAAAAATATTTGTTTTTCGTATAGGTTAAAGTAATTTTTTTCTTATAGGAAAGAGAAAGATGCCTTACTTTAAGGTAATATTTAGTGGTTTGACCTACGTTCATGTGAAGAAAGTAACAACAAAGTTATATTTAGATACTGTTTGTTCTTAGATATTTAAATAAATGTAAACACTTTACCACGTGATAGATAGCGTGACACAGTAATTTTGCAAAACGAATGTTTATGTCGGTGGTTTGGGGAAAAGTGCGCACCTAAAAATAGGAACATTTTCTTTAATAACAACATTACCTTCAACAAACAAAACTAAGCAAATAATATTTCCACGTGATGAGCAGTGATCGTAACTTTTGTAGCATTTTCGGTGCAGCGTAGTGGTGTTCACGGAGTAGGTATGGACAAATACAATTTAAACTTATATACGCTAATGAATCATAAGAATTAAAACCATTTATCCCAATTCGGTTAACACCACTACGCTGCACCGAAAATGCTACAAAAGTTACGATTACTGGTGATGAGATTTACTACTCAAAAGAGAATAGGGGCTACTTAATTACATATTTCTTGTTAATATTGGAAATGAAGTGAATAAATGAGTGTTTGAAACAATTGAATACTTAATCAAATGATTACTAGCCTAAATAAAAATACGAGCTTTGTTTTACTATTATTTTAAATCTATACTATATTATAATATTATAAAGCTGAAGAGTTTGTTTGTTTGTTTGAAAGGTTTTATCTCAGGTTATTAATCTCAGGAACTACTGGTTTAAATTGAAAAATTATTTTTGTGTTGAATAGTCCATTTATCGAGGAAGGCTTTAGGCTATATAACATCACTCTGTGACCAATAGGAGCGAAGACGCGGACGAATTCGCGGGCAACAGCTAGTAATATATATTACAGGTTAATATAATTTTCACGTCACAATAATAATTATCACGTAACGATCAAAATACTCAGTGGCCCCTATTTTCTTTTGTGCAGTACATATTAAATTACATCCAATCGGCGATGTACAGTCAGCATCAAAAGTAGCTGCGCACATGAAGGCGTCAAAAGCTCTTATTCCTTTGTAATAAAGACTTTTGAACTTTTCAAATACGTCGTACCTTTGACGGTAACTGTACTTGTGTGTACTTACTGATTATCTTCTTCGTCTAGGGTGGGAAACATCATAGCGCTACTTTTCACTGGTTTAGGCTAACCAGTATTTATCGGTGCGGTAAGCTGTCAGCTTTCACTGTCAGACATTTGAATTAGTCCTTTCTGATTGGCGCAGGATGCGCGGAAGCGGGGCGGTACGAATGCAATATGCACCGCCTCCGCGCAATATAGGTATTACTACATGTAACAGTGACAGTAAACAGACTAGCGGGGAAATCTGGGCTATCAGTAAAATATCGGAAAAATAGAAAACACCGGATACTGACATGTAACAGTGACAGTAAACTGACTAGCGGGGAATTCTGGTATCAGTAAAATCTCGATAAAATAGAACATACCGGGTACTGATTCCGCTCCACCAATTGAGCAAAGAGCCTTCATTAGTTGAATTTATGTAATGAGAACGAAGACCAGTACGTTACTCTAATCATGCTTTATTTTCTACCTATTATCACTCCCTTATCGTGTAAAAGAGTGTAAATAGTGATGGATGCCGGGTTAGAATAGCAACACCCCCTTTCTTCCCTGGGTGTCGTAAGAGACCCAGGTTGAAGCGTGTACCACCTATGGGAACCAGGTTGAAGCGTGTTGTGGGCGATGGGCTAGCAACGTCACTGCAATATCACATTTTCTTCATTTTCGTGTAATGTCTGTTTCCTACCTCTTTTTGGAATGTAGGCGTGAGTTTATGTATGTATGTGTATGTATAGTGCTGTGGCATATGGTATTGTTCTAGAACCATATCCTTTATGAAACCTTTACTCAGAGGTCCGTTTTCGTCACGACATGACTAAGCGGTGACCGCAGTCTAGATTGCAACACGACTGACAAAGACCAAATGTTTGGAGTATTTTATTAATGCAATATCGATACGGTATTGTCGGGACGGTAAATTATTGAATCAGTTATCTTAGGCGACTTCCTGACTTGGCGGGGCGGGTGCGATATGTGATAGGTATTTTGTTCTTTGACGTCAGTTTACTGATGTGAGATTTCCTCACTTGACGAAATACTGTCAGTATTACGTTTGCGCAGTAATAATATGCGCAGAAGCGGGGCAGTGCTGTATTCGTATCGGTTGACACTGACCTGACAATTTTCTCATATGGTACCGCCTCCGCATGGATAAATCAGGAAGGCTAGAGAAAACTATCAGCTGTCAGTGTCAACCGATACTAATGCGGCAGTACTGCTGCGCATGGTATTACTACTGCGCGAACGTATTACTGACAGTATTTCGTCAAGTGAGGAAATCTCACATCGGTAAATTCACGTCAAAGAGCAAAATACCTATGACATATCGCTCCCGCCCGGCCAAATCAGGAAGTCGCCTTAGCGTTAGTTTTGAGGTTTGACACCTCTGTAGTACGACGATAGGTTTATTCAGAGACTTAGTTACACTGATCAGACTGACTGACTGACAGAAGAGTAAAAAGTATCCACCACCCCACATGCAGCCGAAGGACGTCCACTGCTGGACATAGGCCTCCCCCAATTTCATGGGGGGTAAATGCCATAATCGCCACGCTTGGCATGCCGGTTGGCGATCGCAGTATCTCCACCGCACTCAAGGGATGCTGCTGCCCATCCCCCGGTGGTCTTAATCATAGTTTAAGGACATACCCGGGTCCCGGGCATATAAAAAGTACACGTAAGTCGTAACCAATATTTGATCAACGAAAAATTAGAAACATTTTTTTACCAATTGGGACAGTTTTGAAATAATTGCTGGCTGGCTCAATAGTGGATGGACGGTTTAATTTTTTGCTCCAGTTACAGGGCCCACCCGTGTATCACAAATGTTTTGCCACCAAATTTGGCAACATATATACCATATTTCTCTTGTTTATTGCCAGGCGACTGACGTCCGCGTTACCAAACCTTTAATGCTTTGAGGATTTTGTTGACTGTTAACAGCTAGAGGCAAATGCAGCCGCTCGCTCCCAAGCGTGGAGGTCAAGCGACCTTACTCACCAGCAGGAATAGAACACATACCTACAGAGCAAGTAGTGCTCTGCGGATTTCTGTATTGGTGGAGGTACATCCCCAGTTGAACTTGGGTTGGAAATTCCGCTGTGCCATACCTGTCTTATAATACGCTTATCCATAAACAAGACCTGTTTCCTACATTCCCATTATGCCAAGGAAATGTCGATGTCACTTATCGTCATCCAAAGAATGCCAGTTCCCATTAAGTTGGCATTTTCAATTCGCTACCAATCATACTCGGGTTTTGCTACGTAATGTCCAGAGCTCTATATAAATAACGTCAAATATAACGGTGGTCACATTCTCGGATGGGCAGAGATGACTCCGTTTATGTAAATTGATGGTAGATGATAAAGAAGCTGCAGCTAATAATAATACGAATAATTTACGATGTGTGGACCACTTATGCGCAAAAGATGCCTACCTAGGGAGGCACATCATGCAATTGAAGGAGATACAAAAAATTGCAGCCGAAAGAGTCTGGAAAAGCTTGAAAGCAGTTGGTATAAGCGATAAGGGCTGCCACAATAAATCAATTACAGGTCGAAGCGGCATAAAAATGGCCCATAACTAACCAATAATAAATATAATAATATATTACGATAAATACATATATATAAGATTTCCTAAATCACAAAAAACAACACAGTTAGATAAACAAAATAAAAATTCAGAAGCTTCAAATGAACAATAAAAACTAGCCTAATCGAACAACCCGCCCCCAGCCACACCCGGCGCAAATGTGCCCATCATGATGGTGGCTTTTCTTTTCTACTATAAATAAATCACATGTAAACATGCTCGTATATTTATATTAGTATTATACTTAATGTCATTTTGATAGGTTTAAATTTTACAGACCTTAATGTACCTATTTGAGATTGTTGTGGTTGATGACGATGCAAAAGCGGTTCAATGAATCCTATTTGAATAAATGAGTTCTTATCTTATCTTATCTTATCTTATCTTACAGACAACAAAAACTAATACAAATATATATATATATATATTTCGACCAAGTTTCGTACGAAAAAATAAACTGTTTATTAGAAGCTAACAGATCTTCAGTCCCGAGTCCCGTGTAGAGTTGACGAGTATTTTGGAAAACCCATTAAAAAGTTGAAGTGCATTGGTAGCCCACGGGCCAAGGGTCTCCACACCGAACGAAATACCTAAATGTGTATTCAGTGCCGAATGATCTAAACACCTCTTAGACAAGAGCTTGTACATATCATTTTGAATAATCAACGCGCGTAAGCGGCACAATAATATTATGACGTCGAACGTCGAACAAATTACTTCGGCCTCCAGCCGGAAACTTTAAGCGATTTCGCAAAACATCACAAGCGGATGGAAAACGCATTTCCAATAGAAAATGGCAATCAATGACACCGTTAACAATATGTAGAGGAAACGACGACATGTGATGTACAATATTGCCGAGTTGTATGGAAACTCTAAGAGTAAATTCTTACAAACATACGCAAACTAAAAACGACTATAAGTCTTATGCATAAGGTAATTTTTTGCCTGCAATTTATTGATGTAATTTATTAAAAAAACGCAAGCAAAAATCGCCTTTATACTGTGCGTATAGGGTACATTTTCGCGTGATTTTTTGGTAGAATTTACTCTTACAGTTTTGTTCATCACTTTGTATCCGCTGCGGTCAAGCTTGCTTCCTGGGAAACTCTCACACCGTACGTCATTGATGTCATTATGAACCAGTTGGTAATGGTGATCTTTTAATCCTAGAGCGGTGGAAAGCAATAAACTGGTGGAATGAAAGGAAAAACTGGTCGAACAGTAGTGAAATTGCATTCCGCTTTATATTGTAATTAATTTGCAATTTCACACTATACTTATATAGGTTGAGATATAAACCTAGAGTGTAATTGCAATAATTTAACAATTATATTAATCGCAAGGTTAAGTGGAATATCTTCTACTTCCACTTAACTGTGCGAAGAACATAATAGTTAAAATAAGAACCAAATAAATTACATTTTATTGATTCTAGAAGGAGATTTTATCGACATATAAATAATTTTAATAAGAAGATTTACTGAACACTATTTGTATGAAGTATATAATATTACGCTGACATAATATTACGTCCACTTTAAATATATAACCTTAATGAATTGGCTTGCTGAAAAATGTTTTTACAGTATTAAGGAATTTTTAGAGTATAAGTAAATAAAATAATTAGATTTGAGATATGTCCTAAAATTTTGCATGCCTGTAAGGTAGATTTTAGTGATACTTTTAATTGTACCTGTGTCAAAATCTAATAACCTACCTTGTTGTACCTAAAATCGAGCATAATAAATTATTTCATTTTATTTCATAAAATTTTACTTCGATTGGCTTCGTTCGAAGTACAGTAACCAACCCACACTGGGCCAGTGTGGGGACTACTGGTCGTTCTCTCTTATCTATGAGAGTATTGAGAGTTTGTTCTCTGTTACCTTTGCTCAGCGGTGGAACGTATTTAGGCAGACAACGATGACTTCCAACAGCAAAATAGTATACCTAAATCGTCGCAATCTATTCACCCCTACCCCGCCTACGAAGCCGGAGGTCCCGCGTTCGAATCCCAGTCAGGGCATTATTTGTGCATTTGTCGCGAGTATTGTTCCTGAGTCTAGGATGTTTCCTATATATTTAACCCAAGGAACGATATGTCAATTAAACATGTCTTGTAATTTCAACTATACCCATAAAAAATCTAGGTTCCAAATTCAAAATTATTTAGGCAGACACTAAGTCGCTCAAGGGATTAAGTATGTGTTTATCTACATAAGTATGTATATCGCAGTCTAGTACCCATAATATAAGTTTTGCTTAGTTTGGGACTAGGTCGATTTGTGTAATATTGTCCCCCAATATTTTTTACGTACAAATAAAAGGGGAAAATTGATCAATTTAATGCTTGTTTTTTTTTTTTAATTCAGTAACAGATGTAATAGCTTGAAATAAAAATAGAAGAATTACCTTAGTAGAAAGTTGTAAGCTTTTGCATGTCGTTCTAGCGCCTACGGCAATGTTCATCGCTTGCATGATCTTGGTAACGGCCAAATGGTCATTATATTCCCAAGATCTTCAACATCCTGTAGGCGTGATCTCAGCTATAACACATCACTCTCATCATCATCTCTGATTACTCAGGCACGCGCTACACGAACAGCCTTGTAACGGATTGCTGTCAACGTGCCACATTCCCATAAACTGCCAATTTTCGAGTTAATGCGTTACGTTTACGTGTCGGTGTAATAGGAGGCCATTGAAAAGAAAATTACAGAATGACATATCTTGGTAGTAATTTCTGTTCACATTAGACTTTTAGATTATATTTCGCGACAGATGGCGCACGAGCAAACGGGACCTAATTATGATTTCGTTCCAAGTTTAAACTGGGTGACAGATTGGTACCTGCGTCAGGAGGGAAAAGATTAGAGAGTTGCGTTTCGCATTAAATTCATACCTCCTGCGGCCCATGGGTCTACTGAACGGTCATTCGAATAAAGGAATTTTCAAGTAGAATAGAGTTGCATTTCCTTTGATTGGTGATCCGGGTGTTATTTGGAGCAAAGGAAATTCGACTTCATTCCCTAATATACAGGTGCAAATTTCAATGTCATTTTGGTAAAAATACAGACAAATTCGGTTATATCGTACAAAGGCGAACTTATCCATATAAAGAAAGGGCGGGGGTTTGTGCTCAATTTCGGTATTTGAGTAAATTCGGTTATATCGTACAAAGGCGAAAACAATTTCGGTATGTTACGTGGCAATTTTTCCTTCCTATAGTAACCACTATTTACTATTTTGCGCTTTCATTCGCGTGCGCGTTTCAGTAAATAGTAAATAAAATAAAAGCTATTATTTTTCTGTAGTTGTGATGTATATAAAAAACACAGTATAAAATGATTTCCCTACATATCAACTCGGGTATGTCCTAAAACTGCGACCAAGACCACCGGGGGATGGGCAGTAGCATCCCTGGAGTGCGGTGGAGATACTGCGATCGCCAACCCGCAAGCCAAGCGTGGCGATGGCATATACCCCCCGTGAATTTGGGGGAGGCTTATGTCCAGCAGTGTACGTCCTTTGGCTGATATGGATATTTGTGTGAACATTTACGAAGATATTGTATTTATTTAAGTATTTATCACATGGCAATAATTTCGAACCGTGAGATATTCGAGAAGACAGTACGGTTGCCAGTTTGTATTGTATTAAATTCTCTTTATTTCAGCCTGTCTAAACGTACAACCAACTAAAAAAACAAGATTTTGAAGGTGAAAGTCCAAGGCTGAAGTTATCTCACCTATTGTATGCTCTGAGAACACTTAACAATACCCAGGAATAAATATTGCACTTTTCATTGCTAAATATATTGTAGGAACCTTACATTTCGGTAGTGTGTACTCAGTTTTGAATCTTATACCGATGACATAAAATTCATTTCTGTATATAATTTGATTCATCACGAGCGTAGTCGCCTATTGTTTTCCAGTACATATTACTTATCAAAGCAAACAATGAATAAATATCCATTCATTAGTAAGGCATGAGATGCGAAGCATTCGATAGATCGACCGAATTAAAAGTATCATTGATATTATCTAAAATGTCCGACGTTAAAATCAACCGCCATTCGATTTTGAACCTTGTTAATTGCAAAAGCGAAGTCGTTTTTTAAACAGTTTAATTTGATACAATTCGGTCAATTCAGATGATTTTAAGTATAACTACGCATATGAAGAATTTAGTTTTTATTACAAGTGAATAAGAGCTTTTGACCTGTTCATATACGTAGCTACTTTGATGCTGACTGTACAGTGAACCAATTTTATTTCTGGGCCACTGTACTCGTACCTTGTCACAGAGACCCCGGGGCCATCCACATATTACGACTCAGCGATAGAGGGGGATCATACCGAACATAACCGTACGTGTTAATGACGAAATTTTGCGTCACGTAATATATGAACGACCCCCTAGGATCGTTCAGCATATGTTGCGTAATGTCTTGCATTTCTGTGCCCCTGGTATTCAAAGCACTAGCTCGAATTAAACTGACCATGTACGCAACATCCATTAGTGAGTGATGACATACCTGAAACAAGACAGGACTAAATTAGCAAAGATATGAAGATATCTGGGATATCTGCGATTCCCACAATTAACGCGAGTGCAACGATCTGCGGACACGCAATGTGATCACTGTTTATGGTGCAAGAAAACAGCTTTAGCGGTATAATATAATAATAAAATAATATTGGGGGACAATCTTACACAAATCGACCTAGTCCCAAACTAAGCAAAGCTTGTACTATGGGTACTAGACGACGATATACATACTTACATAGATAAATACATACTTAAATACATAGAAAACATCCAAGACCCAAGTACAAATATCCGTGAATAATGCACAAATAAATGCCCTGGCCGGGATTCGAACCCGGGACCTCTAGCTTCGGAGGCAGAGTCACTACCAACTAGGCTAAACAGGTCGTCAAAGTAATTAGTCTAGTAGTAATTAGTTTTCGTCGTAGTTTAATTTTTAAAGGCTCGGCATAAAAGATGTGACATTTTGGAGTTCCGGACGTAGTATAAACAAGTTGGTACATAAAAAATGTTCCTATGAAATTGTTTAATGTAATAATCAAATTCGATTATATAAGTCCCTTTTGTTAAGGGCATTTGTTTCTGTGGTGAGCAAAAACATTTGATCCTGAGACTTGGATGTTTTCTATGTATTTAAGTATATATATTTGTGGCACTCTTTAGGCCTACGTCCAGCAGTGGACGTCTTTCGGCTGATATGATGATGATGAAGTATATATATATCTGTTAAATTTATCGTCGTCTAGTACCTATAACACAAGCCTTATTGAGCTTACTATGGGTCTAGTCGATGTGTGTAAAAAAATGTGTCCTATTTTTTTTTCTATGGTGTATATGGCACAGGCAGCTACAGATGTCATTCCATTGAAACATGTTAAACTTTCCTCACAATCAGATTTTAACGATTACTGCTTACGATTACAGACGCCTTTAGTTTATTATTACATTTAAGAAACACCAGCTAAAAATATTAATACAACTACTTGTATAATAAATTAATAGCAATCGTTTATACCCGTTGCACCACACATCACAGCTGACCGCAATCGGCGCGGAGATAAGCTATTGGCACTCCTGCGCATCGCGGAGCGTGAAAACTGCGCGGGCGCACGATCGCGAACAAAACTGACAAGCCACTATCCATATGTCTCAATTGTAACGCAACTAAATTTCAACTTTAAATTGGATTGCTTAAGGTCTAATTTAAAAGATCCTTGAAAAGGGATCAGTCTTTTTAATAATAACCCTTGGAACTGACAAGCCACTATCGAAGTCTCGGTTCCGTGCTATATAAATTTCAACCTTAATAACGACCGCTCAAGGTCTAGTTCAATAGTTGCTTTTCAAGGAATCAGTCTTTTTAAATTCATCCCCGTTCCTTTGGAAGATCGTAACTCCACATCGTTGTTTTTCTAAACCCGACCCTATTTTTACTGTGTAAGGTCTAAATTGAAAATTCTTTAATGTGCTATATGACTTTTGAGAACGGTCCCACGTTGGGCGCCACTCGTGTTTACACGACACGACACGACGGCTGTCACGATTGTGATACTAGTAGTGTTGAGATTAACATGCAGACTAACTGATACTGTAATTGAGGACATGTTTACTGGTCGTAAGCTTGGGAGATTTATTAGAATGAGACTAAAATGTGACGTTTGACACTACTAGTATTAGTACAAGCTTATATTACCTGTCGTACTGGATATACCATTAAATGTCAATAACACAAAGACTCCGCCTGCTATGCTGTGCGATGGAGATCTATATTGCGATCGCTAACCCGCCTGCCAAGCGTGGCGATTATGGCATTTACCCCATAAATTGGGGGAGGGCCTATGTCCAGCAGTGGGCGTCCTACAGCTGATATGGTGATGTTGGTGGTGGTACACACAACCACGACTATCAAGTGTGGACACTTATCACATTGCAGAAATAATAACAGCCATTACGTTTAATTCTTACTTGTACATAACTTATTGCCAAATAACTCAGTTATTTATCTTGTTAAACATGATGACAGGTAATTGAGAGGTTCCGTAATTCCTTATGATTTAAACATGTAAATAAAAATGATTTCTTTTACAAGACTCCATAAAAGACAATGTTCAAAAGCAAGCACCTTTAAGAATAAGCTCTTAATGATAGGTATTATGTACTAGTAAACTTCAGGTCTCTCATTTTATATTTTTTTCCCTGTAAATTTTTATTTATTTAATACATCACTTCATGCATTACTTGTTCAGCAAAAAAAAATTAACACCCTTTTATCCCCATTAAGCTTTTGTATCAAAATAAGGTGAATTAAAGCATCAGTAGTCAAATAAACATAATTTAAGCAACTATCGAATACAATTAAAATGATACAAGCCTAATCCTAGTAAGGTCTAGTTTCCCCTTTGGGTTGGAAGGTCAGATGGCAGTTGCTTCCGTAAAAACTAGTGCCAACGCCAAAGGATGCAACTGTACTGGGAATAAAACTAGGTCGATGATAACTCTAACTAATGACACATGGTAAAACGAGGACAGGCAATTGTAGATAAAAAAAAAGAATGACCCAACTTTCGAATACAAATAAAATATTAGCCATCAAAATCAATACCGCATTTTATCTTTAACATTTTGCCTTAAATAACAAAATATGTATAATTGACAACTTCGACTTTTACTTTAGACCACTTCCTGCTCTATTTAAAGAAACGAGTTTAACGGGCTATGTCCAAAAGTCACAAATCCTTAATCGGTTTTGGTAAAACATACCTTCGTACACCTTAATATAAATTGAAAATGTATTTCTTAAAATCGGCCTTTACGACATTTATACCTTTAGAATCGTGTAGGAGGAAATCCAAAAGTTAAAAAGTAGTCGCAAGGTTTGTCGAAATGTCACGCATAACTGCATCTGAGGTCGTTCGGTATTAAACAAGTGGAGTGACACACGTAAGAAATGACGGCTTGTCAAGTTGACAGCTGGCTTGGCTATGGTTAGAAATTTACACGCTTTTTTCCTATAGTAATACGTTCCTGTCATTTTGTCAGGACGTGATGAACTAGTCGCGATTTAACTTTCAAGATATGACATGTCATGGGGATATCCCCACTTAAGTATGTATCTTTCGTTTGAAAACGGAATCGTGTCTACGAAGCGACAGCAATAACCAAGGGACAGAATCGTGGCCTTTGTGTAGAAAGCATAATATTTCTTATAGTCGCAAAATTCACTCCTTAAAACTCTACTTGGGAGAGAGGTGTTTATTTAAAACCTGGAATAAACGAGTTCTGACGTATTCTGCTACTATAAATGCTATACTTAGATATAAAGTTATAGCATCATCCCCACCATTATCATATCAGCCGTAGGACTTCCACTGCTGGACATAGATCACCCTCAAAGAGTAAACGTAATATAAATCCACTTATTTAATTAATCGTATGGCATCTATTTACGAACCTTTTTCCGTAAAATCAATATGGTAAAAAAATTTACCGTAAATTATCGTGGTCACTTTTTTTTTTTTATTAAAAATGGGATTGCTCTTGGCCAGCATCTAGCCAGGGGGCAAAGATGAGGCCGACGATGAAGCGAGCTCACCCAGAAGATGCCTATTCACTCGTGCCTTAAAACCTTGTCACTTAAAATGAGCTGGTAATTGGCAAGAACATGCCGATTAACCTGTGAAAGATTTCAGAATACAAAAGTTAAAATAATAAACCGTTTACAAAAGCTACTCAAGAATTTTTTAAAGACATTCTACAGTTAGCGTAACCATAACATTGACAATTAAAAACAAAACAATCGTTCCATTCCATTTTCAAAAACGTTACACAATTCCGCTAAAACCCAAAGTTTCATTAGCCAGAGAGAGCTGTCCATTCATTCATTCATTCGTTCACTTTCCACATCTCTAGGGCCCGGGGGGCACTTTCACTCGATTTGGGCCGATTGAATGATCATTCACTGGTGAAATGTGATGTTGACAGGTGTTCGTGATAGAGGAATAGGATAGTTGTGTTGTGTATAATAGCAATGAAAATTGCGTTGGTTTCAAATTGATTTTCAAAGCCGTTGTTGTGAGATAGAAAGGTTTAAAGGAGTACACCGCAGAGACGACTACTACAAATATATATATACCTTCTCTGTCGCTCGAATAGGCAAATTCGTCAGAGAGGGAGATATTCGGACTTCGTTCGTTTTCGTTTCGCGGGAGCAGGTCTCCTCCGAGGAAGACCTTCGAAACACGACAGGCAGGGCGATAAGCGTCCCCATCTTCGGGTCCCGCGCATTCGGAAATCATAGAAATGAGAAAAATAATGTGTACGTACCTACTCCTCATGATAAATTGAATTATGACATTAATTCTAACTCGTTTTTTTTTATTAAAAATGGGATTGCTCTTGGCCAGCATCTAGCCAGGGGGCAAAAATTAGGCCGACGATGAAGCGAGCTCACCCAGAAGATGTACATTCACTCGTGCCTTAAAAAGGTCTAGGTTATATGAACTCGGAAATACAGACGCCGGCAGAGAATTCCAAACCTTGAAAGTGCGCGTCGTTTCGTTGTAATCGGGTAAAACAACCGCTAACACAAGAACACACAATGTTTTCTTCCAGGTTAGATCAACACAATGATATAATTTATATAAATAACTCACAACAAGTACCCGGAAGATTGAGAAACACGACAAAAAGCCAGTATTTCTGATTACCTAATCGACGAAAACCGATTGTTACTATTGACAGTGGTCACGACGTCGTTTTACGTAAAAAAGCTGACTGGATCATCTTCATAATACCCAAGTTGGATAAACATTCTGTAATACCTAACATGCTTAAGAGTCCGCAGTAAGCTCGGTTCTCCATACAAACAAACATAGTTACGCTCTCATTTTAAAACACCATGCTAGACTAACATGAAACTTTGTATACACATTGGGATCCGACATATTTAGGTCGGAAATTAGTTTCTGTTGCTTAAAATTATAATGGAGAAAAAATACAGCGATTATTAAGGTTTTCATACAAGACGTAAAAAACTCAAAAACTCGCCGTATTTTTTTTTAATTACAATTTCTAGCAACAGAAACCAATTTCCGACATATATATGACATAGGTATGATGGCTCCCATTGTGTATAGGAAGTTTGATGTTATTTCAGCAAGGCGTTTTAAAATGAGAACGAAACTACGTTTGTATGGAGAATTGGGTTCAGCTGAGCGTACTGAGGACTCTTAATTTACAAGCAAGTTTTTATAGAAAAAAATGAATTTAACACTCAGAAAATGGGAAAAAAAAACAGCGAGGTGCGGTTAAGGTTTATCGTCATCGTTAATGACATCACTGTTTAAACTTATATCTTAAAATACATGGACGATGATGTGTTATGTAGGTACTGGCAATAGTATTCAAATTTGCCAAAAAAACGGGCTAAAATAAAAGACACGTCTTAATCACTACAGAAATAATGTCGTTTCAGATATTTAACATTTATGCTCGCCTTGTGTCAGACAGTCATGCTGATTGTGCAGTAATTATTTAAAAAAATCGTCGGCCATCGGAACTGCTACCGGTAACACAGTTCTCGATTCTAGTATACAATATAGAACTATTGTGGAGAAGTGATATTATTGTTCGATTCTGAAGACAATTTGAGGTTAAACAAACTTACCTGAAGTAAAATTTGACCATATGTATACGAAGTCTGACATGAAGACAATTACACTTGATTCTACAAACAAATAGAAAATAAGGACAGTTATTTTAGCTAAGTTTAATAAGGAGGAGGAAAACGTTGCATAGGCACCACAGATATCAGAGTAATGATATATGTGGTACCTATGATAGATATAGTAGATATTTTCTCTGATGTTTATGGTAGGTACTTAACCCGTTGCTTTTAACAATAAGGGACGGTGACAGCTGTCAACGCACTACAAATTATGTCATCTTTGAACGTTTTAAGGTTACATTATATATTAACATTATACTATTACAGCTAAGTGACTGGTGGTATATAAGCTATGTAAAAAGCATTATAAGTTAGGTATTTTTGTAACAACACTTTGACTGCAGGTGTAGTAAAATTTTAGTACGGCTTCTTATCAGCATACATTGTTTAAAACGCTAAATCACGCAAGGTTCTTGACCCGCACTGAACTCCTTAAAGTTCCCCGGCCCTTGCCGAATGACTTAACTTTTTTTATACGTTATGTACGTGCAAATCTAAATTTGCATGTCCAGAAAACACGGTGTCATGCACTTTAACGACCGGTTCGAGTTATTTGAGTGTCTTTAAAACCGCAAATCACCTCGTGAAGAAAAACGACTCTTTGCCCTTGGATATAAAGTTTAAAACAACATTTATAAGTTTAGTTTTTTGCAGTAAAATATTAGGATTATATTTATCGATGACGTTCGACAGATTCTATTATCAAGCCGATTGATTGACTAAATCTTCAAATGTATGTACGTAATGTAATTATGGAATTGTAAAATCATTAGTACCTATCCTACGTATATTAGAAAATGTAATTATTTCAGCACAAGAGCGGGAAGTATGACACTAAGACTACTAGAAATATCACAATGTAAATCTATTATCTACTGGTAGGTAAGCGATATAATTATTAACTTTATAGTACACTTTCTTGTTCAAGAAGGTAAGTAATTACCATAATTCCTGAGAGTAACATTCGGAGTAAACCACTAAACCACGGACCATTAAAAGTCGTAATCATCAGGCCACCATTTTTCCTTCATGGCCACAGGATCTTTCTAATATTCAACTGATATCATTGTATATCACCAACTTGCCACCAGACCATGAAAATCTACCGTACAGTCAATCAATTTTATTTCTGGGCCGCTTCGTATCTTTTCATAAGCCTTGCCTTCATATTGATTTTCACTGTGAAGGGGTACGAAGAGGTACATAAATCAAATTAGTTGACCGTACACTGCTGAGTCTACAAATAAAGATGGCAGTGGCACTATTACTATTATTATATTATCTACCCGAAAATGTACGAATTGGCATTTTCGGGTGACTACGAATATTGTCAAGTTGGAAAAATAGGGGCTAGGGTTAAAATGGTAGCTTTTGGTCGCTTTCGATAAAGTATGCACGGCTGACAAAACGATGCCAGCGAAGCGCCATGACGCGTGCGACATTTTTTTATACCACATCGTTGGAAAATAAGCTGCGGCCACATGCTGACATGCATGAGACCAGGCGCGACACAGATACATGTCTGCTGGCGTTTGTTGCTAGTCGCTTCGGTCCGGTGCTACCCAATGAGAACTTCCATCCTGCCTCCTGACTTGGCTTCCTTTTGCTTCTTGACTTGGCTTCCTTTTGCTTCTTGACTTGGCTTCCTTCTGCTTCCTAACTTAGCAGGGCGCAACCTGTTTGTGGTATTTTCTACTTTGCCAATAGCATACTGACCGCTTACATTTCCTTACTTATCGGTATACTGCCAGTATTACATTTGCGCATTCACGCATCTCACACCAATCAGAAAGCTCTCATTTAAATGTAGTAACGCAGTAAAGAATCCGCATCGACTCTGCTGACTGTTGACCACTGACAGCTTACTAATATCGCACCGACCCCGCACCGACAAAAACGGAAGTTACCGACGTAAATAAAGGTGAATCTTTGCCCTGTAGAGGTGCACTCATTTGTGTGATTCTCTACAGAAAAAGTCAATGTATCCTAACCATGCAACTCTGAAAATATAATCTGTTTTAGTCTTAGAATTATCATAAAATCACCCGTTTTCCATGCCAGTACATATTTGCATTTATTTTATTTTTGTCCAGAAAAATCTCACACTATGACATCATAGAGCGTGCCTAGACAAACAAACTAATATGGTTATTTAATGTCGTAGCAAACTACTTATATATTAATATGCCTGGTAAGTGCACTTATACCTAAACAGAAGCTTCTTTATCATGCAAGCCCATACTTGACTTTATGTTTGTGGTTTAGCCTTACTGGACGTTGTCCGACAAGGTCGATGAACTGTGACTTTCGATATTAACAATTCGGTTTTTTATGGAAATTGTGAACGGTCTGTTTTAAGTACTTGTGATAGTTTTGAGGTTAAAACAGATTGAGATGTAGGTTAAGTATGCTTTGAGTCGCAAAAGATGCGTCTTGTTAATGACGAAGGAAATGGAACGAAATTCGACCTGTCACATTGATAGCTCGTAATATCGCCTTGTGCATAGTTTTAATCTGCCCATGTAGCGAATTTCCTTATTTATTTTGCAATAAATATTGTCTGAACTAAAAAAACATCATAAATTAATTTTCAGTTGAGTATCTCGATGAGTTTCTACCAAACAACTAAATATATTCCTATTTGGAAACTCAATAAAGTATGAATTTTGTTGCTTGATCACATTTGCCAGAAGATAAACGAAAATGGCTTAAAAATTTCCGGACAGAAAAAATAAAAATGTAAATTTTTCCTTTTGTTTCGAACTTAAAACATACATTATCCAACGACATAAATAGCAAAATCAAGTTAAAATGCTGTCAAATTTAGATATGCCCACATAATTATTGTCATAAAGTCATAAACTTCCTTCCTATAATGAAAACATTTGTAACTGTTACGTTTCCATATAGAAATCATTTAAAATCAATACATTCTAATTTCCAATGGAAAATGAAAAATTGATCACCCCGGGCGGGATTTGAACCCGCGAACTCTGGAATCCGTCCATCGCTCTTTCCACCTGAGCTACCGCGGGTTATCCCGAGGCGACGAATCTTTCAATCAGTTCATTCTTTTTAATTAAGCCTTAGGGAGACTAGTAGCGACATCTACCGTCAAAGTAATTATAATTCTGCTTGTAAAAATATTTACATTCTAGAATGGGGTAGCACATTGTTACTAATGATTCTCTATGTAACTTGAGACGTTGGTGTCGTTTCAAAAAGTTGTAGCAACTTTGACGGTAGATGTTGCTACTAGTCTCCCTAAGGCTTAATTAAAAAGAGTGAACTGATTGAAAGATTCGTCGCCTCGGGATTACCTGCGGTAGCTCAGTTGGAAAGAGCGATGGACGGATTCCAGAGGTCACGGTTTCAAATCCCGCCCGGGGTGATCAATTTTTCATTTTCTATTGGAAATTATAATTCCGCTAAGTGGACGTTTCCGCTTGTAAAAATATTTACATAATACATTCTACTTAACCCCTTTGCTAAATGTACTCATTTCATATGACCTCACTCGAAAGGTCACAATTCGTCTGGTGAACAGTTCCGGACCAACATGACTGTAACTTTTACTACAATTTACTCATTAATCTTGCCTTCTTCAGACATGACACCACAGTCTTAAAATGTAAACAACTTTGAATCTTATATCCCAGATTTTAAAGTCCAACATAAATAGATATTTTTGCCATGAGCGCGTATAACAAGGAAGCTTAGTAGTCTGAAAGTTGTTATCCATATTAGGGTTGATATCCGTGGGAATTCCTACGTCCTTCCTTATTTAATGTGTGAAGGTACATAAATGTGCATACATTGGCACATATAGATGTGTTTGGAAAGTAAATAAAAGCTCGTTTTTTGTTTTGTGGGTATGTGTATTTTTATAAACACTACTACGACATAATCTATCTGCATCTCTTTCGTGCTAATCTAATGAATTAAACAACAGAAAAAATTAATGAAAAGAAGATTGGAATAAGACAGGAGCTTTATTTAAATACAAATACCACGAATGATCCTCATGCCTGATGATGCTTTTGCAACTTCAAGGATGCTACATTCACGTGATCTAAGATTATCTGTGTTTATGATACACTACTGAGCAAACTCACGCAAGAGCTTTGACGATCTTCCTCACTTCAAGGATTCCCATAAGTTAGAGCCAACTATATATTTTTTAAATTAGAAAAGATATGGTTGGTAGTGTTTGGTGAATTTACGTGTAAGGACACTGCGATATGTAATAGTCTGTATTGGGTTGGCAATCCCAGGACTGGCTGGCATTAAAAGACGAAAGACCCGGCAATACAAACCCTAAATCTGTCTCATCGGCTAGATGGTTAACATATCAATATGTGCAGCCAGTTAATATGACAACCACACGTCTTGATGAGAAATGATTGTTTAATCTTAAATCACCCCAAAACCACAACCAAGAATATGTAGCCACAAGGATATCCATTAGAAAATAATGATCCTGTATGCGTTTTTCCCGGTTCTATCCTAGGGAGCCTGGGATCCTTGTTTGCAAGTAATCTCAAGATTTGGCGCGCTTAATTAGTTTCAGGATAGCGTCTAAGAGCTTAGCTTCCAACCCAGAGAAAAAATTGGCGGTAGTTGGATTTCATCTCCATAAGAAAATATTGCTACAATTTGACTGTAGGTCAGAAGGTCATCATGAGTGTTAGTTGCGTATTTAGTTCTGAATACGCTACTAATTATGACATATTATGAAACAAACTTAAACTCGAATAAAATGTCAGCATGTACAAATTGGGCATTCATCATTAGGTTGCAAAATGGAGGCAAATCGCCGAGAGCGCGGAAGCGTAATCACGTAATATGAGCCTGAGAAATATTACAATAGATGTATAGATATGTAGAAAGGCAAAAAGTACAACATTTTGATGATTCTGCTGATCGTATTTTTTCGGTCTTAAGTTAACAATTTGGTTCAGATATCTTCTACGGTCAAAAAATTAACATGACGTCCTATAGAGGAAAGTTGAATAAATATTCATAACTTTAGTGCAGGCCTAGTTAGGACCACGGATATTAGGAATATAAGGACATATTTCAAAGCTGAAATTAGGCTCCATCAGTAATGAAGCCAAGGCTTTTTAGTAACCAGAGCGGTACATTTTTGCGCTTACTATGTAACAAAATAGCTATTTACGATACAAGGGTTGTAAAACAAAGAAAGGCCGGTATCGCAGATGTTTGTCATAAATATGCAAAAGAGGGCTTTCTGTTTTATGACCCGTGTTTTGTACACAATTTTACGTCACCCCTTGGCCAAAAAGCTAGTTTTTCCGGACGCGCAGCGTGCGGAATAACGCGCTTTTTGGCAAGGTGTGGTGTAAAACATTTTATTATAAATACTAAAATTGTATAACCATTAATAACATCACTTAGTCACTAGTTAGTTCACTAAGGCAAAATGTAGTTCTAGTTGATTGTTTAATGGGTAACTTATGATTTTCATGTTTTTGGATTTCGACTCTCTTTAGTTTGCTAAAATTGATTATAGGGTGTGACTTCTCTGTAGCTATTTTTGGATGGTATCCTAGCTGATCGATTATTGAGTAACTTATGTCAAACACGTCTTTACTTTTTCGTTTCAATCTTGTTTGCAGAATAAGTTATGTTATAAGACTTATAAGTGACCTTACCAAGTGTTACGGAGTGACTTCTTTGGAAGAATTCTTTGATGATCTCCTTCGAATGCTCTTTAAACAATTCTTAATTATTTACAAAAATCTCGTTTTTTTATGGGAGCGGATTGAATTGCCTTTTGACCGATGGGCCAGCGACTTATCACTTCATTATAATATTTTCTTAATCTTTAAATCTACAATGGCTAGTGACTGTGAAATTATTTTTTATGATGTGCTCTAGCTATCCCTTTTGGGCATGTAGGTGTGAGTTCATTATGTATGCATGTTTTAAGTAGCCTCGTGAATTCATAATATACGCGACTCTCCTGTAACAAATTAATTGGCAATATTCCGAGATTCGTTTAATTCATGCTTAATTCAACCTCTTAATCAGCTTTTAAATCATTGAACTGTGCTAAATTCCACCTGCTACAGTCATAACTGATTTAAAACCACCTTATCAAAACGATAATAAACGTAATTATACCACCAAATAACATGCAACTAAGTTGATCTGATTTAAATTATTCATTGAATTCCTTTGGAAGCGGCCTTCGGATCGTTCTAGATTCTGACAAACTCTGCCTGGCGACATATTCCAAAACAGCTTAATTCCATCTTGAAGGCTACTCCGAAATTAACCTTATAGATTAGAATTTAAGATGATTTTTCAGGAGAAGTTAAGGGAAACAAACTTCCAATAAGATAGATACTTGAAAGATTTAGATTCTAGGTTTGACGGACGGAATACGGAAAACGGTAATAAATTTCAACGGTTTAATCTAACTACTTAGTAAAACACCTAAGATATTAAGGACAAGGATGTGTATTTTTAATCAGTGAACGTAGTTCTTACAAATAATATGCTGATTGTGCAACGGTAGACCACAAAACTCTTATAGATATTTATGTACGGAAGACCCAAATAATAGTCTCGAAAATGGTCATCTTCGAGACTATTATTTGCATATTAAGATTAAAATTAGGAAGACCATGTTCTTGGATGATTGTACACGTACATCTCCATTTAATAGCTTCAACTCTTGTCAAAACGAAAAAGTCTTTAATTAGACATCCATTAACTGTAGACAGCGCTCCAGAAAATTGAACAAAACGCCGGTGCCAGACATATTTTTTACAATACGATACAATACGAATAGTCTTTATTGCACACCTCACACAAATAAAATGTCAAACTGGTTTTTTTTTTTCAATAATAAAGGAGACACATTATTCTTGATAAATAAATCTCAATGCGGTGTTAAACGCAATAAATCTTGACAAAAGAATGTCTTTAGATACTACCTACGTAATTTCCAAATGGAACGAAGCAGCTTTCTTAACGCAACATATTAATCTTTATACAATTTTTTTGTTTGTTATAGGCAAACGAGCATACAGACCGTGGGGCCCTCTCGTTGATTTATTCAGATCTTTATCTGTAACTAGCAGTGCGTGTCACATTGTTACGTTTCTCGGGACACACAACGGAAACATAAGACTAGGTTGAGAGACAGACGGACAGACAGGTGGGTGAACGGGTTGACAAATGGACAGATGTGAGATTTATCGAAGCTGCAATAAGTTTACCATTTGCTGCTTGAGTTTTACGACATGAAAATAATACCATTAAAATTCTTGTTGTACCATTAAATGCAGTAAAACTAAAAAAAAACCTAATTGCGTAAAACTGTTGTGTAGGTACATTTTATCAGTAAAGTACATTCATTGACATCTTTATTACATAATTAATTTACAAATACAAATCTGACACTGAAATGACTTCCCAGTCATAATACTTAAGTCTTGATAAGCCGTATAGCGCTGATTTGCTAGGGATTTATGACATAATTTAATTTACAAACGCATTCACATATATTCTAAAGAGAACAGAATGCACTATCGCTTATTTACGTTCACCTTTTGGACCAGTCAACACCTCGTGTTTTCGGGGATACCTCGTGGACTAGTAAAGCTACTATTCGTCTTTCATACACCGTCTCAGGTCCTGAGCAAATTGTAAATTGATTATGTATATAATAGAATTGATAGCGAAGCGAGAGGTGGATTTATGTAAGCGGAGCTCGCATTATGCAATTGCAGTTTCGGTGTTGGGTGTCCGAGTAACGTAATACGCTGGTACAGGTTGTTTTCTGAATATTTTCAAACTTTAAACAATTTCATACGTATCCCTGTCACTATTTATAATAATAATAATTATATGGAATTTATTTTTCGAACCGTGAGTTCTCAAGAAGGCAGTACGGTTGCCAGTTTTGTTGCACTTTTAGCACCACCCAGGGGTCACGTGTAGGGTAACGGTGCGTACTCCCTACGGACGCCAATATTTATGAGTACGCCAGACTTTGTTACGTTTTTACACATAGGTTAATCGTTAATAGAAGTCCAATGAGGAGCTTTTAAGTTTGTTCGCCGTTGCCTACACAAGTAAAGACATCATCATCATCATCATTCAGCCGAATGACGTTCACTGCTGGACATAGGCCTCCCATAATACTGAAGGCCTCAGTAAAGAAATACCTACCGTAAAATGGGGTGAGTAGGGTCAAAACTGAAATTCAAACCTCGATAACATTTTATTTTTACATATGAAAACTGAATGGTGTACCTATATATAATAAGTGTTCCGGACGTTTGTATTTTAGTTTTTATTTTATTTTGGGTAGTTCCATTTCATAACTTTGACGATAATGAGGAAAACCCACCTCACCCCGTAGTGCCGCGTATTTGGGGTTTTCATACAAAGGTGATTTTGGAAGATTGTTGGATTGATTTTTTTTATTATGCGTATTACTATAGCTCCATTTTAAATTGGAATGCATTCACCCCCCCCCCCCCCCCTCTCAAACCTTCTCTCCCCATTCATAACCCACCTCTCCCCGCGAAACCTACTCACCCCGTTTTACGGTACGCTACCAACGCTACCAGATCTATTTCAATTTCAACTACAAACTCACACAGAGCGTATTGAATCAAACAAGCTTTATTCCGGAATCTCCGTCTAACGAACGGTAGAAGCGATTTACAATGACCAGTATCTTGATAACCATCTTTACAGTAGCCATTGTCTGAACACTTCGTCGCCCGCGCAGTAGCGATTTGTAGTCTTGGTTTACCTTATCAAACTGATAGCTACAGGGAATCTATTCTTTTAAATTTAATGAAATGGAATAGTGTTTTTGTTGTAATTTATTGTTCGCAATACACCCCCATTTTACTGTCACTGATTTGATTGTTACACCCATTGATGCAAAGATAGCACGATCGCAAAATGGAACAGTTTTTTTTTTATTTTGCCGCGAAGCCTGTTTCCAATTCCTACCCACAGTGAAGTATATACTTACAGTTCACTTGACATTATGCTACAGACATCAGAGAAAAGCTGACTCGCAGTATTAAGCCAGATGATTTTTCATATAGTTGTCTCGTTAAATCCTTATGATGCACCAAAATAAGTTAGAATGCGACAGATAGTACGATCATTTTCGGCAGTTAACTAATTGTCTCCATTTGAAAGCACACCAAGCGTGTTAAATCCCATATAAACTTAACACACCTTAACGTCAGTTCAGTACAATTTTAAGTCATGAAGACGGAGACACTGACAGGACCTGTAAGATCTCACTTGTATGTGTCTCTCAAACTTTCTGATTTGTGCATTAGTGAGAATAGAGCAGATGTACAGAAATTGATTAACTTAAAAAACCGGTTCTGTTTTACTCTAATATGTGTGCATTATGCAAATTACTGCGAGATGGAGAAATGGAGATCCCTCCCTCTCTGTTGCGTATGCGAGCGACAGAAAGGAAGATACACGACGAACTTTAGTATATTCGGTTCGGGTAGGCGCTTAGCCTTACGTACCTATGACATCCAACATTTACGAAAGTGAATTGATTTTAATACGTTGAACATACATTTAACATAAACCCTTTAATTTTTTGCGCTCTGTGGCGGTTTAATAGTGAAGATCGTTCTTTGTTGTCCGGTGATCTGAAGCACTTTCCAAGTATTAACCGACTAGGTGTAAATCCTTGAAATTACATGCGAGTTCCATTGCATAGCGGGGCTGCGGGCTACCAATGTACGACGAATTCGATCAAACCGCAAAAAAATCGTAAGCATGTTCTTAGCTATATGTTAATGAGCCTTTAGGATCTAAAACAAATAACTGTTAAGGCCGTAACAGCAGTTAAAACCTCAATATTTTGCAGGTGCATAAGCTATAGTATACATTTACAATAATTACTGTCATTTAAGTGTTCTTTATTATATAAGCTTGTAATTGGAAGCATGCTGTATACGTATAATTGAACATGTTTATTGGGAACAGTAGAGATTGTGCGCGATTACGACTGTCAACCATTTTGCAATTACGATTAAGGAAAACATAAATGATTAGTAATAACATGACTTAATTATATCTGAAAGTTGTAAATTTCAAAGAATTACACGGTAAACAGAGTTTTCAAAATAGTATTAGATAGCCCTGGTTTAGACCAGGTTTAGTATTAGTAATAGAAAGATCTAAACCGAAACTGCTTGTGCTACTTACGAGGTAAAAAATGGCTTTAAAGCTGACCCTTGGTACTATTTAGTTTAAATTTTTGTAGAATATATATTATTAAAATGTGTATGATCATAAATATAAAACTAGCAATTCTATTATATAACTATTTTTCTCGATAAATAATGTTTACATACGTAGTAGAAGAGCTTTGAATAGACATACTGAGTATTGAATTAGGTACAATTTATATATGTACTTCGGTTGATGATTTCTTGTATTTAGTAAAAGTTAAGACGGACTCGTCAAGATATCACTGACCTAATTCCAAACGACAAATTGTAATCTCATCTTGGAATAACGGTATATCTCATAAATACCATATACAGAACTTTGTGAGCACCGTAGTGATGTCACCGCCACATATCGGTTTCATACTGGGAAGTAGGTAAATTATCGATATAATCATATCAATGAGACAAAAACGGAATACAACAAGAACGCCCGTTGAGAACCTCTATTATTAGAGTTTATATTTATAGCTGTATCTCTATTTTTAGTGTGTTAATTGAAATTAATAACGGATAATCCTTAACATTTTGAATCAAAGAGTAATGATACAAAATTTAATAATTATTATATTAATAGAAATTAACTTATACCCAGCAGTTGCAAACACATGCTGTCGTGTGCTAGCATGAAACATATGAATTGAAAGAGCAAAAATGTTTGAATATCTTTTACTTTACATACAATAAATTAATTCAATTACTAAAACGAACAAAGCATTAACCGTTTGTCACGAATGACGAAAAAAACACGTCGAAAGCGATCACGAAGCGTTACAAGGACAAGGTTCGCACACAATACGGGAGTGTGTTGGGAAACTGTTATTGAAATCCTTGGCTTTATAAAAATATTTAAAGAAAGAACGAAAAAATGACAGTCTACTAAAAACAGTTTGCCCTGCGGTAGTATATGCCGCTCCTGCTTACACGGCATTGAAAATCGTTATCTCCTCACTTGACACTGTTCGTTTAGACTGAACGGTCTGTATTCGACTTAAGGCCATTTATTGATTACCTATTGAAAATAACAAGACTACGAATATGTTACGCATTTTCAGGAAAACATTTTTAAAACGAAGTTAATTTTCATTCTAAAACGAATAAAGAAGTACAGTCAATTTGAATTTAATATCAGTCTGATTACACACTTGACATCTTGCTGAATCCACCTAGCGTGCAACAATTTATTTGCAATACGAGTACAAATTAATTTTGTCAATACGAGTTGAGGGTCACCTAAACTCAGAACCCATAATAGCATTTTTTAGAGACGCTAAGTTCAATAAACCATGTCATGTATATTCCTCACACTTTGTTAATTAAAATAGTTTTCTTAACATGAGGTTATATTAATGTATTAATTAAGATTATCGATAGCATCACTCTCATAAGCACACATCACTAGCACTAGAACAATAGCCGATCATAGCCGCGTACCGTAGCGAACTCCGGGGCATCCCAACTTGATCTTAGCGCTCACCATGCCTTAGAGGATTAGCCGGATAGTCTTTATATCTAATAGTATATTGACTTCTGAGTCAAATCATAAACTTTTATGAAATGACATAACCGCTGTGTTATAGTGAAATTTATATTTAAATAGATACAAGTGGCGTCACTTTTTCAACGGTCAAGAAACACGTTTTTTTCTATATGTATTAAGTGAAATATTATTGTATCTTTAAAATATCTTAAATAAGTAGAAAGCGTGATGTTTCCTGACTATGTTCGTGACTTCTTCCAGTTGTAAGTGTGTGAAGTTTATAATTGTCTCATTATTATTGTATTTATATCTTCCCTAAAAATAATCAAAAAAGCATGTAATGCCATTTTACCGATTTTATCGCCACGTGGTACATGCAGTGAATTCAGAATTGTGTTTGATTCGACGTGAGCTTAACCTATACGAAATTACTTCAAGTCATTTTCTCAAAATATTACATAATCAACCGAAAAGTTCACCAATTTGACATTTGTCAAATTGACGTACATTGTCAGGGGACAAGTCAAGGTGGCTGCTGTACAGAATCCTTACTTATCCCCTCAGCAAAGTATATGGAATTGATATTGTCAGTTGACAATTACCATGTTGTCATGTCAACTGACAATATCAATTCCATACGCGGCGACTGGAGCCAGGACTGTCCTGGCTCCAGTCGCCGCGTGCGCACCCTCTCGGCTCTGTGTCACGCGGTCGCTCCCGCGGCCCGAACCCACAATACTGGCACTGGCACACGCTAGCGGGACCATATTTGGCGTTGATATTAATTGCTCTACTTTTGAACGTAGTTACTTTAATTATCTTAATGAAATATTACAAGACATATTAAAATAAGTAGGGCCCCTACAGGTAAATAATTTTAGAACAAACTATATTAACTGAAATTCCTCGATCCCGTGAGCGCCCGGGTCGAAGGTCCCTATGGCGATACTGGCGGAGTTGCCGCATTCAATGGCTAGGGATATTCTTTGCACCAGGTACTCACCAGAACGGGGACTGGCTCCACCATCTCTCAAACGTCGAGCAAGGGCCGCGACAAACACTTGTGGAAAAATGACTTCAAATCTTGAAATGCTGTCGATTCTCTGCCCATATTCTGTGTTTTCAGTAGTTATTAAATGTGTTCGCCATATTGTTGTGGTGTTTTGGAAAACTCTCATTTTTCTCTATTTCTACAAAATGCTAAAATATTAATTGTACTTTTTGTTGTCGATTCTCTGACCATATTCTATGTTTTCAGTAGTTATGAAACGTCTTCACCATATTGTTGTGTTTTTTTTTAAATTCTCATTTCTCTATATTTCTACAAAATGCTAAAATATGAATCGTAAATATCCTTACTATTTATTACAAAATACTCCCTCAGTTTGCTGTCGACGCCTTGCTTACCTGAAAACAAGATAAAAGTCATTCAATTACGTTTGTGACATAAAGTTAAAGAAAATAACTTAGTAACGAATAGCTTAACTATCGTCTGCTTATGACATCGTGTAAATTGCATGATGTAGTGGATGTTAGGAGAAAGGGAGGAGTAAAATCGATTTACGACGATTATGGGAAAGTTTAGTAAAAAGTAAACTTAACGATGGCCGGGAATTCGAAATACTAGGGCGACATTCTCTAACTCGTAGTCCGCACATTACAAAGTAGACTTATATCTAAGAAATCTAACCAACATACAAAGAAGGTTTACTCCATAAGAAGAAAAGAAGAAAACGTTTATTTTTTACAATTATGCAAACGACCAAAAAAAACAGTGTACAAAAATATACAGGGTGTAGCCTGTAACAGGAGCAAAAAATTTAATGGTACACTATTGAGCTATCCAGAAATTATTTCCAAATGATTTTAATTGAAAAAAAAAATCCAAAAATATTCTTTTAAACCAAAAATGCGACAACTATTATGAGTCATAACTTGAATCAACCTCAAAATCAGCATTGACTGCCGCGCTATAATCTCTGGGTGCCAAGATCCATTATTTGGAGGTCATAACTTTAGACCAAAATTACTCCCAATTGAAAAAGATATTTTTTTGGACACAAGAGATTACTGCAGAAACTCTAAGGAAGCGTCCTTTAAATTTATTGCTCCTATTACAGGCCACACCCTGTATAAAGGATAAAACATAATTATCGGGATGAAAAGGTCTCGTCTCAGCATAATGCTGACAGGGAACCAGCGCTGATCTTTCGGCGAGACATAAATAAATAAATATATGTGACGGTGTTTGTAGTACGCTTCACCTAAAATTTAACATACCCTCTCAAGTATCTCTCTATAACATTCGTATGTAACAGTATATATAGTCAATATACATATTTCCAAAAAAATATCGTATATAACCATAAATCGTAAGTGGGTATCAACTTTTTATATTCTGTTCCGTGGTCCAGAAGACTGTATCTGACTTTCCCAGAAAATTACTGTTATAATGAGATCCTTAATGTTTACGAAATGATTCTTATAAAATATCACAATTATGAAACGTTTACTTATACAGACCCTAAAATCGTATTTTTCAAATTTGACCAAAAAATAGCCATGGCATCTAGCGAGAAGGAAAGTTAATTGGCCAGAAAAATACCCGATGTATCTCTCACCCTTCATGTAGTTTTTAATGCCTTGTTACGTTTTATAAAAAAACCAAAGTAAGCAGGTATATTCGTCGGCCTGTTTAGCCTAGTTAGTGAAACTGCCTACGAAGCTGGAAGTCCCGGGTTTGGATCCCGGTAAGGGCATTGGTTTCTGTGGTGAGCAGAAACATTTGTTCTTGAAACTTGGATGTTTTCTTTGTATTTAAGTATTTATCTATTAAATATAACGTCATTTAGCCCATAACTATGGGACTAGTTCGATCCTAATATTTATTTATTTATCCTCCTGACGACTGGCGTCCTACACATAGTACATAGGTCACAATTAAGTTTTGAATCTTTGTCAATTTGATAGAGTATAATTTATTCTGGGAAATTTTGACACCCAGTCGTTAGGAGTTTATATTACCCGCACCAAGCTGTGTAACTGGTTGTTTAAAGTGAACCTTCTATACCATTTATTCTGTACTAGTTCTACTTGTAGTAGGATATAGTACGTCCGCCATCAATGGAATGTTTACATAATAAAAAAACCGGTACGTCGTGCTCCATACGCCCTACGGACTAGAAACGACAAGGTTTCTTAAAAGCACTTTAATGTGACAGGCTTTACTGGCCGGAGCTTTACCGATTTTTAGATTGGAACTATTGGAAGTATGCTAAAATAAAGGCCCAAATGCATCTAAATAGATTTGCCTCGTCGTGCCTCGGTAGCCCGCAGTCGCGCCATGCATATTTTTTTCCGGGGGGAAAATCTGTTATGGATACCACCACAACGCGGGACAGTGCGGAGGTTATGCCTCATTTCGGACGGCTCCGGGATCCTTCGGAACGCATCAGTGCCGCCCTAGAGTCACACCTCTGTGGGTTTACCATGTTTTCATGGACGATCGCAGCCCCCAACTGCGACCGTCTTCGACCCCAAGGGGGCCTTTTAGTCGCCTTGAACGACAAGCAGGGGATACCGTAGCCGTATTCCATGCCCGGGCTACAAAAAATCGCAGACAAGTTCTAGCATTATGTAAATACGCCTTAACTATCATATTCATTATACAAACAAAGAATGTAGTAGACTACTCAACTCTTGTAGATAAAAAGCGCAAGACTTTGTAAATTGGCGAGGAAACCGTTTGAATGATAACAAAAAAGTGCATGCCTTTTTGGCGACGGTGAAGTTAATTTGTAGGGTAGAAAACATGCTAAATTATCTAATTTATTAGTTACTCTAGGAATCTAGATTATCCTCTAAAATTTATAATTGTAAAAGTATTTGTATAATGGGATAGAATTTAACTACAACATCTCATTTCATTCACTGAAATAATTGTTTCACTTTTCATAATGCGAGTACAAAACTCAATATAATCGTTATTATAATGGGAATAATTATTGCGTGTTTACATTATGCTAAAATGCGAGCTTGTATTGTGTATAGTATATACTTGTACATGTAAAAAATGTAACAGATTTGCCTTTGTTTTCATTTACATTTAACTATCACTTAATCACATAAAAAGCCTGATAAAAATCGCATTTTTTACTACAATAAAGGTTCTTTGCCGGCCCATTGTAGAAAGTCCATCTCATATTAACATTGCTAATAGCTCGCGTCCGTTCAAGAACAAGTTTTGCAACTCACTAAAAAGGATTTAGAAAGTATGTACAGTGTATCCGGAGAAAAGTTTTTCTGCTTAATTTTCATAGTAATAGTGAGATATGCCGCCTTGACTTTTGACCGCCACGCCTTTACTATGCATGGTATAGGAATGTGATGAATGAATGATTTATATCTCTGTATTTGGAAGCGGAGCGGCCGTGCTAATGTAAACTTGTCAATCCACCATGAGGATATATATATCCGTCCGTCCGTAAGACAGATATAGGTACGTCGTACACTCGCATCTACAGGGTATAGATGAAAAAATACTCAAAAAGAATGATCCGAAGATTATATATGCATATTTTCGGTACAGACAGCCAATAACGTGGTCTACCACTTGTCGATTCTTTCACTTTGATCCCGGCCCAACAGCATACAAGATGGGAACGGGGTCTTTATGTTGAGTGTTGGCTGAGTGACAACCCTAGTGTACATGTGGTTAATTAAGACCAAGTGCCAAGACCAAGGATATTGTGAAACACCCGAAACGTCGAGAGATCTCAAACTGGCAAATAATAAATTAACTAAACACGATCAAGTCCCGTTAACTAATAAATAATAATAAACTCTTATCATGTGCTTGCACTTCCTAAGGAAAACAATGTTGTAATACTACTAAGTATTGACTATCCTAATGGGGATGTCTTGACTTGCGTGGGATATTAAAAAGATAAACAAGTTATTTGTATTTCAATACATAATCACAGCTCGGTAGTTAGCAACCGAGTGCGCAATCACATTTTAACATAAAATATCATTGATTTTAACTAGCAACTTCTTGAAAATCAGATGTCAGAGCATAAGCTGTGGCTGACACTGTCAAGTTTTGTACAGGGGCAACTAGCATGATATATTTCGATTCTCCTTTCTGGGTAATACAGAAAAATGCTAAAAAAACCGTTCATGAAGCATTAAAAATCAGTTTTGATAAATTCAAACTTTTTGTTTTTTTTTTCAATACATATATATATCTTTTTGACTAATCATGCACTGTTTTAATAACATGCATCAAATAAAAGACAGATTTAATTATTTTTTTTGAATAAAATCTCCTTCTGTGGACTGTTATGTGAGGTCATATTTTTATTGAGTTATCATTATTAATTATATACTCCCCAGGATCGCTCGTACTTTTCACAGCATACGATGTGGAATGTATCAGTTAGCCACTACTGGTAATATAAAAAATATACTGAACTGAGTTCTCGACAAAAAGTTAAATATACTACTTGTTACAAACATTTGAATCTCTTCTGTGGACATAAATAAACATCTTATAAAAGTCACGACGAATGATCGCATCCATTTTTTTTCACATTGGCAACACCTTTGTAATCATGTCAGTAGTTTTCAAAGTTTGACATGTGTGCACGCGCAAAATAAGGCAAAAAAAATTTTTATCACTGGAAAACTGTTAATGTAAAAGATCAGTGCGTCTTTCCTGTACAACGTATTTATCGGTAAGTAACAAAACGAAAAATTATTTGTATACCAGCTCTTAAATGTTATGGGGACCGGTGAACTATAGCTCGTCGCACGCCATCTAACGTCAAACTTTAACGTGTTAATATTTGTTTATGAATGTTGTGTCTCTTCTGTGGACATCTTCTCTGTAGTCCATGTGTCCACAGAAGAGAATAATGACATCAGAAGTGACATATTTATACTGAATTTAGTCTTCTGTTGTTGTTTATAAGGTCTAAAAAGCACAATATCGGTTATTTCCAGTGATCGGATCTAGGATGCAATTTGGGTTGAACGACCTCAAACGCTACGCTTAACATGGATGTGACTCAGGATTTCCCGGGATTTTGGGAAATGGGTTATTGTTAATAATAAGTTTTTGGAGGGTTAAACTAAATAAACCAAATGAAATTGTTCGCTATCTACGAGTATAATAGGTCATTTATGTCACATGTACCTTAAAAAAATATTTTATATATAAAATAACTCTTACAAACAGACATGTATTGTATAAATAAACAAGTTACTACTTTCTGAAGCAAAATTAAAAAAAAACTCATCTATCGAATGTCACAGTCAGAACTGAACCAAACTGAAATAACAGCACACGGAAAGCACCAGCTTTCAAATAAAAGGAGAATCATCAAAATCGGTTCACCCTGTCGAATGTTCTGAGGTAACGAACATAAAAAAAATACAGTCGAATTGAGAACCTCCTCCTTTTTAGAAGTCTAACCGACTTCAAAAAAGGAAATTGAAATAAAATGAAATTAAAACTGCTATGTTGTAGTGGTCTTTATAAAATGAAAGTAACATACTTTTATTTTTGCGATATTTTCAGTCGTTAATCAATTTCTTTTAACATCTAAGATCCATTTGTAAGTGGAATAAGACCTTTCAACTTCTCGTAATGTAAGTGGAGCGAATTTGTAAATAAAGCTTTCGTCACGTGTAGATTCATTTGAAATCTGATCTGCGTATTTCCGCACAGTGTTAAGGTCAGGGTTTCGATTAATGACTGCTTCTAATTTATTTATGGTAGGTAAACTAGAACACCAATTAACAACTATTCTTAGATCAAATTCTACCAATGCATCAACGATTGATGTGTTGCGTTCTTGTAGGCGGGTTAAAACTACCTGGCGAATTTTAAAGTTTTCGTCTATGAAGTCTAAATATTTTTTAAGGTTGGGTTTCCGCAACACTTGCTTAGCTTTTCTAATCGCCACTGATTCTGAATCTGTTGTTGTTACATGTTTTGTTAATTTTATACTGTAAACTACTTAAAATTAGAAGTAATTCACCTTTTTGTAAAGGTAGGTAACAAAAAGAGTCGCGTGATTGTAAGTCATATCCATCTTAAAATAACGGACTTAAACCCCGGGAAATTGCATCCTAGATCCGATCACTGGTTATTTTAGTTGAACTATAGCACGAGGGAGGGAGAGAAAAATAGAATTTTAATAGTGATGTTTGACCAGTTGTGATATTAGTCGAGCGAAAAGTAATAAGTAAATTTTCGTTAACCATTTTTTTTCTCTTTTAATTTAAATATGTTGTAAGGAGCTGTTGATCTCTTCAATCCGATTTCATCTTACTTGACTACATGAGAAGTGTCACTTCTCTGTTTATTGAAGATAGATATGTCTTTTTATTTTTTAATTATAAGATGAATATATCTAGTAGATTGTTGGAAGATCATTTTAATTTAATATTATAGTATTCAGTTTCAAATTTGTAAGTAACGCCATAGTTTATACACCAAATAATCACTTTGTATAACTCATGTGGGCAATTTGATCTCTTATGTTACATGTCCACAGAAGAAGATGTCACTTCTGTGTAAGAGTGTTAAAATCGTTTTTCGTTTCTTATTTTCCATATTTATGCGCTTAATATATGAAAGGGACAAATCATCATTACAATTCGTTGCATTTAAGGTCAAATTTCGCAAGGTACGATATAATCTACTAATAATATCATTACTTTTGTAATCTTCTGTGGACAATTTGCTCGCTTCTGTCGTTGTATATACACAGAAAAAGATATCACTTCTGTGCACGTTTTAGATTATTGTTTTTTTATATATTATACTTAATCTACGATAAGAATAATTAAAACGGATAATTCATGTCATTGCTTAGAAGTATTTAAAGTCAAAGTTCCTAACGTACAACGTATCCTAGTAATTAAAATTATTGTTTTTGTTACCGTATGTGGACCCGGGTATGTCCTTAAACTACGACCAAGACCACCGGGGAATGGGCAGCAGCATTCCTAGAGTGCGGTGGAGATACTGCGATCGCCAACCCGCATGCCAAGCGTGGCGATTATGGCATTTACCCCCTCATGAAATTGGGGGAGGCCTATGTCCAGCAGTGGACGTCCTAGGGCTGATATGGATGTGGACAAATTAATCTCTTCTGTTGTATGTCCATAGAAGAAGATATTACTTCTGTGTACATTTTAGAATATTATTTTTATTTTTTTATATACTTAATCTACGATAAGAATAATTAAAAGGGATAAATCATGTCATTGCTTAGAAGTATTTAAAGTCAAAGTTCCTAACGTACAACGTATCCTAGTAATTAAAATTATTTTTTGTGATCGTCTGTGGACAATTTGATCTCTTCTGTTGTATGTCCACAGAAGGAGAAATCACTTCTGTGTACTTCTTAGTATATCCTTTATTATTACAGAAATGACATATTTGCAATAGTATAATTGTAATAGGATATACTGTAAAGGTAATCGAAAGCGATCCATCTCAAATTAATTAACTTTGAATGCATACTAGTACAATAAATAATTAATTTTGTTATCTTCTGTGGACAAAATTTGGTCTCTTCTGTTGCATAGCCACAGAACAAGACGTCACATCTGTGTACATTTAAGAATTATTTTTTAAATTACTTTGCTGCTCCTCTTTTTCAAAATATGTCCTTATTATAATTATTTGCACAATAATTATAATAATTTAATATCTTGCTACTTAAAATACGATGTCTTCTTCCATATACAAGAGCAACTTTTGTTATTTTCTGTAGACAGCTAAATCTCTGCTGTGGACCTACAAAAACAAAAATAACCCTTTGTGTCCTTAAATTTATAGACTGATCATTGTTTGCATTTTTATATAAGTGTCTATAACACAGGGAATTAATAAAATAAGTTTGATTATGATCTGAAAACTTTTTATTTTGTGCAAATAAAATTTCCTTAAATCTGTTTGACCCTTCTCCAAAAGAGAGTAGGGTTGCCCCAGAAACTAGTTGTCACCATAAATTCAGATCTTACAAGTTGTTCCGCCATCTGTTAAGTCTAGGAATTCTAATGGCCACCAGATCTCCTAGTATATAGGTATAGATTTACTTGCGTTTCTATGCATAATTAAGATTTATGATCTTAACTATTATAAAAATCGCTTCCTATTCGATATAATGTGATAACTTTAACGGTCTAACGTTAATTATAATATCAATGAGGTTATGTTCGTACTATCGATTAAATTAAAGTTAAGGCTATACCATTTTTTTGGAAATGTTTTATATTATTGATTGGAAAAGAGGTAGATCTGTAATTTTACATTTGATTTAACTTGCGATGTTTGACATTACACCCTATATGGTACTACCACCAAAAGCCAGACATGACCATTTCGAAAACAGTTTCGCTTAGCAGGGGCGATTTTAACTATCCACGCCCCTAATGTATGTTTTAGTTGAAGCAAACCTTGCGACTGAAATTTAAAGCCGTTATCCTCAACTGATTGCAATATTAATGCAATATTATGGTACCACATAGCTGATCCCATGATGGAGAAGGAAGGGGCGACAGCAACTTCTAAACTGCACAATATAAGACGTCGTATTTGAACTCATAGGAACCATTTCAACGAGTAGTGATCTCGGAGATGTCTGTGAAAAAAAACTTAATCGGCTAGTAAAAATGTTATTTTTGACAGAAACTAATTTAGTATGGGGAAATTGGGGAAATGTCAGTTAAATCCCTCCTTTACACCTCTATCCCCCCCTCCCACCTCCACAACCTCCTTCGTGACAAAACTAAAAGTGAAATTAACAAATGAGGCCTACTATTTCCTGGGTGCCTTTTTTCAAGTGCCAGACTAGTTCTTAGTATTAAAAAAAAAGTGAATCGGTTCGCAAGCCCGTCATATGTAGAATTACAGTAAGTAGATTATGTTATGTGATCCATGGGATGGGGGAGACCACCGGGGGATGGGCAGCAGCATCCCTGGAGTGCGGTGGAGATGCTGCGATCGCCAACCCGCATGCCAAGCGTGGCAATTATGGCATTTACCCCCCATGAAATTGGGGGAGGCCTGTGTCCAGCAGTGGACGTCCTCCGGCTGATATGGTGGATGTGATCCATAATTGGTAAGATTGACATGTAAAACTTTATTTTTGTCAATAAACGATTGCATTGTATTGTATTGTAGATAGACCTAACGTACGTGCGTTACGTTATCGACTCGCTTGTAGAGCAAAACTGACTTTTGCGCCTGAGTGTAGAAAATCTTAAGTATTTCTGTTATATACCTACGTTGCAATTGATTGGAGGTAATTAATAGCGAATCTTGATTGACAAACAAACTGATTTTTAATCGTAACTTTTCCAACGCGTACACGTACTTATTTATTTACTAAACTATTTTGAAGGAGTAGGTAATGTTGGTGACAGTTAAAAGTAGGTGAAATGTTGCATATAATTTGGTCTCCACATGATTCAAAAGATTATGCAGGTTCCTACCCAGCAAGTCTAAAAAAGGAGTTTAGATAATCGGTGAACTCTTCAAGTGAGAGATTTGCTAGCCTCATAAGTAGGTACCGGATTGATTCACACAATTTTGAATTTGGAACCTTCTTAGTTCCAATTGGCTATGTGCGAAGTAGGTAGTGGGGGTAAGCTAGGCGATCGCAGCGCACACCGTGGCAGAAATGTGTAGCTTCCGGGGACATTATATGTCAAATTTACTTTGACGTTTCCTACGATTCGTTTCGTTTGTATTTATTTTCTTATTTATACCAGTAAAATTTCCAGTAAGGGGTCTTTCTCGCTTACTAAAATGAATAAAATATTCATGTGTCATTATTTGACATCTCTGAGTTTGACATTGCCCCAGGACTCACGTTGGGCGTTTCTGACGTGCACATGGCCAATAGAGTTTGAAGCTGGATTTCAATTTATACTTGTATAGATACGAGTAAACACACCTAGCGACCTAGCGGTCGCACACGCTTCGACCGTCTTTTTGTATTTTTCCGGACTAGATTCGTTTCGACTTTTCAGCGTCACCGAAGATTAACCCCCTTATTCATAAAACTCAACAAACCTCTGTTAACTAAAAGTTGTTTTGTCCCTTTCTCACAAACATAAATGACAAAGTGACAGATAAGGACAAACCAACTTTAGCGGCCTGTTAACTAATAGAGGCTTGATGGACGTTTATGAATAAGGGGGTGAATTATTTACCTTCAATGTTTCTTAAATTTAGGGTAGATCAATTTTTTGTCCTTCAGTGGTATACAACATCAATAAAGATGATTCAGTTTGTATATACTTGTATGTAATAGTTAAATTAACCGGTCGGAGCGGATTGGGTAACGGGCTGAATAACGGGCAGTGTTTGTGCCTTAGTGTTTCTAAAGCCGATCTGGTCTAGGCTAGAACTTCTTAAATACATTAAACGTAGTCGAGATCAGTAAATAAAAGTTAAGTACTATAATTAGGAGAAACACCCCGGTGTAGGACAAATTAATTAACTCCCAGTGTTTTTACAGTGCCAAAATGTTTTTTTTTGTTGACTAAATAATTTTTTTTTTTCAAAATTAATCGATACATTGTTTTGAACAAAGTAGTTCACAGCCAAACACAGGGTTTATTGGCGAGTAAGGCAATCACTTTCTTGACACAATAATGTACCTATCATCTACGTTAAAATAACAAATAAAATGGGTAAGCGTTTCGGTATCTAATAGCAATTTTTCAAATCTATTTTTGAAAATGTGTTTTCTAACACATTCATGCTCTGGAAAAATCGTATTAAAAATTCGTAGTGTTCAATAACTTCTCGTTCTTTTTGTTTTGATCAGTTAGATAAATACATGTGATTACAAAGAACTACATGCACCTAAGCAGCTAACAATTTACGAGTTATGTATTGGCCACATTGGAGATAGATTTTAACTTAAAAACTCGCATATCGTGGACACATTCAAATATACGGTTCAGATCAATATTATTAGGAGGTCAACTATGTGTCCGTTATTTTAAAACTGTTTTTAGACAACACACAACTAAAATGGAAGTGGTTTATTGGTTATTACCACACTGGGAACTAATTTATCGACCGTGTATGGAAATCTTACGAGGATCCTTACAGTTACCTATGCGAATTTCATTTCTGTACCACAGAGACACGACTATGTTTTCTTACTCATACTGTACAGTTTTACATACATGCATACGAACATAAATTCATAGATATATAGATAGATAAGACATTTATTTGCTTGCTTCAAGTACAAACATACAGTTAACAGAAAAGAATATAAAACCAGAACGATTGACAAAAAATTCATGCTTTGAGGTATTAATTTCAGTGCCACTGTTTGTAATAAATAAAATAAATATTACGGGACAATTTTTTACACAAATCGAACTAGTCCCATAGTAAGCTCAATAAGGCTTGTGTTTAGTGGGTTAAAACTGTTAAAAGATGGAAAAAATGTGATTTTCCAGTGACAAGAAGGCCCACTTTAACCCGGTTCCCAAAGTGGACTCTTATCACCTACTGGGAAGGAAGGGGGTGGTTTTATATAGAAAACTACCGTCAGTTTCAGATCATCGTCCTAGCGTTATCCCAGTTGCATCTTGAAGGATACCCGGAGTCCGCTACCTGACCCTAAGAATTGGCGTAGGCTCTAGTTTTTACGAAAGTGACTGCCATCTGACCTTCCAGCCTAAGGGGGAAACTAGACTTTATTGGGATTAACAATGTCAAGTGAGTGGGCAACTTGACTGTTAGAAGGTCTCAAGAAGGCTTCTAACTTGGCTTAACGACTGCTGCCAGAGACAGCAACCGGGATCAATGGGTTAACGTGCCTTCCAAAGCACGGCACGGCAGTATTCAGTTACTCCACTCAAAGCATCCCATCCAAGAGATGAGCTGGGATGACGTTGCTTAACTTCACATATAACGAGCGGTACACGGGCGCCGCTAGGCCACGAGCGCTAAGTTTCAGTCATTTTCATCCCCGACTGACTCGTTTCATTATTATGAACACAGCCGGGGGTCAAGGGGGTCGGGGTGTGTGCTAAAAGTTACGCCACGACCAGCCCTCAAGAGGACCGCGTACCTTTCCGTAACATCTCGAGCTATAGTCGACCTTAAATATGTTTCATAATATTTTTAAGGGGGTGATGCTATTCTATGAATAAAAACAATTATATCAGTAGCTGAATTTAGGGACGTGCTACTGACATTTTGAAATTAAATGCAATCGCTTTGCTACCCACTAACGTAAGTATACGAATGACGGCCAATGAATGCGATTTAAATCTAATAGTAATACGTAATTAACACATACCTGAATTGAGCCCAGAATTAACAAGAACAGCCGTTGAACTGATTGCATAAATGTTATTAGAGTGGCAAGCGTCCAAGGCTACGGTGTCTACAATTATCCGGACCGCGTTTGCCACCGCCGTGGTGTGAAAAAAAAATTGTCACATGTGACACAAAACACTCAAAATATCCGCCATTATGGACTCATATTATGCAGTTTATTTAAAAACCGTAACAGAATAATCATGATTACAGTTAATTAACGAATGTATTTCACGGAACAGTCGCCTCATAGAAAAACATAGCATATATCCATTACACACCCCATAATGACCTAAGTCCTCCTAAACATTCACACTATTCTAAGCTGTACATGTTTTTAATTAGGGATTATAATGGCTTGTGTTTTTCTAGTGTATGGAATCATAGTTTTCTTAGGACATTGTGCAAGACGCGGTTTCGAGAAGGAAAGTTTTATCTCGTTAGTGAAATGTTAATGTAATATAGGTAATAATGGCTGCGGTGTGTGAGCAAGGTGGGTGTTTTGTTTGTAAATAAGTTTTTATGTTATAGTAGCGTAATCATGGTTAATCTGTAGACGTGCGCTGTGCAATTACAAGACTAATATGTGGGATCTCTAATTAGCGAAGGTGGAAGGAGTTATTTTCGCAGTTACGTGTCAAAAGTGATGAAAATAAACATTGCTAATGTATGTAGGACCTGGACAGGGTCCACGGTGGAATAATAAACCCTTCTTTAGTAATATTCTTATTTAGTTATATTTAATACGTCTTACTTCGTTCAGCTCATCATTCACACTGCGTCATCCGTCGACTCGTTCGCCGTTCCAAACTAATTCAAACTCCATTCGAACGTTCCTATAATAAATAATTTTGATATAACAACAGTGATAATGAACAACAGACTAAAATTAGAATTACTGTTAAAAAATTATATAGGTACATGGTTAGCTTGAAATCGTATATTTTAACAGACCTGAGAACATACATAAAGGGAGATGTTGAGTGTCTCCAAATCCAATAGTAGGTACAGAGATGGATGGAGTCTCCATTGTCAGACTTATACAAATAAAATAAGTGCAGAGATGTGTAGTAGGTATATATATTTAAAGGTAGAGTCTCTATGTGAGTAAAGTATGATATAAAAGTCGAAAAGGCACTCTTCCCCCGATTCAACAATAATCAAATGGTCATAATTCCATACTGACAAATCAGGCATGATTAATGTCGGTTAGGCAAAGAGCGGCACGGAACCCACGCACCAGTGGCGAGGAAAGCCGACTGACCCCGTTACCTAACAGCGGTCGACAAACTTTACCGAGGAAAAGGCGCATGGAAATGCAGGCAAATTGAAATACATTAATCCTAGGCGTATGACTAGTCATAAGGAGGTCGGTTTCAACTGTCAGTTGGGTCAGTACCGCTTCTTTCCTGCGCCCCTACATTGAGCCGACTTCCTGATTTGTCTGGGCGAGATCGATAGTTGGTCAACTATGGAGCGAGCGAAGCGAGCGAACCGTCTCCGTTTCAGTTTTCGACAGAAATTCTTTCGTATATCTGTCTGTCTGTCCGGATGTTCTCCTCTACAGGTCGCATTTCTCAACCGATTCTCGTGAAATTTTGTGAGCAGTTTCGAAAATTTTTAAAAAAGGTTTTTTTTGCGAGGTCTACGAGTACAGCTCGAAGTGCCACTAGTTGTTATCTTGTTCTTTGACGTTAGCTTACTGATGTCGCATGTCGCAGTGTCGCATTGCTCACTTGACCAAATACCGTTAGTATTGCGTTTGCGCAGTAGTAATAAAATGCGCGGAGGCGGTGCAGTACTGCATTCGTATCGCCCCGCTTTTGCGTGAGTCAGAAAGCACTCATTTCAATAAAGGGGCGCATTAAAAAGCGGTACTGACTCAACTGACAGTTGACACTGACAGCTGACAGTTTTCTCATATCGTACCGCTTCCATATCGACAAATCAGGAAGTCGCATTAAATGAGTGTTTCCAGACTAGCGCAGGAAGCGGGGCGATACAAATGCAGTACTGGCCCGCTTCTGCGCAAGATATTAATGTTGCTCAAATGAAGGGTCCACAGAAAGAACATGTCTATACCACTTAAATTTCATAACAAAAAGCAACCTAACTGATAAACACGTAAGGTGCAAATTGCCTTTGAAATTTCAACGGACTAGACATGGTCTTTCTGTGTACCCTTCAAATGTAATACTGCCCGTATCCCGCCAAGTAAAGAAATCTGTGCGACATCAGTAAACTTACGTCAAATAACAAAATACTTCATACCAATCCCGCGCCGCCAAATCAAAAAACCGACGTAGATGGTTATGTAATCAGGGAAATAACCTGCATTTTTCCCTATCTGATTTCTCCTTCATTTCTCGCTATAGAAACCACGACTCTTCAAATCTATTAAAGACCAAAAACGAACTTGTGACTCCGCTGGTAAGTGTCTATAGGGTACGGTGTCTGTTTACCATCCGGCAGGACGCATACCCATTTGTCGTAAAACATTGTACCATCATTATAATGATTAACGGAATATTCTATCAGAAAATGTCCTACGGCTTATAATAGTCATGATTACTAACATCATCATCATGATTGTAAAGTATGTTTATTACATGTGTTATAACCAACGTTATCGGGATCTCCTATTGCATTTTTACGGTCTCCTTTAACTTTATCACCAAAACAAACAACATAAAGCAATATTTCATAACAAACAATGATGCAAATCTTACGCATATTTCACAAACTTTTGTACCATAAACAGTGTGTCATTATGCTACCATTATCATTACATTCATTACAAACACCAACAATTAGTAACACCTACCATATCTGCGACACGAATGAAACGAAAACAGACCATATGTTAGAGTATTAAATACTTTAACATTTTAATGTATGTGATGTATCGAACGTTAGGTTACGAACTACATTCAAGAATCGTTTTAGAAAATATTCTTCTTTTGAAGTTGGGAAATGATACCATTAAAGTTAAATGGGAGGCAAATGACTTGTAGATTGCCCATAAAACACGATTTACACACGAGGAAGAATCACTTGCAAGTTCATTACAACTACATTGCTGGTAGCCAAGGTATAATGTTTTCAATCGATTTATTTACCGCAGTCAAGTTGCCCACTCATTTGACAAAGGGGGGTCCAAGTTGCACCACGTCCTTAAGGAGTACCCACCGTTACCCTACACGTACCCTGGGTGGTGCTAAAAGTGCAACAAAACTGGCAACCGTACTTGTCTTCTCGAAAAGCTCACGGTTCGAAAATAAATGCCATACGATTATTATTTTATTATACTCCGCAATGAACTTTAACGTGTGTTAATTGGTTAACTCCACAACTTATGTGCCCGAGTAACCTAATACGAACGGAATTATCAGAAATAGGGATTTCATTACTGACTCGTTGACATGGCTGTTCAATAAGTGTTTCTATTTCATGGAGACAAAGGACAAAACACAATCTGCAGAGTAGTCACGTAACTTTTCAGACGTACGACTGGTAAATCTAAAGGTGTACAGAGGACACACATACGAGAGTCGCGTGCGAGTTTCATTACATTGCGGGTTACCGTGGTATGATGAGTTCAATCGACCTGTCAAACCGCGCATCAGTTAGGTGAAACTCGCGTACAAGTTTCGTACGTGTGTAAAATACTGTATTTAAATAAGGCTCAATTGTCATTTTTGCTATGGAAAATGACATTTACTCGTAGATCTACCTTACGCCCCTTACGCACGCTTGAAACGGTTGCGTAATTACCTCGCTGCTGTTGTCAAAATTTATGAGCGAGCAGTACTGTATTCGTATCCTTTGACACTGACAGCTGAGGTTTCTCATATCGTACCGTCTCCGCATGGACAAATCAGGAAGGCGCCTATGACGGACTATCGCTTCCATATCTGTTCAGCGGTATTTCAGCGGTATTTGTGTAATAAGAATGGTTAATATACACAGAATACATGTCATCTATATCGGTCCAGAGGTTTAAAAGTCCGCAGTAAGCTCGGTTCTCCTTACAAACGTAGTTTCGCTCTCATTTTAAAACGGCATGCTGGAATCATTTGAAACTTTGTATACACAAGGGGATCCGGTATATCTAGGTCGGAAATTAGTTTTTGTTGTTTAAAATTATAATGGAGAAAAAATACAGCGATTATTAAGGCTAAAAAATTCAAAAACTCGCTGTATTTTTTTCCATTCCAATTTATAACAATATAAACTAATTTCCGACCTAGATATGGCGGATCCCATTGTACATATATACAATGTTTCATGTTATTTCAGCATGGCGTTTTAAAATGAGAACGAAAGTACGTTTGTATGGAGAATCGAGCTCGGTCAAGCGTACGGGGGACTCTTAAATTTAAAAAGGTAACAAACAAACAGACAGAATTACTGTCCTCATTATATAATATTGCTATGGATATTACATAAATGCAATTTGCCAACCTACCAACAACCTGTTCTACCATTCGGACCTTTTCTAATCAACTGCATATTCCACTTACAAAACAGGACGCATTAACCAGTATCAATTTTCCACTTCGTCAAATTAATCTCAATACAATCATAACCTATACAAACAATCAACAGTAATTACCGATTCGCAAAATAATCATTACTGTAACATTCATCAATTATTTAATTCCCGACCTTATTGCTGCACGTTTGAATTGTTTTTCAATCGATCTGAACTTTTATTGATATCCTGTTTTAGTTTTAAATTACAGATAAATGCATTGACATTTAGAACATAGGCTAACCTTGGTTGGACAACCTTCACTCCGATTTTTCTCGGCCCTTGGACGCGATTGTAGTAAGTATAACAATTTTGTATCACAAAGATAACTTGTGAGTGGCGTAAACTTGCTATGCTACCGGCTGATAAAACTATGTACCTATATCATAATAGCTACTGCTTGAGTTTTTACCTGACTGCGTCAGGAGGGTTATGTTTTTCGGGAGTATGTATGCATGTATATATAATTGTTTGGCACGCTCTGCAGCCTGAACAGCTCGATGGATTTTAGCTTGAGAGGTGTCATTAGATTCGTATTTACTGTAAAAATGACTCTGGGTATATCAAAATAAAATAAAAACAAAATGGCGGATTTTTGGCGCCAAATTCCAAATTACACAGAAACGCAGTCGGGTTTTTTTGTTTTTTTAATAATTAGTTTTAAACAAGGGCTGTGGCAATGCCTGATGGTAAACAGAACAGATGTGGCCGTGGGCATAGACGCTTGTGACTCCAGAGGAATTATTATAATCCACTTCGTGACGAGAGCTCACATTACAGTAGGTAGGTTTATCCCAAAATTCAGTAATTGAACTGTCATGGTGTCATGGCGGATCAAATGAAGTAGTACGGAACCCTCTGTATAAAGTTCTTGGCCGGTTTTCTTTCACTTTAAAATAACAAGTTGCTTCCTAATTGTTTCAGATTCCATTAGAAATTTACACCGCACATAAACCTAATTATAATCTTACGAGTAATTAAAAACTGTTTCCTAATTCTAGTGTATTTAATGTTTCTCAATAATTATTATTTTAATGTTGAAGTGGTTAATAGCGTAACCTACCTACTTATACACGGAAAGTTACAATTTTATGAGTCCCTGTTATCGGTAAAGCAGGAAGGTTAATCCAGTCTTACGAGTATGTGGAAGTGTATACTCTGTATTCCGTATGTTATGTATTACATAAAAAGAAACCAGCTTAGCCAGACGAAGTACAGATTACCTATACAATTTCCGCGGGATCTCCTTTTGCATTTTTACAATCTGCTTTAACTTTATCACCAAAACAAACAACATAAAGCAATGTTTCATAACAAACAATGATGCAAATCTTACGCATATTTCACAAACTTTTGTGCCATAAACGGTCTGTCATTATGCTACCATTATCATTACATTCATTACAAACACCAACAATTAGTTTTTAGTGCTAATTAATTTAATATAACTTGGCCAATTTAAACAATTTTCAGTATATTATAATTTAAAGTTTTTTTTTATAAACATATGGGTATTATGACTTATTTATTATGTGTATACCAACCTTAAAATAGTATGTTGTATTGCGTTCCGTGGGTCACGTACGGTGCTGTCTGAAAACCAGCGCTGCAGGTGTCTGACACCTCGGCATAATGCTGAGACAGCAACCGATTCACTGCCGCGAAGACACACGTTATGTGGTCTAATTTATGTGAGTTTTCTTCCTTTTGTATCTGTGTGTCTTTTGTGTAGTGAATCTTTCTTCTTCTTCTTCTAAGTTACAGCTATCATATCTGCGACACGAATTAAACGAAAACAGACTATAGCAGCCTAACTCGGCACGTACAGTAAGCATCAAAACCTCTTTTTCCCTTGTAATAAAGACTATTGAACTATTCCAAGATTTAGGCGACTTCCTGACTTGGCGTGGTGGGATCGATATGTCATAGGTATTATGTTGTTTGACGTAAGCTTACTGATGTGAAACTTCCTCACTTGATGAATTAATGTCAGCATTACGTTTGCGCAGTATACTAATACGAAGCGCAGAACTGCATTGATATCGGTCGACACTGACAGCTGACAGTTTTCTCATATCGTACCGCCTCCGCATCGATAAATTAGGAAGGCGCCTAAGCCGCGATCTTCTGAATCTCTTTATTTTCACACTTTGAAACTCTCACGGTTTGCACATATACTTAAAAAATGGTTTATACATTATACCTAATCTCATATTTCTAAATTATCAACTTTTTTTATACTACGACGGTGGCAAACAAGCTTACTGCCTGCCTGATGGTAAGCAGGCACCGTAGCCTATGGACACTTGTGACTCCAGAGGAATCACAAGTGCGTTGACGACAACTTCTTTAGACGCCATTTTTTGCAATCGTGAGCGGTACAACCCATGTCTAAACATAGGAAATGTATTTCAAATTAAAGAGAAAAATTTAAAAATTTAATGCCCCGAGCAGGATTTTCGTTAGCAGCGTTACTGCTTTAGTACAAAATTAATAGGAAACGTACATACATAAATATGGCATTAGCCAGTATAAACCTATTTTATAATTTCCTCGTTTTTTCTCATGGCATAGCGACGAATATGTTCCACTACACGACAGTGCCACATAAAAAGAATAACCAATACAATATTCCTAATACACCTCTGGGTCATCAACAACAGTTTAGAGGGATCTCCACTGATGGACATAAACCTACTTCTAACAAACCACTAGTATGTACACTCTCTACCACAGGCAATATAAAGACTAACTACAAAGACCTATTGGCACACATGCAAGAATCATCTTCAGATTAAGTAACTACATTGCGGGTTACAAATACAATACAAATACTCTTTATTTCACACCTCACACATATGAAATAGTTACAAACAGAAACAAAATATCAACATACGGGTAGATGTAGACAACAGGCGGTCTTATCGCTAAAGAACGATCCCTTCCGGACAACCTTAGAGTACCGGACAAAAAGAATATAATATAAGAGCACACCTAAGTGGTGCAGATATTAATGTGAAAAAGACAGAAAAAAAAATATAACTAAATAAATGTTAGGGGGACAATTTTTACACAAATCGAACTAGTCCCATAGTAAGCTCAATAAGGCTTGTGTTATGGGTACTAGGCGAAGAAAATTATTTATTATTATTTATTGTTTAACGAGGGGCGTAAGTAGAAAAAGAAGTTTGCTATTTTCCTACGTCCGAGGTAATTACAATATTTTCATCACATTTGCGAGGAAAATAATAACTCCAGCATTAATCAAAATTGAAGAAATTGACAACTTCACCTCCAGTATCAGTGCATGGCCGCCGAGAGGAGCGCGCAGCTTCAATATTGCAACCAATCACAAAGTAGTATTCTTGCGGCGCGCGGCCTACTAAATAAACTAGATTTGACAGCTTCAATATTTTAACCAATCACAGAGCAGTATTCTTGTGGAGCGCGGCCAACTAGATTTTTTAAACCAATTAGGTCACAAAGAAACTCATAACTCCCCAGGGAGTTATGAAAATCCATAACTTCCACGGGAGGTAAATCGGCTATAACTGCTCTATACGCCTGCGTACAATAAGACCCTTTACGAGCAAGTGTGATGAAAAATAAATAATACGATAGATAGTCGATATAAAGGAAAAGACAAATAATGCTTTAAAAAGGGATTTGAAAATTAGATAGATTTTGCCCGTCTTACGTCAAGATGGAGTTCTATAGTCGAACAGCTTTAAAAGTGAGCGACCATTTGTATAATTAGGTTACCGAGGTATTATGAGTCGATCTTTCACTCCCCGAAATGGCCACAATGTAGTTTCTTAGTTTCTTAGTTTCTTAGTTATTTAGTTTCTTAGTTATTTATTCAATAAACAATATACATTGCATTTGAAATAATTGTGTCATAAATATTAAAAGAATAAAAATCAAAATTGCAAATAATTAATAATAAAACAAGTCATGAGTGAAATTATCTGTAAAAACGTCTACAAAGTAAGTGCATAAATTATAACAAATAAAAAATCAATAATAAGAAATTATAAACAATGTCAACCCATGTTATTTATATATTAATGACTTTACTTACCAGATATCAATCTGATATTTCTTTTACGTATATAGTAATGATAATATTACAGTTTTCACAATTATACCCAATTACCTGTTAAAAATCTTCAACTGTAATAGAAACACTTCGCAGCAAAAATGCTTTTAGCTTATTTTTGAACAAATTTTACTTAAAATTGACTTCAACTCTACGGCAACCTTATTATAGAGGTTTACTGCTTGGTAGCCGGCCGAGTGCCTGACCACTTTTAGGTATAGCCTGGGTAGCCTGAGGCAAGTCCTTCCTTCTAGTAGCCAGACGCTTTTCTCTTTACTAGGTTTTTCTATATCCGTGAGGTGCTTAATTAAATCGGTTAGGACTACGAGAATGTACAAGCAGGGAACAGTAAGTATCTCAAACTCTAAGAAATAGTTCCTACAAGATACAATTTGTGAAATTCGAGCCATAATTCTAATAGCCCTCTTCTGGGCAACAAAAGCCGATTAGTTAAACTAACATGCGATTGTTTCATGATGTGAGGCCTTAAAAGTCCCAAGTCGATTAGTATCTAACCTACTATTTCACTAAACAATTTGCAACCAAATTAACTCTCACGACAATTATAAATCTCTGTAAGTACAAATTTCTTCACCTTCCAGGCATAAAACATTATCTCAAACGCAGCAACATAATTCTTATGGCTAGTATTATTAACCGACTTCAAAAAAAGGAGGTTCTCAATTCGTCGGAATATTTTTATTTTTTTGTATGTATGTTCACCGATTACTCGGAGACTAGTGGACCGATTTTTTTTTTGTTTGAAAGGGTATGTTTTCTAGTTGGTCCCATTGTCACCAAGTCTGGATCAGATGACGGAATCTTGGAAAAATCGAGGGAACTCCTCAAATTATATAGCAGGAAAGGCCGAGTGTGAGTATGGAAAAGTTGGGAGTCGGTGTTTATTTGTTAAAAAATCACTTGTTTTATTTATCAAAGATATGAACGTGAAAATAAGAACCCAGCCAGGCAACAAGCCTGATCCGGACGAGCCGGATATACCAGGGCGCACAGATTTGTAGGGATGCGAAGGAAAAAATACCAGCCGCAACTAGTCGACCACAATCGACCGGCTATGTAGCTATTAGCCAATATTACAAAATTAATTTTCTCAAAAATGCCCGTAAAAGTGGACGTTACTCGCTACGTATTGGAAAGCGAAGTGTCCAGTTTATGGTCAAGCAAAAATTTAAAAAAAAAAATTCAACAACGCCCCACGCGACTCGAATGTTACATATAAACTCCTGTATTTGTCGAGCTCCGAACTATTTAAAAAGAAAAAACAGCCATACAAAAGATGGCAGGTTGTATACAACCCATTCAAGTCGTTTTTTTTTCTGTTGAAAACGCGACGTTTTTTTTCAAGTCTGAAATAATTTGCGGCTATCACACATATTTACGGTAAAGGAAACTAAAACACACTTATTTTATTATCCCTTATTGCCATAGTTACAAGACCGAGAAAGGTGCGTGTTTATATTATTTCCTTGACTTAACTTTCGACAACACTTAACTGACCATTGTTAAACCCTATTCCAACGTCATAAGGACTATTAGTGGATACGCCACGTTTGTACATGTGCTTGTATTTGCGAATAAAGATGCGAAAGGGCTGGAAAGCTGCCGTAGAAAGTGACCCCATTCCTAACAAGTTGCCGGACAAAGTGAGTCAGTTCTGTGTACTAGGTAGACTAGGTTTAGACAACAATGTTACTAAATAGGTACCTACAGATGTAATGAATAATCCTTGCTCATCGTGCAAATTCGGAAGACGAGTAGCCCCGAAGTAGCTATTAATTATCGTAAATTATTGACAACCCCTCTGGTGTTGCGATTGTCCATGGGCGGCGCTAATCGCTTACCATCAGGCGATTCGTCTGCTCGTTTGCCTCCTATGTCATTAAAAAAAATTCAATGAGAAGCTCAATGTTATATGTCAAAAGTCAGAATGAAAACTGTTAGTATTTTACCATTTGACATGAATAACATGATAGATGTTAATGTTAAATAGTACGGTAATTGATTGACACTTCCTCGGGTCTAATCGTATTCCGATTTTAGCCGATGGGCAAACATTATTAACTAATGGACGATTCACACCAAACGGCTGGAGTCAGCGCGCACCCCACCAGAGTCAAAGGAATTCGAACCCTCCATACATAAGCTAGACTTCGTATCCAAACGTGTCCAAACGGCAGCGGCAGAGCCGGCGGCAACCCATTCAAATATGAAATGTAACTTCTGTATGGAGGGTTCGAATTCCTTTGACTCTGGTGGGATGCGCGCCGAACCAGCCATTCGGTGGGATACGTATATAAATCTGTACTAGCGTTCTCGTGAACCCTTTTAAATTAATCCTTTTTTAATTAAGATAAACAGACAAATTTCATGTTTAGATAAAGTGAGTGAAAAAATGACACGCGGCAGTGATTTTTTAAGGCAAATCGTTTAAAATTTCACACTTTTTTCAGTAACCACTTTTTTCTGGCCTAAAAATACGTTCTACGATACGAATCTACCAGCCCTTGCAATAAAATCTACAAGAAACATTTATCATAAACAAATACGACAAAAATAAGTAATCAGGGCATCCAAAAGCGTTAAAATCGATTGACAATGACCACCAGAAATCGGAGTGTAACATTAATTATGACCAGAACCGAGAATAGCTTACAAAAGGACGTATATCACTAAGAAAGTGATAATGTAATATGACTTTTCGGGTGTCACAGTTAGTTGACACGGCTGCTTATGTTTTGAATACTCCTAATTTGATATGGTCAACTGTGCTTAGGATTTTTGGAAAACATCCGCGCCAGACGAAAGCCTAATTTAACACAAGGGAAATAAAGATGTATGGATGTGATTGAAGCGAAAGAAGTATGTAAGGACCGTAGTATTTGGCGTTCTTTGGTCTCTGCCTACCTCATGGGATAACGGCGTGAGTTTATGTATGTATGTATGTATGTCAATAAGATACCGTTTTGTTTGCTGTGTGATTAAACTTAGCAATTAGTTAGAGAAGACTATAAATGACCCGTTTCCCCAAGCTATAGGTTACAATACAAACCATCAACAATGATAAAATGGCCAGTCATTTGTGGTCAAGAGCATGTCAAGAGCTTGATTACAATTTGCATCATCATCATCAACCCATATACCAACATACGTCCCACTGCTGCCTCCGGCCTCCCTTTCTTTGATGAGTTGGATTGGGCGGTAATCCCTATTACCCTGACCCAGTGGGGGTTGGGGACATCACATACACCTAATTACATTTCTTCGCAGATGTATACAGGTTTCCTCAGCTAACTAAGCTAAGTTTTTGTTCCTAAGCAAACTCGTATCAGGTTTTGCAGGCAGCGTTATTTCTGTGTAATGTGTAAAAAATCTATTTAGATCTCTTTCTCTCATCTTAGGCTGAGTTGCACCAAACTGTCTGTAATCGTAAGCTGTGTTCGTTAAAACTTGAATGTATGGAAAGTTTGACAAGTGTCTATGGGATGACAGCTGCCGGCGCCATATTTAACGTTGATCAGTCTGTGATCGTAAGTCGGTGCAAGTGTGCTCAGCCCGGGTACATCCTTAGAAATATTGTGCGTCCATACAAATATTTATTCAACGAATTTAATATTTATTTTATGTAACGCATATATTGTACACTTTTCTTATAGAAGCATGGGTAAAAAAATCTTTGAACTCCGATTCACACTAGCAAAATTAACATGAAACTAATGAAACCCTAATGGGAAAACAATCGAATACATCAATATAATAATCAATGAATTAGCTTAAGAAACATTAACACTACCTTCTAAAGTAATCAGATAAAAACGTGCCAACCTAATTACAGTAATCATTACCAATCAAACTAAACACTGCTGGTCGTGCGAGACTTAGAAAAGTGAAACTGCGTTGAAATGAAACAAAACTAATCAGTAATTAGTGTATTATTGCTCGGAGCACAATAGGCACAAAGATGCTAGTTACTTTTATAGAGAGAGTTAGGGTTCGCAGGGAAACTTGAGAACCAGAAATGTGCCAAAATAAAACCAGCAAGCTCAGAATACTTCAAATATTTACAACAATTTGAATACCGGAGATAGATTCGAACATACTAATTTTCCAAAACGCTTGTTATATATCTTAGGTATATCCCAAATTCCGTGCCTTTGTTTTGCAAAATGGTAGAGACATGAGAGGAAAGCGATATCCTAGGGATGTCCCTGGGATATCGCTTTTCCCTCATGATACTTTGGTGAAGAAGAGGATGTCCTCTTCTCCATTACGACCACAGAAATTGCGTCCAAGGTTTTTTTATATAATACACCATTTTCTATCGGTTCCTTGAAGCACTTTATACATTATTTCCCATTTATTACTTTTACGTTTTTGATTCGGTCCCTTCAGCAACCTACTAAGCGGGGCTTTCACTGTAGGTGTGTGTCAGTTGGACGTTCTGAAATTATTATCATCGTATTATTTAATCATTGATCGTTATCATTGGTCATTATTGAACGTTGGGGGAGGCCTATGTACAGCAGTGGACGTCTTTGAGCTGATATGGTGGTGGTCGTGGTGGATCGTTATCATATCAGACATATGTCCCACTGTAGAGGACAGGGCACCTCTTTTAGACGAATCTGGATGCAAAAATTGGAAATAATGAACTCATGGGTTCAATTCAAATCCCATTCGTGGCCGATAACATTTCACTTTAATTGTAAATTATAATTTCGTTTATGGACTTTCGTATATATTTTCAATAGGATGAACGTCTTGACGCATGTTGTCTATCATTTAAACTAGAAATATTCTAAACTGTAAATGTTCCAATACCTAGTCTTTTAAATTGGGTAGCCCAAAACCGTCAGTGCTACAGAACCCTTCATACATTAACTCAGCTCCGTCCTGTACATATAATTTGGGTTCTAATTACCATCCGTGAGAACCTACAACAATGTGGGTAGGCAGGTTTTTGTTTTCACTTTCCCTTTGGTATGCAAATTTATTATGTTATTAGTCCCATTGTTATCTCAACCTGTAGATGTGGGTGTGATGTCCAACAAGCAGTATAAATAAATATTGGTAGAAACTGTAGGACATCTTCCGAGACCTCATAAGTGTACTGTTAAAGAATCGTGTGAAAAAAAGTTACTGTTGTCGGGTCATAGAATATAGAATCTTAAAATTACGTCAGAAATGTTATATATGTGTAGGTAGAGATATACTTAGGTTCAAAGACCCAAGTCAAAAAAGGCTCAGTCATTGTCCTAATGCATTACCTCGTTAGGATTTTCGAGCATGTTTCTATGCTGACTCTATACATGTAATGAATGTATCTTACCATGGTTAAACTCACTTCTTTGTTTTTTTATTGAATACGTACATTATTTTACATGGTAAAAATAAATTTCAGTAGCTATAGAAAAAATACTTATCTAAAATCTTAAAAAACAGAAAGGCTAAGTGATACACATAAACAGAAACGCTGTTCAATATTTTTAAAAAGTGGCCCGGCAATTCGAACTAAGCAATGCAAAAAAGCAATTCAAAACAATAAAAAAGTCAAAACAACACTCTAACATAATCATAACATACTACATATGCTGATAGAGATCTACTTGAGTCTATGAACCAATTTCATCTAACTATACACTATTACTCTGCCTTTGATCATCGTACCTTAACGATGCTCTAAAACTCATTCTATCTGAACACCCTGGCATCCATACCTATCATTACCAGCTTAAGGCTACCATTAACATACCGATACACATCCTTGACAAGGTGTTCGACCTATTGCCGGCGATGACGAAATGGCTTTCACTCCGAGAAAGTACCGCCATCTTGATTTTCGATCTGTGGTTACGGCAGTGGCCGGCCGTTGAGTATTTTTGGGGGCACCCTTTTTTATTAGGTAAAATTTCGTGCGATTGGTATCACGTTAATAACAGTGATAGGCCATAAATAACGCCTAAAACGTATAGGTTATAGGTTAAATTGGTATAATACATTAGGTTATAATCATTAAATTAAGAGGGTGAGTGCAATTGTAGAAAATAGTGACACGGAGTCAGTTTATATTCTTGGCGATTTTAATGCGCACCCGGGTGAGACATTTTATAACGAGCTTACATGTTTTTGTGATGAACAGCAGTGGATCTGTGCGGATGTGGAAGGACTGGGTTTACTGTCACGAGCATATACGTTCGTCAGTGAGGCACATGGGTCAAAGAGATGGTTAGACCACTGTATAAGTACTAAGTCAGCTGCCAGTTCCATTAGTAACGTATACATTAAATATGACGTAATGTGGTCTGATCATTTCCCATTAATATTAGAATGTGATCTAAGCCAGATTCGACCGAAGGAAGTAGGATATAATCATTTCGAGGTGAACAAAGTTATTTGGGGTGACAGGACATCCGAACAGATAAATTTGTTTACCACAAAATGCAACGAAAAATTAAATCAAATAGATTTTCCCGTTGAGTTTAAAAGCTGTAGCGGATGTGTGTGTTGTGATACAAACCACAGGCATGTAATTGATATTTTATACAATAATATTATACAAGCTCTAAGTGAACCAGCAGTTGAAAGTTTCAACGGCCGCGTTTGTAGTAAAAAGAAAAAACCCGTGGTGGGCTGGAACAAACATGTGGGTGAGGCTCACAGGGAGGCTAGGTGGAAATTGAAGTTATGGCAATGGCACGGGGAGCCTACTTCGGGCCCTGTATACGATAGTATGTGCGTAAGCAGGAAGATATTTAAGTCTCGTTTAAAGTGGTGCCATAAAAACGCCGATCAAATAAAGGCTGACATTATTGCATCGCATCATTCTAAACGGGACTTCCGTAGTTTTTGGAAGTCGACGAATAAACTGAATAGTAAGCCAAGCCTTCCTGTGAGTGTTGGTGGAGTCGGGGAGAACGGGCTTATAGCGAATCTGTTTAAAAAACATTTTTCTGTAAAATCACCTTTGGGACCTTCACAGCCTCTCGTTAGCGACGATGGGTCTCATGGACGGGAGATGAATGCTAGGATTACGGCGAAAGATGTCGAAAACGCTATTAAATCAATATCTCGAGGTAAGTCTCCCGGCCATGATGGGCTCAGTGTTGAACATCTTAGTTACGCCGGCCCTCATCTTGCACCTGTACTCGCAATGTTCTACTCTCTGTGCGTGGGACATTCCTACTTACCTGCCGATATGATGAGGACTGTGGTGGTCCCAGTAGTCAAAAATAAATCTGGTGACGTCAGTGATGTAAACAATTATAGGCCGATCTCACTTGCCACCATAGTTGCTAAGGTATTTGACAGTTTGCTGAACTCACACCTTAATAAAAACTTAAAATTGCACGATAATCAGTTTGGTTTCAGACCCGCCTTATCAACAGAAAGTGCAATATTGGGACTAAAGAGAACTGTCAGATACTATATTGACCGTCGCACACCCATATACAGCTGTTTTATGGACCTATCCAAGGCATTTGACCTGGTACATTACGACATCCTATGGGAAAAACTGAACAATATTAACATGCCCTCTGAAATAAACAAAATATTCCAGTTCTGGTACCACAACCAGGTCAATGTCGTGAGATGGGCAGGTACGTACTCGGAGCCGTATGGATTGGAATGCGGGGTGAGGCAGGGTGGACTGACCTCGCCCAGCCTTTTTAATCTATACGTAAACTCGTTGATAGAGGAGCTCAGCAGCACCCATGTCGGATGCCATATTGACGGCGTATGCGTTAACAATATAAGTTATGCAGATGACATGGTGCTGTTGAGTGCCTCTGTCTGTGGGCTCAATAAACTTATCAGCACTTGCGAGAAGTACGCTGCGAGACACGGTCTTAAATACAATGTTGAGAAAACCGAGTGCATGGTCTTTGCAGCTAAAGACAAGTGTCCACTTAATGTACCAGCGATAAAACTAAACGGTATGCCACTCCGAATAGTGGACCAATTTAAATACTTAGGGCACTTGGTAACATCTGGCTTAAAAGACGATGCCGATATCGAACGTGAGCGCAGAGCGTTGTGTGTTAGGGCTAATATGATAGCCCGCAGGTTCGCTCGCTGTTCCAGGGAAGTTAAGGTCACTCTTTTCACTGCTTATTGTACCAACTTCTATACAAGCAGCCTGTGGGTGAATTATACCCAGAAACAATACAACGCTCTGCGTGTTCAATACAATAACGCGTTCAGGATGCTGATGGGTCTACCTCGATTCTGCAGTGCGTCGGGGATGTTTACGGAGGCTCGAGTGGACTGTTTTCATACCACAATGCGTAAACGATGTGCATCCCTGATGCGCAGAGTTCGTGATAGTGCCAACAGCATCCTGAGCATGGTCGCGAATAGACTGGACTGCCCGTACTTGAACCACTGCTGTCAGCTTCACGTACGGAGTACTGTCTAGTTATCATCATTACTTATAACACTTATGTACCTTAATTAAGATGATTTTGTAACACTATTATAATATAATTTTAAAACTACCTAGTAACTAACATGATGATCTAAGTTGGTCCTAAAATAAACAATTATTATTATTATTATTATTATTATTAAAAACCTCATCATCCTAAAACCACAGCAATGCCGCATAATAAATTGAAAGAAAAACATACAACTCATACAAGTAGGTAATTTATAATTTTGCTACATGTCCAAAATCTGTATGACTTTGCGCTAGTATCAGTAGTATCTATGACAGGATCAAGTGGTGAATAATATCTAACTCAAGTTCTTTTCTTCGCGTTAAAGCGATTCCTTACATTTTATTTCACTCTTACGTCTGCATTCTTAAAAAGTGTAGCCATAAAATTCCTAAACACATTACTGATCTTACCGAATCGAAATTCAAATCTTATGTCAAATAGCGGACCGATTTGACCTTCAAACCTTCAAGAAAAGAGCGTACTCCCATCCTAAAGGCCGGCAACGCACTTACAACCTAGCGCACCGGCACGGGTAATGAATCGCCAAAATTTTCTACTATAGCATTGTAATTTTGTGTACCTGACACTATAATTTTATATTACTGTTTTGAAATATCACACCTCGCCGAGTTTCTTACGCCGGTTCTTCTCGTGGCAGAGGTTTATTTTTCCGGACCGGTGGTAGTTTATTGACATTCATAGGTGCATATAATCGTAATATGCCTAAATTGAAGAACAAATTGCTTTTGCTTTTAGGGCATGTGAAATATGGTTTTTAATGCCACTTCTAGCAGGTTAAGTATTTCAGCCCTCTCTGTCCAAACATATTAAGACGAGTAGTAAAGCTAGATAGTCATTTATAATACGCCAAGCCTCTTAAATGAGCCAGCAAATATTCCGAAGTAATCATTCGTTTTGACAATCTGAATTCTTATTCAAACTTCGCAAGTTGGTGTGTGCGGAAGAGCGCGGCGCGGCGTGTCAAGTCACCACTAGCAATCAAGCAACACAAAAATTTGGGAGCTACAGTCGCCTTAATGCAGGTGACTGTACAAAAGATCATCTCGCCACAAATATATTATGTTAATAAATATTGTGCAAATACCCGCAAGGTCCGTTGCGTGTGGCAAAAAGTTCATCATCGCCGTGTGAACTGGGGCGCTGTCGAAACACACTTACCTGAAAGTAAAACATATTGGTTAATATTATAAAGCATTATTATTTTTATTATGTGAATAACTCATAAATTATTCATGACGTTATCGTAAGTGATGAGATGAGTAATCAAAATTAATTTAAAACAGAGCATGAACGTACGTCTGAAGACGAAAAAAATGTCTTCTCGAAAGTTAGGGACACGGAGCTTTTGAGTTTGGGTTACTCTCTGGAACAAGAGGTACTTTTACCATCTGAAGACAATTTATTACTGTTCAACCGCGCAACATTTCTCGTTGGTGTAAATTTGGTTGAATATGCCGCTAGATGGCGTACCGTAAGCTTCTAAAGCTCAATCGCGCTGTTAAAAATGAGTCTGAGAATACCCTACGAATGAATACAGTGTGTTATTGAGTAGGTAACAGTGATATTATTTTCGGGACCACTTTGAACAACGTCTTTAGAGAGTCTTCTAAAATATATTGGCTCGACTAAAAAATTTAGTCGAAATCATTATTTGTTCATATTCTTTAACGGACTTCAAAAAAGGAGGAGGTTCTCAATTCGTCGGAATATTTTTTTATGTATGTTCACCGATTACTCGGTGACTAGTAGACCGATTCCAAAAAATCTTTTTTTGTTTGAAAGGGTATGTTTTCTAGTTTGTCTGATTGTCACCAAGTCTGGATCTGATGACGGGACCTAAGAAAACTCTTGGAACAAAGGGAACTCCTCAAATTATGTAGCAGGAAGGGCCGAGTGTGAGTATGGAAAAGTTTGGAGTCGGTGTTTTTTTGTTAAAAATTTACTTATTTTCAAATACATAAATTATACATACAGCTATACATTAATACGTACCCTCACAGACTGACGCTTCTATGCTACAAACAATTCATAACCTAACATTGAAGGAACGAAATAGTTTAACACAAGAACACAATTGTTGTATCCGCCGGTCCGTGTCTCCAATCAATTGGAAATATTATCAAACTGATATTGCGTGCTATAATACGCATTATGCAACAAGGAATCTGTTTATTGTGCAATTTATTACCGACTGGTTATCGCATTGGGATCCGTATTGGGAATAGGAAAGTGATCACGTGTAGAATTTCTAATCGTAGTTTAGTTAGTGATAAGCTGCTTCTTTATGAAGTTGGAGTAATGATATTTGAGGCGTAACGCCCTGGCGCATGTTTAAATACATATGAAGTATGGCAGTGGTTTAGTACGGGAACAAAACAGGGTTTTACTCAACCCTCAGTTTTCTTTCCTTGTTAATCAAAACTTACAGTAGAGAGTCAGATACGCCAGATTTGCATCGAAATACGAGTAACAACAACTGAACTCAAACGATCCACTAAACAAACGCAAGTTGCTATAAGGCGTGTTCTTATAAGGATTCCGTCTATTCATCTTGATCCCATAATCATTTAAATACTAATGGCGATGTTTATAATGGAAATAACTACAACTTAGAAAAGTTGAAAAACCCCCGACGTTTTTCAACTTTTTTTTCAAAGCTCAATATCTCAAAAACGGCTGAATAGATTTTCATGAAACATAGCTAAGAACACTCGGGATAAAATTATCTATTACACAAAAATAACTAAACGAAAATCGGTTCATCCGTTTCGGAGCTACGATACCACAGACAGATACACAGACATACACGTTAAACTTATAACACCCCTCTTTTTGCGTCGGGTGTTAAAAATAAATTACATAGGTTGAGAGTCCCTCCTTTTTAACTAGGGGAAAATCAAACCTACACTACGGAACCCTACTATTCCACCGGTTGCTCACTTCGTAATTCCTGTACCAGTACGAATTAAATTTGCTTAATTACAATAGTAATTAGTGTCGGACTGGTACTTCCTAATCGCGTTACTTAACGGCGTTAGGCGTATGACATGAATGGTCAGATCCGTGCGTAAATTGACAGGTGACATGTCATTTTTTTTTGCATTATACCTAGTATTTTATCTATACTAGATGAAAGCCCGGCTTCGCTCGGGTGAAATAAATAAAGTAAACATTTATTCGTGACAGTTATGCAAACGACAAAAGAAATTGTGTACAAAAATGTATAAAATAAAAACATTACAACAACGGATTATGATGAAACTTCGTATAGAAATATAGTCTGTAGTCTGGATTAACATATGGAATAGGGACTAAAAGATTACGCTGACGACGTCACGGGCAAAGGCTAGTATCTTTGCAAGTTAATCCTAAGCATTTTTATAAGGGTAGTATTTAAAGGCACATAAAAAGTTTGACATCGTAATCAGTACTGATTTGTATAGCTAAAATACTAATTGTTCATTAAAATTCAGTTCAGATGTGTAATTGTTAATATTGATGTGCCAGTCAGTATTTTTGGTGCGAAGTTAGAGCTGCTAAGGCGAACGAAAACAAATGAAGTTCGTGTATCTCCCTCTCTGTCGAACTTGCAAAATCGAGCGACACAGAGGGAAATACACGATGTTCGTTCGTTTCGCGGTAGCAGCTCTCTATTCTCCGCCAAATTCTATTAAGTGGGGCCCTTTACACTCAATATTATGTGTCAATATTATCGCGATTTTTAAAATTGTATGGGGTCTGTTAAACGCTTAATATTATCACAATACTGGTGTGTAAATATTATCGTGGTTTTCAAAATCGTATGGATTTTTCTTCAATATTCATTGCACGTGATACGGATCGTGATATGAGTATATCGCGTGATAATAATAACCATGTAACAGGCCCCTATGGATGTTGCTTCAATATGCAGTGTTTCGCGTGATAATAATAACAGTTGGTAATATTTTCTCCAATTAATGGAAGCCATTTAACAACTTGTTCCGTTTTGCCAAAGGTATTTCACATTCCGATACGCGCACCATCCAGGAATAGGAGCCGTCAGACCAGAGAGCCTACCGCGATCTGAAAACGAAGTATTTCCCTCTCCGCGCTCGAATATGCAAGTGCGACAGAGAGGCATATATATTTAGTTTTCGGTTGGTAGCCATTGACATAAGTTGGTAGCACTTTAGTCCGAGCGCGGCGGACGATCGAAGAAAGTCAAAGAACATTCCGCGTGTTGTCTGTCACACATATAATTTTTTAACTCCCCATCGACCTATGAACTTGAAATTAGGTGATAATGTTTATTATGAAGCATATTTTACCAAAAATATCAATATATTGATAAATCACATTTGTTTTTTGGTTGTACGGAACCCTCAGTGTGCGACGCCGACGCACTTGGCTGGTTTTTATTACATTTTGAATTTTATTTCTCTTATAGTAAAATACCCTATTCGTTTTAAAGTTGACGCCTGAGGGCCTACCGCGAACCAAATACGAACTATCTTCCTCTCTGTCGTTCGAATATACATGTGAGAGAGAGAGAGGCAGATACTTCGTTTTCGGTTCGCGGTAGCGCCTCTAACGTCCGAGCGCGGCGAACGGCATGAGCTGGGGGTCTACTCCGAAATTCAAAATCCTAACTTCATATGGTGCCGTCCCTTTCACTCTCCTGTCATAGCCTATATGAGTGAAAGGGACGGCACCATACGAAGTTCGAATTTCGGAGTAGACCCCCAGTACCACTAAGTTATAAGATAGAGCGAGATAGGGATAAAATTTTGCTAGACGTTTAAAAGCCATAAGTCACCTAGTAGTTTGTCACAACAAAATAGAGACACAGCTTTAAGATGGCGGACAGACTCAGCAAACATTCAAGTGGTGTCCTTTACACGATTAATGTTATCACAATACAGACGCTCAGTGGGCTACATCTGACAGTTCTAAAATGGACCTAATTGGAGGCACTAATACTTTGCATGTACGGTTACTTAGCGAGTTTATATCATATTCAGGTTTAGAACAATACAATTGTTGTCTAAACTGTAATCAACGAATTCTAGATCTTATTCTATGCAATAAAAACTGTACAATATCGGCAAGCGACGATCCTTTAACACCTGAGGATTCGCACCATAAGGCTCTACGAATAGAACTTAGTATTATTTGCACGAGTCCTTTTAAGCCAGCCTCTACTTTCGTATATCGTTTCTTTGACGCAAACTACAGTGAAATAAATCTCGAGTTATCTAAGATCGCCTGGTTGGAACGCTTTTCGGGCCGGACGCTGGACGACTGTGTTTCGATATTTTATAATATTCTGAATAATTTAATCGATAAATATGTTCCTAGGGTCCCCCAAAGGTCATCTTGTTCCAAGCCCCCGTGGTATACTAAACCACTTAGAAGATTGTTGAATGAAAAAAAGAAATACCATAAGCTGTGGAAGACGTATGGTAACCCTTTAGACCATGACACTTATAAACTTTTAAAGAAAAGAATATCAAAATTGGAACCCGAATGTTATAGAAATTATATTAGTTATACTGAAACCAAGATTAATGCTCATCCTAAATTCTTTTGGACTTATATAAAGTCTACTTTTTCAAAAAGAAGTCTTCCACAGGTTATGCAATATAAGGGTGTTACAGCTTCAAGTGGTATACAAATATGTGATTTCTTCAATGAACACTTTCACTCAGTTTTTGAGAAACCAGCTAGTAGTACCGTTGATTTTAATAACCTCACATCAGTAAATGACTCAGTTTTTGACATTGACACAATTTACATAACCAAAGAATTAGTTTATGAATATCTTAAATCCATAAATGTAAATAAAGGGGCCGGTCCTGACTTTATACATCCTGTAATGATTAATAAATGCTCTCCCAATTTAGTAGAACCGGTTACATTACTTTTTAAAAAATCCTTTACAGATGGATGCGTTCCGTCTTTGTGGAAACGTGCACTAGTCACTCCTATACCTAAAGGTGAAATTAGCGATGATATAGAAAAATATCGACCAATTTCTAAACTCTGCCATTTTGGTAAAATTTTGGAAAAAATTGTAACCGATCAGCTATCCATTGCCGTACGTCGTCATATTATTCCCAATCAACATGGGTTTCTCAAGGGCCGGAGTGTTGAATCCAATCTGATATCCTACACGGAAATATTATTGGACGCACTAGATAATAACTATCAAGTAGACGCTGTGTATACCGATTTTGCCAAGGCTTTCGATAAGGTGTGCCACGAGCGCTTACTGTTCAAGCTTTGGCATATCGGTATACACGGTGACCTTTTCCGATGGATAAAATCTTACATAGAGAATCGTTCGCAGGCTGTGGCAGTGGGTGGATATACTTCTCAGTACAAACCTATCACGTCTGGTGTTCCACAAGGGTCTCATCTGGGGCCTTTATTGTTTATCATCTACATCAATGATATCACAGAATGCATAAAAAATTCAAACTTACTGTTATATGCTGACGATGCAAAGATATTTAGAGTCATTCGTAATGTGGAGGATTGCAATGCCTTACAAGATGATTTAGATCGTTTTGAGGCTTATTGTATTGCCAATAAGCTGTCCATAAATCCAGACAAATGTTTCGTTATAAGTTTTAGCAAGAAAAGGAGTAGTATTAATCTGGACTATAAACTTTGTGATAAAAAATTAGGTCGTGTTCACCAGATTCGAGACCTCGGTATCATTATGGACTCAAAACTCACTTTCATACCTCACATTGACGACATGTTAGGTAAAGCATTTAAGCAGTTAGGATTTATATTACGCGTAGGTAAACCTTTTAAGAGACTTTTAACGTATAAGATTCTGTTTAACAGTTATGTTCGTAGTCGGTTGGAATTTGGAAGCGCTGTGTGGAGCCCTCTGTATAAAATACATAGTGATAGGATAGAGAGAGTTCAGAAAAAGTTTGTTAAATCAATAGAATACAGAATTAGAAATAAATACTTAGATTACGCCACCGCAATGAGAGTACACAATATAGCATCCCTTAGTTATCGCCGAGAACGTACTGATATTTTAACCCTCTATAAAATTATTAATAATATTATTGATGCTCCGTTTTTATTACATTCTATTTCTTTTAGGGTTCCTCGACGTTGTGAACGCACTTGCAGGAAAAAACCCCTTTTTTACATCCCCAGTAGTCGGACTGCTTACGCAAAAAATAGTTTTGTCAGAAGGGCGTGCAGGTTGTACAACGAAAAATTTCTGGGTCTTGATATTTTCTGTGGGAAACTTAATAGATTTAAAACACTATCTTTGCAATGTAATAACCAAAATCACTAAGACTATGGCGCTATTAAGAAATAATTTATATATTAAATGTTAACAAAAACCTTTTTACTCTTTACTCTTCAGGTCTACTTTTGCGTTAATAACTTTTTTTATTTTTTTCATTTTGTAGATGCATGCATAAATAGCTCTGTTTTACTCAGTGTTACAATTTATCGAACACGATGTTAATAAATATTATTATTAAGGAAACTGTAAGTCTAGTTTTAAGGAAATTTTCTAGTGTTACATATAATTATAAAAGACTGTTTGTTTCTCAAATAAATAAATAAAATAAAAAAAATACTGGGGTGTCAATATTATCGCAGTTTTCAAATTTGTATGGATTCTGCTTCAATATTCACGTGCTACTTATCGTGATATGAATGTATCACGTGATAATAATAACCATGTAACAGGCCCCATACATTCGCTTTGAAGGCGGTTGTTGTGACAATCAGCCTAGCTAGCACGATAGATTATACCGTTACGTTTTATGTGACGTTTTAATACATTTCGCCCATATAACGTGACGGTATAAGTTATCGTGCTAGCTAGGCTGATAGGTGTATAGAACGCTTGAAAACTACAAAAACAAAACGCTGCAGACGCGGCTAGCCGAATCCACACAATGGGCGATGATGGCCCCTCACCCAGAACGCAGCCCAGCAACCTGGCCAACAGACCGGACGCAAACATAGTTTACAATTTCCGAACGTACCCAACCCGACGCTGTCAACCAACGAATTTAATATGGCCGACCTTTCGTCATAAAATTAACACTTTTTAATGCAAAATACGCGACAATCCGAATTTTGCGGATACATATGTTCAACTCAAAAATCGTTATTTTTATACGTTCTTCAATTTGAGACTGGTCTCGTTCGGGTCTACCGTACCCCTGCACGAAATTATTAATATAGATTTTTATTTGGAAGCTTTCAAGAAGACAATGCCAGCTCCAGAAGGCCTCTAAACTACTTCACATTAAACTAGGTTGTTACATACTACCCGGGGGACCCGGGAGACCAGGGTATGTCCTAAAATTACGACTAAGACTACCGTGGGATGGGCAGCAGCATCCCTGGAGTGCGATGGAGATACTGCGATCGCCAAGCCGCATGCCAAGCGTGGCGATTGTGGCATTTACCCCCCATTAAATTGGGGGAGGCCTATGTCCAGCAGTGGACGCTTTAGCCTGATAGGTGGTTATGGTGAACAAGCGTAGGTTTCTTAAGTATGTAAGAAACTCACGTTTGTTCACAGAAGGCAGAGCTTATGAAAATTATTTGCTACTTCTCGCAATTGTGCAAAAACTGTAAAAAGTTAGTTATAAGTAGTTAGCCCATAGTCCTCGCGACACTTCAACCGGGTTCCGGCAGTTACTTACGACGCCAATGGAAAGAAAGGGGTTGGTGCTATCTTAGCCCGACAACACACGTGGAATTTATTTTTGTAACCCGTTTTTACCTTCACCCACTTTTACTCTGTTTTCCTGTGGTGGAAAAACTGGCGCTAACATACACCGACACAGGTAGACGAAGCAAAAGTGGGTGAGAAATATGTCAATTTGAACATACGTATTTTTTTGGCGTTTGTTTATATTTTTCGGTATGAGGAGGGTATTAACCCGCGCACCTTTGTGGGCACCTTAGTACCAGAAGCGACAAAAAATATATTAAAATACGTATACGAGTATTCAAGTTGTTCGCAATAATGTACAACACAATATTGATATATTTTAACATACATACCTATACATAAACATAAAAAAGCCAAAATTATAGCTAATTAAGTCACGCCCAAGAAGGTGGCACGAATGGCCATTTCCCCGCATTCCGCGCGTCCGCAAGGGCCAGCACTTTCTCCGGCGCGTGAATTGATTTGCGCACGAGTCGCTAACGCACCGCTTCACTTGATCTTTGACTTTGACCGTAAGCCTGAGGTTTTGGCAATACATTGTTAAGGGTGTGCAATGGAAAATATCGCTTTATTTGAAACGCCAATGCCAGACGAGGAAACAATTAGGGTTGATTTTCAGATATATGTATGATTCTTGACTATATGATGGTTACTCGGATTAGAGCTGAAACGTGATTGCTTAAAATTTTCCCAAAGGAAAACAAAAACTAAGTTGAATCTTTATTTTCCTTTTTACAAGCTTTTATTTAACTTGCAATGTTCGTATGTAAGTAAGTATAAATATTCTCATCGCTGCTAAGTAATTAGCAATTTACAGTAGCTACTTTATTAATCATAGTAGTATTTGTTCATTCCTTCAATGTTACGAAACGGCATCCGAATGGGTTCTTCAAGCGGAAATCTAACACAAGTCCTATTGAACTTACTATGACTGTTTCGATTTGTGTAAAAAATTTGACCCCATATATTTTATTATTATTCTTATTTTTAAATAAGTATACCACGCCACGTTTTTAAAGGATCAGTAACCGTTTACCAACAGGCCTTATGCTTGTTTGCCATCGTCGTAGCACTAAAAAAGCACATTAGACATAACTAAGTGATCGCGACTAGTGTTCCGTTGGACCATTTGGTACGGAACGCTAATTTCTAACGTATGACTAAGTAACACTAAATCAGTAATCCTGTCATTGTCTCACTGTTAACAGATGCACAGTGAAGTTAGATACAAAGAGACCGCGGGATTATCGGCTAATTAGCGTGGCGCGACGTGCCAGTTCCCATGCGCAAGCGCAGTACAGTCCGCAGCACCGTTTACAATATTTGAAGAACAATTGAAATATTTTGTGCCAACAATAAACAATATTATGAAATTATACATAAATATACATAAACGATACTAATTGATATTTTATTTTTAACCTTCGACGCAAAAAGAGAGGGGTGTTATAAGTTTAACGTGTCTGCTGTGTATCTGTCTGTGGTATCGTAGCTCCCAAACGGATGAACCGATTTTCGTTTAGTTTTTTTTTTGTGTCATATATAATTTTATCTCGAATGTTCATAGCCATGTTTCATGAAAATCTGTTCAGCCGTTTTTGAGATATTGAGCTTTGAAATGAAAATTTCGGGGTTTTTCAACGTTACTAAGTTGTGGTTAATTATTATTAAGTATTGTAATTTAGATATTTCGTTAACATACGTTACCTTAAAACAAAATTAAATAGTTTAGTATGGGACGGCGCATCGTTACCGACGATTACCTACTTGATATAAGTTGAGATGTTGGTGCCGTTAAAAGAAGCTAATCATCTAGGTAGATGTCGCCGTACTGTAAATTAGCGAAGGATTTCGCGTCTGAGCTTGATTGTTCCGAGAGCTCAGTTGGCTAGAGCGATAGACCGCGTATGCCAAGATTTCGCAGGTCCAAATTCAGCTCGGAGCACCTTTTTTTTTAAATTTCCCTTTAATTTGAAATCGAATATATACTACTTACAACATGTCAGTGACTATGAGTACAACACATTAAACTATTTTCCAAAGCCCTCTACGTGTTGAACCTAAATATCCACCACGTTACCTACGCTTCTAAAATGACCTGCCCTTAAAACCCGAGATTTTAAGATACATAATAGGGATGATAAATGATGATAGGAAGACATCAGTAAGATCTCAGTAGATTAGAAAATACCGCATACAGAACCCACTCCGCAAAGCCAATAAGTAGCCTTGAGTTGAAATTATGAAAAAGAATCCCTAAATTCAAAATACTCAGTTACCTTATTGCAAAACTGCGATTGAACAAACATGAAACAACCAAAATCACGTCAATTTTCTTTTCATAATGCACTTATAATTGCACAAAACAAGGTCATTCGACTATCATAACTCCAAAGACGAAAACAGTAACATCCAACGTCTCTTTAAAATGAACAATTACGTTTTTCTTTCGAGCTACAATGACATGCAACCGTTACGTTATACGTTGAACGTAATTTGTGCGTCAAACGACGTGAATTGGAGCGTATATGAGTCTAGACTTGGTTAGATAGATGTTAGGTTCCAATTAAGATCAAGTTAATACGAAAAGAGGACGGCAATGGATATTTCACTACCGTAAGGTTGTCTGGAAAAGATCGCTTTTTAGCGACAAGCCCGCTGATGTCTACCTTGTGCTTTTATTTCACTTGCCCTGCCAGAATGTCTGTGAGGGTCAAATCTTGAAACTGAATCAACCGATTGACTTCTTATGTAAGTTCTATGTACCGATGAAAATTACATAAAAGATACATGTATCTTTCAAAGGCCCCTGTAATTTTCAATAAAATACAGTATCTTTCCTTGCGGATATTCGATTGAATGATAGAGATCATTGCCCCTTAAATAAATACCTCATTGCTAACATAATACATACAATTATATTCTTAAAACTAAGTCATTATTTCTGCGACAAAACAGCGTGGCTCCGTTGCTTCGGCGGTGCGATGTCGTTGCGTATTATAATTAAGACCCTGGGTAGGTCATGTTCTAAATTTTCCGTACTTTGGAAAAACGTCAAATATAAACATATTTGACGTTTTTCCAAAGAGTGTTTGTCCCATCTCATCCATCCATCCATTTTTCTCCATCGATTTGAGATTTTTCTGAACGGCGTTTTACCACCGAATTTTATGTATATTTCGATTATATGGCATACGGCTCGAGATAGAGACGACGATAAATTTGATACTAAAAATAATAGACATTCACAATATGAAATCATCTTACACATATACAACATAAAAACTACATCAGCTGATACGTTTTTTATAACGATACATTGTATTTTTTTCATACTTAGTATTGCTGTGCAGTACTGTAAATAAAAAACTGCGTTACTCGCTCTAAAGGCCGTTCTCTTTTTCACGAAAATACGTCGTTTTGAAACTAGTATCTTACGCACACGTCTCGCTTCCAACTGTCATAAAAAATAATTAAATTATTTCCAACGTACGTGTCCACTGTCCAAGGTGTCAAAAGCCGGAACCGTCAAAAACTGACCTTATGCGTTATAAGTAAGGCGAGAAATGTCGCGGTATTAATTAAGGTCGCATTTGTTTGATGAGAAATTAGTGTTTGACTATCGTTTTCTCTTTTGTTCGGTAAAGAAATGCCTGATCAGTTTAGCTTGGTAATTTTTTATAGAAATACTTTAATTACTTCTGGGACATGTACAGGATGTGGCCTGCAAAAGGAGCAAAAAATCAAACGATAAACTATCTGAGCTCTCCAGCAATTATTTCCAAATGGCTTCAATTGAAACAAAAAAGTTTTCTTTTGAATTTTTTTATGCAAATAATATTTGCATAGTGGTATTATTACCTATTTATTTTAAAGACACTAAAAATATCTTTTTAAACCAAAAATGCAACAACGATTATGAGTCGTAACATGATGCTTCCTCAAAATCAGCATTGACTGCCACGCTATAATCTCGTGGTGCCAAGATCCATTACCTGGAGGTCATAACTTTAGATCAGCATTTCTTCCAATTGAAAAGAGTTTTTTTTTTCTGGACACATGAGGTTACTGCAGGTGCTCTAAGGGAGTGTCCTTAAAATGTTTAATTCCTATTATACAATAATGTAACAATAATAAAATCTTACTAACGTTATAACTCAGTACTTATTAGTGGTGAAAATGAAAAAAAAGACATTTTACACTATTAATTTACTAGCACTATCATTTTTAGATGTCTGTCTAAAAATAGATACTTAAGCCTTTATTCAATAACGTTCATCGGATCTATTTTAGCTGGAATGCCTATAAAATGCGTGTCATCTTTATTAGTCACTTTGACATGTATTCGTAGCAGTGAGAAAGGGACAAACACGTTTTACGGCATTATTTATATTGGGGTTACTCTATAAAAGTAATTGTCATCTGTGTAATACCTGCTTTCACTATAGATTACTCTATACTTCAATAAAATATTATGTACGAGTATACAATGTTGCAGTGAAATGCAAAGTAGAATAGATAAAGATAGAAAGATGCAGAGAAAACAATGACAGAACTTTATTGTCCTTTGTAAACATAAGTTCACATAGAACAATGTTGAATCAACTTTTGCATTTAACGTTAACTAAATTTCACTTCTCATAATATTTAGACCGTTATTTTTTAATACTCCCAACCTTGTTGGTTTCCCGCTGCCGCTTCATATTTTTTACTCTTTCAATAACTATTGTATATTTAAACACCTAAAAATAAAACATCATTGAAGTCAAATGCCAAAACATAAAGGTTAAAATTACTGTTCAAAACGGGATATTTACCATGTATGTTAATATTGTTGAACAGTTGTTCTAGTGTTAGTGACCATGTTAGCTTGAAATTATATATTTAATAAAGGTTAAGTTAGGAATAGTTTAATTAAATAAATAATATTAGGGGAACAACCAGTCAACCATATGGTCTGCGGCCTCCTAGCCGTTGGGCCGCCCGCCGGGACGTATGCGGTTGAATGCCAAAAGCGATCCTGCGACGCCCCAATACAAGGCGAAACCGGACTTCATTGGTGATTTTAGACGGTAGTCCAAAGCTTTCTAGCCGCGGCTAGTCCGTCATACCCGTCCTGCCCGACAGGACGGGATGCGTAACAAATGCATTTCCATAACGTTAAAAAAGAAAAGGGGGACAATCTTATACAAATCGAACTAGCTCTATAGAAAGCTCAATAAAGCATGCGTTATGGGTACTCAGGGTCGCGGGTGTCCGTTGGATGCGGGTGGCGCAGGACCGGTCATTGTGAAAGTCTTTGGGGGAGGCCTATGTCCAGCAGTGGACGTCATTCGGCTGAAATGATGATGATGATGGGTACTCAGACAACGATGCATAGATAACACTAACAGTACTAAAATACATAGAAAACATCCAAGCCCAATAAACCAATACTCATGCATGCTCTTTACACAAAATAATTCTCTGGCCGGAATTCGAACCCTGGACCGTCAGCTTCGTAGAAAGGCTAAACTGGTCGTGGGGATAAGCGCTTCTAACTACACAAGTCAAGTTTTTCGAAGAAATATCTACCATATGTACCAACAAACATGGTTCACTTAAATATAGTTTATATATCAACTGTCACACTTCCCAGTTCTAAATAGTCTTAAGTGTCATTGAAATTATACACATATCTGACCTTTCACGCACGAGAATGTAATAGTTCCGAATATTCCGATTCATTTCCTGTCGAATCGTGATTATGTTCGGCCTCGCAAATCACCTTCGATGATTAAAACTGTACCTTAATTGAGATTGTCTCAGTTTTAATCACAATACTTTTGTACTTCCTCATTGTGCTGAAAGCGTTTGGCATTGCGAGCCATAAATGGAGAGAATTGGAGTATATATTTTGAAGCAGATATTCCAAGAATTCTTTCATTTTTGAAATCAAATTTTTAGGTCATAGGGAACCGGTAGAAAAATGTTTAATACTAATCACTTAAAATCCAGTTTAGCATTGAGGTCTTTGATCATTATTGCTTTAAGTAGCTTTTAAGTATCCGCCAATATTTTAGGGCTATCAATAATAGGTAGGTTTGTAGCTGGTTCATTGTCTAAAGAATCTGTTTCTCGGCGGTGGTTTCTCATGAACTAATTGCCTACGGTGGTTTGGACATGTTATGAGGAATGAAACTCATGTGACAAGGACAAGGTATGAATGTGGATCAAAGGAAAGGTGGATGAACTGCGTGATGAGTTGCATTAAGATTAACACAATGATAATGTCTCCTGGGATAATTGCCTACGGTGGTATCGATATGTTAATGAGGAAGAATTTAAGTCATGCGATAAGAAGGACATAAGGAATGAATATGGAGGGATGGAAGAGAAAGGGTAGGCCAAACAAAAGACGGGTGAACTGCGTGATAGGCGATATTAACAGAAAAGATGTGAGCGATGAACTGATACGATGACAGGCGATAGAGATTAGAGATATGCAGGAAAGAAAATTGTGCGCTGACCCCAAGTAAATAGGATAAGAGAAAGATAATGATGAGAAATAGCTCGCCATCCAAGTTAATAATAAAATAAACGGAATCACGCCTCACTGGGTTCTAGGTGTCCAACAGTTCAAATGTGAATGTTCTACTCATACGGATTACCCCAAGGTAGCGCCATTCGCCTCATCTTATTAACTATACTCAGAAGAAAAAGGCATTATGAGACTTTGAGCCTCGTACATCATTACTACCGAAGCAATTTTGTATTCGCGTTGTCCATTCACTTGAATCGCCTGCTATGATTTCCATATTAATTCACCGAATCGAAAAGCTAATGTGATGGTGGAAATTGTAAGATTAAGGTCAAAATTAAAGTTAAAAACTGAACTGCAGTACATGTTAATTTAGATCTGATTTTTCATTGTGTTGTGATCCGTCGAGTAATGAATGTATTTAGTATAAAAACGTAGTTTGTAAACTCCGAAACTACGTCATTTCAAAAATTCTTGCACCATTGTATAGAATCAACCTTTCGGACCTCCGACCGCACGTGGTCTTTGTAATACACGGGCCGAGTCACGGGGTTATCTAGTGTATACTAGGTGTAACGTGATATAACATCAAACAAATGCGAATTTATCCATGTCTTTAAATAGCTTTAACTATGGGGCCAATTTTGCCGTGCCAAAGTAAATCAGCTACTGCACCTTTCGGTCAGTCGCTTGCAAAGTTTCTACGACACAGGAGATTTTTTTTCGCGTAGTATTGATTCATGTTTATCCCAGTCCCGTAATAAAAGCGGTTAAATCAAACTTATCAACAACCTAATATACGTCTCACTGCGGGCCCAATGCAGGTTGGGGACTTTCAGGTTTCCTCGCGATGTTTAACTTTACCGAAAAGCTGACACTAAATTTCACATGATGTTCCGTGCATAAGCTCGAAAAACTCAATGGTGCAAGCCGGGAATCGAACCCACGACCGCCCCTTGACAGGCGCATGCTTAAACCACTAGGCTACTAGCTTCATCATGTTATACACGTGCACTTTATGCGCATTGCAATAAGGGTCACGAATGGTCAGTTTACTGTGTTGGCGTTTGTATAAATCTCATCTCAAACGCGTCTAACTACGTCACTATCAGCGCAACCTTAACTTTCACAATCTCCGATGAAAGGTCAAGCTGCCTATGTGAGTACAATACAATACAATATACAATACAATATGCTTTATTGCACACCTCAAAAAAAGAATTACAGATATAAACAGCATAAAGATACAAGCAGAGGTAAACAACAGGCGGTCTTATCGCTAAATGAGCGATTTCTTCCAGACAACCTTTGGGTAGCGGAGAAAAAAGTAAACAAACATGATAAGTGGGTGGTGCAAACAAAAGGAATAAATACTAGAAATAAAAAGAAATATAATAATAATAATAATAAACACATAAAGCACTATATATAAATATATATATATATAAAATAAACATACACAAATAAGTAAATAAATAAACATACATATATACCACAAACTTAAGTGAGACCCAAAAGTAAACTACAGACCAGTATCGAAAAATATTATGGAAGAGACAAATAGTGCTCTTTCAGACTAGATTTAAAAGACGCACTAGATTTAGCCCGTCGTACATCTAGGGGCAGAGAGTTCCATAGTCGGACAGCTTGAAAAGTAAATGAACAGTTATAAAATTTAGAGGAGGACGAAGGCACAGCAAGAAGAAATTTATTAGAGGATCTAATTGAACGCAGATAGTTAAATCGTTCCTTGAGGTAGCGAGGGGTTGCCGGATTAAAAAGTATATTAAAGAGAAGAGAAAGAATGTGAGAGTTACGACGAAGACGGATTGGGAGCCACTTGAGTTTTAGACGGAAACTAGAGACATGGTCATACTTGCGTAACCCAAATATGAACCGTATGCATACATTTTGAATACGCTCAAGTTTATTGAGTTGCTCCTCAGTGATATCAAGATATGAGATGTCCGCGTAATCGAGAATAGGGAGAAGAAGGGTTTGGGCAAGCGCAATTTTAGTGGCGATGGGAAGGAAGTTACGAAGGCGTCTTAGAGAAGCTACTGCAGCAAACATCTTCCTGCTGACCTCGCTCACTTGCGGCACCCAGGATAGAGTGCGATCCATGATAATCCCTAAATTTTTCACCTGGTTTGAGAAAGGAATCTGAATACCATCGAAATATACAGAAGGGAGATTGGCGAAGTCGATTCTGGAAATCATATTACTACTGCCGATAATAATAACTTGGGTCTTTGTTGGATTAACTTTCAGCCCAAAACTCTCGCTCCACCTTAGAATGCGTAGTAGATCCTCATTAGTCAACTTAATCACAACAGGTAGATCGCTAAGCACCCCCCGCATATAAATCTGCAGATCGTCGGCGTACAGGTGATAACTAGAGGAAAGGTTATGAGTAATGGAATTTATGAAAATTGAAAATAATAGAGGAGACAGCACACCGCCTTGTGGAACACCGGCCAACGTACTGCACCAAGAAGAACGGGACTCTTCTACCTTTATTCTTTGCCGACGACCATTGAGATAACTGTGAAACCAATCAACCACCGCAGGAGATATATTAAGAGAACGTAAGATAGCAAGCATTATGTCAAAATCCACAGTATTGAAAGCATTGCTGAAGTCCAATAAGGTTAACACTGTTACTTCCCCATTGTTCATGCCGTGCCGAATATCGTCTGTGATTTTGACAAGAGCTGTTGTGGTACTGTGGCCTGGGCGGAAACCCGACTGAAATTGATTCAATAGATCGTTCCCGTTCAAGAAAGAAGTTAATTGCTGATGTACTAGTCGTTCCAGGACTTTGGATAGGAAAGGAAGAATGGAAATAGGACGATAATCAGAGTAGGAAGCAGGATTTGATTTTTTTGGCAAAGGAATAATGTCCGCATCCTTCCATTGAATGGGAAACACGCTAGATGAAATGGAACTATTTAGGATGTCGGTAATTATAGGAACAAGCAAATCAAGGAGAGGAAGGATCATGTTACGACTAATACAGTCAACACCCACAGCATTAGAAGTGATGCTCAGTACGCTCTTCCTAATATCACTGTCGGTGAATTGACGGAAAGAAAAAGGAGGAAAATATGGAGTTGGGAAAGATGAAAGATAATGAAGGGTATCTACCTTATCGGGGCCGCTAAACGCAGCAGAAGAGGAAAAATGCTGATTCAGCTGATCGAAATTAACATTGTTAGGGTTGGAAGAAGGTTGAGTTTTCCCAACTCCAAGAGATTTTAGAAACTTCCAGACTTTGGCTGGATCGCCATTTTCGATGGAACTATGAATATGGCGTCTTTGAGCATCTCGACATACGGTGCTGCAACGATTGCGCAAAGAGTGATATCTACGCTTATTTGAGTCAGAGTTTTTTGCTTTATATCTCGACTTTGCCAGGTTCTTCTTCTCAATGAGAGCCTTTATGTCCGCAGTGAGCCAAGGAGCAGGCAGATGCTTCACCTTAATGGCTCGAACAGGCGCATGAACGTCAAAGAGCTGAATGATAATAGAGTTGAAAAGAGCTATTTTATCGTTCACTGCGCCAGCACGAGTTACAACGCTCCAATCGATTTTAGCAGCATCATCCCGAAGTTTGTCTCCATCTAGCCGACTAAAATTGCGCTGCAGAAGAATTTTAGCCTTTGTCTTGGGTGGACGAATTTTGTACGAGAGGTAAAGCAAGTCATGGTAAGAAAAGGCATCTGCAGAGTATTGGCCAAATTTAACAACATGGGACGTGGAAGAAACCATTGCCAGGTCTAAAAGAGACGGGGAACAGTTTGGAAAACGATGCGTAGCATCAGAAGGAAGGATACACAAGTTGCAGGCCTGGACTAGCGAATTAAGACGCTTGGAGCGATGGTCATCTTTTAGGAGACAGGTATTGAAATCACCCATAATAATATGATGATTAAAAGAAGGCATGATATCTTCAAGGAGTTTTTCAAGGGAAGTGAAATAATTTATTTGTAGAGAGGGCGAATAAAAGACGCCAAGAAGAAGTTTGGAGTGAGATAACGAAATATCAAGAAAAATATACTCTGCAGAATCAGAACAAGGTGACATGGGAGATAGGCTAATGATGGAATAGGGAATGTACGAGCGGAGATATATGGCAACACCCCCTCCACCTCTGCCATTTCGATCGTGACGAATTAAATTAAAGCCAGGCAAGGAAAAAGAAGCTGAAGGGAGAACCGGCTTGAGCCATGATTCAGACACGAGTATAGCATGAACATTTCGTAAGTCAAAGGTATACACTAAGTCGGTATAATGAGCAGGAATACTTTGGGCGTTTATATGAATTACATTAAAATTTTTGGCTAAGTTATGAAATTGTCCTTCTAGAAGCTCACGAAGTGACGGAGGCAGGCTGTGAAAACTGTCCTCACTATCAGTTAAGTCAGAAGAGGAGAACGATAAAAACTGGTCACTGTTAGTACTTAAGTTGGATAAAGACATATATACATATACTATATAATTAATATATTAAATACCAATAAATACAAGCACAACCTAATAAAATATTCACACACTACCCGCCAGCAGCAAAGAGAGAAGAAACAAAACTTCACGGAAGTAGATTAAAAACAATAAAATAAACGTAATTTTAGACATGAATAAATTCAACAGTTACAATTTCGCACAATTATTTACATGAAACGGAACGTGATAAGAAAAGTTGACAACACTACATGCATGTCAAAGTCAGTTTGTCAGTCAAGTCAAACGTCATTAACGTCAAATTTGACAGAGTGTGTACTGTGTTGAAGAAACAAGAATTTGATTTTCACTAAATAAGAAAGTGGGTAAATTAAAAGAAGGAACTAATATGCGACCAAATTAAGATGGATTACATACATAACACGGACAAGAAAAGTGAACACAGGTTAATCCTTGGATTTCGCCGGCTTCGCCGCCGCCGCACGTTTAGGCCTTATTTTGACTGGCTGCTTTACGGCTCCACTGCTCCCAGCTTGAAGTTCAGCGTCTTCATTCGGAGTCGAGGAGGCAGGTCGCGCAGGCGCGTCCGAAATGGCATTAAGCTCGGCCATGCTGGTTACTCGACGCCGCACGCCGCCCTCCGAGAGAACATAAATGGCACCTTCCCAAGTCCAACATCTTCGGATGCCAAACCTCTCCCGGGCCGCCATAAATACATCTTGACGTGATTTAATCAAGAACTCCGAGAGTGTAGTTCCAGAGCCCCTCAATGCCACCTTGCCGAACCACATCTTGTCCCGAATGGCACTATCACAGAACTTTACTATGATAGCCCTGTGCTTATTACCCCGGGGACGGCCAAGCCGATGACAACGCCTTATGTTCTCTGCAGTGAAGTTACTTCTTATGGTCTTAAGACTGTTGACCACAACAGCGGCTGTGTCTTCTCCCTCAACCTCGGGAACTCCATGGACAACCAGCATCTTTCTCCTTGAGCGGATCTCCATTTGGTCAACTTGTTTTGAGAGTAAAAGTACCTGCTTTTGAAGTGAATCCAGTGACATCATTATAGAGGACTTGAACTCCCAGAAAGCACTTGCCACTGAAGCAGTGTCAGGATTGTCTGGTCCGGCCTTCTCTAAATCACTCTGCAGCTCCGCCATCCTGGTGTGGAATATCTCTGCCAACTCAGCAATAGACTCTTTAATTGAGTCAACTTGTGACATTGCAAATGTGTGTAGTGACAGGTGCAAAATACAATAACTTGTATAATTACAAACTTCCTGGAGTGAAATGCAGGAAACCACTGGTAGGTGAAGTGCTTTACTTATACATTAAAATGTGTACAATTTTGACATTAAAAATTACTTTTTCTAATTTTAAACATTAAAAGTTGAAGACAGTGATGTTCTTAGTTTTTATTCACCTACCCGAAAAAAAGTGAGTGTTGAGTGAGTATTTATTTGTCTGTGTGATGCTCCCGCGCATCGTAATTGGCTTTCTATTTTCGGTCAGTTATTAACAAATATGGCGGCTATTAAACGGTTATTACGTTTCTATTTTATTGTGAGTGTAATGAGAATTGCTTTCATTGTCTTATTGTCTGAGGTATATTGGTTGAGAAACGGTTGTCTTGGACCAGACACAGAGTAGCTCTTGAATAAACTGTAGAGTTAGGACTTCTATCGGTGAAGGAAAATGTATACGTTCTTCCTCTAACAGTTCGTTGACTTAACCTACATATATTTAATATATTTGGGTGCATATTCACATGTAAATATATTTAGTCGCGGAATGAAAAGGTTCGTCACTTTTCAACCTTAATTATTTTGTATTACAAAAAAATTGTGCGTCTGTACTTAGAGACATGCATTATGGACAGATTCTGTCGGATTGTGTGTGTCTTTTAATGTTTTTACGGAGTTATATTGAAGATACTCGTATCGCTTTCTTCATAAATTTTTAAAGGCCTGCTTTGTGCGGAACTTTTTACGTAAGATCCGCGATAGAAATGGTAACATTGTTAACATCACGATTCACGATTATTGATGGCTTGAAATATGCCAAAGGTTACCATATCTTTTTAATTTAAAGTAATGAAACTACTTCTTATTCTCGTTTTGATATCTCGGAAATCGATTGTTTCCTCTCTATTGCATAAGTGGCATACTAAATAATAGTACGTACTTACTAACTCTAATAAGGTAGGTATAGGTATTATAATAATTATATTTTTGGGTACCACCTGTATACAAACTTCTATGAAGGGGAGGTCAGTTTTCTCTGCAGCTGACTGTACAAATATCAGTATTCAATTGTACACTCACGGACTTTGATTTTTGAACCATTTAGAGCTCACTTTATACTGGGCATAGAGTTAGCTATGAAGTGTCCAGTATAAAGTGGGCTCTAAATGGCTCAACAATTATACTCGTAGTCCGCGACCGTACATATTGGACATAATATGAAAACTGAATTTTTTTAAATGTTTATTTACATTAACAGAAATATAGCTCGAAACGCACAGAGCGGGCGCGGCGCGGTGCGGGGCGGAGGCGGTTCTGCATTTTTGATCTTTCCGAAACTGTCGATTGTCGATTACCGCTTCATATATCACACACGCCGCCTCCACTCTACTGCGCCACAGTATACTGCGGACCGGTTTTTTTTTAAATTAAAAATGGGGTTGCTCTTGGCCAGCATCAAGCCAGGGGGCAAAGATGAGACCGACGATCAAGCGAGCTCACCCAGAAGATGCCTATTCACTCGTGCCTTAAAAAGGTCTAGGTTATATGAACTTGGGTTCGCTTTACCACAAAACCTCAATGATTCAAACCTGTGCTACCTCGATCAGAAATATACCTCACTCTACAGTTAGCTAGTGAAGCCTAATTATTCATGCATTGAAACAAAAACAAACACAAAAACTAAGGAAAAAACTTCTCCTTATAAATATCTAAGTAAGAATGATATTTTTAAGCCAGATTACGCCTAACAGGACAGAAAGGGATTCCATATTTGAACGTATGTCATTGTTGGCCGTACTTAGCCATGCGCCACTAACTACTGTACTGACATTGTGACATAATGGTGGCATAACAACACAATAGAAGCTTTTTACGGCATTGTGACGAGTTATATCATTGTCAAAAGTTATTAAGTTAACACCTTGTTTGTTGTGGCTGTTGAAATACGTCCATTTATAATGCATTTTGGCAGGAAAGGAATGTTAATATAATTGATTAATTAACAATTTATAGTGTAGGTATCATTGTCAAAAGTTATTAAGTTCACAGCATGTTTGTTGTGGCTGTTGAAATACTTCGATTTTAAATGCATTTTGGCAGATGTAGGTCTCAAGGGCTGCATTATTAGTGAACATCTTTAGGATATCTTTTTTAGGGTTCCGTACCCGAGGGGTCCAAATGGTGCCCTATTGCTGTCACTTGCGTGTCCGTCTATCGTCTCTTACACATTTTCTTCCGAAGGATTTTTTAAGCTCGGACAGTATCCATATCGGGTTAGTAAAGCAATAACTTATATCTATGTTAATGACTATGGCTAATAATTAAACACAAAATTAAATAAAAAGGAGACAAAAACAGGCACAAAACCGGTGTGGCACAGATAACGGCTATTTGATGTATTTTACTAAAGTCCTGATCTGTGCCACCCAGTGACAAAAAATGGGACAGTTGTATCTCTCCGCTAACACCTTCAGAATGCCGTTTTGACTCTTTCTGACACGGTCCATCAATGATGCAATTTTTTTCCTCATGATCGCATGGAACCCGTCCGTGTGAGAGTACGCAAACATTCCTGAGGCATTGCACCATCTTGGTAGTCTCAACAGCATTCTGAAGGCGTTATTGTACTGGAACAGCACAGAGCGGGCTCGGCGCGGTGCGGGGCGGTGACGGTTTTGTATTTTTTATCTTTCCAGAACTGTCGACTGTCAATTACTGCTTCATATATCAGTATCACTCACGCCGCCTCCGCTCTTCCGCGCTACCGAATACCGCGTGGTTTTTCGGTGCGCCGTGCCCCGGTTTAAGTTGCCCACTCGCTTGACAATAACGTAATTCCGATAAGGTCTAGTTCCCCCCTTGGGTTGGAGGGTCAGATGGCAGTCGCTTCCGTAAAAACTACGCTAATTCATGGGATTAGCCATGGGATTAGTGTACCCCGGATATCCTTTGGGATGCAACTGTACTGAGATAACGCTAGGAAAAATATAAGTGTATACATGATGTGGCCTGTAATTGGAGCAAAAAAATTAAAGGATGCTTCCTTAGAGCATATGGAGTAACCGCTTGTGTCCTAAAAAAATATTTTTTCAATTGGGAGAAACTTTGATCTAAAGTTATGACCTCCAAGTAATGTATCTTGGCACCACGTGATTATAGCGCGGCAGTCACTGCTGATTTTGAGGTAGCATCTAGTTATGACTCATAATCGGTGTTGTATTTTAGTTAAAAAGGACATTTTAGGGATTTTTTCATATTTTTATCAATTTTTAGTTTTTTTTTAAACAAATAGTTATTTATATCACTTCAGCAGAGTAAAAAGGTACACGTAAACTATATTTGCATATTTTTCTTTTCCAAAAAAAATAATCTTTTTTTTTTCAAATGAAACTATTTGGACATAATTGCTGGAGAGATCAATAGTGTACAGTTTAATTTTTTGCTCCTATTACAGGCCACACCCTGTATACTGTTTTGTATCTTTGTTGAGGTGTGCAATAAAGAGTATTTTGTATTGTGTATGTCAAGTGGAATCGACTCTATGATTTGTGGTTAAGGTCCAAAAGTGAGACCACTTTCTTAAACTGTACATACAAATTTAAGTACACGACTTCTATAGACGTCGCATAAGGCTTAACTACGGTTTAATTGTAGTACCCCTCGTGAACGGGTTAAGAGTAAAAGTAAGCCATTTACACCATAAATTCTATCAATTACTTGAAGAACAAGTAGCTATTAAACAAGAAATGGGAACACATAACTTGTTTTAAAAGTATAATTAATATTATAGCACAAATAACTGTCTAGTTACTATAAAAATCCAAATCTCTGTTACAGAACAAGCGGAAATGTAACTGATTCAGAACAACCATTTTTGTCAATTTCACACATGACACAGTTTATTTCAATTGTGATACTTAATTTAGGTACAAACAAGTTCCTAAAAGGAGGATTCTCAATTCACATTAGTGCCTTAATTACCGTATTTGGTACCAACTGTTTTAGACCTATACTGCCAACATTCTGCCTTTGTATACTGTCGTGGCAGTCTATTTAATAACTAGCAAATAGCGGGTTTTTTAATTTTTAGCCACAAATCGTTTCATTATCATCGTAATCGCATTTCAATACCAGTGACCAATAAAAATAGACCTCTAAATTGCTTGATCGCACCAATCAGTCAGGAAAACAGTTCAAACTGCTGCTAACTATTATACTATACAATGGCTATACACCGTAACCCTAATCCCAACGGATGGCGTTGATCGCTAAGTGTGCTAATCATACGTCTCGGTAATTTCGTCGGTCAACACTACAAAGCTGTAGAAATCTCATAAGCTGGTAATACTTCATTCGTCTGTACGCTAAACTGATATTAAGATGATAATGCTCATTACATAATTGACCGAACGAGCGAAGCGTCTCCGTTTCAGCTTTCGACAAAAATTCTTTCGTATGTTTGTCCGGATGTCCTCTTCTACAGGTCGCATTTCTCTACCGATTCCCATGAAATTTAGTGAGCAGATTTGATAATTATATAGATTTTTTTGTCGAGTCAGTTATTGGAAATTTTAAAATGTGAAATCCATTATTTTTTTTGCGAAATCTACAGCTTACAGAGCCACTACTATAGTATCGTTATCAAATTTAAATTGTGAGTTATTTTAAGAACTCACACAGAAAAAAAAATTGTTAGCTGCTAGTAACTAAATCGGAGGACTGGCAAACTGGGAGTTTACTAGTAATCAAATTAGTTGTTGAAAATTATCATAATTTTGGTTACTACTAAGCAGTTGAGCTATCCTTTTTTTTCAGTGCGTGCTATACATAGGTATAATAAGTTGCATTTGGGCATGTGCTATTTTCAATATTTTAATTCCCGATAACAATACCTAAACTTGCTGATAGGTAATGTTACTAATGTTGTCGACAATATTTGGCGATATATATTTAGGTAAATCACACTGAATGCAAGTTTTTCAGATTTCATATCCCCCATGGCACCACTAAGGTGGAAGTTGGAAATCAGCGGTCAACTTCCTCCAATATATTATTAGTGGATTTTTACACCTGGACAATGTGCCTGCATTGTACGTACTCACTTTGTAAAATAAAACCAACATTATATATCTAAGTTTTTGAGACCAATCTCGCTCCGCCCTCCTGCTTCCTCCTCTACTGCTCTCCTCGTTAGCTTAACAAGCGTAATGCAATAAAACGTAATCGACGGTCCTCATTATCCAAAATGGCGGAGAAAGCGCAAGTACCTGCATGATAACTTTCAAATTAGTGGTACCAGTGATTTTGGAAGAAACAGAGCGACGCCATCTACCTGATTATTATATTTTGCTATAGATTTTGATTTGTATGTACCTATTATATTTGTATTTTTTCAGTACCTACAGCAAATATATTATTTGTTTGCATTAAAGAAGTTTACTTACAACCCTAAACATTGTTATATTATTAATTATCATGTTTTTGTTGCTTTGATGGATTTGGCAGCAAGCATAATAAAAAATAGAGTCTTTATAAGAATCGGTGAAGCTCGTCATATTTATCCAAAAAATATTTTTATTCGAATAAAGTTCATTACCACTTCAGTTCCTCGCTAAACTTGACGCGGGCGGGGCACATTACACGTAGAACCGATGGCCGACATGGCCGTTGGGGCGAAGAGGTTCTCGAGTGGCGACCACGTACTGAAAGGCGCAAGGTCGCGGGAGTCCGCTGGATGCGGGTGGCACAGGACCGATCATGGTGGTACTAGGGGAGGCCTATGTCCAGCAGTGGACGTCCATCGGCTGATATGATGATGCTTCGATGAACATAAACAGTTCGGTGCATATGCAATAATAAATGTTAAGTGCGTTAGTATTGTGTATTATGTGTTTATAGATAAAGTATGTTACATACCAGCAAACAAGCATACTTATCAAAAATATTTAAATGCTTAGTTATTTAAATAACTATGTCAAAAAGAACAGTATAAAAGATACGTTTGCTTAGTTAATTTAAGTACAGATACAATCGTATTTACTTACTAAGAACTCACGAATTAGGACGTATTACATATTGTAAATCCCGCTTCGGCAAGATAAACAAGGTAATTTCCCTCAAGAGCGATAAAGCGACGGTACAATATGCTACAACCGCAGGAATGTTGCCAATATTATATGTTGCAAGGCATCCACTTATTTCTACATACACTCAGCCACCCGCTTAACTATGTTAATTCCTGCAAACAGTCGCTCTCGCTACCGACCGCCACGCACCAAACTTGTACACGTTGAACTGCGGCCGATCATACAAGGGCGTGTAGCGGTGTGATCAATTTTTGTAATATGCAAATATCGATATTAACAGTTCGAATGTGAAACAAAACATTAACCTCGATGTTTCTGATATTTATGAGCTATTTTAAATAATAAATGCTAACGTATGCTAGAATTACTGTCACTAAAATAAACATAGTCGAAATATCGTCCAGTATTTTTTTTCTTGTTTTATGGATATTTTAACATGAATTATTGTCATCGATAAAAATCATACTTTGCTCAAAGTTACATACAATGCATCGACATACAACTATTAATATTAGATTAGACATCTGTTGAAATGTTGAATACCTGTATTCAACATTTAGAGGATAGGTAATAAATCACACCGAACGCCGTAATGTTACATAGCTTACAGACAAACTACTGATCATAAAATACACAACATCACCTTGTAGAGTTTTTGTTTTGTCTTAACAATTTATCGTCGTAATTAACATTTTCTTTGTCCAAAATATCAATATGATACTATTTATTTTTCAAACAAAACATTGTAATGATTCCCTGTTTAACTTACAAATAACGATCACTCACTTTCACGCAACCTCCTATTGATACCACAAATTAACGAGGCTCACTATAATCGCGCGTTTCGCAAAAACTATCGATAAAAATCATCGATAAAAACTAATCGTATGAGATCTATATCGACATCCGCGAACACTCACTAGGCGCATCAAAAAGGCTTAAGTGCAGTGTAAATGCTACGTTTATAAGTTGTTTTGTTGGGCCTGGTGGACTAGTTGGATGACCCAGTGAGCGCAGGTTTGAGCGGGGCGCGTGTGACAGCGTTTTTGTATCCTGGCAGGTGACATGGTTTAAAATGATTGCTCTGGATGTAAGTAGGAAGACACTTTATCTAATGATCCTTGGTAATGCTGAGATTACTAGAGGATGTGTCTAGTTACGGGTCGGAGTAAGTAGCTGCGGTAAACGGCGCAATGTTTGTCACCTTAATGCGTAAAGGCTCATTTTCACGGTGCAAGAACTTCGGGTGCAGATTTCATTGGGTTTGGTCAAACTTTTTCGTACATCGGTAGGACGCAGCCCCGCAATGTAATGGAACTTGCATGCAAATTCTTGCAACTTGTAAATGAAGCTTTAGAGGTCATAATTAAGGTTTTCTTCGGGGTGGTTAATTTATCTATCCTCAGGTACGAAGGCAATGCAAATGACGACCTGTTTAGCCTAGTTGGTAGTGACTCTGCCTCCGAAGCTAGAGGTCCCGGGTTCGAATCCCGGCCAGGGCATTTATTTGTGCATTTTTCACGGATATTTGTTCTTGGGTCTTGGATGTTTTCTATGTATTTAAGTATGTATGTATCTATATAAGTATATATATCGTCGTCTAGTACCCATAGTACAAGCTTTGCTTAGTTTGGGACTAGGTCGATTTGTGTAAGATTGTCCCCCAACAAAAAAAAAAAAAAAAAGCACATTCGTGGCTCAACTTAAACAGAGTATTTTTTTAGACTCAATAAATATTAGATATCCACAAATGAACTTCTACAATATGTTCTTATATAAACATTCATATTTTTACAAATAAACTACTACGATATGTTCGTACTTATGCCAGCACATTAGTGGTCAACAATTCAACATGCGGTCAAGTGAAAATTCTAGATAACTCTTCATTTATTTGTTTGAATGAATATACACCCTATTTCATATACTAAAAGGTCTAATTTTACACGACATTCATGAGTTTTTTTTTTAAATTGGACAAATATAGCGCCCGCTGATAGTGGGTCGACCCTTCAATTCCAGTCGTGCCACTTGCTAAACGATTCGGTGTGGTCATAAAGCCGTTTGCGGTCAAATAACTAATATGGTGGACATATTTTAAAACTGTACGGTAATTTGGATTTAAGAATGTTTAAGAGTGAAAATTAATAAAATGTACAGTGTACCTTATGCCAGTGTACCTTCGCCATTCTGTAATTTAGTTACAGTTTTTGAGTCCAATATCTGTCACACTTTATTTTGATTGTTAGTTTTTTTATATACGGAAATTACTCTCTATCATACTGTCACCATCATTCTCCTAGCGTTATTCCCAGTACAGTTGCATCCTGAAGGATGCCTGGGGTCCGCTACCTAATGCCAAGAATTGGCGTAGGCACTAGTTTCTACGGAAGCGACTGCCATCTGACCTTCCAACCCGAGGGGGAAACTAGACCATATTGGGATTAGGCTTGTCAAGTGAGTGGGCAACTTGACTGTTAGAGGTTCTCAAGCCGCCCGGAGGCCTCTAACTTGGCTTAACGACAGCTATCATAGACAGCAACCGGGTTCAACGGCTTAACGTGCCTTCCAAAGCACGGGAGCGCTCAGTTAGTAAACACTCAAAGCGGTCACCCATCCAAGGACTGACCTCGCCCGACATTGCTCAACCTCGCATACCGCACGCGGTACGCGGGCGCCGCTGAGCCACGAACGCTTTTTTTTTTCAAATGATACTGATAGATTTTGACCTGTAAAAGTGCCCTTGTGGCCTATCTGCAGAATAAATGTTTTGATTTTGATACAGTCAGTGAATTTAAACTTTTGCGATAAGGTGAAAACATGTTAACTTATTCCTACTGTTGACGATATGTAACCATAAACTTTTAGATATACTTAAGCGGTTAAATTATTTATCCACTCTTTGCCCCCAAGACAACTAGAACTAATGTAGTAACTCTTAACCTACCATTAATCCCCCATTCATTGTTCATGAACAAACAATATATGCAACAATCAATCAATATAATTACACATTACACAACTTTTAAGCTTTAATACAAAATCACTTACCACACCTCTTATCTAAAGGTGTGTGTAGTTGAAAAATCAATCGTATCCCATGTAACAAAAGCTTATTTTCCAATGCATTGCATAATGAAGGCAGCTTTACTTACTTTAGTCTTTACATACGCAAAAGGGGATAGCTGATGCAATTTGATTTCACTTTTCGATAACTTACCAAAAATCTTATCAAATCCTTTTCGGCCTACCAAAAAGAGCCCTATATCGTTGAATGTAAAGTCGAATTTACGAGTGAAAGTTAAAGGGTTATACGAGAGTGAAGTAGAAGCATGTCGTGACCTGTTGTCAGCGGACAGGTATCTTCACGCTTAAAAGGTGATTAGAGTTAATAGAAAATGTTCTGGTTAATCTTAAAGGTCTCTCGTTCTTCTGGTACCTTCTAGAAGGACGGTGAATGTAACGGGTCGATGACTCGTGGCTCGATGTCCTTACTGAATCTTAAGGTCTTGTCCACTACACATATATGTAATACACATGTTTGTAGCGTCTTGCGTAACCCATTTCCTTTCCATGAAGGCTAGATTAAACGTATGTAGCTGTTATGGGCGATTCACACCAAACGGCTGAAGTCTGCGCGCTCCCCACTAGAGTCAAAGGAATTCGAACCCTTCATACAGAAGTTAGATTTCATATTTGAATGGGTTGCGTGCAGCCGGTCGGCTGCCGCCGGCTCTGCCGCTGCCGTTTGGATACGAAGTCTAGCTTTTGTATGTAAAGTTCGAATTCCTTTGAGTCTGGTGGCGTGCGCGCTGACTCCGGCCGTTTGGTGGGACTCGTCCATTAGCGACAATAGGCCGCACGCGCCAGCGCTGTATATGAATGCAGTCACGCTGGACTGGTACGAAACTGCCAGCACTGGCATCCAACGGACTGGCAGCAGCCACTGGATTTAAGCTTAGCCTTAGCCTTACTGATGATGATGATAAAATGTTCGATAGGTACTTTTTTTTGTAAAAATGAAAATTTAAGATAGAATCTGTTTGATTTTGCACTCAACCTGTTCAATGCGTTTCACGCACTCCTTCGTACCAGTAAAGTTGCTTGACATCAAATTGACGACTTGTTTGACTTTTCTTGCAGTTCTCCTGCAGTACCTGTTAGTTCATTGTTTTCCTGCTACGCAAAGGTTATCGGGAAGAGATCACTTTAAAGCGATAAGACCGCCTCTTGTTACCACTTTGTTTTTATAAACTGCGGTAAATCTTATTTCTTAGAGGTGCAATAAAGGATATTTATTATTATTGGAAAATAAAACATAGTTACTTTTAAATATGGCGCCCTAGGCTGAGTAGGCTGGGTAATTTCATAACTAAATATCAGCCTGACACATAGCATGATAATTATCTTTATGAAAGTATCAATGTTATCAACTAATATTGTTTTTATTGATTTCCGTTCCTTCAAGCATATAGTCGTGTATAGCCATAAAAACGACGTAGCATATTTAGTTTTTCAAAATTCAAGTTTTTTTTTTCATTTTTATACAAAATAATGAATTATATCACCAATGATGAATGCAAAACTGCCTTAAGAGTTAACGTGGAGTTAAGCAAAAGATAATGTCAAGTACGACAATATTCGGAATTCGAATGACACGTACGTTAACATTTTTTCTAGGGGTGTTAATTAACGAAAATGAATTCTTAAATATCTTCGAAATGGTATAAATTGGGATACTAGAGTCTTAGAGAATACTTTATTTCATCTCAGGAATGTGCTCTCGCAATTAACGGAATTCAATAAAAACACCCTATATTTTAATGCAACGGCCCCTGCGACACGTTATTAAAAAAATGCAAGGAGTTTCATCATACTATTAAGCATCAGTCTGATAGTATGATAATTATCTTTACAAATGTCGAAATGTACCTAATACTTTTTTATGCAACGGCCCGGACAAATTATAAAAAAAATTGCAAGGAATGTCATCATATCATAAGCAAGAATATTATTATATTGCGTATAATTGGTAGCTTAAATTTTAATCTATACTGTTTTTCACGTAAGAAGAGTCCGGTGACAGCTGTCAACCCAGTACAAATTATGTCATTTTTGACGTATAATGGCATAATTTGTACTGGGTTGACAGCTGTCACCGGACTCTTCTTACGTGAAAAACAGTATATAGTGAATTTGAACAACACATTGTCAATTACTTGAATACGTGACAAACACTGAGACTTTTACCTTATATTCACTTTCCAAAATAAAAACCAAATGATAAAACTATCTATATCACTTACAGCAAAACCAATCACAATATCTATACCATTACCAATAAGATGTTCACACATTTTCTTCGTGACCAATGTAATTTAATATCCAATTTCATTCCATACTATTAATATAGCAAACTACTATGGTCATCGACTTTTTCTTTTAATATCTACCATGTTGTCACCGATTTCTTCGTGCCACTTCGAAAGACAAGCCAACTACGATCTTATTGTAAAGATTAAAGGTTCATTTTCCATTTTTTCAGGTGCTGACCACAGATCAATTATTGGAGAAATAATGAAACGTAATTTTCGAGTCTGAATGTTTTGTGAATATGTTCACGCTGCAATTCGTAATGAGCCAAAACTGTAATTTTGTTTTAATGTATAAGAAAACAACATGGGAGGCCGAACTTCGCTCTATGAGACCACAGACAAAACACTTTTTTTTCTAGATCGATTATGCGCCCTCTTTGAAATTATTTGAGCCGTTTTTGAGAACCAATTGTATGGCGGTGTATGTATGCCTGTTGTTTACGTATACTTTGAGCTTTACGTTCTGTATTGTGTTCTTTTGAGGTGTGAATTTGTATATTCTATGTATTGATCACTTAATATTATTAATGTTTCAAAAAATACAGCATGCAAAACAATCCAATCGAGCACTGTACCACAAAATTGTATTCTAACGCATGTTTGTACAAAAGTTTGGAATAATAAAATGCTATTTTATTTTTTTATTTTATTTTATGTATTGATCACAGGAGGTCTCATAAATGAAATAAATTAGTTAAGCAATATTTTATTTAAGATTAAGTTACTTGTTTAACCGTGTTAACTTTAACTTTTAGTTCCGTGGGTAACTTTTAAATAGCTGATATTCAATTTTCTTTTTTATTAAATAGACGAATTGCCTGATGATAAGCGATTAGCGCTGCCATGGACACCCGCAACACCAGAAGGGTTGCAAGTGCGTTGCCGGCCTTTAAGATGGGAGCACGCTTTTTTCTTGAAGGATTCAATTGACCTTCCCAAACAAGTTTATAAAAAAAAAACAATATTAGCCTTTAACGTAAGTAATAATTATTTCTGAACTCAATCCAACAAGGTCTATGTCACTTATCATAACAATGTGATACAGGCCGCAAAAAGTGACATTTCTGTAACCGTTACCCCTGTATAAAGGCCGTAAGAAATGCAACAATACGCTGATTATTGTATCACAATGTGCAATTGCGCTTGAGAATTCAAATCAGGAATGGGGTAGACAGAACAACATTATAAGATTTATAAGTTTACTTCTATTGGTATCACTAAACTAAATTAAAGAGACTGGGGTCGGATCCAACTGTCCAATTGAACAAACGAATATGTTTCATACCATGTCACACAAGCGTACGGCCCGCCTGATGGTAAACTGTCACCGTAGCCTTAGAACGCTTGTAACTCCAGGGGTGTCAAATGGGCTTTGCACGCATTTCTCGAAGAGTCCCTCGGGAAAACCTTGCCATCGGAGCTCATACCAGAGCGTTCTGGGGAGGAAAATCCTCGGAAATCGCGTGAACGTGCATGACCATTCAGGATATCAAACTTCAAACTTCAAAATATTTGATATGTGAACTATTCATTTCTTTTATTTTAAGAACCTAGAACGTCCCACTGCTGGGCAACCTCCTTGCTCTTCCGCGTGGCCCGAACCTGTGCAGTGTCCCACCAATCTTTACTTAAAGCGTCGAGTTCATCCTGCCCATTCTTCCATCAGTATCTATTAAAAGCATAAAATTGATCTCGCCATCGCCGTCAGCGTCTACTGCGACGCTTGGTTCGGTTTTGTGGGACCCAATTGGTGGTTGTTTTAGACCAAAAATAACAACAAATCCATACAACAGCATACGGTAGACACATCCAGCTCAATCCCATATCAATGAATTTCATTTTCTATGGCAGAGTCGAGTACAAATTTCGCATAATTCGCCGCTTATTATCAGTCACCTGACATTTTTTCCCTCAACATATTGGTTTAGCTGCACTTTGATAAATTCTCATTCGGGAGGAAATCCTGATTTTGTTTTCTACGGCAACTGACGTTCAAGAAGATACGCGATGCAACTTTCTGAAGCATTTAACAAGTTATCGCCCGAAAGGAACTTCTTCATAAAAATCTGTTGTTGACTCGCGGACTACTAGACCAAACGTCATGGTAAGTTTTAGAAGTTTTGCACTTATTGACCCTACCCTAATAGATTAAACACACATAAGTTGATTCTTTCACAAAATCAAACACGGTACAACGTTACCCAACTACGAACTCTATAAGTCTTATAGACGCGGCATCGTAGTGACATTTAGCTGACCGCTTGTGCAAGCGTTTGCCACATCCACTGGCCATGCATACATGCCTGTGTAATTGGCAGAATCTGGTGGAAATGTTATGAACATATCAGAGCCGTGGCATCAAACTATTTAGTATCCCTTAGTAGGCTCATTTGCCTCATCTTTTCTTTAACAAAACTTTTCTTCAAGAAAAATGCTAAAATTGGCAAACCGGTAGGAATTGAGCTCCAAGGACGCATTATCAGTGGCCCTGTTAATTTACTATCCTGTTATTTAACTCTGTCTGTCTGCTTCTTTGTCCTATTACCCTCTGCTGGGGTGTAGGGCTCGAATCAATTCCCTCCATTTGCGTCGTTCCTGGGCAGTTTGGGTTACTTCCTGCGACTTCATCCCAGCAAGCCTAACTCTTGATCCACGGAACGCTGCCTAGTTGCTCTGGGGCGACCTTTTTTCTGCTTTCCGGGTATCTGCCATGTCAGGGCTTTCTTGGACAAGTCCGGTTTCCGAAGGATATGACCGATCCAATGCCATTTCCATACTTGTATTTCGTTTTGTATGGGTGTCTGTTTTGTAAATCTCCGCAGCTCCGTGTTTGTGATGCATTTCGGCCAAAAGATGCGAAGAATTTGCCGTAGACATTTGTTTACAAACACCTGGAGTTTGGCCGTTAAGTCTTTTCGAACGTACCATGTCCCGGACCCATACAACAACACAGCCTTTACATTTGAATTGAAAATCCTAACTTTAGTTCTTCTTGTTAATGACGAAGAGTCCCACACGGGTCTTAACTGGCGCTACGTAATATTGTGTAGAAAGTAAAGTTGTGCAGGTAGGTATGTAGATAACAAAATCCCGCTGAGGCTGTGCGTCATGCAATGGGGCTTACAGTTTTTTATATGCCTCTATCCATAATGCGCTAGGTGTTTAACTTGTATGTACACTAACATGAATTGGGAGGAGTAGGTTTGCTAGGAAAAAATAATTCCAGCTCCGAGTGTGATATCGTTTAGCTTGTGATGTTGTAGATATCATATAGTATATAGTAGTTATTATATTGATGTGTACTCGCGAAGTTTGAAATGTATAAATTTTAATGTTTTAAGGCATACAATTTGAACCACCACATAAGGGCAATATTTTCCGGTGACATCCCCACTTTTCTCGGTTCATATCATATACATAGTAGCCATACGAGTATCACCAGCTATCATCAAAATATTGAATACAGCTCCAACTGGCTGGCTGGGCGATTGGCGACACAACGCCGATTTCAAAACCAAACTTGGGCTACTTAATGTGATCTGCGTTTGCGGCCTAAAACAGTATCCGAATTGGCACCAATTCGTTGAATCTACTTGTGCACTTTTTTTTATTCATGTTAGACTGAACCTCAAAAATCTAGATCGTTAGATGCCTATCATTAAGATATCGTTAATTAAATTGGTTTTATTTAATTTGGTTGCAATCAGGCATCGTTTCGTCGTAAGTATGTGGTGCAACAGATCGAAGAATGTGCAATAATTGACCATGTTAATATGAAATTAATAGTAATAATTTGATTTGGATATCTAAACTTAATTGTGCTACCGTTTAATTTTGTCCAATTTGGGAAAACCTAGGGTAACTTGAACAAATGTATGATGAGTTGGTTTGGAACAGATAGATGGGAGATTTAAATGTCGAACCTGGTAGTAATGTGGCTCTCACACGGTTTTTTTACTGGTTTAATTCAGCAACCTGTTGGCTTATGCCAAGCTTCCTATCTGACTGTGGAGAGTAAGCCACCAGGCTGCCACTCGATAGAGTTAGCTGTCACACAGTTTAGTGATATGTAGGGATATGTGTATTGAATAAAATGTAATAAATGTGAAAATATAAATAATTGTTCTTTTTTATATATATCATGGGATTTATCGGACCCAAAACCTGTTACATACTTAACAATATTTTAATTTGGATCTGTCAAAATTGCATCTTAGCCAATTTATCTAAAAACCTTGACATTCATGTTACATATGAATATTAGCAATCGTAGTATAAATTATAATTAATTATGAAATTGTAGTAATTTATTATATAGCAGTACCTTTATTATCGTGCTAATAAAATATTCATTTATAATACCTACAGTAATGATATGATAACTGTATTTATAATACCTACAGTAATGATATGATAACTGTATTTATAATACCTACAGTAATGATATGATAACTGTATTTATAATACCTACAGTAATGATATGATAACTGTATTTATAATACCTACAGTAATGATATGATAACTGTATTTATAATACCTACAGTAATGATATGATAACTGTATTTTTTGCTGGCGCTTAGCGGTCCAAAATAAGGTACTCTCAGAACAGAACAGAAAAACAGGCGTCACAAGGATGCAGCCGTGAATACATGGAGTGACGCATATTTCCTAGAGGGGTAGACAGAGATCATGGATTACCACTTGCCACAATCGTGACAAGCCCTACTTGTTTCATCTCGAATCCGTTATATTTTGTTTAGGTACCTTATTGTGCAAACATAACATTCAATAATTTGTCGGCCTGTTTAGCCTAGTTGGTAGTGCCATTGCCTCCGAAGCTAGAGGTCCCGGGTTCGATTCCCGGTAAAGGCGTTGGTGAGCAGAGACATTTGTTCCTGAGACTTGGATGTTTTCTATGTATTTAAGTATATATCTATTAAATATGTCGTCGTCTAGTACCCATAACACAAGCCTTGTTGAGCTTACTGTGGGACTAGTTCGATTTGTGTAAAAAAAAAGTCCCCTAATATTTATTTATTATTTATTTATTTTATTTATTTAATAATGATGGCCGGTAGGACAGCTGGATTAAAAAATTATCTATTAATACGGATGATTTGCTGGCAGTGGCCAGGTACTCAGGGAGCGTTCAAGTATTACGTAACGAATTTGGGGGGAGGGGGGAATCTTGTAAAACGTTACGATGCGTTACAGAGGCGGGAGGGGGTATTTTGAACTAGGCGTTACGTAACATTGTTTTTTTTAACCCTTCAGAACGGTTGCCTAGAGAGATTCTCTCACGCATTTTATTAAACATTTTTTTTTCACAATTTCAAATGGAATGACTACTCTAGGTAAAAATGGTCACTTGGTGGTTACGTAACGTTTTACTAGGAGGGAGGGGGGGTACAGAAAAACGTTACGGCACGTTACAAGGGAGGGGTGGGGGGGTCAAAAATCTCGAAAAATTGCGTTACGTAATACTTGAACGCTCCCTCATACAACTAATTTCCACCTGTTACTGTGTTAAAGCCCATTTTGCATTTTATGCTACAGCACTCGTAGAAAAGGTTAAAATATGATTAGTATGACGCCACGCTTTTTAATGAAAGTGAATAAAATAAATAAATATTAGGGGACAATTTTTGTACACAAATCGAACTAGTCCCATAGTAAGCTCAACAAAGGCTTGTGTTAAGGGTACTAGACGACGATATATTTAATAAATATATATTTAAATACATAGAAAACATCCAAATGTCAGGAACAAATGTTTCTGCTCACCACAGAAACAAATGCCCTTACTAGTATTCGAACCCGGGACCTATAGCTTCAAATAGATGCGGTTTAGATTATCCAAAACGCATCTGATCGGATTTAGATAATTTGTGGAAAAAAATAATGAACTAAATCTAGACTAAAACAGTAAGCCATGGCAGATTGACAGATACAATTTTTTGCTACAGATAGACAGACATAATGGCACATTTACATTAATTAACATAAACGGGAACCTACTCCTAATTGTTTTTAAATGGTCAAGACATTCATCCACAACAAGTCACCTTTCAACCAAAAGTTTACCATCGCGACGAGCTTTAAGTATTTAAAACTCTATAGCTCTGTGTTAAGGTGGATTTTTGAATGGCATTTATTCAAATCTATTTGCCGATTTAAAGAATTTAATAAGGTGGATATATATGTAAATATATTAATATGTCACACTAATTTAAAAATGTTGCTTGACCTAGTGCGCCAACCAATTTAATTCTAATTTCATTCAAATTCAAAAATTCAATCTGATAAGTCGCGCTCACACACATTTAAAATTAGCTACCGCACTCTCAAGCTGGAGAGTCAATTCGAAATATAATAGGCATTCTATTTTGATTTGAATGTGTTACTAGAGTTCACTTTCAGACGCATTGAGCATGTTAAAGCTGTACGAATGTTGAAATCAAACGGAAAGAGAAATAAAAAATTGACAGATTAAAAGTTGAGAAATGTCAAATTCAAATTCTAATTTAAAACAAAACGTTTAAAAAATATAAATTGATGCAACTATTTATTGATAATCGCTTCGCGCAATTGAATATGAATATACTATATGTTCTTAGTGAGATATATCCAGGAACCACCTGTATCTGTTGTCTGCTATATAATTGCCACTGTATTCACTTTGTATGATTGTTTCTGTGTTATCTCCATAGAATAAAATAAAATAAAAGAATAATAACTTGTGGATACGGTATTTCAATGATAGTCAAATCAGCAAATTTTGACGAAAGTTAGTATGAAGTGTGTAGGTAAATTTGCCTAATGACGTCACAATTTTCTATGGACAAACTGTGTCCTTTTGCATGTCTATCTAAAAATCTTATTAAACAGCATAAATAAGCTGAAGTTAGATTATTGCCGAGTATTTTCGTATGATTTGTTTATTGGTAAATTAAAAAAAAATACATTGTTGTGAAATACCATATTGTATGTATGTATGTAAATAACTTGTTGTACACAGGTAAAAATATGGATCGTATGTTGTAATGCGATTTTTTTACGAAATCTGTGGCGAATACTTATTTTGGTATAGTTTTTTAGTTTAAAAGTAATGTTTAATTGAGCAATTTGAAAAAATAATAGAAGCACAGTGAAATTTCATGCGGTCTGCTTACCCCTTTTTTGAAAACATGTGTGAGTTAAGTACGTACGTATGGTGAATTAAGGATCAGAGTTTTACAGTTGCTTTTGCTTATTCAGTCCAATCTCAATACGGTTATAACACCTTTAAAAATGGGACCCTAGATGTAAATTAAAAAGTAAACAAGGTGTGATTTGGACATGTAAAATACTTTCACTACTATTACATTACCAGTCTTACAAGTCGTTTTTGACATTTTGACCCACTTGTCGATATCCGGTTTTACTTGTAGATTTGTACGTACGAGTTCTGAAAGCTTTAAGCTTAATGAAAAACGAAAAATATTTTTTCAACTTTTTTTTTGTGTGTAAGTGTAACCCAATAATTACTAAGACAAAGGGCAATTTCTTGGTTTTTGTGCATCGGTAATAAATAAAAGTCTTCTTTTCCTGTCTTTCTCTGTATTTGCTACTTTATGGATAATAAATATCGATTAAACTAAGCTTAAGTCGCGTTAAAGTGCGAACGAATTTTCCTACTTGTAGCGCGTTGATGTCTTTACTACTCCACTTGACATCAATTAAGAGGCCTTTAACGTGTCCGAGTGGCGCTAGTGGAAACGTTAAAGCACCCTTAAATCTACAATGTAATAAGTCGTGTTTAAATATTGATATTATTTTAATGATAAGTGAATCTGTTACAGGGTGTCCTATGAACAGTGTTCAGCTTTTATGTTTTTTTATCGTAGCTTAGAGATTTCACGTAAGAAAATATACCCGCTGCTCTATGTTCGACTTGTCAATATGTGAATGTACAGCCCACGTGAAAAATGCGACTTACCTTGACATGAAACTAGAGCTGAGCTTAAAATTAAAGCGGCGCACACGAAGCTCCCAAAGCCCATCTCGAAAGCACATCCAAACACTCTCGGCTGCAGCATTTCCACACACTAAATCATGGAGCACAACACAAAAAATCCGATAAAAAAAAGTTTTTTTTTGGCAAAAAATATTTCCCAATTTTTTTTGTTTTTATTTAAGTAGTCATGTCCGGTTGTACAGTTTGTGACCGTTGTGAAAGTCGTTCGCGGCGCGGGCGACGCTTGACTGAGACGGGTCGGCGCGCACGCACCGCCACCTCTCTAGAATGGCTCTGGCAGGGGCAAGCAACATTTTATCGGTTTTGGTGTATCCGGGATTTAAAATATATAAACAGGTAAGATATTTTTTTTGCTTCATGCAAACTTTACAAAGTAGCATAGATTTCAATATAAATTATAAATATGAGGATCTAAACTAACAAGTCAAACGCATTGTTTTGCATAGGTAGGTGTTAGTCTTTTCTATAGACACATTCAAAAGTATAGTGGGGTTAATTTTGCTGATATTATGACTTCTATTATTAGTGCATAAATTATCGTCCTAATGCTTTAACTATTGTATTCCACCGGGGCGAATCTCCGGCGTTTTAAACGCTCGTTTCTAACGTCATTGTCGGGTACAAGTTTATATATTCAATGGGTAGAACAAACCGCGAGGATTTTGATCAACTAAGACTCAGAACCGATATTGGTTTTAGTTTTTAACAAAAGTTAACCCTGGTTATAATTCTCTTTTAACAAAATGTATGGAGACGACAATGAAAGAAAAAAACACTGTAAAAACGCTGAATATTCACCCGCCTACAGGGAAAACTCCTGACTTTGACCCAGAAATTCTAAATGTTTGTGTGGGCTGCGTGATTCTAAATTATTTAGACCCCGTACAAACTTAAATTCATTGTAATAGTTACCTAAATTACTGATGTACCTAAACTCGTATTTTGGGACTAATAATTATTTTGTGTTAGCGAATTATTCTGAACATTGATGAAATAACTTAAATATTACATCATAAGTATGAAGATATTGTATTCATTACATAATTGCATTGATTTATTGGTATTATCATATGCCACTAAGTTGACATTATCGAAAAGCTAACATTAAATATCAAATAACTTATCGTACAAAGTTCTGAAAATTAAAATACAAAAGAAATTATTTATTTAATATATCAGTAATGCTTATGATGTGAACGAATAAATGCGAACCTTATACGAAGAAGTGTATATTAAAATCAATCATTCTTTAAATCAATTTTTGGTAATTTTAATTCAGAGCTTTCTTAATAGATGTTTCCATCTTTTTTTGAGTTAAAGTTATTAGATACGGTGTCTTCTCGTAGGCCATGCCATAGGCCGTACCCCAGCTAGTGTATGCCTAGGGCTACGGTGTCTACATAGCTTCAGGTAGACTATAAGCTTGTGTGCCACCACCGTAGTATAAGGTATGTCCCACGAAAACCCATTATAAAGGAAAATGTTAATTTCCGCAAAGGTTGCGCGCCGCTGCGGCCGAGCCCACTTCACTTTCAAACTCGGTCGCGAGCAAACACTGGTGCCGCGGCTAGTTAAGACGGTGATATGCAAAAACTAGTGACCTATATGCCAGGTGTAAACACCTTGCCGGGGCCCGATTCGACATTCAAGTGTTCCAGGCATATCATAGGGATGCCCACTTTTATGTCTGAGAATTATAATGGCATATTGTATTATTTTTATGTAAAATTAGGGATACGCTGAATATGGGTTCCATCGAATACGAACATTTGGCAGAATATTCGGCCCAGGTCTTGACGAAAGGAATATTCTGTCAAATTATTCGGTTCAAGAAAATGCCTTATCAACTGTTCTACTTATAACAGACTAATTCCGTAGTAACAATTTTGTTCAAACTAAAGTATGACTATCGACAGTTTAAAAAATTGGGAGACAATCTTAGACTAATCGTCCTAGTCCCAAACTACGCAAAGCTTGTACTATAGGTACTAGACGACGATACACATACGTATAGATAAATAAATACTTAAGTACATAGAAAACATCCAAGACACAAGAACAAATATTAGTGATCATTACACAAATAATACCCTGACCGGGATTCGAAACCGAGAACGCCGGCTGAGCCAAAGTGGTCGTCAATTAAGTACGTTAAATATCAATAAAAAAACCGTTAACAATGATAATTTGACAACCCAGTTATTATATTACATTCTTGCAACTTCTACTCCTCTAAAATTGTACGGTAAATATTCGGCAGTTGAACCGAATAATTCGGCCGAATACCTACCAAACATACAAAAATACGCCGAATACGCTGAATACCGAATGATGTATCATCATATCAGCCGAAGGACGTCCACTGGGACATAGGCCTCCCCCAAAGAGTGCCACAATGACTGCGCCACCCGCATCCAGCGGACTCCTGCGACCTTTACCAGGTCATCAGTCCACCTTGTGGGGGGCCTACCCACGCTGCGCCTTCCAGTACGTGGTCGCCACTTGAGAACCTTTCGGCCCCAATTCGTATATTTCGTATTAATCTCTGCACCACCTCCTGCAATGTATTATTTTTTATTTCCCGCTACCTAAAGTTGTCATGAAGAGAACGCTCTTTAGCGATAAGACCGGCTGCTGTATACCTCTACCTACACGTGCGATAAAGAGTATTTGTATTGTATTTCAACCCGCATACCAAGCGTGGCGATTATGGCATTCACCCCCCATGAAATTGGGGGAGGCCTATGTCTGGCCTGCAACTCCTGATATGGTGGTATTTTATTGCATGACAGAGACATGAAAGAAAAGCGATATCCTAGGGTTGTAATTTTCAATCAACAATACAACCGGTGTCACGGCACAAGTCTCCTTAATAAAATTCAGGAATTTGAAAGATAAACTAGGAAAATTTCACATATATTGATATCAATGTTTCATTGCATGGGTATAGTCGAGGGCTATGGGAATCGAGTTAAAGTGTGTTGTGGGCGATGGGCTACTAACCTAATCATGTAATATCACATTTTTCTCCATCTTAAAACTTACAATCGCTAAAAGTGGTACTGGAACTGAATTTCATGTGCTTTGCTACCCCTTTTGATAATTCAGGCGTGAGTTTATGTATACCGTATGTGTTTCGTGGTCTTGCACACGCAGCGAACTTACGAGTCAGAAAGAACGCGCGAACAAAAGACAAATAAATCAGGGAAGAAGCAAATAAACTCGTATGGTGGTATACAATTGAGAGGCAAGTCTTCGAAAAAAACAGTTTGAATCAAAATAAAGGTATCGCTTTTTAGCTAGAAGCCCGCCTGTGTGTCTATCTTTGTTTAAGTTTGATTATATTTTGTTTTGTTTTGTACATTTTTACGTGAGCAGTAAAAAGTTCAGTTGTTATTTGTATATTTTATTGTTTGTAAATATTAGGTTATCGAAAACAGCTCGTTTTCGATGAGATTTGTAGATGGGTCTATGGATGGGGATAATGTGAGTGAACAATAGCACTCAAGCTACTCTAGCTGGGCCTCATTTGGCGAAACACGACAAACGCTGAGCATTGCTTAGTCTTCTGGTACTAGTTCTTAGGTACAGAACCCCATTTCACGATTGGAATCCACAAGGAAAGCGTAAACGTGGCCAACCCAAACAGACCTAGCGTACATCTGCAGCAGAAGCGAAGAAGAAATAATTTTTAAGAAAAAAAAACCGACTTCAATGGGGGAGGCCGATAAAAGATTATTTTACTTATACTTAGATGGTGCACTCTTAGATAGATATAAAATAAAATAAAAATGGCTATAATGTATGTTTATAATGGTAGAAGACTAAGTACCCTCAATTCCTCATGGAATCATGAAAAAACCTTGCTTGCTTGACAAACAAAACGAAGAGAACAAATCGCCAAACGTCAACTACGCGTCGTTGAAGAGTTCCGTTCTGATCATCATCAGCAGTTCTACTTCATCAAATGACACTTTTATGAATGAAAATGCTTGATTAGTTCATGAAAATACTAAAATCACTATTTGTGCGCCTTTCACATTTGAGGAGTTCCCTCAATTCCTAATGGATCCCGTCATCAGAACTCGAGCATGACAAAAATCAATCGTGAAAATAGAACTTGCTTAACAAACACAGCTAGAAGGACTAATAGCCAAACGTGAACTTTTCGTCGTTGAAGAGTTCGGTTCTGATCATCATCAGCAGTTCCACTTCATCAAATGTCACATTTTTGTATGATAATGCTCGATTTGTTGATAAAAACACAAAAATCACTATATGTTTGCCTTTAAGATTTGAGGAGTTCCCTCAATTCCTCATGGATTCCATCATCAGAACTGCGTTTTGACAAAAACGGGACCAACTTGGATATATATACTCACAATCAAAAAAGAATTTTCCAAATCGGTTAAGAAATGACGGAGTTATGGACTAACAAACATTAAAAAAAAAACCAAAAAAAAAAAAAACATACAACCGAATTGATAACCTCCTCTTTTGAAATTTTGAAGTCGGTTAAAAAAATTGACACCTCGCCGAGTTTCTGACGTCGGTTTTTCTCGTGGCAGAGGTTTATTTTTCCGAACCGGTGGTAGTTTATTGACGTTCATAGGTGCATGTAATATGCCTAATTTGAAGAATAAACTACTTTACTTTTTACTTTTAGACCGGGAGGACGTGGAGCGGATTACCTATCATAAACTCGAACAAAGATTAATATTAATATCCCGAAAACGATTCGCTTTTTTTAGTTGGCCTAAATTTTGTTCGCTCGAAATTAATTTTCCCATATTATTTTCCCAATTCTCAGTTCGTTGCAATTTTATTTCGCTAATGATTCGAATAGACACTTATTTAAATTCCGAAATAACATTTCATTGGTCAACTAGTTTTTGTGCCGAAAAGTACTTACTTATTAATAAATAATTAAGGTGTATTTGTAGCCCCCAACCCGCACTCGGCCGGCGTGGCGAGTACTGCCCATACCGAGGAGGTACTGATCTATGAGGCCTGTGCCTAACAGTGGGATATAGGCTGATAATGAAGAGTGATATGATGCTGGGTGACGTAATAACCGCGCATCTGTCAAAGAGATGATGACTTTAATCCTGTAAAATATTTCTCTTTTTGTTCGTTTGGTCTAAAATCAGCAAGGAGTAATTAAGCCATACCTAAAGGAAAATAAGAGCGTACTCCCATCTTAAAGGCCGGCAACGCACTTACAACCCCTCTGGTGTTGCGGGTGTCCATGGGCGGCGCTAATCGCTTAGGGAACGTACCCAAACTACGTGCCTCGTTTAGGAGGGAGAGGGGGGTCGTCAAAATACCACTCTTGGTGACCGGAGGGAGGGAGGAGGGTAGCTTTTCGTCACGTAGCTAGTGGAATATTTTTGAGAAACATTCTAATTGAAGCAGACTCACGGGCCACGGTTTACCCCACCACTAAAACTTCTCCAGTTTTGACGTAAATACAATTACAATTTAACTACGCATGCACTTTCGACGTCATGCATTAGGGGTCATATGGGAAAATACAAACAAGAGCCATTATTTTTATTTTCCGCAAAAATGTTTATTAAGTAATTATACTACGTGAAAACTAAAACTAGAGGGAGAGGGGTCTTGGCATATACTACGCAAGGTCACTGGAGGGGGGGAGGTGGGTAGAAAACTGTAAAAAGTTGGTCACGTAGTTTAGGTTAAATTAAATTGAATAGGTATGCTCCCTTACCATCAGGCGATACGACTGCTCGTTTGCCTCCTATTTTGTAAAAAAGCGCTAATAATATAAATAAAAAGTAAAGTAAATCTTCTTGAGTCACAAGTGTCCCTAGGCTACGATATCTGCTTAATATCAGGCAGGCCGTAAGCTCGTTTGCCACCGTCGTTGCATATAGTTAAAACAGTAGCGGGTTGTATCAGAGATATTATCCGTGTCTATTTTCGTCACTAAATATAATATACCTAAATATAATTTATACCCAAAAAAACCGACTCCAATTTTGTACTTTACCATGCGACACACATGAGATTTTCACATATCCTTCCCACTTCACCACATGTATGTACAGTCGACTATTATAGATCAATCGGTTTTTGTAACTTTGGGTGGATCAATCTCTTTGTAGTCGACTGTACTGCTTTCCAATAGCAAATGAGGTGGTTACTACAGAATGGCTATTTTCTGTAGTCACTTTATCTATATTAATAATTCCGTGCAGGGGTACGGTAGACCCGAACGAGACCGGTCTCTAATTGAAGAACGTATAAAAATAACGGTTTCGAGTTGAACATATGTATCCGCAAAATTCGGATTGTCGCGTATTTTGCATTTAAAAGTGTTAATTTTATGACAAAAGGTCGGCCATATTAAATTCGTTGGTTGACAGTGTCGGGTACGTTCGGAAATCATGAACTATTTTTGCGTCCCGTATGTTGGCCAGGTTGCTGGGCTGCATTCTGGGTGATGGCACGTGATGGGCCATCATCGCCCAGTGTGTAGATCCGGCAAGCCGTGTCTGCAGCGTTTTGTTTTTGTGGTTTTCAAACGTTCTATACACCTACCTATCAGATTGTGGCAACAACTACCTTCAAAGCGAATGTATGGGGCCTGTTACATGGTTATTATTATCACGTAATACGTCCATATCACGATATGTATTACGTGAATATTAAACCAGAATCCATACAAATTTGAAATTTACGATAATATTGACTCCCCAGTATTGTGATAATATTAATCGTGTAATGGACACCACTAGAATGTTTGCTGAGTCTGTCCGCCATCTTAAAGCTCTATTTTGTTGTGGTTGTAACAAACTACTAGGTGACTTACGGCCTTTAAACGTCTCGAAAAATTCTATCCCTATCTCGCTCTATCTCATAAAATAGTGGTACTGCTCATGCCGTTCGCCGCGCTCGGACGTTAGAGGCCCGACCGCGAACCGAAAACGAGTTATCTGCCTCTCTGTCGCACATGCATATCCGAACGACAGAGAGGGAGATACTTCGTTTTTGGTTAGCGGTAGGCCCCCAGGCATCAACTTTAAAACGAAAAGGATATTTTACTATATGAGAAATAAAATTTAAAATGTAAGAAAAACCAGCCAAGTGCGTCGGACTCGCGCACCGAGGGTACCGTACAACTAAAAAACACATGTGAATTATCAATATATTGGTATTTTTGGTAAAATATACGTCATACTAAACATTATCACCTAATTTTAAGTTCATAGGTCCATGGGAAGTTAAAAAATTATATGTGTGACAGACGACACACGGAATGTTCTTTGACTTTCTTCGGCCGTCCGTCGCACTTGGACTGAAGTGCTACCGGGAACCGAAAACGAAATATATGCCTCTCAGTCCCACTTGCATATTCGAGCACGGAGAGGGCAATACTTCGTTTTCAGATCGCGGTAGGCCCTCTGGTCTGACGGCTCCTGTTCCTGGATGGTGAGCGTATCGGAATGCAAAATAACTTTGGCAAAATTAACGGAACAGTTGTTAAGTAGGTTCCATTAATTGGAGAAAATATTACCAACTGTTATTATTATCACACGAAACACTCATAGCACGATCCGTATCGAGTGAATATTGATGAATATTGTAACAATATCCACAGGGGCCTGTTACACGGTTACTATTATCACGCGATCTTGAATATTGATAAATTTTGATGCAAAATCCAATGATATTTTAAGTATAGATACGTTACCCGCGTACCTAAAGTGTGCCGCTATAAAGACGCTAAACATCGCCTATTGGCTTCAGTCGCTCCCGGGCAAGCGAGAGAGGCGAATGTTGACACGAGTTCCCGCCAACGACGTAAGTGACCTTAAAAATGCCGTCATGCGTGTTGCGTAAGTGCACTAATTATACATACAAACGTACTAAGGCAACAGGCGTCACATACCACAAGTAAGTAAGCTGAAATTATGTTATTTTTTCCATTTTATCCTTCAATTTACCAAATATGACGCCATGAAGACGCTGTCTCAGAGAAAGAGACTACCTAGTGTCGTTTGCAATGAGAGTGATAAAGACAAACAGACTGCGAACATAGATTAATGTAACAGATGCGTCATACTAAATCACATTCAATTCTAGATTATATGGGTTACATAGTCAACTTCAACTTACTGCCCTACTCGTATTTATTTCTTCGGGTTTATTTAGAAGAAAATAATGCTGTAACTATTAAATGTTAATTTTTAAAGTATATCTCTGAGTACCAGTGACGAAAAGTGAAGAAGTGTCCTTTCTTGTATCCTACCTGAGGTCGGTCTGTAAGAAGTTTTTGTGGCTTGATAGAAATATAAACGATTGACATCAACAGGCATGAAACTTTTTTTGACAAGATTAGTTTTGCTGTCTGTACATTTATTCAAAAATCCGTGTCCGAGTCAATAATTTTGTAATTCTTTGACGTGCCTGCTACGCAAACGACAACCCGATAGCGGTATTACCATTACTTACACTCGCTTACATCCGTCGATTAATAGGTAGAAACAGTTTGCACCTTCTGCCTAGTGTTAGTTTCTTTAATCTGTGTCAAACGCGCGGTGATTGGTGTTCCGGGTGAAGGCTGTCTCTTTCTTATGTATTATTTTGATAAAGCTATCTCTTTTACGCTTTCGATGAAGTGTGCGTATTGTAAACAATAAAACAAAATGCGAATTCACACATTCGCATGTTGTGCCACGATGTTGGAAGCACTTTTTGCGCTTGTAATGTTCGAGCATAACCTATCTATAATATTAGTCGTGTTATGGGCCCCATACAGTTTTGAAAACCACGATAATATTGACACAATAATATTGAGTGTAAAGGAGTGTTGAGTGTAATACTGAATATAATTTGTCGGAGAATAGAGAGCTGCTACCGCGAATCGAAAACGAACGAATATCGTGTATAATATTTCCCTCTGTGTCGCTCTAATTTGCAAGTGCCACAGACAGAGAGGGAGATACACGCACTTCATTTGTTTTCGCTCGCGGTTCGCAGCGAAGAGAATATAATACTCCTTACGGAGAGTTCGCAGCTTCGCACCAAAAATACTGACAGGCACATCCATATTTAACAATTGCACATCTGGACCGAATTTTAATGAACGATTAGTATTTTATCTATACAAATCAGTACTGATTACGGTGCCAAATTTTTTATGTGCCTTTAAATACTAGCCTTATAAAAATACTTAGGATTATAAAGCCTTTGCCCGTGACTTCGTCAGCGTAATCTTTTACTCCCTATTCCATATGTTAATCCAGACTACAGACTATATTTGCGAACGAAGTTTCATCATAATCCGTTGTTGTAATGTTTTTATTTTATACATTTTTGTACACTATTTATTTGATCGTTTGCATAACTGTCACGAATGTGGTGTGATGGTGGGGTGTGTGTTGTGTGTTTCTTTATTTATTTCTTATTTATTTCACCCGAGCGAAGCCGGGCTTTCGTCTAGTATAAATATATTAGGGGACATTTTTTTACACAAATCGAACTAGTCCCATAGTAAGCTCAATAAGGCTTGTGTTATGGATACTAGACGACGATATATTTAATAGATACATATATGTTTATATACTTAAATACATAGAAAACATCCAAGTCTTAGGAACAAATGCTTCTGCTCATCACAGAAACAAATGCCCTTACCGGGATTCGAACCCGGGACCTCTAGCTTCAGAGGCGGTGTCACTACCAATTAGGCTAAACAGGTCGACAAATATGGGCCGATAATATTTGAGGAGTTCCGTCGATGCCTCAGGGAACCCATACTCACCTTCAGTTCCTCTTCATAAGTTCCACTTCAAAATGTGTATGTAGACGAGCATTATTTGGTACGTTAACGAAATTTCATTGGAATCTGTGAAGTGCCTACATCATTGAGGAGTTCCATATATCATCCTTGGTCGTCATCACCAGTTTTGCTTCACCAAATTTGTTTCTGAGAACAAATGTATCGTTAACTAAAGAAAATACCGAAATCGCCATACGTGTGCCTATCAAATTTGAGGAGTTCCCTCGATTCCTCCTGGATCCCAACATCAGACCTTCACAATTTTTTTATGGGACCAACTAGGGGGTACCTGCTTTGAAACATAAAAAATATTACCATAATCGGCCAACGTGGTCAAGAGTTGGAACATACGTATACATAAAAAAACTAACATGCAGACGAACTGAGAACCTCCTTCCTTCTATTGAAGTTGGTTGAAAATATAATTTATCTTTGTAAAATATACCCAAACATAGTGCATACCTAGTATTATACTTTAGTATTTGTTTGATAATTACCGATACCTACCATCACTATTATTTTAACGACATCTAGAGTTAGTAACGGAACTAAAATTGAAAAGGTTATGTGTAGTGCGCATAACTGACTCATACAACTGCCAAATTGAAGTATTTATTCACTCAAAAAAACACAGTCAGATGTCCCCTGATAATCGTTTATCTCAACCACGCATGACCCTACGCAGCCGAATCGATGCGCAAGAATCCGGAGAAAGTGCGCAGGCGCGTACGTGACGTTAATACGGGGTTAGTGATGCGCGCGAACGAGGTGACTGACGACACACTAGGATTTCCTGTGTTGACACAGCACTGGGTCAGCAGGGACTGCTTATCCCGTCTCATCCATGAGGATGTGGACGCCAGTCTTACGTTGCCAATCTTAGACCACTTATCACTAACCGATTGAGCTGAAATTTGGCATAAGGGTCTCCCGAATGCTCGACTGAACACGATTCTACATACAAACGTAGTTTCGTTATCATTTTAAAACGCCCTACAGAAATAACATGAAACTTTGTATATACAATGGGATCCGCCATATCGAGGCCGGAAATGAGTTTTTGTTCCTAGAAAATGTAATAGAAAATAGCGAGCTTTTCAGTATTTTAGGTCTTGTATGAAAACCTCAATATTCGCTATATTTTTTCTCCATTGTAATTTCAAGTAACAGGATATGGCGGATCTCATTGTGTATACAAAGTTACATGTTATTCCAGCTTGCCATTTTAAAATGAGAGCGAAACTACGTTTGTATAAAGAACCGAGCTTCCTATGGACTCATAAGTATTTATGTAAGTTCGGTGACAATACTATATAATTATTATGATATCAGCACTTTGCCGCCCATACCATAAGAAAAAGGCAGCATTTAAGGTAGTACAGAATATCAGCCCACTGGGACGACTAATTACGTGACAAAGAGATATTGTTACACAGGATCTATGTTTACAGTGTAAGTGGAGATGCGATGTAAGCATTGTTAGGCCTCACAGAGGAGTTTTGTTGCCTACATGTTGCCTACATGTTCCAATTGTTCTTTTTTCTTTTTTGACTTTAGATTTTTTCAAAAAAGAGGGGGAATGATGTGGCGGTATGCGATGACGTATTATGTATAGCGTCAGCATTCCTGTATACGGCGCGGGAGCGAGCCCAGGACAGTTGGTATTATAGCGGCAGAGCGAACACACTTAACTATCAACTCGACCTCGCCTGGTCCCGTGCCCTTCTGATATTTAATTAATTATAATTTGGAGTCAGTGCAGAGTCAAAGTTATCAGTTGTCAATAAATATAGTAAGAACATTAATAAGTTTCATTTATCAACGGTCACCACTTAGTTACCTGCCGCCAACATACCTAAAGGTTCATTATAAGTATTTGTTTGTTAAATAAATTCAACAGCAATCCTACAAATAACTTTTCTACATTTATCATACCATGACAATTTTACAAAGCTTTGAAATTGAAGTACACATGACACCCCTGGAGTAGCAGGCGTCCATAGGCTGCGGTGATCGCTTGCAAAAATGGTAAAAAAGATTGCTTGTGAATGTCAAAACCAACCAACAACCAACCAGACGCTTCGCAATTTCGCTAAATAACTTGTGTATGGTGGGACCCCATGGACTCTAGGTCCAGGTTTCGAAGCCAAAAAGGTACAAAATTGCACTCTCTGCCGAGGCCTTTGTATTTATTACGCTTTAGAATAGCTTAGAGACGGTTTAGAGAAATATATTATTATTTACAAATAAATAGTTTAGATGAATATTATATTCAATGTTCTTAGAAAGGGACGCGCTAAGCTAAAGTACTTACCTACATCTCTCTCGCGGCTCGCGCTTTCAGCCACAGCAGGATCTCCAGTTATATTATACCTTCATGGACGTGCCCTATTTCAACATAAACTTTCCGTTATTCAAACGCTTGCTAAAGAAAAAAAGTTGACATTTGACATGACAGATCTAGAACTTTAATAATTAAATGAAAAATAAGTTGATTTGAAAACTTAAGTCAATTTTAAATAGAATGAAAAATAAGTTGATTTTGAACTCAAATATTTTACTTGCAAAGGGTAGAGTAAGATTCATGTGGTAGTATATTATTATGGTCAAGATTAGTCAGTGTTTCAAAAGCTGAAGATCACCTGAAAACAAAAGGTAAGTAATTGTTCATTGAAAAATTCAAGTCTTGCGCGGCTAAAAACGTAATTAAATTGAATGGGAAATGCTTTGGTTTAGTAATCAAGCTTTCGACCCCGATTTTAACAGAAAATATTGAAAATCGTACAGGGTGAGTTTTAGAAAGCGCATTACATGTAGAACCGATGGCCGTTGGGGCGGTTTTTTAGTGGCGATCACGTACCAGGCGGCGCAGCGTGGGTGCACCCCTCACTAGCTGATGATGACCTTGTAAAGGTCGCGGGAGTCCGCTGGATGCGCGTGGAGCAGGACCGGTCAATCTGACACTCTTTGGGAGAGGCCTATGTCTGCAGTGGACGTCATTCGGCTGATATGATGATGATGAGTATTAAAGACCCGGCTACTTCCGCATTTTCGGTGCGGTATCGGTAGGATAAGCTGTGAGTGTCAACTGCCTGTGGAGACAGTAGGTATAAGTACACATTCTTTACTGCACCCACCAACACCGCCATATCAGCCAAAGGACGTCCACTGCTGGACATAGGCCTCCCCGAAATTCACGGGGGGTATATGCCATAATCGCCACGCTTGGCATGCGGGTTGGCGTGGTGGCAGTATCTCCACCGCACTCCAACCGCTCGCTTCGAGGCGCTACGAACACGCTGCTGCATCCATACCGCTTCGCGTCCGCTCAGTATATTACGTACTACTGACTGCGAACCGATAGTAAGATCAGGGAAAAAAATTAAATACCGCATAGGTAATCCGCGCCGCCGAGTCAGGAACCATATTGCCATATTTTCTGCTTAGAAACTCAGTATTATATTACTGATTCTCTGTATTCACGCATCTATCATCTATAGGCATGGCAGTGCCTCCGTCAAGACCATCCTTAGTGCAATCACTACCTTTTTACAATCCAAAGTGCAATCACTACCTTTTTACAAGCTGTTGTATGTAACTGCCAAGTTAAGGCTCAAAATGCAATAAGCCGCAGTAAATTAGTTTTACTGTAAACAATGTAGTGCCGGACTTGGCACCATTTCAGAGAATCTACGGAACTTGGCACCCATTTTTAGATCTCAATTCTTTTGTCGGTGAAGACGACAACCAAGCATCGCATATTCTTAATATTGAACTTGGCTCCCATTTTCACATTTATGTTTTTGATGGGTAATATAAATCACGGCTGCTGTCCGCCAGTTCCTGGGGGGAACTTGGCTGGACACGCTACCGCGTGTCTAGATTAGGTCCAAATAAAATAAATAATAATAATATTTTTTATTTCATGTTATTTACCCATATTACAGTTACAGTTATGAAAATACAAATACAAGATTATTATGTCTCCTATGAGCCTCCTACCTCCTACTCCACACTGCTGCACTAGCGTTTGCCCGCAAGTGGGAAGTCTTTATCGCTTTTGAGAAATAATTGCTATTAAAATAATTATCGCACTCCCATACACCCCATAAACCCTTCTCCCCCCCCCCATGGGAGGGATGGGAGGGAATGATTTCCGGATAAAAACTACTGCTTTTCCCGGGACTCAAACAATCTCTTTACCAAATTTGATCGAAATCGGTTCACTGGTTACAGACAAGAACGAGGTAACAGACAAACACTTTCGCATTTATTTTGGATTACACCTATCTGAAAGCATCTGAAGGTAATGGAGAGTCGAAGCAATTAAGTACTTTACATGAAATGCTTTTAGTGGGATACTGTTTTACATGGCGAAAGAAAACCACGAGCCGTCCTGAAAGCTCATTTTTTTTTATTACAACGCCATCTCCTGTCACAAGCGATAAAAACTGCGCAGACGTGGTAGGGTAGCTTTAACACACGAATTCTCTCTTAACGTTGCAACTATTGAACTACCGTACCGCTAGAGGGCAGTATTATTAAGGAAGGGCAACAGTTACTTGTTACTATTACTCTACGTTTTGCCAGCATTAAGTCACAGATGGCGCTTTTATTAATACATGTCAAGTGATATAAAATATGTCTAGATGGCGCTACGCGTGTTACAAATGAACTCCGTTCCGGTTGCAGTGGATGAGATAAATCACATCAAAACAAAAATAAAAACAGATATCGAAATGATATTAGAGCTACACAAGTCCCACCAAATACTTATATGTTTTCATTTAAATTTTAATAGTAATTGACCGAGCGAGCGAAGCGTCTCCGTTTCAGCTTTAGACAAAAAATATTTCGTATGTCTATCTGTCCGGTGTTCTCCTCTACAGGTTGCATTTCTAATCCGATCCTCTTGAAATTTTGTGAGCAGGTTCGATTATATTAAATTTTTTGACGAGTCAGTTTTTGGAACTTTTGAAATTTGAAAAAAATATTTTTTTGCGTGGTCTACAGCTCACACAGCCACTAGTTTTTATAGTTTTTTAATTATTAATTGTATAATTTGTTTTTTTGTTTTTTAGTCGTGTTTTTTTTATTTGTGTACTTAGTTTGTTCTGATGTTTTTCATAAAACTTTCACCGTGGAAACTGCGTCTACTAGAAGAGGTGTAATAATATTAGAAATATTTTTACTTAAAAACATGACTTTTTGTATTCTTACCGCGAAACATGCCAACTTTGCCCGATTATTCCGTAACGTGTGTAGGTATTAGGTATTTTTATACGATAGGCTGCTTGCCTGCCGTGTTTATGTTTATTTCTGTCATATTCATGCGTTATAAGAAGAAATATTTTATAAATGAATATTTAACCCCCTTTATGGCGAACAAAGACTGATCTGATCTGAATTTCTGTCAACAATGCCCATGTTGATTTTTGACGAAACTAGCTCCTATTTAGTTGAGACAAGGATCCATTATTTTGGGTACAATACAATACAATACTCTTTATTGCACACCTCGTTTAAAGGACACAGTACAGTACGTAATAACAATAAGTAGAGGCAAACAAAAAGCGGTCTTATCGCTTGTACGCTTATACAGTAAAAAAAACTATTTTTTTCAAAATACTTTTTATTTGTTATAAGACTACTAATCACTATATTATTATCATTACGAGCAAGAAAACAACCGAATTTCGTAGTTATACACAATCTCCCATGTGACAGCCCTGAACTTTTTTTGGCGCTGGCTAGGCAACGTTTAACAATCAGGGTTTGAAAAATACAATCGCCCAACCACACAATTTTTATTCTAGTCCGCATTTTTAATTTAAAATCGCTAGTTCGCCGAGGTCTTCCCCTTCCAACTTTTCCATCCACTCTTCCTTCATACACTCGTTTTGTCAATCTTCTTTCATCCATCCTCTCTACATGTCCAAACCATCTTACCATACCTTTCTCAATTTTCCTCCTCTTCCTACTGCACCTAAAATCGTGCATAATAAATTATTTCATTTTATTTCATTTCAAGTATCCCTCTGAAGGCAAAGTTGGCGTATTTCAAAGTAAGGGTAAGGTAGATTTTAGTGATAGGTAGGTAGTTCTAATTGTACCTGTTTGTGATCCTACTGTACCTAAAATCGTGCATAACAAATTATTTACTTTCAAGGATCCCTCTGATGGCAAAGTTGGCGTATTTCTCGGTATCTTGATATACATTTTAATTTAACTTGTCCTGCAGAAAAGGTTTATTCACTATTCCTGTATTTGCTTAATAACCTATTCATAATTCCTAATGATTACTTAGCCTATCCGTTTCCCTTTCACATAGATATGCACATAAATATCAGTAATGATTTATAATTAAAGTAAACGTTGCGTGAAATTGACCACACTGCGTTCAGCAACATGCAATTTAATTCAATTTCAACCTTATGATCGGTGTATGAGATTCTCACATATTTGCCTTGGCGCCAGCACGAATATAATCGAATGATACCTGTATTTATATGCCAGTTGTAATGCGCTTGCGCTGAATTGAGCCCCTGAAGGGGTACCTACTTTGAACCGATAGGTAACGAAATTAGTGTATCTGCCTCTCTGTCACACTTTCAAATTCGAGCGACAGAAAGGAAGATAGGTCATTTCTATACAGGATGTAATCGTTTTGTAGCCAGGCGATTATTCCGTAAATATAACAGATATTAGAAAACTTCAAACTGATATCGAAAGTGCGTTACCCAATGAGTATAATTACATTTTAATAACTTTTTTTATAAAAGTAGTAATATTAAAAATATTAAGTTTAAACGCTCCCAAGCATTTTATACGCCGGTCGCTGAAAGAGTAGGTAGTTTATAAATACGGTCAAGTCATTACACCGTTATCAAATAATATGTGAAATTTATTATATCATAAACGGTAGTTTTATTATTTTATTACAGTTTATTCGTGCAAATAATGAATCTCAAGCAGTTTTATCTCTTATGACACCGAGGTTCTTTGAGGGGTGAGGTGAGTCGTCGTATTAAATGTATAGGAGCGTTTAAACTTAATGTTTTTAATATAAAGTACTACTTTTTATTAAATTTTGAAGTTTTCTAATATCTGTTATATTTACGGAATAATCGCCTAGCTACACTTAAGTCCCCCAGTATTACGCTCGGCTGAACTCGATTCTCCATACAAACGTAGTTTCGTTCTCACTTTAAAACGCCTTGTTGAAATAACATGAAACTTTGTATATACAATGGGAGCCGCCATATCTAGGTCGGAAATTAGTATCTGTTGCTAGAAATTGTAATAGAAAAAAAAATCCCGAGTTTTTGAGTTTTTTACGTCTTGTATGAAAACCTTAATAATCGCTGTATTTTTTCTCCATTATAATTTCAAGCAACAAAAAGTAATTTCCGACCTAGATATCTAGCCGGATCCCATTGTGTATACAAAGTTTCATGTTATTCTAGCATGGCGTTTTAAAATGAGAGCGAAACTACGTTTGTATGGAGAACCGAGCTTCCTGCGAACTCTTAAAGATTACACCCTGTAGAGATACGCGTGCCACCAAGAGGGACGGAAAAGCTCTTATGCAGCACATACGAAACGGAACGCTAAATATCACAATGGTGGCAATACGGTATGCCTGATGGTAAGCAGACACCGTAGCCTATAGACGTTAGAGACTACCTACAGAAGAATAACAGGCGTGTAGCCGACTCTTTATGATTTGGGGATTTGTTGAGTTGTCGTGTGTGCTGATTGCTGATCCTCTCTGACACCCCCGGAGTCGCATGCGTCTATAGGCTACGACGTCGCTCGCCATCAGGCGGGCCGTACGCTTGTTTGCCACCGTCATGGGTGATGATAAAAAAAACTTGTGCGTGACCTATGATTTGCAGCCACAAAATATTAAACTGGTACTTAATCTTCTGTGTATGCATGTGTATGACCAAAATAAAATAAAAAATCTGTAAATAAGCCACAATGGCACTTTTACTCATCGAATAAAATAATAGTAACAATACTCATAATAGAATAAAATAATATTAATCATTATGTCACATCATCTGTTATTTATCATAATTAAGATTCATAAGCTGAACCTTCACTACAGATTCATTAAAATAAACATGCAGATTTCCTTAAAAGAAAACAATTAAGCACGTGGCCATTAGTTCACAGCATGTTTATTGACTAATCACCTTGTCTGTCGACAGGTAAGCCGAGCAGGTAGGTAAATAAAATAATTACAGATCCACTTCACTAGCGTCAGTTTACAACTTACAATAAATACTGCGACATGTACTCACCACGTATGATTTACTAGGTATGTAACATAACATAACACCATAATTTAGTTCAATCGAAGTCTCATTCATACCGTTCATTCATTCGCGCCAATCAACGCAGTGCTGCCAAAATAACAAACAAAATCGTACAAACTAGAGCGTAATGGCATTATAATTTTCGACCGCGGGCGATGAATTAAAAAAAGAAATCCTTCCGATTTTAGGAGTGGACGCGAGACGAAATCGGACTTGGTCGTTATAAATTTTGTATAAGATAACAATGCGCGTGTGGGTGTGTGGTAAAGCGCTGACGAGTATAGTTACAGCACGCAATAACGCTAACAAGCGTGCGAGCGAGAGGCGGGATAGTTGTAGCGCGCTGTCCCGCTCTCGCTGCCGGCAACATGGCGCGCTGACTCGGGCGCAGGCTCGAATCGTATCGCCTACCCACTCAAGGTTCGCTGACTGCCGTTCTTTTGTTTTAAATGTTGCCGGCGTAGAGAATTTCCCGATAAACGGCGGATTTTGGTAATTATTTTTTAAACAGTCCATTACACTTTATTGGTGTCTTATTTATGAGATAAAATATTAAAGGTTTGAATAGACTTGCATATGTATTTAAAATACAAACTTTTAGTAGTATCGATTCGTCTGAAATTTAAAATCCTACTTATGACTTTGACTTTGATTCAAAATGTGGTTTTTTACAATAAAATATGCCTACAATATTATATTTTATCATTATCCACGTGACTTTTAAACCTTATGCCATTTTTAAATCTTTAATGAAGAATCATGAAAATCAATTACATTACAATCCTTTCTTTCTCATTAAGGTAATTAAAATTATACAATTTTATATATATTTTTTTATTTAATATATCAGCCCGGCTAGTATGATAGCTTATATGTCGGACATATAGCATTCGTCCCTCTCGCACTTACATACTTGACAGTACGGGACGAATGCTATATGTCCGACATATAAGCGATCATACTAGCCCCTCAGGTAACAACCTAGAATGCGCCTACCATATAAAAAAAGAGCGCTCTTAGTTTCGAATTTCGTGTTCATACTTACAAAAGAGACGGTTGCCAGATTAATTAATAGAATCCAAATATATTCCCACCACATTTCTAGAAAGGCGATATTGTCAACGGCATCGTCAATCAATTTGACGTCCTGTTTAGCCTAGTTGGTAGTGACTCTGCCTCCGAAGCTAGAGGTCCCGGGTTCGAATCCCGGCCAGGGCATTTATTTGTGCATTTTTCACGGATATTTGTTCTTGGGTCTTGGATGTTTTCTATGTATTTAAGTATGTATTTATCTATATAAGTATGTATATCGTCGTCTAGTACCCATAGTACAAGCTTTGCTTAGTTTGGGACTAGGTCGATTTGTGTAAGATTTTCCCCCAATATATTATTATTATTAATTCATTTTAATGCTTAAATATTTTCGTTGAAAGCTGTAATTTTAATCACGCAAACCCCGCTCAATTATTTGCATCACTAATTATAATAAACTAATTATTGAACTCCCGAACATCAAAATTCGAACGTGAAATTTTGTGGCAATCTCGTATTTCGTTCCGGGAACCCCGAACCACAGACGAAAACAGCGCCAAGCCGAGGACCTGCTCAAACCCAACGTCTGCATACCAATCGTTGGTTTTTTATACGCGCGTCGGTGCACGCCCGTCGCTGTGTGAGTGAGACGCCGTAGTGTGCGTCTCTCGCGCGGGACGAGCCATTGTTGTGTGCAGTAGACTCGCGACCGGCGAACATGATCGTCCACTGTAATATTACCAACCAAAACTGCCGGTAAACAAAAATAATGACCAGTGTACCTTACGTGCGCGAGTGCAAAGTGTGTGATAACCAAGCGTGCGTGCAGTGAAGTGTTTTCAAGCGTGTTTTGGAGTTTGGAAGCGCCATGCTCGATGTGTTTAGGTATGTGCCGACCGATTAATTATGGTCCATCAGTGTTAAAGGGGTCACTGGCCCGCAATTTCGCTATAAACACTAAACTAGACGTGTTTTAGTGTTTTTAAACGGCGACGGTCTTAGTCCGAATGGAGCGCTCTGTATTTACATAAACGCGCTAGGTGTGAACGTTTTCCACTTACATCCGTTGTTTCTATTAAGTTTTATGTGCGTTTGGCGCCGTCGGCAGTGTTATCAGTTCTCTAGAAGTATGTCGAGTAATTTATAATGTAATTAATACTTATCGGTGACGGTGGGACGCGTGAACTTTGCTTACTGCCCGGTGCCTGGTGGCCAAGTATAATACGGCTCGGATTCCGAGGCGGCTGTAACGAGAACGCCGTCGTCAGAAAAAAAACAGACTATAGACTAATAAAGCGAAAGATTACACGTAGTTAAACAAAGTAATACCTACGCTCCGTAAACTGCAGAAATAGAGTTATATTATAAATATTGTAATCGTTTCACTGTCGGATAATAAATTATAGCCTAAAATGTCATACATAGCATAGCGAACATGTACTGTTTAAATTCAAATACATTTTAATACGCGTGAATAACTTTTATGACATTTAAATACCTTTACGCTTAAGTAGGCAGGTAAAAAAACAAAAACTCGCAAGGCAATCGTTATATCAGATAAATACCCACGAATGCTGATTAGAACATCGATATTAAACCGGCCTACATAATACCAGCTTAAATACTTTAGACACCTAACCGGAAAAAGCGGGGGAAATGTGTAGGTATCAACTTTATAAGTACCTATTCTTTGATAGGTACCTAACCTGTCAACGTTGAGTGAAAAAAGAACGCCTCAGGCAGCCACCGAGATTATTTCTTATGTATTTCCATTGTTCTTTTTCAAACTAAAAAAATGCAGAAATGTTTAATTTTACTGATTCCGCATGTGGGTTACGACCTTACGTACTTTACCTACTTAGTAAACTCAATGCCAGGATCACATAGCAACATACAACATATATTAATAGATAAGCAACTTACTATGCGGATTACAGAGCTGTGTTATCTATTTAAAGTACATTAATTATGTTTTAAGTCTGTAGGATAAGTTGAGGTCAAATTCGGTATGTCTATTACACTTAAGTTTTTAATGTCATTCGGCTCATAAATTTTGCTTTAAGACAACTACTATTAAGAATTATTCAGACTTACTGTCTCGGACAAATATAAATACTAATATCAGGTGACAAGCTTAATTGTGTTGCTATATTTTTTAGGTCCAATGGAACCTTCATAAATAACAAATATATCCCTCCGAACACATCCACCTGCTTAATAAAAACGATGATCATAATTTTAAAACACTTTTTATTGATACAAAAATTACACGTTACTTTTTTGTTGGAAATTAAATTGGCAGCCATTACTAGTCATTAACACGTGAAATGGAACGTTTTTTGTTTTGTCAACCGAGTAAAGTATGCGCGCGTACCTATAAAAACTTTTTTTAAATTTGAATATTCGTTCACTTGTGGAAAAATGGCTTTGTAATCAATCAGTTAGTCATCAGTCATGTAATCAATCAATCAACTAAGATAGTAGTCTTCGATTTTTCTGTAAATGAAACTGAATGAAAATAAATACACGCTCTATCCTTTTATCCAACGGAATGAGCATCCGAACCCATTTCTCAAAACTGGCCGTGCTACGAGCAAAAAGAAATATTATTTATAACCTTTTAAAAGAAAAACGCGTTTTTTTCTTTTTCCTTTTTTTATGGCGCGCAGTAACGCGACAGCGGGGTCACGAGTGGCCAATTCGAAAATCGAGTTTTTGGGATGTTTCAGTGGAATACATCCAGTAGGCTATGTTTCAAATAAAATACCGACATAACCAACTTTTTACGCTTGATTCATTGCAAATAATTTTCTACTTGTTGTTTAAATAAATATATATTATAGAGACATTCATTACACAAATCGAACTAGTCCCATAGTAAGCTCAATAAGGCTTATGTTATGGGTAGGGTAGCCTCGCCGGTTCTCGTCCGATTAGTGAAGTTGCCGACTTTGTGACAGGAAAAAAATATGTTGGTCTATAGCAATTTATACGAGTAATATTTCTTTTTAATGGCATACTCTATTTTTCGCCAAGTTTAAGTTTTAACTAATAACATACACCGTTATTCTTGTAAAAGATGATAAATGAAAAAGTATGGTTTTTGCCGGTTCTCGTCCGTTTGTCCCGGTTTTCGTCCACGCCGTGCCAGTTCTCGTCTATAGGAAAAGAGGAGTGATTCATACACTCAAAAACCAATTTCTGAGTATAAAACCTTTAATGCGTAGGTATTTAGGTGTTATTAAGAAATAAATAAATGATCAACTTATTTTTTATAGATATAAAAGGTACTCATTGAGTGATCCACTGTAGCATGCAACTTTCAATCTAGAGGTCGCGGGTGTGAACGCCGGCTCGCACCACTGGATTATTTAAAAAAAAAAAAAAATACCGGCCAAGTGCGAGTCGGACTCACGCACGAAGGGTTCCGTACTAGAAAAAAAACCGCCAACAACTACTCGGTTGTATGGGAGCCCGCCTTAATAATAATAATTATTATTTTGATTTTAGTATTTGTTGTTGTAGCCACAATTAAAATACATAATCTGTGCAAATTTCAACTGTAGCAACTAGCTATTACGGTTCTTGAGATCTAGCTCGGCGAGTGGTAGCCATGAAAAAGGGCTGAAATATCACGTTTTTTGTATAGGAGCCCCCCTTAATTATTATTATTATTTTGTTTTTAGTATTTGTTGTTATAGCGGCAACAGAAATACACAATCTGTGAAAATGTTAACTGTCTAGCTGTTACGATTCTTGAGATACAGCCTGGTGACAGACAGACGGACGGCCGGACAGCGAAGTCTTAGTAATAGGGTCCCGTTTTAACCATTTGGGTACGGAACCCTAAAAACTTGTGTACGAAATATATTTTTAAATTTAATAGCTGTTTTTCGGTGAAGGAAACCATCGTGAGGAGAGCGGTCTCATCCCAACTAGGGCTAGTTTTCCCTCTGAGTTGGAAGGTCAGATGACAGTTGCTTTCGTAAAACTAGTGCCTACGGCAAATCTTACGATTAATTGTGAAAGCAAAATCCGGGGTCCTTAGAGGATAACCAGGAAAAACGTTATGTTATGAGGATGATAAGCATTTGACCCCTATCTCAGCTCATGGTAAGTGATGATGAGGAATTGAGGACAAGGGTGTAAAACGCGTACCTAGATAATACTGCCCATTCACTCATCTTGAAAAGATCTTAGTAAGTTGTAAATAATGAAATGGAAATAGATTTTCTCGAAAATTATTCCACTCTTTAGCTGTCTTCGTAAGATAACTAGAATCAAAACGCTTCGTGCACATCAGAGGCATGTCAACATTGTTGTTAACAACATAAGGGTCCAACCCATGTCGTCCACTCTTTGTCCTAAGATGTCAAAATGGTCAGGGAGGGATTAATTCGTTTAATCCTAGCACACCGATATGCAGGCGTATTTCCTTAGATGATTTAGACATTGTATCTTAGCTTCAACCAAGTCCAAGTTATGTAGAGAGTAGGTATGAGCTTCCTGGCACGCTTATCAATCAAAGCCAAGCCAGCTGATATTAAGCAAATCCATCTCCGAGCTGGCAGCAGTACTGCATATACCCGACCTATACTTAATAGTTTTATAATTTGCCCAGGACCAGGTGTGAAGTACCGCTTCACCTTAGAGAGGTTGTAAAGTTTTTGCTGGGTTTCTGCAGTTTACACCAAGAATTCAATGTAGGACCCAAAGTTCATATTGGACATGCTGCTCATGCCAAGGAGCTGTAGATGGTCAGAAATTGGCAAATTGGTATGAATACACTTCGAAAAATTGGGAGTCGAGAGTTCGTTCACTCCGTTTAATAGTGATGAGACACGTCTGTGCCTTGGATGTATTGAATTTGACTTTATTAGCATCGCCCCAATCTGAAACTGCTCTAAAAGACAATTCCGATTCATAATATCCTGTCGACGAGATTGGACTACATCTTTATTGGCCTGAGCTTTAGAAAGATATCTGACTACAACAGTGCTATCATCGGCATACCCACAGGTACCAGTTAGAAGTCGTTTATATGCAATTAAAATAAGGTAGCAGGCAGAACAGGTCCTTGAGGGGCACTGACATCTAAAGCCATTTGACTCGATGTGTAACCTTCTACCGGGTATGTCCTAAAACTACGACCAAGACCACCGGGGGATGCGCATCCCTGGAGTGCGGTGGAGATACTGCGATCGCCAACCCGCATGCCAAGTGTGGCGATTATGGCATATACCCTCCGTGAATTTGGGGGAGGCCCATGTCCAGCAGTGGATGTCTTTTGGCTGATATGGTGGTAACCTTCTACTTGTAAGACCACACCCAGTTGCTTAGGCCAAATTATATCCTGATATATATTCATAATAAATAATAGACTGATAACCTGGTGAACAAGCTTCCTACTTGTGAAGCTTGTTCACTAGGCTAGCACGCCTGAACCTTAAGGCCTACCGTGAACTGAAAACAAAGTATCTCGCTCTCTGTCAGTCGAATATGCAAGTGCGACAGAGAGTCAGCTACCTCATTTTCGGTTCGCCCTGTCTTAAGCTTTAGAGATACCTCCTGTTGCATGTGTTGCTATAACGCCTAGAACCAGGCCTATTCCACCAAAAGTTATCGTGAAACAATACTTGCCATTGGTAAACTTCCCGTGTAAGTTGTCAGAGTCATTGCCACAACGAATATTGAAAGAAAGAAAACACCGCCATATTTAATATTTACGTAATATAATTATAGAACAACTTTTATGCCTGACTACACAATGGGCCATGATGATCCGATGTAAAGGAAGCAGTTGTGCGTTAAAGGGAGATAGACATATTTTCATCTCGTTCCACCTATGAATGCGTCCTGTACGTTGGCCATCATGGTCTATTGTGTGGACCCGGCATTATAAGTAAATAGGTAGGTAGATTTATGAAGATAAAGTAAGAACGAAAATAATTTAATTGAATGTTGATTACCTATCGATGACCCCCGCTTACGTCATCGTACTCTAGTCTTGTTTATGGCTAAAATTTGACAGCTAACGTCATCAGTAAATCAGTGGACCTTATGTACCTAATATCTATCATCTGTATTCATTTCAATAATTATTATGTACCTTGATTACCTTGCTGCAGCTTGATCTGATTTCAATAGACGAGAACTGGACCAAGGCGAAAATCCAGTAAAATGACCCCAAGCCGGTTATCCGTCCACGTAGACGAAAACTGGCAAATACGCAAAATTGATGGTCCGGTTCCCGTCCACTAAATTTATGCAGGTTTTAGGTAAAATAAGTATAATTAACACTCACTATTGTCTTGGTTATGTATATTACTAGTAATAGGTGCCAAAATTATCACTGCAATTAGTTAATAACAATAACAAAACTTACTTCAAAGTTTTCCTTACACACTATTTTTTTTTGTAGTTTGGCGTGGTTTTCGAGGCTCTAAAATGTGGTGTAAACTTTCGTTAATTATATCTTAGTCACACGTAGTTAAATAATGTTTGTTTATAGTTAGCATTGTAGGTTCGGTATTAAGAAACGCAAAGAGCCAAAACTTGCGCGGATAATTGTTTATATACTCCTATTCTATGCATTTGTAAGGAAGAAGTCACTCAAAAGGACGAGAACCGGCGCTGGACGGAGAACCGGCGAAGCTGCCCTACTACACACGACGTACTATAACATCCATGTCTCTGGAATAAATGCTTATGCCAACCACAAACAAATGCCATTACCGGGATTCGAATCCGGGCATCCAGCTCCGTAAGCAGTATCAGTACCTACTAAGCTAAACAGGTTGACTAACGACTAACTGTTTATAAGTATTGATAGTTTTGCGTGTCGTGTAATTTCACATAATAACACTCCTACTCGCTAGAGTCTCATGGTATTTTTGGGAGCAGTTTGTTGATCTCTAGTGTAATTACCTAAAGAATAAAATGCAAGTATCAATATTTTTACCCATTCTAGATTAAATACCATCTATTTTCGTATGCATTGAACTGTGTTTGCAATGACTCTATTATAAACATAATTTATCTGTTAGTTTAAAAGATCAAGATCACAGATAAGCACACTGGTCCCGCAAAAACTGTATTTAAATATTTTAAATACCATGCCGTATAAATAAACTATAAAGTAAAATAAAAAAAACCGACATTCCCAAAACGGCGGAGGCCGTAGTTCGCAGAATTGAAACAATCGTTTTATTCTCGGCCTCATCTCGTTGAATTATTCATTTAATCACATTTCCTACGCTTCGGGTGTACTTATTGGTCCTAATTAGTTATTTTATAACTTAGTTAAAATACTTAGAATCGTAATCGACTTCCTCGTCGAATCGGTATTTTTTCTTAATTTTAAGTACTTAATGTTGATAAATGCGTTTTTAAGCTATTACAGATATTGCCTTTTTGTTATAATATTTTATTTAAACATGCGTCTACGATATAACTAGTAAGTTGATTATTAATTATTAATAAATGGTTCTTATCGAATTTTCATTCATTAACCAAAATATGTGATGGGAAAAAGTAAAAGAATGAGTAAGTCATCTTCATCCTAGCATTATTCCCAGTAGTTTCATCGTAAAGGATGCCTGGAATCCGCTACCTAATCCCAAGAATTGGCGTAGGCACTTGTTTTAACGGAAGCGACTGCCATCAGGCCTTCCAACCCAAAGGGGAAACTAGACCTTATTGGGCTTATTGGGATTAGGCTTGTCAAGTGAATGGGCAACTTGACTGTTAAAAGTTCACAAGCCGCCCGAAGGCCTCTAACTTGGCCTAACGACTGTTATCATAGACAGGAGCCGGGATCAATAGCTTAACGTGCCATCCAAAGCACGGGAGCGCTCAGTTAGTAACCACTCGAAGCGGTCACCCATCCAAGGATTAGTACTGACCTAATATATTCTTTTATATCATTATTTTATGAAAACCCTCGTCGCGCTCAGTATTCAACGTACGCGCCTCCGAGCCTAACACGCGCGCATTAATATTCTCAACTCCCGCGCATATTCCCAGCCTCATAATGACTGTATGGGCAGTCCATTCCTACTTACTCTAAGCACGATGTTTAGGTATGTTTGTTGTACAAATAAAATGAAATGATGTAAAAATTATAAAACAAAAAACTGGCCAAGTGCGAGACGGACTCGCGCACGAAGGGTTCCGTATTATCTATAAAAACGGCACAGAGTCCGACTCGCACTTGGCCGGTTTTTAATATTTGTTGTTATAGCGACAACAAAAATACATCATCTGTGAAAATTTCAACTGGTTAACTATCGCGGTTCTTTGAGATACAGCCTGGTGACAGACAGACGGACGGACAGACAGCGAAGTCTTAGTAATAGGGTCCCGTTTTTACCCTTTGGGTACGGAACCCTAACAACATTTTTATTTTATTTAATCTAGACTAATTCCAGAATCTTACCAATTCAGTTATTTGATAACATAGTATTTGATAAATACAAATAAAAAATTCTTAAAGAAAATCTTTGGGCCTAACTTTTTTTTTGTGCATCACGGAGCAGATGACCTCATCTATCCCCTAGATGTTTGTCCACCAATCTACCAAACATCCTGTATATTGTAATACGTAATTAGGCATTTCTCTGAACGCCTGGGAATAAAACTTTACAGCGCATTTCCTTTATACCTTAACGTCACCATCTTTATTCTTCATCTATACCAATTACTTTAACGAGGTGAACGTTTACTTTGCAAACATTGTTATATTGTATTATTTCCCTTTATTGGTGTTTTCTATCTTAATAAACCATCAACACAGCATATTATTATCAAATCGGTTCATTATTCATTTATACACTCGAGAGCAATTAAAACAGAAATTCTACGAAAATTCGATTTTATCTGTACCCATTTTATTTCCTCTTGACCATATTAAAGGCGAGTTGCACCAACTTACGATTACAGATCGATCAGCATTAAATATGGCGCCGCCAGCTGACATCCCATAGAAACTTGTCAAACTTTCCATACAACCAGATTTTAACGAACACATCCCACTATTACCTACAGATTCTTTCAATCCTCGGTAAATAGTATGTTACGTCCATTAAAAACTGTTTAAATGGGTAGTTTGACAGTTCTCTGAGATGACAGTAGTGAGATGAGTAGACAGTAGTGCCATATAAATAAATGATAAATAAAATAAATAAATATTGAGAGACAATCTTACACAAATCGACCTAGTCCCAAACTAAGCAAAGCTTGTACTATTGGTACTAGACAACGATATACAATTATACATACTTATATGTATAAGACCCAGGAACAAATATCCGTGCTAATTGCACAAATAATGCCCTGGCCGGGATTCGAACCCGGGACCTCTGGCTTCAAAGGCAGTGTCACTACCATCTGAGTAAACAGGCCGACATCTAAACAAGGTCCTTCCTTTACCTTACCTTACCTTGTTTAGATTTATGTATTAACGATCACCTTTAATGTGTGGTCGATGTAACCCGCCCTAATTCAGAGGTGTTGAGCGAGAAGCTGAAAACATACTCTCATCCCTTTCTTGGGGGTAATTTGTGCCAGAGAAAGAAAGAAAAGGATGACTTTGTAGCCGATTCCCAATGTCCACCGGCGGTTGGTCAGGGTAGTTCTATAATTAGATATAGTCCGGCTAGACAATCGTGTAAGTAGTAAAATATCTGAAAACTTTCACTCGGACCAGTAAATGGTATAAAATTTAACGCGACAATAATTGTGGTATAAAGTTGAATGTGATAAAATAATTACCGACGCGTTTAATTTTAATTTTATCCCAAAGCAAATAGCGGTGGCAAATCCAGCATAAACCATGTGTAATATTCGGTCCATTAGTTTCCAATAAACGGTTTACCATTTTCCGAAAAAAAGTAAAAAATCAAACATTAATTTATGTAGGACTGCAACAAAGTGTTTAACATTCGTTTGGGTCGCTCTGAGATTGGGACGTTCGAAATCCGAATTTGTAGCAACTTCTTGCATTTCAAATTTAGAACCTAAGACGACTTCCTGACTTGGTGGAGTTGGTGGGACGGGATTGGTATCTCATAGGTATTTTGCTCTTTGACGTGAGCTTACTGATGTGAAATTTCCTCACTTGACGAAATATTGTCAGTATTACGTTTGCGCAGTAGTAATATTATGCGCAGAAGTGGGGCAGTACTGCATTCTTATCGGTTGACACTAACAGCTGATAGTTTTCTTATATCATAATGGCTCCACATCGACAAATCAAGAAGTCGCCTAAGTCACCAATAGAATGTTCACATGCAGAAAAAAAAGAAATATGTGTTTATGGTTTAAAAATGAAACACTGTGCAATACCAAAATAAAGTTTTTGAATTTCGAATCTCAGCTTCATTAAGGAAGGAAAGTTATTTCAGTAAAATTAGTCAAGTTAATTAGACGATTTCGAATTACTCGATGCCTATCGTAATATATCAACTTCTCGTAATGAGGGTTTCCTAGAAAAGATACGGACGGACAGACATTGCATCCAAAATCTGTAAAAAGAAAACTTAACTGTGACGTCCGTGAACTAAGAGTGATCCTTAATACAATGAAGCAAGTTCGAGAATAGAGTGATAATTGGAATTTGAGATGTAAACATAACGTTGTAAAATACGGAGCCAACTTTTTTTGCAAGGGCGTGCGTCCTTTCGAAAGTCCGTACTTTTGTCATTGGATTTTTAAATAAATATTCTGAAACTGATGACACATGGTTTGGGACTTGTTAGGTCGTAAAAACACGGGTCCGTGGCTTGTTCCTCGGACACTGTCGTTTATTAGGTTGTCTAACCTAATCTTTTTGTGGCTTTTTATAATTCACTCTTCACACCCAGAAATAATACATGTTTTCGATATTTGATAAAGCTTTATAGGATATTAATACTTTGAAGTTATAGATTTATGCTGAATAATAAGTACATTAAATATACGAGTATATTATGTGGAACTAAACTATTGTATTGTGTTTATTTATTGTATTAGAATTCTTCAAGCATAATGATATGTTCGTATTCGTATTCGTAGTCTAATAACCGTGGTTAAATCACATAAATGGGACGTAAATTTTATATCGCGTCTTTCAGCTGCCGCCGACTGCTGCCTAAGCTAAAACAGGCACCTCTTATTAGGGTTCCGTATCCAAAGGGTAAAAACGGGATCCTATTACTAAGACTTCGCTGTCCGTCCGTCCGTCCGTCTGTCACCAGGCTGTATCTCAAGAACCGTAATAGCTAGACAGTTGAAATTTTCACAGATTATGTATTTCTGTTGCCGCTATAACAACAAATACTAAAAACAAAATAATAATAATAATTAAGGGGGGCTCCCATACAAAAAACGTAATATTTTAGCCCTTTTCCATGGCTACCACTCGCCGAGCTAGATCTCAAGAACCGTAATAGCTAGACAGTTGTGCACAAATTATGTATTTTTATTGTGGCTACAACAACAAATACTAAAATCAAAATAATAATAATAAATAAGGGGGGCTCCCATACAACAGAGTAGTTGTTGGCGTTTTTTTTTCTGGTACGGAACCCTTCGTGCGCGAGTCCGACTCGCACTTGGCCGGTTTTTAATTTTTATTCTAGTACTAGACAGGGATAGGATGAGAGTCTCAGTTTCTCTCTAGCGTACAGCAAGTTATACGACTCATTTTCAAGACAATACAGATTACTAATATGTAACAAAAGAGCTCCATATATGAAAACTTTTGAATTGATAACACTAAATGCATAGCAACGTGGTTGTTATTAATAATTGACACTTTATTTGATTGGTAAAATCATCATCATATCATATAAGCCGAAGGACGTCCACTGCTGGACCTATGTCCAAGGCCTATGCCTCCCCCAAAGACTTCCACTATGACCGGTCCTGCGCCACCCGCATCCAGCGGACACCCGCGACTCTTACCTGGTCATCAGCCCACCGTGTGGGAGGCCTGCCCACGCTACGCCTTCCGGTACGAATTGGTAAAATAGTTGCCATATAATAAAGTAGCTTTTGCCCGCGACTTCGTCTGCTCGCCCCCTTAATGGATGATTTCTGATTTAAAAACTATCCTAAATCCTTTCCCGGTACTTAAACTATCTCTATACCAAATTTCATCTAAATCCGTTCAGCGGTTTAAGCGTGAAGAGGTAACAAGACAGACATTTTCGCTTTTATAATATTAGCATGGATATGAAAAAAAAATTGTAACGCCACTGGCTAGTGAGACTGACAAGCTGCATTCAAAATTGTTATGGAAACCGTTGAAATTGGTATAACCAGCATAACTAAGCCACTGTAATATGTGTTTTTAAATAAATAATTTAAAATGAACAATGGCTGAATTGAATGTTATTGATTCAAAACCCTTCGTTATGGAGTTAATTAGGCACAATTACCAATGGTCGACACATGGCATGGGCATGGTATAATGGCAATAATTAACGCATGCGCTTCACGGGCGTGGTGCAAGTATCAAGAATAGTTTCTTTTAAAAAATAAAGAAGCAGTGGGTACTACCATGAATTATATTAAGTGGATACTTCTTACGTTGCCTGCCTATTTGTTTTCGTCATTGAATGGAATAACCATCAATGTAAAATAAACCCAAACATAATAGTATTATGCTATAGTATATGGTCTAGACTAAAATAGGGTATTTCACAACACTAAAAATGCTTTTTTTACGGTACCAAAACAAATCATACGAAAATACTCGAAAAAAATAATACTAACTTTTTTATACAATTTTAAAGAGTTTTAAATATATAAGCATGAAAAAAGGACTCAACTTGACACTAGAAAATTGTGACGTCATGAGGCACATTTTCCTCTAACTTTATATCATACTAACGACGTTTGTGACGTTTAGTAAAAAGTTGCTGATTTGACTATCAGTGAAATACCGCATTGAAAACGTTGAGTGTCGAGCAGCTAACTCATACCATCGCCAACTTAGTTAAACTGACCATTCGTGCACTTTACCCTCATTGTAATAAGGGTCATGAATGGTCAGCCAACTAACTATGTTGGCGTTTGTACAAACTGTCAGCAAAAAAGTATCCACTGCAAAAAGCTACAGCTCAGAGAAAATTCAGTATCAAGAATTACTAGTAAATGCGTGGGGCAAGTATCAAGAATAATCGTCCTACATCAGCACTAGGTTTAGTATGTATGTATGTACGTATGTATTAGTCACTTTCATTACATTGCGGGTTACCAAGGAATAATGAGTTCAATTAATCTATCAAATACCGCGATGTATTTTAAATTGAATGCGAATGTTACACGTGTACAAATGGGAGTTTAGTCCCAAGTGAGGAGTATGAGAAAAAGTGAAATGTCACTATTTCTGTTAAATATAGTCTATTGACGTTCCGGTCACGTTTCTACGGCACTGTGAGTTCCATTTGTAATTCAATTAATTCTTAGAATGGTTACATAATATGGCGCAATTTTCTTTATTTATAATTTTTATGGCTTCACTTGAAGAGTAAATATAAAGCGGTTATTATAACGAACATGTTGTGAGACATGTCCCTTGTGACTTATTATGTAGTTTATAACCATCTATGTCATAGTAGTTTATATTTCCAGTTGATTAAAATGAAATAATTAAAGTGCCGTTTATTTTTTATATTGTTTTCGTACATATATTGTATCCATTTTCATATTCAAATCCTTTTGCTTCAGTATATGACATTTATTGACCGAGCGAGCAGAGCGAAGAAAAATTCTTTCGTACGTTCGAAAAGTAAAATTTCACGAGAATCGGTAATCACATAGCAGGATTAACCGGTTCTCGTGGAATTTTATGAGAAGATTCTATAATTTTATGTTTTTTTTTGTCTATTCAGTTTTTGGAAAATTTCAAAATACGTAAAAAATATCACTCGCGAGGCTACAACTCACACATCCAGTCTAGTCTGTTAGTTCTTTTAAGTTGGCCCCACATTTTTTCTTCCAGTAATTGAACTACTGGATAGGGCCTGACTGTGTAATTACTATGGCACAGAAGGAAACCCCCTTTTAAGGCGTATTGAATTCCCATGACTAGTAAAAGACACTAAAAACTAGAACGGCATTTATTTAATTAATGGCGAATGCAATTAATGACACTTACTAATGTATGCGAAAGTTTTTACAATAAGCAGGTTCACCTCGCGCATAACAACGAATAATAAATAATATGTACTTCATATTTTGACTGTAATATTAATAGAAAAGCCTAGCCGAAAGTAATCTAATCACCAATAGAAGTTGATAAAAAAAATTTAGCCACAACTTTTAATAAGGACTTTCATTAGAAAAATAATAATTTGAGAGTAGTTATAACTTGAAATTCAAATGCACTAGAAAGTCAAGTGTATTCGTCTTCAATAATATCATGCTCAAAATGATTCAATCAATCAAACAAATATGAAGACAAACTAGATCGAAGCGTTCGAAATATCAAAAGATGTCTTTGCCTTGCGCAAAGCGGGGCAAGGTAGTTAAAACCAACAGAATCCTCACTAAAAATCCTCTCCAAAATGCGGCTTCTAGGCAGAAGTTATAGATTCTCGAAAACGTTCTAAGCACGCGACCGAAGCTTGTATATTACCAATTACCAATTCATTCCTTATTCGAAAATGACCCTTAACAACCAAAAACAGAATCTCTTAAATTTTCAAAAGGTGTGCTTTCCTCGCGTGTTAATCGCGGCAAAGCTAGTTAATAACACTGGCTCTATAATATTGACCTAAAAACTCCAGTACCAATTACTTGAAAATGGATTTAACTACTGAAAAGCATAGAAGCTCGAAGATACAGTCGTGCTACGCGGAAAAATACACAAAGGAAAGATGGTTAAAACCAACAGAATCTTGACTCAAAAACGCCAGTAGCAATGATTCAAACTTAACAACCAAAACGCACTAGATAGCCCTCGAAATTCCAACGCCGAATATCCAATAATAATCTCTCCACCAACAAGCTCACGCATCATTGCCATTCACAATCAATATCTTTACTCATCACTTAACTAGCACAACTTGACACCGAGATCTTAGAATTACGCGTAATCGGGGCTCAGACTTAGACTGGTTTTCTTTAAAGCGAGTAGTGGGTAAGCGTTGTGAATACTATACTTAACCGGTTATCCCGGTACCACGAAGGCTCCAATACTCGGCTCGTTACGATCTAAAATTATATGAACTGGTTACAGAAGTTTTATGAGGTACCACTTTTACGCTTCGAGTTGTAAAAGTTTGGAGATATTTGTTTCATGTATATTTTTGCAGTAAAATGCCTGTCACTGGTACCTATGAATATGTACTTAAGTTTAATCTAATAAAAAAACATTGTGATCATTTTCGACACGTTGTGGACATATTGCCACAATATATATATATAGCTTTATGTATACTGTGATATTGCTCCCTCTTACACGAGGGCACAGCCCATGTGTGAATGCGATACACGATATTCAATTAATCAGATGGGTTGAATTTGATTGTTAGTTGCAAATGTTTCATTTTAATCAAGCATGATGCTTTCTATGAAAACTAATTTAAAGCATGTTTCTTCGTTATAATAAAAGACGCCCTTATACAGTAGTAATTCCACACAATATTATGTCTTTCATAGTTAATTTCAGTCGCAATTTTTAATTAAACGTTAAAAAAAAACATCACCTGGTAGCATCATTATTACAATCATCTGCTGTTTTGCCAATGACATTTTAAATCTTGTTAAAATGGAGTAGAGTTGAAAATCGCGTGTGTTAGTGCGGCTCTATTGTTTTTACATCGGGTCTCATGGTACGGGGTTATTGCGAAGAGCTTGAGGTCCATAATTGGACGTAGCTACTGGTCTTAAATAGGTTGCTAACAAATGTGGTGTGAATTGGCAGGGTCTGATGATTGTATGGCGGATTTATTACAGGTTTCGCTAGTTAACATCACGACATATTTATTTATATTAAGACGCGCATGTGTTTGTATCACTAAAATTATGATTATGAGACTCAATGAAGCGGAAAAAGCATGTCACGATCGTAGAAATTGACGTCCGTGATCTCTGTCTATACCCCTCAAGGAAACAGACGTGATGGTATTGTATGTATATTTGAATATCAACTGTACATGGAGTTTATAGATACTTTAAAACTAATTTTGGGCTATTTGACCAACGGCTCAAAATAATGACAGTCGTGTCCGGATCATTTTAAGTACTGCGTATCCTGCTTCTCCATAGAAACAGTTCTCACATGCATTTTACTAGTGATTTTTATATGAAAACACGCGTGTGAACAGATTCATAGTACATATACTATAGAAAGCATTCAAATTAAAATATTTGTTCTAGACAGCATGTACTTGAATTATACATTTTGATGAACAAAACGTTTAAGTAACTTTTACATCATAATATATACCTATGTTCGATATACATATATGAAAGAAATAGCTCGCATAGTTTTCCAAATTTTGTTTGCAAGCCAGACAAACTCGAAAGAATTCGTTATAAAAAAACAGTGATTCATTGTTACCTGGCAACGTGACGTGACGTAACGGACAAAGGTAAAAAATGAAACGTATTCGTTTTGGGTCACGTAAAACTATATTTGTTTTCAAAACTGTATAGTGTTGCATAGTTATGTTATTGGTGAGGCGGGAACAAAAATTCTTGACCCTGACACGTGTTTAATTTTGTAATAGCGTCTTTTGATAACAAAACAGCAAATTATTAAAACAGGCTGGTAATGTTTTGTATTTTAATGTAATGTAATATAATTACTGTTTTTCTGCTGCGAATTGTAACGAACACTCGGAAGCCGTTTCACTTTGAATAAAGCACACTTTTTTACACTATGTCACACTTGATTTTCCTAGAAAATTAGCAAGAAATCCAATTGCATACACACACTAATTGCCACTTCAATTAAATTCGCACTTACCACTTTCATAATAAGGTTCACGTGAATTGATAAGTGCCTATGTTAATTAGCAAGCGATTAAGCTACTTAGTGCCCTTGTGGAAAAACATCGCGCGTCGTAGTAGTCTTGTGTGGTTATAAGACCTTTTGTAGTGGAAAGTAGTGTTTCTTGGACGCATGAAGCGTCGGACCACCAATGGTGATTAGAGGCGGGACGCGAAACATGGTAGGCGGTTTTTGCCGTACTAGGTGGAAATAGATGTAACGAATTATATTGCTGTCCACTGTAATATTTACTTAGCAGATTTCTTCATTTGTGCTTTAGTTAAACTAAATATAAATATTGATTATAAATTAATGAACGCGCTATAATTTTAATTTGCTAGTAAGATGAGTATTAGTACGAATAATTAATTAAACTATATGTCCATTAACCGTATCTGAGTCTAAAATACAGATTTTTATGATGCAGGTAGGTAATTGTAATTTCATTAACAAAATTGGTAGTAAATAGTAAAATTAAATATATTTGTGCTCATTTTTATTGGTTGTTACAAAGTATTTAAAATTATCCGCGCTTTGCAATAAACATACAATAAAAATAATTACAGTCGTTTTAAATTAAAATCCTTTTTATGTTTACAATAAAATGATAGCTGCTAAGTTATAAAAAGTTAATTACCTAAAGTTACAATGTCACTAAGTATGACAATAACTATAATTATTTTAATTTCATAAAGTATTTGTAATTAAATGTACTAAGTGTTACGCATCATAAAATATAATTACACAAGAATAGGTATGTAACTTAATCTAGTGATTAGATTATTATAAATACAATCACTAACTTTACATCAGGTTTCAAATATATCTTTCAGTGGCATATAAAATGGACTTTGGTGATGCACATAGGTTATTATCTCGCGGCTCCGCCTGCGTGCTTTTTTTACCAGGTCGGTGGCCCGCCTGATGGTTAGCGGTCACCGCAGCCTATGGAATACAATATGCCTGCGTGCTTAGAAATACGGGACCGGAGCTGCGCAGCTATTAAGCCCGTCACAGACGGAGCTATAATATATATTAATATACCAAAATATATATTATAGCAAGGCATATTAATATATATCTTGCGTACTATTTGACAGAGTCCACACACGCAGCTATAATGTATATTTCAGTATATTAATATATATTATAGCAAAGCATATTAAGATAACTTGCTATAAATATATATTATAGCTCGGCATATTACGATATATTTCGGCATATTTTAGGGTGTTCCTTTTCTGCAACTCCGTTTCACTCACAATGTAGGTACGCCTGCTCGTTTGCTTGCTTGTCGTGGTGCTCGCGCTCGACTACGACTAGTCAAAACTTGTTCTGTACTGCGGTGCGTGCATTTCATCATTTTGTTATTTTTTTAATTATGGAAATCTTAATAGAAAGTGTACGAAAGTATCCCTGTTTGTGGCAAGTCGATTTACCTGAGTACAAGGATAACGAAATAAAAGAAGCAGCTTGGCAGGAAGTGTTTAATGAATGCGATTTTCCAAGTGGTAAGTACCTACTTGTATTTACAATATAAAAACTACAGCACGTCTATACGTCTATGAATCTACTAATTATTATTATTTAATTTATTTTTAATACGTGTTGACTGCCATGGTACAGCTCCATCAGTGTTGAAAAATCTGCAAAATTCTTCTCGAATAAAAAAACTGTCATTTGCATAATATGTATTTTGGTTCTGGGGCAATGAACGTAATTGACTATTGGTATCATCAAAAATCACATGCTGGTCCTGTACAATATTAAAATAATCGTTTGTATAATCAATACAGTAATTGTGTAAAACACAAGTAGCTTTAACTATTTTGTCCACTAGTTCGATCCTGCATTCAAATGGTCTCTTGTATACTCTCCAACGCGCAGCAAGTATGCCAAATGCATTTTCAACTACTCGTCGCGCTCTACAGAGCCTGTAGTTATAAATTTTACGATTTTCAGTTAAGTGATCTCTTGGATACGCTCGCATTAGATTGGGCATCAATGGGAATGCCTCGTCGCCTAAAAAGACGAACGGCATATTTACACCGCCGGGTATTAAAGGTTCCTCGTCTGGCAAGTCTAATTCACCAGTTCGCATTCTTCTTCCAAATTCGCTGTCTGCAAAAATTCCACCATCACTGAATCTCCCTTTGGATCCCAAATCTATTATTGTGAACTTACGCTTGGCATCTGCAACCGCTAGTAATACAATGGAAAAAGTATGTTTATAATTAAAATAGTCTGATCCCGAATTAGGCGGTGCTCTGATAACAACGTGTTTACCGTCAAGGGCGCCACAAGCATGATCAAATTGGCATATCTCTTTGAACGCTGATGCAATACACTTCCAATCTTCTTTAGTGGGTACAGTCAGAACTTTTGGTTGAAGGCGTCTCCACAGGGCATCACATACTTCTTCTACTATACTTGATACAGTAGATTCTCCTATTCTATAACTAAATGCAATAGTTCTGAATGAATCACCTGTTGACAAATATCTGAAAAAAGAGGGTAAAAATTATTTTTAATTTCACATTATTCTATGATAATATTATTTATTGAAGTGAGGGTTATTGATGGATGTAGCTTGTTAGTGATGTATGTAATTTATACTGTATATATAAATAAATATATATTATCTTCTTTCAGTGCAAGAAGTAAAGAATTTATGGAAAAAACTCAGGGATGGACACCGACAAGCTTTAAATAATAAAAAAAAAACAACAGGGCAAGCGGCAAGTCCTCAAAGTAAGTGGAGATATGAAAAGCAGATGGAGTTTTTACTACCGTTCATGAAAAACCGCACCACGAAATCAAACATGATAGACAAAAACCAAACTGTACAAAATGAGGATACGTCATCTCAAGAATCATCGAGCGGAATACAAATAAGAAAGCACAAACCAATACATTCCTTACTCGAAGAAGAACAGAAAAGAAGAGAAAAAAGAGCTACAGAAAGAATGCATTTTAGAAACCAAATGTTAGAAAATACTCAAATGAACAAAATCGCAGCGACAAATAACACTAGTGCTCTGGATAAATTTTTCTTATGTATGTCTGACACCACATCCAATCTACCTGAATTTCTGCAAATGAGGGTTCAACGACAAGTATTTAATATTGTTATGGAAGCCAAAGAACAACATTTAATGCAAAACAGCACTAACATAGGGCTTCGTCAGGGAGAGAGCGTTTTAGAGCAACGAAAAGTACCCATAGTCCGTAGATTTTCTGGTGGAACTCCATTTCGTCTGGAAGAAAGCGACTCACCCCATTCATCAAGAACAAATTCTGCGCAGTCTTACTACTTGTCACCGCAGTATGATGTCGTTAGTCCTGCCCCGGCGCTGCCTATGACATCTCCAACAGATACTATGGTCTCTCCATCGCAAGATTCTCAATGCAATATAGATGTTCGTCCTTTTATAACATCTCCAACAGACACAGTTTCTCCACCGCAAGATTCTCAATGCAATATGGACGTTCGTACCTTTATGCAAACTTATGATTTTAACAACTGATTTTTTAAACATAATAATACATCATAATAAATAAATATACACCGGTAATGATCGTGATTATTCAACATGGAAATAAATTTTGATTCAGAAAAACAAAATGTTTTTTATTATCTTTACCTTAAACACACAGCAAGACGTTCTTCAGAACTGATACTTTTGCGCATTGTTGTATTGAGTTTCTTAATGTCAGCTTCAATAAGTTCGTGGAGTTCTGTAAATGTAAGTTTGGAAATCCTAAAATACTGCTCGAATTTCCTTAACGACAGTTCGTTGTATAAATTAAATTCACCCCGTTCTTTCTTTTTTTCAATATGTCTTTGGATCCATATAGAACGTGTCCTTGCTGATAAGGCAACGCGCAGATCAAATCCCGCATCGGAATCGTCCTCTGATGAACTATCAATTAAATCGAATAGTAATACACTCGTCAAATCCATATTTCACTTCGAAACACCCTGTACTTATTCAAATCGTGCGCTACCTAGGACAGCAACGTATTTTATGATGGCAAAAATATATATTTTGGTATCTTTGGCGTGTGTGGAGCTCAGCTATACTAAAATATACATTTCGGTAACTTACGGTATATTAATATATATTATAGCTCCGTCTGTGACGGGCTTTATAGTAAACGATGTAGTTATGGCAAGACGATTAATAAAAAAAAACATTAACCCTTTGTCAGTTTATATGTCGTATGTTCACACTATCAATTATAAGTAGTTACGTAGTGTGAAGTAATGAGTGCGGATAATGAATTCACCCTCTATATAACGTTTATCAAAAGGTCATGTTTTAAATTACGTTTCATATACATATGTATATGTCCTGGGTGCGAATCCCAGTAACGGCAAATATTTGTGTACAGGACACTTGTTTTCCTGAGTCTTAAATATAACTACATAATATACCTACATATATTACACATAATCAATTAATCACTATCATCACTACAAAGTATAAAACAAAGTCGCTTAACGCTGTCCGTGCTGTGTGTGTCTGTGTATGCTTAAATCTTTAAAACTACGCAACGGAATTTGATGCGGTTTTTTAATAGATAGAATGATTCACGAGGAAGGTTTTTGTATAATACATGCATGATATAGTAAAGAAACTGATAATTTGAGAGGTTTTCGGTACCGGTCGGGTTGTATACATAAAGAGACATTCTCTAGTATATTTTTTATATCAGCATTGCAACCGTGCGAAGCCGGGGCGGGTCGCTAGTTAACTATATATTTACTTTTAACCGGATTTACATCGTCGACTTGTTCCAATTACACAAGTTTTACTGGGCTTACTGAAGACCGATTCGTGTAATGTGTCCTAATATTGTACCCTAGTGGTACCGCGGGATAAAACAAAGCCTACGCCAGTTCTGAAGATCCATTTTGTATACTGATTCCTGAAAATACCCATTACACACAAACTTTAGAAATATTTGTTTAGTTATATATGACGAGTGTATAAAGGAAGAGTGGACGGAAAGTTGGAAGGGGAAGACCTCGGCGAACGTACTCTGACCAAATCGGAGACATTCTGCAGAAAGGCCTGGTCAAGAGTACCCTAAATCGGCGCGCATGCATGAAGAATGTTATGAGAGTTTATGAAGCGAAAGTTGTATGTCAGTATCGTAGCAAATGGAAATCCGTGATCTCAGCCTACCCCTGGGGAACAGGCGTGATTATATGTATGTGTATATTGTGTATGTATGTATATATGATTTTGCTGGTGATTTATATTGCAATGTTCCATTTGTAGTTTTTATGACTGTCTACAGGAAACTATGAAAGTCATACATACATGTCAATCACGTCAACGCATTAATTGAAACTGATGAATCAGATTTCATTGCTCTCTTGTGACAAAGCCACGCTTCGTCAAATTTTATAGTCAGTATCTACTTCTCTTACACAAGTTCCCTGCACCGTTAGCTCAATCGCGTTTATAAATTTCTGATATAAACTATCCCTATCCCTCTTGCACTTGCTTATAGGGTTCGAATGTATAATTAAATTATTAATGATAGTTATCTTGATAATTATCGTGATTTATATATTCTGTTAATTATTGTTAAATATATTTTTTGTTGATACCCTTAAGTTCGTAATGCGGCATGCGTCATAAAAAAAATACGCGCGGAAATTTGAACGTTTATAATTGCGCTCACATGTATGATGTGTTTCCGAACGTGCTCGCTAAACGTCAACTTCAATGCCAATTTCTGGAGGGAGTTCCAAGGATAATTATCGGACTATAGTTATCAGATAATTATCTTGGACAATTTTTTTTATGTTGGACATAACCGTTATCAAGCTTCTGGCTATAGCTAAAGCCAAACTTGGAAAATCGCTATCTACGAAATCTATAGCGACGTGGTAGATACACATTTTGAAGAAAGTTATAGACACAATACTTTATGGTAAATTAAGCCTGCTATTAATATCTATTAGACCTTATTCATATGGCACAAAAACCCACATGCATCATTGCATTTACTCTCCGTACACATACGGAATTTAGTATAAAAAATTACACAAACTAAAAATGACTTAAGTCCACATTAAGTTTATTACGTACTTAGGCTTTTCTTCTTCTGCTAAAGCATTCACTATGTGCCGCCTCAACTCGCCTCACCGCCGGTCCCTATTTTAACTTTCCTTCGAGATTCATAATAGCTATGGGTAATCAAAGACCAGATGTACACTGGGTCGCCTGAGGCGTGTACATCTGTGTTGTGAATCGGCCTATTTTTTAGGCCCGGTTCTAACCGGTTGGGGTATAAAAACATGCTTATTCGTTCGGTATGATTAGATCGGTCATACCGAATACCGATGCTTATTGAATTGAGACTGTAATCTGTATAAAATCTGCATGGTCGGCTAGTTCATGTTTACACAATGATTTATGTACTTGTTCTTAGTACTGAATATTCTAAGATTCATATTCATGTTTAACAGTGGCAGGCGCCGTTGTTCGGATGAATTACGGTACGTACAATCAAGTGCAAAAACGAGTACAGTCGCTATCAGATATATTGCAACGAATAAGGTGCTCATTATTATCTTAACACGACTATATTATTAAGGCGTTAGAGCGCATGTTTAAATATTTTTAAGTAAGTTGTATGTATCGATGAGCGTTAAATACGCATTAAAATCGGGCTGGTACTTTCAGAGTTTATCTTAAACAGGCAGTCAGGAACTCTATGTATTTATTATGCCAAAGGAGTACCAACCAACATCTTCTAAAACATGATGTAATCTTCTAAAATAGTGACAGCCAATTACAGTTATATTATTAAAACTTATAAACTAATAAAATAACATAACTCACCGCCAAATAAATGCTCCAAATTTTGTCACTCCGGTCCGGGTGACATGTGTATATACGGTGCACCTTCCTGGCAAATGCACTCATGTACTGAGGAATAACTCCCGGAAAGTTTGAAACACGTCGCCCCTAGTGACAATTTATACATGAGTTTTAGTGATATAGTTTTTTTTTACACATTTGTAGGACTTTTCCATTTGTCTTCACCCTTTTCGAATTGCGGGTTTCTATAATATACTGTCATTTAACCCTGTTTATAGGCACAAATTATACTGCCCATACCAGGTGTATGTCATAATCAGTAGTCATTTAAGTATTTGACAAGGTGTACAAAACTATGACAGTTGCAATTATATTACTTAGTAGCTTTCCTTTGACGGTTATAAATTGCAATGACTTAAAGAAACACGAGTACATATGGCTGAAGTTAATACTATTCATATATGAAATTACTATGATTATAGCTTCATATATGTAAATATACACACACCTTGTTTGTACATAAATGTACGTTTTGTTTTAATAATTGGCGTAAAAGGCATAAAAATTGAATTCTCTTAACGCCCATCGAGTCATTAAAGAATATTTATATTCAATGCACAGTACAGAATAAAGAGGTAAAAAGTATAAACAATTGAATAAATAGCACAATTCCAAAGTACATTACAATATTAATACACACATTAATCCTGCCAAGCCAAATAGACAACTATCGCAAACGAAAAGCTACATTTTACTTGCCTAGTTAGCTTGGTTGGTTAATTCTTAAAATGTGGAAATCTCAATTCTTTCGTCAACTACGATAGACCAAACATGGCGACAACTGAACTTGATCTCCCTTACTCACCTAACAACCCTATAAAAAAACGTAACGGTCAACAGCAGCATGCAATTAGTGACCCTATTTGTACACTAATTAGGTTCTAATAGCCATGGTCGATGATCGTAATTGAGCCTTTTTTCCACCGCGTTCGACGGCCATCTTCAGACGTGACCCGTAACTTGACACCCCTACATGTGCTACCGGTTTCATTTAAAACGACAAGTGCAAGTGGACTTTATCACAATGTCTTTAGTTTGAAAGTGCTATGGCTAATTGTGGGATATGTGACGAACTTTTAGGAAAGAATTAGACACGTGTTTTCTGTCTTTGGTGAATACAATGGGTTCTAATATGGGAAGGTTAGTCGCGAACAGATTTTTTGATGAATACTTAGAAGTTAAATGTGTATTGATTTGTGCATTGAACGTAAAAAAAGTCTTATTTTTTAATTCTTTACCGAAATCCACAATTTCCGTTTGAAGCATAGATAAGAAATAATACGAGTCTCATATACTCGTATAATAGCTTGTCATAATAATGTCGAACAATCTTTCATTTTGTGATTTTGAATTCTCTTTTGTGCAACTAAAATGCGAACGAAGTTAAATTTATAATATGTATTTCTATTAACTTCGTTTGAAAACTCGTATATAGGCTGATTATGATGATGATGATGACATGATAGTGTGGCACAGTCTCATTGTGTGCAACCGGCGGTCTGTTATTCAAGCAGACAACTAAATTTACCTGAGGTTTTGATAAGCTTAGCCACGTACGTGACCCCATAGTCGTCTTCATACACTTGGCAATAAAAACACAAGACTAGCGAACGTTATCACTGACTCATCTGGCCTGTTGTTTATATTCACGATAACTAGCAGACGTACGGTCTCCTACATTATCTACGGACTGCTCGCACCGTCGTGTTAGCAGAGACTAGGCATTGTAAAGACTGTCAATCTAGGTAGGATATCACTGCATATCACTAGTCACTATATACTCCTATTTTACATAATGTAATAATATGAATCCTTGAGTTCGAAATAAATTATTATTATTATAATAAGGATATTTTAAATCAATTGAACATGTCAGCCTATCGTTAGTTATTCTCTAATCTTCTTTTAAGACCGTATACCGTGAAACAACGCATTGGCAAATGTAACATGATTTTATTACAATCATAGTCAAGACTTTTCTTTATAAGGTACCAGGGTAACCCTATCAGTATCACCGATTGAATCAATTGAATGTGCGTAATAAAATTATAAGAAGCTTGTAAAACCCGTGAAGCCAATGAATAAATGAAATTAAATGAAATTTTACCGACTAGGTCCAACTAAATAGCTAGATTTCTACATACCTTAACCGTAAAAGATGTAAACCTAAACCTATACTAGGATCCCATTACAGAAAGGTCATTTAACGTCTCAAAGGCGTATGTCAATATTAAATGCGCATGTAGATCCGACCTTTTCGAAATAACTATAAAGGGGGAGATATTTCCATTTGCAGTTTACGTTACTGTTTACTGCTTTCGCTATTCTATTTATGAAAGCATTGCTTTAACGTGTACAGACAATTCTCTAAAGCTTTTTACTTTTGCGCTGTTGTTTATAAAGTTTCGACTTTATTTTATACTTGTTTAAGCTCAAATTTGAACAGGATTAAAGGAGAAGTTACGAGGTTGCGAATGTTAATGGTTAAGCTTTAACACTGTTTTGGAGTTTAAGTGCAGGTTTATTGTTTTTGCCCGTTTTAGTGAAATTGGTTTTTGGAATTTTGAAGGAGAATTTACATGTAAGGAGCGGTCAGAAATAGAATGTTGGCGACACTTCGCCCCTATAGCTCACGGCACCCAATGTGCGACTGATATGGATATACAAACATATAATTTGTCATTTTGGTCCAAATGGTACGCGGTACCCATACTCATACTCATTTATTTTGTAAAGCTAATTTACATGTCAACACAATTTTTAAACAGTATCATTATTAAAACTAGATTATATAAAAAATTATATGCGACAACAATAATTAGAGAGAAGTACGCTACCTCATGTCATCTCGCTCCCATTGATGCTGACTGTACAGTACCTACGCGAAAAATTTGAATGAAATAAACCTTATAATATATGTACTCAATGTGCCAAAGATTGTAATCGTACAGACTGTACCTACCCTCCATTGAAGGCGGCACGAGGTAAGAAGCCTTAAGAAATGTTTTATTATGTTTGTATTTGTTTCGTATTACAACCTTCTGAAATACATTAACAATTTTGAAATAATAATTGTGTGGGAAGGCTGAAAACTCTTTAGAATAAGTTGTGTTTTGTTCCGTATACAAAAATAACATTATTTCCTTAACAGTATTTTGGTCGGTCAACACGAAATAACACGCATTATTGTTTAAAAATATCAGATTGCAAATAGTATGTTTTGTATTCATCACGTGACAACGACGAAATATATCCTCATTCTATCGAGCAGCATCATAATGAAACAAATGTCATTGTAGGTCCTCAAAGGTGTGAAAGAATTAATAACGGGCTATTACCATACCAGTACCAATACACCTTCTTCATCTTATCACTAATTATGAAAAGTTTTGCGTTTAACAAGATTGTGAGTCGCCTAGCCTAACCCATTGTCCTGCCTAAGTCTAGACCTGTTAACTATACTGGACACTAACTTCAGTTAGTTGCTTCACGATGGGTGTGTTAGTATTTTTATTATAGTGCGGAGGCCGGACGTAAATTCGCCCAGGTCGTTCGGACACGGAGAAAACGTGAGTAGGCCATGTTTTCCTTGCTGTCACAATATCTTTAGCTAGAGAACCCAATAATGTGATTGAAATTATCGACGGTTAATCATTTGAATAAGTCTTTTTTTTATTCAGTGATAGTAACTAAAATTTTTTACACACTTTATACCTACTTATTACCCCAACCCCCCAAAAAATAAATAGTATCGCTGAAAGTTATTCAATTGCAGTGCAATCAGCGGAGCATCTGTTGCATTGAACTTAAAACAAAACTAGAAACTTCGTGAAAAATAAGCTGAAAATAAGGCTTGACTACGTCTACCATCAATATCATGTCATGATGTATGTGCATGAGTTATTAATTTGCCACCCTTCTTTAATGTAGTTTTGTTCGTGCGTTATGCGAAGTTAAGAACGACCGTGGTCAACTCCTGGATGGGTGACCGCTTTAAGTGGTTACCAACTTGGGCGTTCCCGTGCTTTGCAATCGTTAAGCCAAGTCAGAAGGTCTGGTGCCAGTGCTTCCGTAAAAATTAGTGCCTACGTCAACTCTTGGACTTAGATAGCGGACCCCGGGCATTCTTCAAGATGCAACTGTTCCTACTGGGATAACGCTAGGCTGATGATTACTTAAATGTAAAGTATTGTACTCTATTTATTTATAGACACCAACCCACCCTGGGCCAGCGTGGGAACTACTTCCCAATACCTCTCGTCAATGAGAGGAGGCCTGTGCCCAGTAGTGGGACGTATATAGCTGATGATGATGATTGTACTCTTTTTTAGCTGCGCGTACGTTATATTTTCTGAAACATAATATATTCATTATTCTTTATTTAAATACTATGTAAAGTACACACACAGTAAGTCTTATTTATTTCCGGACGAGAAATACTTTATCGGTTCCACAAAAAGGTTAAAGGGTAGGTGGGCACCATTCAAATGCTTATGACACTACTCATGTCATAATACCGTTGAACGATTGGTATACATATTCGAGTCGTGATTGATCTAAAGCTACAAGTGTCGTTATAAACGCCGTGTACCGTTCGTGTAGACATGTATTCTGTGCATGTATACGTGTCCTGTGTTCTGCGGACTAATAATGTATCTGTTGCGATTGCTGAAGAGCTAGGATCGCGTAGAGATGGTATATTATGAATATATATACCAATTCTCATACTTTTGTGTATACTACATATGTTGTTTAATCTTGGAATTCATCCGCTTACGCAATATACTTCTGAAGGTCAAACTTACAATTAGATTCGCATATGTACTAGTTTCAGATATGTAATTTATTAAAACTACGACCAAGACCACCGGGGGATGGGCAGCAGCATCCCTGAAGTGGGGTAGAGATACTGCGATCGCCAACCCGCATGCCAAGCGCGGCGATTATTGCGAGGCCTATGTCCAGCAGTGGACGTCCTTTGGCATATATGGTGGTGGTGAATTTATGTATTCCAAACGTTATACGCTGATTGAGCAATATTAGATCCAAAGGAACTATTATTGTTATTATAATAGTAAAAGAACTATCGATATCGTTAACTACCTATACTATAGGCAGGTTAATTGACGTTTTGGCTATAAAAATATCTAATTGCATGTAATACACTGTGTTTAAATATAATCAGTGTCATACACTGTGTTTAAATATAATAGTATACAACGGATGCTGTACGGTTCATTTAATACTAAAGATAAGTAAACGTTTAGTATATATAGTAAGTGATACTGGTAACTGCGGGAAACCCCAAACAGTGTTTTATTGTTATACTCATTATTTGCAAGCTTTATTATCTTCTTTTGTTATCTATGACTATGTAACATAATGGAATCGTTACTTAATGCATTTCTTTTTATTATTATGTTGCATTATTTATTATCATGATCATGATGTTGTAGAAAGCCCCCCCCCCCCACACACACGGTGGACAGAAGACCTGGTAAGGGTCGCGGGTGTCCGCCGGATGCGGGTGGCGCTGGCGCAGGACCGGTCATTATGGTCCATCAGTGGACGTCTTCCGGCTGACATGATAGAAAGAAAGAAGACATTTATTCACATAACCAAAGAAAGACACACAGATACAAAAAAAAGGAAGAAACGCACATTAAACACATAACGTGTGTCTTCGCGGCAGTGAATCGGTTGCTGTCTCAGCATTATGCTGAGGTGAGATGATGATGATGACGATTATCATGAAGGATCGACGTAACATTTATGAATCAGACAGTAACATATGCTAATGCTACACCCGAACTTTGAACTTTGCTATTAAATATCTCCTAGCCGCCTAGGCAAAGCCGCGGTGAAAGCTAGTCCTTAATAACCATTAATATCAAGCCACATCTATCCCTCGCTCGGCCGGATCATTGACATGCATACCTCCGCCGGTGTCATTATTCAAAATGCAGCGCGTTCACACCTCTGACATACCAACTATGACAAATGCATGTAGTGCGAGCGCCGGCAGGTGTTATGTTAAACCTTTCTTATTATTTTTATTTATTTAATTATACTATAATTAGATACATATACATAAGACTTTATTTTGTTTAATATTTTGATTTGTTGTTTTTCATAAATAAATTATTTCAATTTCAATACAAATGTTTATATAGTGTATTACATCACGAAACCGTGTAGGTTTGTCTTGATGTACGTACATATTCCACCGCAACATACATAATGTTCATAACAAATTAAGATTAAGAGTACCTACATGCAAAATACATAATAAAAAAGGTGTTTTGTCAGCTATCGATTTCTTATACTTATAATTATCTTATGTATATGTAAATACTTTATTGTACACAAGACACATGTAACACTACAGACGAATTCAGTTATAAAGGTACTTGGTGAACTGTAAGGGATCTCTTCCGGTTAACCTTTGGGCAACTCAAAATACTAATGCTTTGTTTCTTAGTATATGACGTTGCCTCTTTTTATTGAAGCGGCCTAGCAGTGAAGTTGATTTAGGCTCGATTAATTTAGTAACAATATCTTCTCATTCTTGCGTTAACTACCTCAATTAATTATATTAGTGTTAGCCATTTACTGCCAGATGCGAATGCTTAATACATATTTTCACCCTTAAACAAATAATGTGCATAAATCCAAACAATATTATTGTACACAGTACAGTTACTAGTTTACAGTGTAAATCGCATTTGTCCTCCAACGGGAAACTGACACTTATTTGACTTTAGTCCGTATAAAGTGTATCGATGACATGGCTAATCTAAGTTCCGTCTCTCGGGCTACTCACATAGTAACGAGTGCACTTGACTGGTATTCACTTAGACAACCCCTAAAAACCAGTGTAATACTGACCTCCGAATACGCATCATTGTTATGAACGTAGGGCTCAAGTTATACTTGCAAGTGGTAGGTGTGTAACACAGGTCGTGAATGGTATATAGTATCATATGTCACTTACGCAGTCTTGTATTCAAATTTGATACAGGTCGTTGAACTTTTCTTGCTTTTACACGTGTTTTTAATGAAACTGTAATTACGTTGGTTTTAGAGAGGCTGGTCGGCTTGAATTGTCATTTTATAAACTGCAGGCAAATTGCGTAAGTGTGGCGGACTTGACTTCATTTTGCAAGTGTTCCCTGATTGTTCCAGAATCTCATTAAAAATTACATAAATAAAACGTATCCCACCCCCCAATGTCATATTCAATAGAAAATACGTTTTTGATTTTTTTGCTCGGTTAATACAGTCCGTAAAAACTTAAAACAGCCTTCGGGTTGGTAGTATCCCACAGACCCGTAATGGCTTCTTATGCTTAAATCAGCAATTTCACTCGAACTTGACTATTTACTCTCCTAAGAGCTTACTCACACAGGCTGTACGAAATCAGATCGGACGAGACGTCGCCAAAGGAAGCCTAGAAAATCTAGAAATAGAAAACACGGCCCCGATTTATGAGTGTCACTCTTGACCCGAGGGAAGATGCAATCTGAATGACGGCTTAAGGTTATGTAATATTACGGTTCAAAATGGAATGACCCAATATATCAGGTTTGATTTTAGCAGAACAGATTTTTATGTGTGAAATGTTTTAATAGGTAATTGGATATTTCTGCGGCTTAGTTTTTGCTAAATCAGAAAAATAACACCAACTCACTTGCACTTTGACTTCCTGACTTGGCGGGGCGGGTGCGATATGCGATAGGTATTTTGTTCTTTGACGTGAGTTTACTGATGTGAGGTTTCCTCACTTGACGAAGTATTGTCAGTATTACGTTTGCGCAGTAGTAATACCATGTGCAAGAGCGGGACAGTATTGCATTCGTATCGGTTGACACTGACAGCTGACAGTTTTCTCATATCGTCAAGAAAGCGCCTTACCAAAATAGACACATTTCACATTATTAATAAAGTTTATTAAATGTTCCCATAAACTGTGTTTAAGCGACTGTTACTTACGATTTTTAATTGGGATATTGACTAGTTTTCTGCAAATTTTTATAAATCGTCTTAAACTTTTGTTAGTTTTAATTTAGTAGGGAAATTGCAACATGTGATGTCGTGTATTTTCTAAAATCGCATAAATTAGGTGGTTCGTAATGTTTTCCGATTTTAGTGAGTTTTGTGAATTGGTAATGTAAGAATAGTTTACTTGTACCGCATTGTGATATTTATATTTATATATTTCTCTCTCTTCCACAGATATAACCCAGCGAGTCAAACGGAACGCCTCAACCTTAGCTTAAGTTCAACCTGACAAAAGTTATCTGTGATCTCATATTAGTTTTAAAACTGAAAGTACCAGGACATCATGGACGATAGGTAGTGAAATGGGTGGATGGTGAAGATGCCTCATGCTCATACAAGCTCCGCGGCGAGCTCCGGGGGCGATGACCTGGGCTCCACGGATGAGGTGAAGGTCTTCAAGGACGAGGGGGACGGGGAAGACGAGAAAAGGAGCTCGGAGAATCTGTTGGAGGAGAAGTCCAGTTTGATAGATTGGACGGAGAGCGAGGTGAGTGGATCCTTCTTCATGTTGTCGTTTGTGGCGCGGTTCGGACGAGGGGCGCCCGCCCTCTGTGTGACTTTGTTCGTATAGATGCCCGTGGCCCGACGTACTCCCGACCCGACCCGCACCCGGTATGTTTCGCGCCCAACTTTTTAACGCTGTGTCAAATACAAACGCTGTCACTCATGACATCGGAATGTCAAACGCAAAGTTGAACCCTATAGAAATGCATGTAGGTTGATATCGCGCTGCACGCCGTGACTGATATATCCGTCGTCGGCGTTGAACGGATGGTCCACAGGGATAATCGGGTCGCGGCTGTAGGTACGTAAAAATCTTAAATATGTATATAATCGTCTACAACTTCCAGTGTAGTGTCCGATTGTAACGGCAGTTGGTGCTACATGGGCATTTGGCATTAGCATGGCATGGGTACTTAGACCAAATCCTAAATACCAATTCAGAATTTCAGATTTCGTACCCATTAGGTACTCAACTATTCAATAATCGTTAAAAACATTAATGTCTTCACGCTATTACTTTGGCGCCAATGTCTTAAACTAATTAAATTTTAATGTCACTATCTATTACCATTACGAAATTGTCAACCGTATTAATTTCTCTATTCTGTTATCTAACCCAATTATATCAATTACTGTTGTGAAACGCTCACGAATTTTACAAGTTATCTAAGTAGACATTAAATTAAAGAGTAAATATGAGATTCACTTGTGCATTCAAGCGTAAGACCACCGGGTATTAAAAAAACGCACGCTCCACTTACAAACGTTCCTTGAAATCTAAAATTACTCGACAAATATTGGAGAAAAGAAAATTCACGCGGCGCTTACATTATGAACAATCTTACCAAAAAGAACCTACTGAAGCGACGCTGTTAGATAATATTGCGTATTATCTAATCTTACAGCATTGGCACAAGGTATATTATTGCTTAGCTGGATCGACAGCTCCTGGGTTATTTTATAGAGGAACAGCAGGTGCTTCCCAGGTAGGTCTTTATTTGTACATGTTCCCGGTATTTGAGCCACTACAATGATTCAATAGGATTACGCTGAATTCCGTCTGCCTATAAAATACCCCTACTAGATTTCCAAAAACAGTTGTAGGATAAAATCTATTACAAAATTCGGACTTATTCATATCGGGATAGGAGTGACGGTTGAATATTTTTGTAGGTTTGAGAAGTTGGCTTGGTAATTTGAGTTTGAATTTGGAGCTATTTGTGCCTTTACACTTTCGAACTGTGGTACAATTACTACGTATTGTAGACTATTGTATTTTTCGCATACATAGAAACACCATGATACAACATGTTTATTTGTGTATGCTTTGGGCTTGACGGTGCGTTCCGAAAAGGTATTTCTTAAGAATTGGTATTTTGAAAAACTTGTACGATCTTTTGTATTTCTATTAAAAAGTCAGCGATACTCAAGTTATTCCAAAAAGTCAGTTTAATCGCTTCCTTTGCAAGTAAAACAGAAAGTATACATATTAATAAACCTTGTAAGTGTACTCATTATGACCAATTCCAAGTAGATTACAATCTTCGACTCGTATCTATATGAGACAGCTCAATTTGCTTACAGATACCCATCGGTATAGACCTTTCCTAAATCGCAAATTACCCGTAAAACAAACAAAAACAACCACAACAGCCGAAACGAAACGTCACCCAAAACACTGATTGAGGTTTCCGAAAAAAAAAACAGGTACCTTCCTAAAATTTATGTCGGAATATTGTGTTGCACGGACATAAATTACTTATTCATTGTATTTCCGAAAACCGTATTCCAAAGGGGGTGCGATCACAATAAGTTTTACCTGCGTTCAGGTATTTCTTATAATAAACATAACACAGGTCTATTGTCGTTGGATTTACCTGTTCAGGCCGAGGTAAACATGAGACACCTACGTTCCGAATGCGAATCGCTCCTGCTTCAATCGGTAAAGAACGACAAAGACGGAAGAGTATAAATATTGGATTATACTTAGGTGTAATTCTGGCTGTATGTCATAATAGCGACGATTATCGTACGTGATGCAATTACAATGGGTATTGTAAGCCATTTTCTGAGTTTCGATTTCTTTTCGATTAAAGTTTCCGTTTTGACGTGCATCAGTTAACTTCTAAACGTCATATGTTACGTTTAAATTCCTATATAGATACGTTTTTTTCGGAATATTCCTCAATTGTGTTCGTGTTGAAATCTTTACGCCTTCTTGGTCTGAATGGCAACTGATTTTATAATGCCGGTTGTATGGAGATGTTTAGTTTGTTTTGAATAAATCCGTACTTCAACTGAGAAATTGATTTTCCGCAATTTCAGTGGAATCCGTGTCAATTCTGTGAAAAATGTTCTATCAAGTATTCGGATTCCTACGCTTTACGTTTTATTGACACATATTTGTTTCTTTATAATTATAACTTGAAGGTTTTATTTAGAACTGGTATGTCGATGTTATGAATTTTCAGATCACTAGATTCACCTGCTTATTTATACTAGTACTAATAGTTTAAAATAGAAACTCTTCTCGGTGTTATAGGTCGATTCACAAGAGCTGGCGCGGGATGTCTATGAAATTATTGACAGTTTCATACATTTTCCGCGCCAGCTCTTGTGTATCGACCTATACCTAGCTCATAAGAGATGCAGCATTCTCCTTATTCGACATGACTGCTACCTATTCTTTAATTCGCATCTTAAAGCTTATTTTTTATATGAAGTTATACCTTATATCACCGGTTTTTTTGCCGTGTATCTGTATACGGCCATCAATCTAGTAACTGCCTCGCTTCACGAAGCCTAATTCCAATAATTTCTTTTTAGGTCGGGAAATCAAATGGAAGTCGTATTTAAAAAACGCCTACACCAATATGTGGGATTCGGACGTCTTTAGGGGTAAGCAGGGTTCGAAAGGATAACTATCAATGATAAATAATTATCGTGTTTTTTATAGTCTGACAATTATCGATTTGATAATAACCTAAAATTTAATGTGTTTCCAAACGTAGTCAACGTCAATGTCAAGTTCTGGAGGGAGTTCCGGGGATAATTATCCGATAGTTATCAGATAATTATCATAGACCTTAACTATCTTGATAATTTCGAACCCTGAGGGCAAGGCTTCCTCACCTTATGAGGAAGATTTTGAGGTCGGACTTAACTAGTTTTCCAGGGAGGAGTTGCGAAGTGCGAACACCGGCCCAGCTTCTTTTTACGTCCATTAGATTGAATGGCGCTGGTTTCCGCTGCAATCTCCCGATCAAATAGGCTTAAGCGACATTGAAATTGTACGCAGAAATGACCTTTTAAAGCACTGCAAAACGATCACCAGAATGACGCCTGTGACATAAATGTTAGGTTTGTAAGTCGTTTTAAAGCCAGTGCAATTTGATTAAGTTTAAGTAAGGTCTAGGTTTTATATGGCCATGCTAGGTTTCGGTTTGAGAGGCTTTTGCAGCCTAGGGTTTATTCCTGCACCTCATTATTCACAAAATCTAATCTAAAGGCACGAGCAGTCCCCAGGCAAGATAAAATATCCCGTTCAGAAAACGACGACATATTTCGTAGAACTAACATGACATATCCAAAAGCAGTAGCCAATATTCAAACAATAAGCATGAGTCACACAGCGAGCATTCAGTCTATCTTGCAAGACAAGTATTTGTTCTGACTGAGCATTGACACGGTGGAAATATAAACAGTAGTTTGACTTGGCCGTAGCGCCACATAGCTTACGTACCACCATTGCTTGGGTGACATTGTGATGGCAATGTAGCGTTTTTAAAGCCTTTTTAAATCCTAATTAGTAATAATGTTGATTAAAAAAGCTACTCCCAATCTGACGCGACCTTAACAAGTGAATGATTAATGTCAATAAAATTTTGAAGACGATTTTATGTGATATTGTACAAAATAACTCGCTGCAAACGTAATGCAGATTCTTAGACCTGTTTTACTGCCAGAAGACAGCAACAAGAATATCCTTTTTCTTTCCTTATCAGCGAGTTTTTTTCATCACATTTTTAGACAAGTTATGTGTATTCTTAGACATGCTCTTATCAGCTGTCGTAGTACGTAAGTTACTGTTACTCTGATACGCTGTCATAACAGACTGCCGGACACGCCATTAAAAAAATCTGTCTTTTTTAATTTGTACAGCAGAGTTAAAAAAAATGTGCAGACAAATGTGATTTCCTCACTTATTTTTGATCTTTTGGGAATGTACTACTTATACATATTTTTATGAAGTTGACTGTACAATACGGCGGAGTCGGGAAGTGAGGTACGCAACTTGGGACTTGTCCTCTTTTTTCGTCTTGGTATGTATATTTTTTTGTCACGAATAAATGTTCGAATCGTTATCTGACAACATTACAAGTCAATATACTGTTAATAATACCACCGCGACTCACCAATCAGGTTCCGAATTAAAGGATTGGCTGATTGTTGGAACTGGATGTGGGGCCGTTTATCGAGATAATTATCATTATCATTAGTTATCATTATCGTGGTGTGATGTAGATTGTAGAGATCGTTAGCGTTAAGAATAATCAGGTTTCTGAATCTACCTACCACATGCCACTGTATATTGACACACAGTTAAGTTACACAATGTTAAAATTTACATAGGATCTTACACTTTGCATAGGATCTATACCAATATTGTAGATGCGAAAGGAAATCTAATTTTACCTTTCCCGCTTAAACCCCTGAACCGATATTAGATTAAGTTTAGTATAGAGATAAAGTTCCTAAAACGGATATATGAAATCGTTCCGTGATAGGTGGAATGGGTGTTGAAGAACATGCATACAACACCTTTACTCAATCAGTTCGGCAAAATCATTGAAGTATTTACATTGTGCTCCCTGATCATAGACCACAAGACCATTTCATCCTCATAGATGCTGGCCAAGAGCAATCCCATTTTTAATAAAAAAAAAAACATTACACCATCATGAGAAACTCCTACAATGGGGGTTGAGAGTTCCAATTTTCCAACTTAGAAAACTTGTAGAATAATGTAATTAATATTCAGAAAAGAGTCATCTCGTCAAAAACCTCGTCCACTCAACCTTAGGGTACTGGAGATAATGCAAAATAATACAATCACTTCTGTCTAGGCTGACTGTACGAAAGTACAGTCACCAGCATTATCTGTTACAACAAAGCGCTTGTACATATCTGACAGGTCGTAACTGCTCTGCAAATATTAAAGGCGTGCCAGTCTGCCAGATGTTTACGCGCGATATCGGATCCTGGTGACTTTAATAAGCTCCCTTAAGCTGACTGTACAAGCTATACTGGACGCTGACCCTTATCCCTTCCGAGAACAAGATGGCTGGCGGAAGCGGATGCTGAGACAAGACCGCGTTGTTAGCTAAATATAGCGGACGATCGGAATACGGTACCGCGTAAATGGGAGTGCTTTGCCGTCTGGAACCGTGTCGCAGTAACAGTATAACACTTGGCTTACGATGTGGTCCGATATTCTGAGATAGTTTAATGCGATAGGGTCCTTTTGGTCTGGCTAGAATTCAGAGGACATTACAGATGACAGCTATGGATTTACTGTCTGGAACCATGTCGCAGTAACAGTATTACATTTGGCTGACGATTTGGTTAGATATTCTAAGGTCGTAGTGCGATAGGGTCCTTTTATGCCGTGGTCTAGCTAGAATTCAGATGATTTCCAGTCGAAAGCTAAGCCATCCAAATATAACACAACTATAAAGTTACTGTGAGAATTACGATATAATTGACTGCTACTAATTAAATGTGTGATACTGACTAAATAAAAAAAAAATCAATAAAAGCTTTGACAGAAATATAATAATGAGGTAAAGTTTCTGGAATGGAAGTTTGTATGTAGAGGGTAAACTACAATTATTTATCAGAGAGAGAAACATAATATGCATTATTTTTCAGACCAGAGTGAACCGCACAGCCTTTAATATTGTTATTCGTCAATATTTTTTATTTCAGATGCGTGCATCATAACATAAATTGATGAAATTTCATTTTTATTTCATTAATATAACCGCAATTTGACGACCTGTTTAGCCTAGTGGGTAGTGACTCTGCCTCCGAAGCTAGAGGTCCCGAGTTCGAATCCCGGCCAGGGCATTTATTTGTGCATTTTTCACGGATATTTGTTCTTGGATCTTGGATGTTTTCTATGTATTTAAGTATGTATTTATCTATATAAGTATGTATATCGTCGTCTAGTACCCATAGTACAAGCTTTGCTTAGTTTGGGACTAGGTCGATTTGTGTAAGATTGTCCCCCAATATTATTATATTATTATTTTAAATTCTCGAAAATATCCCAATTTCATATTAAGTAATAAATTTTAAAAGTTTGTCATTGTAAAAGAGAGTAAGTGACAAGTAACCACAGCGTAAAAGAACATACCGCCAGAAGCACTTTTATTAATGCGGATTTGGCGCCTTCCTGATTTGTCGATGCGGAGGCGGTACGATATGAGAAAACTGTCAGCTGTCAGTGTCAACCGATATTAATGCGGTAATACCCCACTAATGCGCATGGTATTACAACTGAGCAAACGTAATACTGACAGTATTTTGTCAAGAGAGGAGATCTCACATCAGTAAGCTTACGTCAAAGAGCAAAATACCTATTACATATCGCTCCCGCCCCGCCAAGTCAGGAACTCGCCATACTGTTGTGTGCTGCTGTTCTTTTTGTGCGCCGTGACTGTGACAATTCAGCCTTATGACATCATATGGACGATGGTAGGCTTTCTTCACATTTTCGGGAATATCTTAAAAACTAATAGCTATAAAGAATTTTAATATATTTTTGGGTTTCTTGTTAAGAAGATAACGTTGTGAGCCTTATTTCATACCACTTGAAAATTTGAAATGTTGTCACTTGTTTTATTTATAGATTTTAGTTTTACTTAACCTTTGTAACCATATAATGCAATAAATGATGATTATGATTAAAGCAAGTATCAATCGGTACTCCCACACTGACAGGATTAGAACCTTGTCATCAATATTGGTACGAAGGTTCTCGATAACTGCCCTATTGTGTATTATACGTGGGCTGTATCATTTCTACTTACTGTTTGCTGCGATACTCTTGGAATTATTCATATGGAAGTCGTGATTAATATGCTAAGGTTGCTTCTGCTGAGATAAAACTTAATGCTATAAGCGATTTGCGCAAAAAACACATTTTCTATGTTGGAGCTTTTGATACTGTCTAGCGTTTTAGGCAACGGTGTTTGTGATGGGCTATGGTAAAACTTACCATCTGTAAGACCGATGTAATTTAAAAATCAACTTTACAGTGTGAGTTCTATCCATTATACCTACATATCTCAGTCAACAGTCGTTGACCGGCAACTTCATATCTATCTAAATTAATGCAAGCTAAGATCGCCATGAATTCAGTCATAATTAAGCGCCGTCGCGATTTTATTAATTCAGCCTTGGAGCACATTCTGTTAATTATTACTAAACCGACGCCATAATGTTTATTAAGTGCTTAACCGTTTGGATCTACGAGTTGGCCGTTTGCCTGTGGGAAATTGGGAATGGTAGAATTGGTTGGTTTTCGAGCGTCTGTAAGGTCATTTTCCGTAGTAAAAGTGATAGATTTATCATACATTCCAATAGTTACGACGTGATTAGGTAATTACCCTGCTTGGTATGTTTTCGTTGGACAGGTTTGCTGAGGTATTCCCGAAGGACTACAGTATGGAGGTCTTCAAGAAAGGAGTGTATACATTTTTAAGGGGCCGGCAAGGCGCATGTATGCAATACCCTTGGAGTTGCAGGCGTCAATAGGCTGCGGTGACCGCTTGTCATCAGGCGGGCCGTACGCTTGTTTGCCACCGACTTGGTATAAAAACAAAAACATCATCATAATCCTTTCCTTTTCACGGCTGTATCTTAAAGTAAAGCTAAAGTTTTACGGAAGATGGCAGTCCATCTGAACAAGAGGTAGCCAAGAGGGAAAACTAGACTAATTTACTTCACTATCGGGATTAGACTAATTTACTTCACAGAACAGCGGGACTGGAGCGGTACCAAGTACCAAAGCAGCACAGCATCGGTACTGCCCCGCTGCGGCGCAATATAAGAGCGTGGTCACAACAATGTGTTGCGGCGTTGCACCACAAAAACGATGATACTACGGTGATTTTTGCGGTACGACATCGGAACGCAGTGTTGTGGCCACGCTGTAATACGTAAGGGGATAGCGACGTGAGTACGCTGACAGGAATGTATAAAATACAGCATTACAAGTTGCGTCTCGTCTAGTTAGTGTTAGTGATGGGTTTAGGGCATAAAAGGGAACTAGTTAATTAGTAAGAAGTAAAAGTAAAAAGTAAAAGGATGTGAAGTACACCACGCAAAAGATCAGAATGGAATGAACCTCAGACATGTGTTATTACTAAGCTACCATAGAAAGAGAATACTTTTGAATACTGCGTTTACAAGAGTTTTCAACAGTTAGGATGCAGCCTTGTGATGGCGTGTCTCATTGGGTCTTTAGCAGTCACACTAAAGTAAAGATGTGTCTGAAGTGTGCCCAAAGCTCAGGTTATTACTGGAATGTATTTCTGGAATTATAATTAATTTGCCTCGATTTACGAAGCTAAAGCTTGAGTAATAGAAATTAAACGCAAATTACGGACTTTGTGCGAGTGAATTAGATGCTTGCACACATTTGCAATTTCAAGTTTTTCTCACTAGGGACCAGATATTGCTGAACATTTAACAGTATTGCATTGTAGCTTTACCGAGTTGTAAATGCAGATAAGTATACTAGCCCTGTTCTGTATAAACAAGTAAGGCGCCTCCTGACTTGTCGATGCGGAGGCGGTACGATATGAGAAAACTGTCAGCTGTCAGTGTCAACCGATATCGATGCAGTACTGCCCCAAATCTGCGCATGGTATTACTACTGCGCTAACGTAATACTGACAGTATTTAGTGAAGTGAGGAAATCTCACACCAGTAAGCTTACGTCAAAGAGCAAAATACCTATGACATATCGCTCCCGCCCCGCCAAGTCAGCAAGCCGCCTTACCATAATGTTAAGCCAGTGCCAGTGTTGTCAGCCACAACGGGCTCTGTGGGTGCACTGCTCTCCTGACACAAATACCACTGTACTTACTAGGAGGTCCCAACCTTTGTAACGTGTAACAGTGTTATTATTATTAACCAATAAACCATTTCATTTCTTTCACTGGGAAAATGGGCTGTCAATCATCGCAGAGCTCATTAGCGACGCTCTCACTAGCCAGTTTCTTCTTCTTTCCAGTCTCCGTGGTCTAAATCAGCCAGGATGATGATAGTGATGATGATGATGTTGTGTTGTGTTCCTGGTGGTGAGTTAGGTTGCCAGAGCTCCCGAGGATGCGCTGTTAAAAGTGAGGGCCTGCATTTTGTCTCTGTCGATACATCAGATCCTCATTTCTTAATTTTAAGAACCGGTTGGAAGTGCGTTTGATGTCGTTAGGCGCCTTCCTGATTTGTCGATGCGGAGGCAGTACGATAAGAGAAAACTGTCAGCTGTCTGTGTCAACCGACACGAATGCGGTACTGCCCCGCTTCTGCGCATATACTACTGCGCAAACGTAATACTGACAGTATTTCGTCAAGTGAGGAAATCTCACAGTAAAGTCACTTCAAAGAACAAATATCACATATCGCTCCCGCCCCGCCAAGTCAGGAAGTCGCCTTAAGGAGTTGCAAGCTTCCGTGCATCAGGCCCTTATCTTGATTGCTACCGTCAATGTATAAAAAACTATTCAAAGCGCATAAACCATCACTCGTATTAATTTCCCGGCATGTAGAGCGTGCGTGGGCGCAGCTCGTACTTCCTAATTGCGCGCGTTTGTTTGCACGTGGGCTGTTGCATTGGCCTGCATAGGCTTCGTAGGTTGGCTGGATGCTGGATGAAATTCCATGCAAACATAATGTGCGCATAGATCATTTTTTATTTATTTTGTCTCGTAAACTGTGGGACAAGGGGCTTTCAAGGGGTTCTCCCTCAATGCTCAATATACAGATTGTGTCGCCGAGGTCCATGGGCGGTGTCTAATTACCAGGCAGGTTATCAGACAGGTCGTATGCTTGTTTACCACCATTTTGGTATAAAAATACCACATCTAGTTAACCTACGCCATCTGTACTGCCTCACCTTCACTAACACATTAGCTATGCGGCTTTACTGCATTCGAGTTTAGTCGTGGCACCTTAGCCAATAACGACCCAACTCGGCCTAATATTCACGCCATCCTAGGATCTTAGTACGTCGCAATTAGAACTATATTCGTGTGTAAATGAAAACCGACTTGAGTCTTTCTCACTCGCATGTTTGTTGTCGTTCACTACCCATATTTCCGCACATTATATTAAATATTAATACTAAGTTCAGTGAAATAGCGTTTCGTTGAAAGCTGCGATTCAAATGTGTCTATAATTTGGTCTAGTTATCTTTAGTTAATTTGCTTGAGGATTTCAATGCTTAGACTGTAAGTAATCGCAATATACAATGTCGGTTCATACGTATAATTGTAACACTACATAACTAGGGCAGTAAAATAATATTTCAGATCGCAAGCATTTGTTATCGAAGCTGAAAACGACGGTTATAATATAAGCCACCTGAGGTTTTCTTAATTATTTTTTATTCATATTGACATCGATTTAAGTATTAAATATGTCATTCTTCAATCGGAAGGCGCGGCGTGATAGATCCCCCCACAAGGTGGACTGATGACCTGGTAAAGGTCGCGAGAGTCCGCTGGGTGGTGCAGGACGATTGTGGCACACATTGGGGGAGGTATATGTCCAGCGGTGGACGTCCTTCGGCTGATATGATGATGATATAATTCTCCAGCGAAAGGTCCTTTGTTGTTGTCTAATGTAATAAGGTCGATTTATAATAGAGTTAGTAATAAAAAGGCGCCTTATTGACGCCAAAAGGTACCATTTCCTTGAGAATGGCACAAATAATATGCATAATTTATTATGTAAAAATATATTATCTACTTTTTTAGCCAGGTATAATCTGAATACGTTTCTACGTACCTATTACGTATCTTCTGATAAGATAAAAAAGGAGATAAAAGGACGCATTTCACTAATCATAAATATATTAGGATTATTGCGTTCTTAATAATATCTCAAGGCTATTTGATTTTTATAAATGTACGATAGTTTCTATCGTTCATTAATTCTACTGATGACAGCACTGACATAAACTACTACTGCTGCTGAAAGTAGGGCAGTCAGAGGCAAAATAGGGGGAAGAAGAGGCAGGGGAAGACCGAGACGTGCGTTTATAGATCAAGCTTAGGAGAAGGTTATAGTTATTTCGTATCAGGAACTCATGATGACAGATGTAGCACAAAGAAGAACGTAATGGCGGTAACATACCAGTGTGTCGACTTTTAGGTGTTCAAATGTGCGCAGTATCCCATCATGATCATAATTAATTTAATAGCCTTGCTCTTATCGGTGGAGTTGCCGCCATTCTGTTCTTCTTTGTGCTACATCTTTGAGTTCCTGATACGACATAACATTAACTTTCTCCTTAGCTTGATCTATAAACGCACGTCTCGGTCTTCTGTCTCTTCTTCCACCTATTCTGCCTTCTATCCTCCCTCTTATATTTTCCATCGTCTTCAGCAAGAATCTTTTCTCTCCTACTCGTAGCAAAGCTAATAATACTTCTTCGTTTGTTTTTCTTTCAGTCCAACTAGTAGCTTCTAAAACAGTATACCTACAGACGTATATATATTATGCTTCGTTGCCATTCCAAGTCAAATGCCAAGAAGTCAAAGATTCCATAAGTCAGAATATTTTGGAACAACATTTCTTACACCCGAAACAAGCGACACTGCAGTGTTGCTCTCATGAGAGCGCAAACCGTCACTTACCAAAGTTATCTCCCCAAAGTCGCATTGGACCTGTCATTAACATGTAAGTCTATGCAAGTAGCTCAAATATTATATGCCATAAAACTTCCCTAACACAACTTATAATAAAAATCAGTACGATAGAAAGCACCAAGTTTATCAACGAATCAATATGTCGTATCGATATTTGTGATATCATATCTATGACAACCCTGAATGAGCCACAGTGTAAAAAAATACAATAGATACACTTTGGTTACTGGCACATACAAATATTACAATAAATGCCAAGATAGTTTACCGGTTCGGAATGACTTGAAGACGATGATGTAAGGTCTAATTTTGATTAGATTTGTGAGTAGATAAATTTGTATATCATTCGTTTTTTCTGTGGTCTAAATATCAAATTCGTTATCTGGGCACCCGTCATCCGTGTAGGATTATTAAAGGATATTGCCCTCTTTATAGACTTAGTGATAATAATGGACATGTGTTTATTAAGAAAGGACGTTATATTCCGGTCAAATATAGGATGTGTATGTTGACATGTCTTAAATGTTGATAGATGTCTTTACTGATATGTGTACTTATGCTAAATGTGGATCTTATCGATTCAATTTCGTTCATTCGGCTTAATTTATCCGTTATCAATTACAAAATAAGTGATGATTTAACCGTGATACCTATCCGGACATAAACTTACCAGAACGAATATTTTATAAATTCATCTCGGCATGAAACATTAATTAACCGACTTCAAAAAATAGAGGCGGCTCTCAATTCGAATGAACTCCTCAAATTATAACCAAGAGGATGGGGTCAGGCAAAATAAGGAACTCCTCAAATTATAACCAAGAGGATGGGGTAAGGCAAAATAAGGAACTCCTCAAATTATATACCAAGAGGATGGACTCTGGCAAAGTATGGAGACGGTGTTTTTCTTGTTAAAAATTTACTTGTTTTATAAAGATCGACATTGACATGTCGATCGGATAGGTCCCCATCCCCGCACTACTATCACAGACAACGTTACTCAATAAAATCTTTTTAACAGACTCTGTTTTCCTCGATTTCAAATAACAACCGGTCGGTATTTAGCACCATTCGAATTTCGAACAGACGCCAATAAAACCAAACACAACAAACTTTTCACCCACATCGATTAAGACATCGCTAATCGAGTTCGATTTAATTCTTAAAACCATTCGATTCTTGTACAAATAAACGATCACCGATTCTAGTTATTGTCCGTTTTACGCATCGGTTAATGATGTGAGCTTTAATTATGCTAAATAAAGTTTAATGAGAGAATTAAGACTGATTGAAGTAACTTTTTGTAGCCGTCCGCCATGTTTAAAGCTATTTCGGTCCCACGATGTTGCTAACTGAAAAAAATATAATTAAAGGAGCGTTCAAACTACTTTATTTCGACAGCCTGGCATGTATATTGTTTCATTATTGTGATTAAATTTCGAATGAAACTTACTTTTTAATGATGGCTTAGAATTCTAAGCGTGATTAGATTTATATTTATAGTTTTTTGGTAGCAAAGAAAAATCACTGCCTTCCAAATTAACTCCGTAGACATGTTGGTTTAAAAATGTAAAAATAACTTTTAGCAATAGACTGTGCAGTTTAATGGTGCGTTTTATTTTACTGTCATTTTCAGGGTTCCGATCTTTCGGGATGCATCCGTTTTTATGACGTTTACTTGTTGGCGGCAAACATATGTTAGCCTCTTTAAAAATACTTTTGAAAGGAACTGGCTGCATCGAGATAACACAAAATATGAATTTTAGGAGTTCAATATCTTTTCATTTACTAGTATAAAATGAGCGGAACCCACCTATCCACTAGCGTTCGTTTTACGACGGCCATGTTGTTCCGGCATGCTCACGCGCAAGGGGAATAAATCTTTTACTGCCTAGATTACTGTTAGTTCAATCCGATCTATTGTCGAGATTTGCTGCTTACGCGGTTTAAAAAGTGTTAATGGAACGAGCGAGCGAAGCGAGCTATGTCTTCTGAATCTACTTGAACAACTAACAACATCGATTAATCGACTTAAGCCACCATCATGTCATGTGGTCACCTGTGATCAATTGACAAGGGTACTTTGTTCGGTTTTTCTAGAAAATGTTTTTTTTTTTCAGTTTATTTGGGACAAAAAACATTTACACACAAGGTTTCATGCCTAAAGTGTAGAAAATGTACAATGTGTCGTTGGTTTCACACTCTGTAGTGAAACCAACGACATTGTCCACAGATCAAAAGATTAGTATATAGCGCTAAGTACTTAGTATAAGTATGTTAAAACTTATATTTTTATAGGTTTAATTAATAGGATACATACAAAATGCAGAGGAAATATAGTAGCGTGCAGAAGAACTACGATTAACTTACTTACACTACATACAATACATACGTATAATCACGCCCGTATCGCATTGGGGTAGGCAGAGACCAGGGTAGTAATACTACGATCCTTACATATTTATCTCGCTTCAATCACATCCATAAATATATTAGGTAAGCACTATAGCTCCGTAACATTCTTCGAAAAACATATTCTAGATTCAAATTCGAACGCTTTCAAATACCTAAAGGTAGGTTAAGACACTTAGGTGTGTTCCATCTTCAAAAGATACCAAATTCAAAATTGGAACGCTCAAAAATCCCCGCTGTGCGCGGACGCAGCAATTAAACATACTGAAATAGCTCCGTAATTGACGAGCAGGCCGATTTATGCGGCAGTAAAACGACACCCGACGGTCGGAGTTTAAAACACGTACTGCATGAACTAAAACGGTTACTGCATATAGTAAATAAACTTAGTTGTAGACAGGATTATAAGAGGAATAAAAAGTAATCTAAAGTTTCACAAAAATTTAGCCAGATAGACACTTGCGGCATTCACTGATACTTTGTCGTGGGATAATATAGTTTGACACAGTTCTTTACGTCTCCAGCGGGGTAATTACGCAATGTTTTCGAACGTGCGTAAGGTACATCTAAGGATGAGGCTACACGAGCGTAACTTTGTGAGAAAATGATAACCAGGGTTAACTTTTGTTAAAAACTTAAACCGATATCGGTTCTAAGTCTTAGTTGATCAAAATTCTCGCGGTTTGTTCTACCCAAACTACTAGTTTATTGGTAATATTATTACAAGTCATACAGAACCTAATTAATGCAAGCTAGACACACTCTACTTACTTACATATGAGACTATTTATGCTAAAGTACATAACTAAGAGAAATAGGAGTTGATTAAAATACATGAAAGAAATAAAACAAATTAAATTAAATACATGGTTATATGATTAATTAATAAGTGGATCGGTGTGAATAACGAAATAAAGATCAATATTAATTATATTATTAGACATTAGACATCCTACCCGTTGTATATATAATCATTTACTCGACAATGACGTTCAAAACGAGCTTTTCAAACGCCGGAGATTCGCCCAATTTCGGTACATGTCACAAGTATGGCGACGACCGAAATTACGTCGCTCACAACTAACAACATTACACTCGTGTGTCCTCACCCTGAATGTCATTTTCCATAGTAACAATGTAAGTTTGTTCTACCTATAGCACGTAGTTGGCACCTTTGTAAGACTTTGACAGCGGCTATCACAATTAAAGGTAAACAATATTGAGAAGAAACGTTGAAGGAACTTCTACAGTTAGATTTTCCTATCAAAATTATTACATTTCATGAATAATGAAAGTCTATTGCGATTCAACGCGGTAATGCGGCCAGCGTGATGGGCACCTTTGCACCCGGAATGACACGGGGCGGGCTATTTGACTAAAAACTTTAAACTTGACATGTACAATGAAAATATGTATGTTATTGTTCATAAACTAAAATTCGAATAATAATTGGTTTCCCGTATGTTGAGTCTCTAATTCAACGAGGAACCGCCGCCTAAGGTGACTTTAAATACGGACGTAAACCAAAAAATCTCTATTACGCAACGAAAATCTCCGTTGACGAGCTCAGCAAAAGCCTCTTTATCTAAATACCCGTTTATCTGTCGGATTCTTTAAATATTAGCTCCCGACTATCTGGGGAGGTGTCGGGTCAGTTGCAACGGCATTTTTATGTGCCACAGCTTACAGGTATAAAGATAGTGCGCTGTAAAAAAATGCCGTTACGGTCGTAAAGTTATTTCTATTCTGTTGTGTGCAGGGAGTCGGACTTAATAATTATAGACTGCATTGTCTAAACTTTGAATTATCTGTTGGTATATGTGTGTGCGTTAGTACAATGAATGTATAAGTATACTGTAATAAAATATTTCCTTAATAAGTACCGTGTAGCCCGATACTTAAAAACTCTTAAAAATGTTTTCGATCAGATGTGACAAAAACACGTCTTACGAAAAAGCATATCAAATGAGGAAAAGTCATAAAGACTAACCTTAAATCAGGGTAGATAATCGCGTTATATCAAGAAAATTTGCATAAAACAGCAAGGTGTATCGCAGTTACCAGGAAGGTAAAATATACACCAATACGTGTTATATCAACAGGAATATGAAAGCGACAAATTGGATTATTTAAAGTTTAAGTAGCAGCATATCTTTACCCACATGACCATTCGTAAAGGCCGTCTGTTCCATACTTAAATTATACGATAGTACGAAATTTACCAGTTTTCTGAACCAGCTTCAATTCTTAAGTGACTAAGCTGTTCTAATCTACATTTGAATACCAAGCTTATCATTTCAAGTTGTCTTTGTTGCTTTTTGAAATTAGCTTGAGATTTAATGTGTGTTTAAGTACTTAGTTTCAGTTTCTTGTAGATAATTACCGTCGACAAGCTTTAACTTTGCTGTATCGCGTCTGTATTACTAAAGTAATTACGTAGTTTATAAATAAAAGCATATCCTTACTATTTCAGGAACTTGCCAAATGCAACAATCGCCGCTGGACATCATTAGGTATTGCCCAATTGTAGGTGTAAGCTGACAAGTTGGTGAATTATCAAGGGCCTAATCCCAATGCATTCTTTATTGATAACCAAAAAGTACGCTAAAGAAAACACAATCAAATTGAACATTAAATGTAGACAATAGGCGGTCTGATGGATCAATGTCTTCCAGACAATATTTGCGCAGCGGCGATTTTCTAATATCAGCAGTTCAATTTTTTTTACTTTAATTTCTCTGTACAAATACGTACGTATGCGCACAAGCAAGTCAAAACAAATAAAACAAAACGCATTTCGAATTCGTTACAAGGATAACACCAACACAACGAACAATGAAAATTCAAATTTAGAATTCAAAAATCGAATTCGTGTATCGAATAGAACGCCTCGAACAAACGCTATCGTTCATCTTTTGTTTATTTTTTGACGCATCTTTCGAAGAACCGCACCAAAATCAGGTATGCTGGCCTGGTAAGTCTGGTTTATAAACGGTACGTTGGCTCAAGATATGCTGGTTTTTGGCTTTACGAATAACTAGTCGGCGAACTATGTATGGTTATTTCAATTCAAAGGGAGATTATTTATTTAAATGGTTTATTTTTCCTCGTTAATTTATGTCATATGTGTTTCAAAGTTTTCTATAATGCTATTTATCGTCCATGATTAAACTAACATAATAATTGGCCTTCCTGCCGTCTTTAACAACTGACTCAACATCGATTCAAATAATAACGACTAATTCGAGTATTCGAGTAATAACGAGTAAGTAACCTATTCGATATTTGAATGGCCAATTACAGTTCGAACTCGAGATAACCAAGTATGGAGTGGGAATACAAAATAAAAAGGGTAATTTTTCAAACAGTGCTCCGTTGTGTTGATAAATTACTTCTGACCTCATTTAAGTTAACAATGTCAGCTTTATGATTCTTAATTTAGTACATTAAGGCTTGTTCATTGCTTATGACTCCTTGTGGCATAGTTTCGTCTACAGAATAGTTGTTCTTGGCATTTGAAGACACTTTGTGAACAGCGGGTTTTTTTTGTAATTACTGTATGAACCAGTTACTTGTTGTATAGTCAGGTTTATGGCTTATTGTTTGACTTTAATTAGACAGTTTTAATGATAATGATGACATCAAATAAGGCTGTAACAATTTTTTTTACTTTTTATTTAAAGTAAACAATAGTTAATTGGGTTGTAGTTTCAATTTCAATCAATCACTTTTTAGAACATCCTTAACCAAATACTGGTCTTCATAAATTTTCTTGTTAAAATTTTGTCTCGTAAGCCAGAAGACAAGATACGCAATTAAAAAAAAAATTGAAAGCTTACAATTGTACATCTAATATGCCTAGAAGACGGCCTATAAAAATGGTCTTAAAGAGAATCTACAAATGTCAGACATCTGCTCTGTCCCTTCCTTCTCCTCTCGTCTCCCTCTTCCTCTATTTTTCGTCTTATCATTCCAACCTATACTCATCGTCATTGAATCACCCAAAATTCGTCCACTGCTGGACATAGGCCTCCCGCACAGTGTCACAATGACCGGTCCTGCGCCACCCGCATCCAGCGGACTCCGGGACCTTTACCAGGTCATCAGCCGCATACTGTTAATCTGTATTTGTTTTTACGAAGTACTTTTTTTCTGAATATCTGTTTGCTAATAATGCTTATATACATTTCATTTCCCTATCCCTTAATCGTCTCACACTTAAGGATATAAAATTCCAGAATGGAACTAGGCTTTTTAATGTAATCAGTGAAAGCTCGTAAGTCTGATTTGAGCTTTCCCGATGAAAGCCGAGACAGAAAATTGATTGGGGCAATCCATCTGTGTTCTTGTGCCATCAACATATACTTGCTTGATAAATGCTGCTTAAATACCCATATCGGATATAGGAATATCTACATATTATAAACACTACGTTATTTTGTACAATACAATACAATTATTCTTTATTGATCACCAAAAACAAAATAATTAAACAGTCATTAAATAATTAAATAATGGTAGACAATTGGCGGTCTTATTGTTGTACCTTGTCCTGCAAAGTTTTGTTTCAAATATTTTCAGAAGTTTTTTTAACAAAGTGGCTGGCAAGTTTAAGGCCTGCCTGATGGTAAGCAGGCACCGCTTATGAACGCTTGCGGCCCAATAAGAATCACAAGCGCGGTGCCGACCCTTTATTAACCTGAGGATTCGTTGTATTGACAGCTAGGAACAAGCAGGTCCAGCACAGCGCATCCTCAGGAGCTCTGACGACCTTATTCGCCAGTCATAACCAGGAACACAACACCATATACCTGAAGAGCACGTAGTGGTGTAATTTTGGTTGAGGTCTTCCGAAAGTCAGTTGGACTTCTCCACTCGTGAGCGAGATGACCTTCAGCTGTGCCCTACCTATCTAAAAGCCTAAGTGAAGCTTCACATATCGAACCTTCAGAACGCCTGTCCCCCGGCGCTGATAAACTAACTTGTTTCTGCCGATGATGTACCGGCCCATGTGTATGTTTTTGTTTGTATTTGGATACTTACATGCTTAGAGTTCTCTGCGTGATCGCATCAGGAATGAGGCCATCCGCAGCAGAACCAAAGTGACCGATATAACCCTACGAATCGCTAAACTTAAGTGGCAGTGGGCGGGGCACATAACACGTAGAACCGATGGCCGTTGGGGCGGAAATGTTCTCGAGTGGTGACCACGGACCGGAAGGCGTAGCGTGGGCAGGCCCCCCACACGGTGGACTGATGACCTGGTAAGGGTCGCGGGTGTCCGCTGGATGCGGGTGGCGCAGGACCGGTGGTTGTGGAAGTCTTTGGGGGAGGCCTATGTCCAGCAGTGGACGTCATTCGGCTGACATGATGATGATGCTTACAGTTATTATGTCGGGTCGCTTAATTACCTACACTAAGTAACTATAAATATCATTGCAAGTGTTGGAGGGTAACTGGGATTTCTGCCAACAAACTGCTGTGCAGTTTGGCAGATATTTTAAACTTTTAAGATGATAACATTTTGTTAAATTTATATTAAAAAAATATATGAAAATTGGATCACGTGGAATCTCCAGAAATGGGGAATTAGACCAGAAAATAGCGACGTACTCTGCGAATGTGGTACCGTTCAGACGACTCACCACATGACGCAGTACTACCTGTGTCCGGTTTCGTGTACTACGGAAGACCTTATGGAAGCTACACCCCGACCCCCGAGTGATAGAGGTGGCAAAATATTGGCAAAATCAAATTTAGTTTAAGTTATTTGATCCCTTTACACGAGAAAGAAAGAATACCTAACTAAGTAAGGCTTTGATCAACAACTGTAAAATTTATTTATGACTATCACAGTATGTTATGAACAAATTTGCTTTATTTCTTCGCTCTTTAAATAGGTATGTAATGTAGGTATCTATCTACGTATCTACACAACGCTAAATCTCTAATTCTGTAAATAATCATATTCTTTCAGAGATTCCTTGGGATTAAGATTATTATAAGCTTGATTTATGGTTATTTCTCATTAAAAATACTGTGACTCGCCTTTTTAAGACAAGCTTTTAGGCAAATCGAGTAAAACAAATAAAACTTATAAAATACCCTGAATCTTACTTAAAATGTTACTAATAAAACTTAAGACGTCTATAAAACTAAAACGAATATCGATATCAGTATCGATTGGAATCCAGTATCGATTAATTAACAATACTTTATTCGGACGCTGTAATCTCATAAACATACGAGATATAACGAGATTTTATTATAAAAACCGAGAATAAACCGATATACAAAACACCTGCTCCGTCAAACACGAACGATGATTATGTTAATGCTCCTAAAAGTTTAACTTTTCCTCCCAAGTGAAAACCAACCTTAAATCGCTAGAACTAAAATGCATTTTAATAATGCACGAGGAGATATAAAAGCACACAAAAAAGTTCGAGCGTGTCGAAACGAATGAGGTATCAAACGAGAGCCAATTAAAGAAAATGAACGCTTATTCCTTCTCCCATAAATCGATATCACGCTACACAGCGGTACAGTTACGCCCTTAAAGGTCTCGACCCAACACCGTAAAGAACCCCAGTATTCACCATAACAGACCTTGTTATGAATGCTGAAAGTGTCAGAATTACGTAACAAAGGCAGCGCCTGTTACGCCCTGTTAGAACGCCCTCCGCTAACAAGATCGACAGAGATGAATGGATGCGGTTTTTACATGCGCGAGTGGGTAGGAAAATAAACAGAACTCTCGAAAAACACTTGTGAGATAACAAAGGCTGGCTTCCACGAAGACGTCCAATAATTTGTCTTTTTAATTTTACGGCGACTGGCTTGGCTTTTAAAATATAGTTTTTTTTTCGACCTCGGTCAGTCCATTAGGTCGAGAGTCTGTATTCGGGAACTCATTACTCCTTCCATGCCACATGAAATTTCTTTTATGACTTATTGTTTTCTCTGTGCCCTTGACTTGGGGACAATGACCTTGGTCTCGCTTGCGAACCTGGAAACACAGATTTTATTCCCTAGGCCTGCAAAGGTTTTGAGTATGCGCATTTATTTCGCTCTTCGAAGAAAACTCTTAAACCCTGCAACCGCAAAAAAAACAAATGGTGTGTAATCGAGTAGTAATAAAAATATAGTGAAATAAAACCTGACTAAGCACAATAAGATAAAACGGGTGTAAAAGAATTCGAAACCAGTTTTGGTGTAGGATCGGTTTAGTTGTAAAAATCTCATTCCATGCAATATTACCCATTACATCCCGAGAATCACAGCCCAGCCAATCGGCGCGAGGAATTTGAAAATGGAACTTCAAATTCGATTATTAATTGATTGAACTAATTTTCGTACAGGACCACCAAGTTATTTAAACTGGTTTTAAGCTAAAATATACCTTATACTAATGATACACACATCTTTAAGATGCCACAAGTAAGTTAGTCTGTTAACCGTAGATTTTTATGCAAAAAAATACTAATGATGTAAAGAATGCGTAGCGGTTTTAGCCAGGGGTCGATATTTTTGGCGCCAATTTTCCATGCACGGTACGCAATTTCGGAAGCTTAACCAAATTGCATTGACAGCGCAAAAAACGTTCCCACAACGATTTAGAATATCGGGGTGATTATTTTTATGAGTGGGCAACCCCACGCCGGAACTCGCTAATGAGCGATTAGTGTTGCCAGTTACGGATAATACTTTACTAATAGTTGGGGTGTTACGGGGTACAATGGGGTGATTTTATAAGGGTTAAGCGTACTCATAAATGTTTGACAGTAATATTGGGGCACCAGACAAAAATAAAACCGCGTTATGATATGGTGGTTAAGCAATGGGTTTTATAATCGCTTTATTTCAAGTGTGTATTATTGGGTCATGTTTTTATATGTTATTGAACGTTTTTTTTAACCAAACCTAGAATACAGCAGCCTCTATTCTTTATAATACTTTTAGTAATTAATTTTGTCTTAAGCAGTAACGCTGCTAAAGAAAATTCCAAAATTTTAAATTAAAGGGAAAAATTAAAAAAATGTAATGCTCGAAGCAGGATACGAACCTGCGACATCTGGGCTCTGGCATCTGGCACGCGGACAATCGCTCTAGTATCTGAGCTATCGGAACAACCAAGCTCGTGCATGAAATCCTTCACTAGTTCCCTTTAACAACGCCTTAGGGAGGCGTACAGCGACATCTACCGTAGAAGATTTAGGCTTCTATTAACGGCACCAACGCAACGTCTCAAATTACATTGAGAAATCGTCAGTAACACAATATTAATAGTAATCGTCAGTGTAGTTGAGTAGTCGTTTTTCCCTTTAATTTGAAATTCTGAGTTTTAGTAATGTTTAAAATTAGGTATACTAATAATTATGAAGTTTAACTTATGTACATATTAATTATCCTTCAAGCGATATGTTCGTGCGGGACGAAATTGTCGCGAGGAAGAAGAAGAAAGAAGCATTCTGAAGAAGAACTCTCGAAGGGTTCGTCTAATCAACTGTATAACTTTAGAGCGTTTTTTTATTTGTTATAATAAATTGTAAAATTTGACATATTGAAATTACAAAAGTATGTAGTAATTTTGATCACGATCTTAAAGTAGTATTAAAGTACGATTAGAACGACCGACGAGGGCGACGATCTACAAATTAAATATTATTACTACATTCAATTGTTGCCCCATCCATTTTCCTCCTCTAGGGAACCAAATTATACCCACACTTGGTCCTAACTAGGTCTCACATATCTAAATCCCACTCGTATTTTACGTTCAAGTTCGTTTTTTTAATCCCTATTGTGTTTTATATCGTTTCGGATTCGCGGCCCACCCACGATTTGGTCCTATTAAGTTGGTTGAAATGTAAATCGAGATATCGAGGGTGGCAGAAATAATGTCAACTCCGATACCGAGTATTCTAAAAAGTTATCTCCTTTTTTTGTTGAGTGTGTAAGATGCTTAATGGATATTTATTATTGTAACAAAGCTCGATGTCCATAGATAGTCGTGTTGTGCATATTCTTTATGGTCATTCAATTAATCTCAGATTGTGTACATAAATTACTCATAACATAAACTTCAACTTCAAACTTTAAACTTCAAAAAAATTATTGCCACAAAAAACTTATACTAGGACATAACTTATCAATATAACAATTACTCGTACCGTTGTGAAGCAATAGATCTCAGTCTCAGCATGTGCTGCGCAGAAAGCCCAGCGTTGGTTTTCAAACTGAGCCTTTAAGTTGTGTCATAATAACCATATGGAACGGAATCTATGCTGTATTTAATTTACCTTTTGTGTTTTCAAGTAAATACAAAGCTGGCTTGTTTTGTAATTTATTTATTAATTTTGGGGACAAAACCGTTATCACCATCAGCCTGTATACAGCACTGCTGCCAAGCTAGCACGGTAGTTTATACCGTCATGTTATATGGCCGAAATGTACTAAAACGTCATGGTATAAGCTACCGTGCTAACTAGGCTGGTAACAGGACTTTGATGACTTTATGGTTAGATTTTCATACTTAAGGTAGAAGTTGTCAAACGTTTGTCTCGCTAGGAGCATATGCTGTGCTCGTCGCACGCGCGCGGAAATTAGACATAAAAAAATAAAATAAAATAAAACTGTTGTACAAGAAGGTTCTTAAAAAGTGAGTACCATTTATTTAAAATGAGTAGTAGGACTAGAAAGTGTATTGTATGCAACGGTGTATAACAAGTCTAAAATCGCTCATGGCGTCTTTACCCACCCCACTCAACTCGCGTTTTAAGACATTTCTGATACAACAGTTCCATAAAATACTATTTTAGCAGACCGCGCGGAGGGTTCATCTTAAAGTCTTAGATTGAACACGCAATAACATCACCTAACGTATAAAACAATCAAAAGGGAGGTCTAACCAGAAGGAACTAACAAGTGCCTAACTGGGAAAATAAAAGCTATGCGTGATGCGCTCGACGCCCGCGGCGGTGCGCCGGCGCACGGAGCGTCAGCAGCTTACAAATTATACTTTCGTCAGTCAATTATAGTTATAGATTGTTTAATATTTACTTTGTTCACTTTAATACGATGATACTCATTTTGCTGCCAACTGGTTGTGAATACTGAATCAAAAGGTTAAAATTACAATTTAAAGCAGAGATTCAAAGGTGGCATATTGTTTCTCACTCATATCATAACTTGATGCTACCTCAAAAACTCCACTGACACACTGACGCGCTATAATCGCGTGGTCTCAAGATCCGTTACGTGGACGTCATAAATTATATACATTAAAAATATCTCCGAATTTAAAAAAAAAATGTACAGAAGGAGTTATTGCAGATGCTATAAAGGAGCGTCCTTTATTTGCTCCGGCTACAGAGCCCGCCATGTATAACGTCGAGTTGCGGAAACCCAGCACGCGTAAACCTAAGTCACACATCACCATATTTCTTGACAGACGATTTATGCTGAGTTGCACCAAACCGTCTGTAATCGTAAGCTGTGTAAAATTTGAATATAAAGAAAGTTTTACATGACAGCTGCCGGATATTTAACGTTGATCAGTCTGTGATCGTAAGTCGGTGCAACCCAGCCTTAAACAGCGTCTGCACGCGAGAGACAACACCTCTTGTGACTATACGAGTATAAGCCAATCCGGGATCGACATTTGCGACCACATTTGTGGCACGCGAATTGAACGACCGTAACATCGGTACAACCCAAACCGATCAATCGGTAGAAACCTAAGTACGATTATAACATATGATACAAATGACACAAGTTTGTTCTGCAGACCCTACCCCAAAAATCCACGTAAAGAAAGCGTTGTTTGCCCAGCGCGTGTGGCCGCAACACCGGTAGCGAGCAAACAGCTCTGTTGACCGTACCGGTGTTTGGCGATCGAATTTCGGCCGGTATGCCGGGATAGGATAGGGCTAGACGGGTGTTAGAATGTTTACATACATACATATTGTTGCTTTCCACGGATAAATTACGACAATAGCCATAAGGTACCTTTTTCTGTGGATAGACACTTTTAATCACGCATGTTTCCCGGAGGGATAGGCAGAGATAGAAAAGAACAGAAACATTTATTCGTGACACAAAATAACAAACAGAAAATTTTCAAAGCAACAAAATTAATGATACGAAATGGGAGCGTACGGTGGCGGGCACCGCACATCAAAAAATTGCAGATATACTAAAATTATCATAACAAAACACGAAAGAACAATATAAAAAGTAAATAACAAGAACTATAAAAAGTAAATACTACCTAGGTACAGTACGTGCGCGTATTGAATTTGTAATTTTTCACTATTTCTAAACGCGACCGAGTATTTTTTTTTATTTCCACTTGCTACAATCTTGGCAAACCGCTGTTGGGGCATTCAGGTGCAAATGCCCACACAGTTAACTGATCTGAGTGCTTGCGCCGAAGAGTTTTTTTCATTGCCTGCTTACCTCTGAGAGCGTAACTAAACAAACGCTCTTGCATATTTGGTAGTAATGAAGAAATAATAGTTATTATACTAAGGATGGATTTTCGAAAGATGGTTTCGGGATATTTACCGCGTTAAGTACGAAATTTTGTACTCTTTATTATCTTTACTGATATTGTTTTTTGTTCTTTTTCAGGTATGCAATCAAGTGCTTTTGGTTTTCATATTCATATTACACTTTTGTGTAAGTAATGACACTATTTTACACCACGTCGGTGGCAAACAAGCGAACGGCCCGCCTGGTAGTAAGCGGTCACCGTAGCCTATTCACGCTACGCGTATACGCGTAGACTGACGGATGGGATGACAGACCAAATTGGAAGGCTTTGCTAATACTTATTTTTCTTGTACAAATTGCTTTCTGGCATATAAAATTTACAAAAGTTTCTTCCTCCAATTAATTCAATGAAGGAATGAACCAATTATGCCAAACCTGCAAACTGCTTACAATACTCATTATACCGTACAATTCGCCTCACACCCCACTTTGAAAAACCAAAGGAAAATAATACCGTCCATTATTTTAAGAAACCGTATAGATCAAAGGAAACCTTAAATTTGTACCGAAACAAGAGAAAACAAATAATGTTCGGTTTGTGGGGCTGAGTATGGGTTGTGTTATGTTACGTTAGATATATAGCGATAGAGATATAGCGATATTGGGACGTATTCTTGAAATGTAATTAGAGTCATATCACATGGTTACCAATATGGCCAATTATTGGTATATTATAGACTAAAGCCGGTTCTTCTCGTGGCAGAGGTTTATTTTTCCGAACTGGTGGTAGTTTATTGACGTTTATAGGTGCATGTAATATGCCTAATTTGGAGAATAAACTACTTATACTTTTTAAAAAAGATCTACCGATAAAGAGTATAGTAACGCCAAATGGTCTCTGGGTCTCTTCAAGACAAGAGTGAATGTGAATTGGCTTTTACTGAACCAGAGTGCCACATCGTAGGCCTTGTCATCGCTTTCCATCTGGTGAGACTAAGACCAATCGCTGGTCAGTCAATCATAAAGAAAGAAAGAAATGGTATTTTTTGAAACACTAAAGCTCTGAAATGAGGGCGTGAGGTGAGGTAAGATGGTCCGAATTGTACTCATTATCCGGAAATGAATTTGTCATGTTTTCGTTACTTTTCTATTGGTCATCGTGCGAATAAAGTTACAGCGGATGCAATATCTTAGTGGAAATAATCTGATTTGCGAGAAAAAAAAATCGGGGTAGGTATATACCCCGATACGCATATGCGTATGAGGTCATTTGCAAAACCGAATCAGGTAATTCGCGTATCTCGTCATATGCGTATCTGGTCATTTACGAATCCGAGTCAGGTTAATTAACGTATCTGGTCATTCGCGTTTCTGGTACTTTGCGTAGAAAGGATTATTATTATTTATATTCTGGACGTTTGAATCCATACTAATATTATAAATGCGAAAGTGTGTGTGTCTGTTAACTCTTCATGTTTAAGCCACTATATTTGAAAGATTTATAACTTTTTTTTTCAAATCGTAGAAACAAACATGGACTTTTTGAAAATACATATTCCCTATTGTTAAATGTAACTGTGTTGATATTGAAAATGTTAGCCATATCTACAAATATTTACAATAATTTCATTATGAATTCAAAAAGGTTGGCTAAACCTGAAATGTTCAGTTGAAGTTCAAGTTACATATGTGTCGTAATTTTTTTGGTCTTGAATTAGATTTTAGAGTGGTGTTAAAAAAGAAAACATACTTATACAATTATATATATGTATATGAGTAGATACATTTGCATTTCAGTGTACCGTCATCCCTATCCCACCAGTCCCACAAAAAGTCCAACCTTCGTTAGGAACCGTGACTGGCACTTCCATACAAACTGTGGATGGCGTAATGGTGTTTAATAACTTTCATTTAGTATAGGTTGGGAAATCATTTTGAGCAAATAACCACAAAATTAAGCTCTGATGTAATAAGTATTTATAATTGCTTTTTGTGTGGATAAAAGTTTTTGTAATAGGGGAAATCAGAACGGGATTCCATAATGTATTGACATCTTTCCATCCTTCAAAATTGAACTCATTCGTAATCATCATCATCAGCCTATATCCCACTGCTCGGCACAGGCACAGTAGATATATTAAGCTATATATATGCTGTGGCACAGCCTTCTTCGCGTGAGGGAATGGACAGTAATTCGCACGACGCTGACCCACTGGGGACTTCACTAAATTATTTACTGCAGGGCATTGTGTAACTATTGAAGTGGACATCTCTGCTTACACTGTCATTAGATGACGCTTGAATCGAACGTCTTACTCGTATGTCAAAATCATAGATAACCCCCTGGGTTATCTATGGTCAAAATACATATAAGAGAGAGGCAGATCTTAATTCATAAACGCAACGTATTGCAACGCAGCAGTATAGGTGTGGATCACTGCTCCGGTACGTTGCGTTGCGTTGCGTTTATGAATAGAATCAGGATGACGATATCGTGGGACTACCTATTCATAAACGCAACGTAAGGCAGCAGTGAGGCCCAGTTCTACCACACTGCTCCGGTACGTTGCGTTGCGTTGCGTTTATGAATAGAATCAGGATGACGACATCGTGGGAACCTATTCATAAACGCAACGCAACGCAACAGTGTGGCCCGGCTCTAAAGCGTCATTTCCTATACGGACGCAGTTAAAAATCGACACACACTTTACAATCCCTCATTCTCAACACAGCGCATCCCCAAGTCATTAAAGGGTCGGCAACGCACTTGTGATTCCTCTGGAGTCGCAAGTGTCCACAGGCTACGGTATCTGCTTACCATCAGGCAGGTCGTTAAGCTTGTTTGCCACCGTCGTAGTATAAAAAAAAAAAACATTTTGCTTGAGCAGGACACATAAGTGCAGTTTCAAAAGAATAGTTTTTGAAATTGAAACTCACGGACGTCCGCTTCAGTTAAGCTACAATATAAAATTGTGCTCTTTTATTTCACAATAGAAAGAAAAAAGTATTTCGAATCCATTAAAAAAGACGATCTATGTCTCACGGTTTTTGTCATGCTTGACATATCTGACAGTAACATTGCCTGCGCTGGCATGAAAAAAGAAAAAGCATTTCAAGGGTTGGCAACACAAGTGGTTAAGCATTCGAGTGTTTGTGAAATTACTTAATTCCACCCCCAAATGGGCACTTACCCCAAATTGTGGCCCTTGTAACGAAACAGGGTACCGCGTTTTTTAACCAACTTCAAAAAAGGAGGAGGTTCTCAATTCGTCGGATTTTTTTTTGTATGTTCACCGATTACTCGGAGACTAGTGGACCGATTTCAAAAATTCTTTTTTTTTGTTTCAAAGGGTGTGTTTTCTAGTTGGTCCCATTGTCACCAAGTCTGGATCTGATGACGAAATCTTGGAAAAATCGAGGGAACTCCTCAAATTATATACCAAGAGAATGGGGTAAGTAAGGCTACATCGAAGGAACTCAAATTATATAGTAGGAGGATGGGGTCTGGCAAAGTCGGTTAAGTTGGAGTCGGTGTTTTTTGTTAAAAATTTACTTGTTTATAGTGGTCTATTGAGCCTGCTTATTTATTTACGGGTTTTTTACGGGTATGTTAGGATATGTCCATTGTCCACACTGATAAATATAAAGAATGTGATAGGAACTCTTTGTTTTTCCCCTTATCACGCATAAATCGCTGGATAAAAAATATACAGTACCGCTCATAATTATTTAGGCACCCATGCCTTTTTCCATACATCTGTGTACAAAAATGACTTTCAGAAACACACTGCTAAGTCAAGTCCCTTGACAGTATTGCGTGCATTTTGCATTTTTTTATTTAGCTGACTTAGTGAGCCTGGCAGTGTATTTCTGAAAGTAATTTTTGTTTACAGATGTATGGAAAAAGATATGGGTGCCTAAATAATTATGAGCGTTAGTTTATATATTTTACATGCTCATAATTCATAATTTAAGCTCGGAGCATAACCTAATTAAGTTGACTTATTTGAGTTGTTATACCTATATTGTAATTGTCCCCTAATATTTATTAATTAATTTATTATATATGTAAATGAAGTCTGTTTGACTTCATTCATAATGGCAGTATTGCTGCGCATAAACCTCTATATGTCGGTTTGGAAATATCTGTGGTCTGTTGGCAGTCTATGACAAGTGAGAGTTGACAGGTCAAAGGTTTTACCGGCATGTAAAAGTGCAAGTAATGAAAGAATTGTACAATTAAGATTGAATAAGAAGAATAAGTGGAATAATAGCATTAATGTTGTTTCTCTTTTCAGGTAAGATAGTTTTGTAATTTTATTCCATAAGAAATATTGTGTGCTACCTACACCTAAGTATTCATAAATAATAAGAAACCGTTCTCTTTTCAGAGCAACTCAATATAGTTTTATTTCACCACTACAACATCCTACCACAAGTGTATAAAGTACACATTATAAAACAACATTTCCAGCTATTTCCTGGACAAAGATGGAGCGACTGAGATTTGAGTTTGTGGTAAAAGCAAGTAATGAGGACCCCAAAAATAGTATAATTTGCGTAACCTCCATCACAGACGTTGATAAAAATGTCTTTGTTATTCCGGAACAATACCAACCGGTGAAATTGCATGATGGAATAATAAAAACGCAAGCATTTCAGAGAGTGAAAAATACTCTACAACGGAGACATGACAAGAGGCAAGTGTGGATCTCAGTCACGCCTGAAATAACAAGTACCTATATAGATGAAGATGGCAATATGCAGTTCCAAGGATATTTGTTACAAGAATTGTCACCGAAGGCTCAACAACAGGCTCCGGCGGCTGGAATCTCTGAAGAAGCATTATCGAGAATCCTAGAAAATTTTGCTCAAATGAATAGTGATAAATCTAATACTCCATGCAAGGCAAATTTAAAGGAAAAATTTGTAATCGAGAAATTCACAAGGAAGACATCGAATGTATCACAGTGGATTATGACTTTTGAAGCGGAGTGTACCCGATTGGGAATAGAAGAGGACACAAAACGGATTGAAGTTCTAAGGCTGTTTTTAGAAGAATCCTGCCTGGACTGGTACAGTGCTATGCTTATAAAGCATACAGTTGCTTCGGAGTGGTCTCTGTGGAAAAAGAACTTCTGTGAAACTTATGCAGATAAGGGTTGGTCGCCAATCAGGTATGCAATGTTGTATAAGTACAGGCAGGGCTCGTTATTAGATTATGCTTTAAAGAAAGAAAGACTGCTTTTAGAGATTAATAAAAACATGGATAAACAAACTTTGATAGATTTGATCGCTACAGGGTTACCAAATTTTGTAACAGATAAAATTGAGAGGGATACTTTAAAAGTAACTGAAGATTTGTTTAGTCACATTAGGGGCTTAGAATGTTTAGTGGAGAGAAAGACTTGGGAAAAAAAGACTCTAGTGTTTGAAAATAAAATAAAAGAGAAAAATGTCAAGGAGCAGCCATGTAGAATTTGTGAAAAGGAAAATAAAGGCAAACGGTATCATCCCGAGTCCCTATGCTGGTTTAAAAATAAAAATAATGATAGACTTAAACGGGATCAAATAAGGAGTGTTAATAACTCCGAGTTAGAGACCGAGTTAAATGAAATGGACCAAAAAAACTAGTAATTCCGCCATTGATCAAGATTAAATTGTTAATTAATGATACCTTGCAAGTATTAGGAGTTTACGATTCAGGATCTAATGTATCTTTGATAAATTCGAGATTATTGTCCTTGACAAATAACTCAAGCAATAACAAAATAAAAAGTGCGGGTTTGAAAACGATTAATGGCGTAAAAAAATCTATTGGGATGGTAAACCTAAAATTAAAAATATTGGAAATGGAAAAAGATGTGAGTGTGTTTGTAATAGATGAAGAAAATTTCGATTATGATTTCCTAATTGGATTAGATTGCATCGAAAAATTTTACTTAATTCAAAATGAAAAATTGGTGATTTCACAAAACATTCCCATCCTGACGACACAGGTAAAAGAAAAAATGACAAATCTTAAAAATGCTAATTTAATTCCTGGCTTCACAGGTAGCAAAATGGAAAAAAATAAAGTTTATGAAAATAAGGATGAGGGTATTTTGGAAAAAACAAAACAGGACTGTGAAATAAATTTTAATGAACACTTAGAAGTTGAAAACTTTGACATATCTGTAAATCACCTGGACCTATATCAACAGTCAAAAATAGATGAACTGATTTGCAAATATTCATCACTTTTTGCAAAGGACAAGTATGATGTCGGCATGGTAAAGGACTATGAGGCTCATATTGATTTGATAGTTGATAAATATTGCAGTAAAAGACCATATAGGTGCACTATTGAGGATAGAAGGGAAATACAACAACAAATATCAATGTTGTTACAGAAAAACTTAATCGAAGAGTCTTATAGTCCTTTCGCAGCCCCGGTAACATTGGCATATAAGAAAGAGGAAGGAAAAAAATCAAGGTTATGTGTCGATTTTCGAGATTTAAATAAAATTGTAGTCCCTCAATCACAACCGTTCCCGTTGATCGAGGATTTAATGATCAAAACAAGAAATTGTAGGTTTTTTTCCACACTGGACATAAACTCTGCGTTCTGGTCGATCCCACTAAAAATTGAAGACAGGAAAAAGGTAGCGTTTGTTACTCAGGAGGGCCACTTTCAGTGGACTTGTTTACCGTTTGGTCTAAAAACCTCGCCTGCAATTTTTCAGAGGATATTAAGCGGTATCATCAGAAAACATGGACTGTCAGATTTTACGGTAAATTATATAGACGATATTTTAGTATTTTCGCAAACTTTCGCCGACCATATGAAACATTTATCGTTATTATTGGAAGCGATCTTAAAGGAGGGATTTAGACTAAAGTTCTCGAAATGTAGCTTTGCTCAGGACTCTTGTAAAATATTTGGGCCACATCATAAGAAATAACACAATTACTCCATTAAAAGACAACTTGATTGCTATAAAAGAATTCCCTGTACCAAAGACACAGAAAAATGTCCGCCAGTTCTTAGGTAAAATAAATTTCTATGGAAAATATATCCCGAATAGTTCGATAATATTAGATCCTTTACACAACTTATTAAGGAAAGGACAAAGATTTGATTGGTCAGATAAATGCCAGGAGTCATTTGAGACGACAAAAAAACTACTGTGTCTAAAACCTATTTTGGCAATATTTGATCCGAACCTACCAATACACATTTATACAGACGCAAGTATTCAAGGGATAGGCGCGATCTTGAAACAGCCACAGAATAATGGCGAAGAGAAACCTTGTGCTTACTTTTCAAGGAAATTAAATAATGCTCAAAAAAAGAAAAAGGCCATATATCTCGAGTGTTTGGCAATCAAAGAAGCCGTTAAATATTGGCAATATTGGCTCCTAGGTAAAACATTTACGGTTTTCTCTGATCACAAACCGTTAGAAAAAATGAATATAAAAGCTAGAACAGATGAGGAATTAGGAGACCTGGCATACTACTTATCTCAATTTAATTTTAAAGTCATCTATTCTCCAGGAAAGTATAACGTGGAGGCAGACTCTTTAAGTAGGAATCCTGTATTAAACCCGAGTGACAGCCAAGAAGAGAATCTAAAATGTGTGAACTTAATTACACTCAACGATATACAAAATGATCAGGAAAATAACGAAGATATAAACCAAAATAGGGATAAATTACTGCTAAAAGATACACTTTATTACAAAAAAAAATGGTAAAAAAGAAAAAATTGTAATTTCGGAGGAATTTAGTAAGAAACTTATAAAAAACATACACGATTATTACTGTCATTTAGGATCACAACAAATAGAAAGCAAAATTAAGCCATACTATACTGCGAAAAATTTAACAAGTAACATTAAAAAGATCTGTGACAACTGTGAAATCTGCATTAAAAATAAATCAAGGGGAAAATATAAGTTTGGTTTAATGTCACACCTAGGTCCTGCAACTTGCCCATTTGAGATAATGTCTATAGATACCATAGGAGGTTTTGGAGGTACACGTTCTACAAAAACGTATCTACATTTACTTGTAGATCACTTTACTAGATATGCTTATATTTCGACCTCTAAAACTCAAAGTTCTGATGACTTTATAAAGCTTGTAAAAAACGTGACTATTAAGGGAAATAAAATTGGTATGATTTTCTCGGATCAGTATCCGGGTATAAATTCGAGGGATTTTAAAAACTTTCTAGATAAAGAGAATATACCAATCATATTCACTGCAGTCAATGCTCCATTTTCCAATGGTCTCAATGAGAGATTAAATCAAACATTGGTTAACAAAATAAGGTGTAAAATAAATGAGAGGAAAGATAAATTGGCTTGGACTACCATTGCTCATGAGTGCACTCAAAAGTATAATGAAACAGAACACACAGTGACAGGATTTTCTCCAAAATATTTGCTAGAAGGAAAAGCATCTGATATATTACCAAATGAATTGAAACAGGAAAAAACATATAGTGAGTTAATACAAGATCGAAAAATCGCGTTAGAAAACTCTATAAAGTCACACAATAGTAATAAAAAACGGTTTGATAAAAACAGGAAAGAGTGCGAGATCAAAGTAGGAGAATTAGTTTACGTGGAAAATGGAAATCGCCTAAACAGAAAAAAATTACACGAATTAAAAATTGGTCCATATAAAGTATTAGAGAAAATATCAAACTCGATTTATAGAATAGATACAGGACATAAGAAATCTGAATCAAATTTGTTTCACATCACAAAACTTGTCCCTTTACTGAAACTTGTGTGAAGTTATATATTAAATATTTAATTAACCACACAGATCGAGGGGGGAGATGTAAATGAAGTCTGTTTGACTTCATTCATAATGGCAGTATTGCTGCGCATAAACCTCTATATGTCGGTTTGGAAATATCTGTGGTCTGTTGGCAGTCTATGACAAGTGAGAGTTGACAGGTCAAAGGTTTTACCGGCATGTAAAAGTGCAAGTAATGAAAGAATTGTACAATTAAGATTGAATAAGAAGAATAAGTGGAATAATAGCTTTAATGTTGTTTCTCTTTTCAGGTAAGATAGTTTTGTAATTTTATTCCATAAGAAATATTGTGTGCTACCTACACCTAAGTATTCATAAATAATAAGAAACCGTTCTCTTTTCAGAGCAACTCAATATAGTTTTATTTCACCACTACAACATCCTACCACAAGTGTATAAAGTACACATTATATATATACTTAACATATATGGTCCAGATTCGTAAGAACCAAGCGAATTCCGCAGGTCGCCAGTCACTCCCAAAAATCATTGCCAAAAAACCCTTTCAATGTTCAAAATTATCAATAAGAAATTGATGTATGTCCTTAAAAGTTTACTCTTGCGTTATCTATCAATTTACCGTGTTCGAGAGTGAAAATATCACTAAATTAAGCCTTATCTCGGTGCAATAAGAACCACGAGTAATGCCTTCGTCGATCCTATGACAAAAGACACATGTGCATTGGGTTAGCTCGTAAAGTTATGACATTTTGGAATTGAGAGGTTATTGCAATGTCTTATCACATGTGTCAGCTGTTATCTGAAAGAAGCATAATATTTGGGCATGGCTTTCACTCGAACAAGGTTTGCAGTTTTATATAGATGGATGTGGAATGACTCATCTCATGCTGAGGATAAACGTTCCAGTGCTGGGCTGGCCCAATATTTTCAATCTTAATCGTATAACGGTTAACAAAAAGGTGCTCATTCTTAATAATCTACTACACATAAATGTGTGTGACAAAGCTGTTACGAATGTCTTTGACTGTTCATAATGTTTAAAATATAGTGAATGTGATATATATCCTTTTATTATTATTTATTATTCAAAGCCTTTAATAGAGAAAACCGAAAATTTGGTGGTGACTTATGAATAGAGGCCCGATAAAGCCCCGGTCTAACATGGATGTTCGTAATAAAGAAAGATCTGGAGAAGTCAAAAACTCGGATCCAAAGGCGACCCAGGACCGATTACCTACTCTAGAGACTAAGGATTAGGAGAGCCGACTTCAAATAGATATGGGATAAGGCCTGAAGAAGATGGTGACTTATTAATAAAATCAGAGGAGGCTTGTGTCCAGCAGTGGGACGTAAGTATATAGACTGATGATGATGACCGAGAGATCGAAGCGTCTCTGTTTCAATTTGGGCAAAAATTATTTCGTATGTCCGGCTGTGTTCGCTACAGTCTACCATTTCACATTTCTCAATCGCCTCTTGCAATTTTGTGAGCAGCTTCGATAATAAAATTACACGGTTTTTTTTTTCAAATTGGCTGCGCCATTGGCGGCTTGCTAGGTCGACAGCTCACAGAGCGGCCCGTATGAGGAAAACAATAAATATCGTAATATGATTAAAGTAAAAAAGTAAAAGTATTTTATTCTTCAAATTAGGCATGTTACATGCACCTGTGAACGTCAATAAACTATCACCGGTTCGGAAAAATAAACCTCTGCAACGAGAAGAACCGGCGTAAGAAACTCGGCGAAGTGTAATTTTTCAAAACAGTATAATTGTATAGTTAACTATAAAATTACAGTCTCAGTTACTACAAAAATAACAATACTACAGTAGAAAACCTATTTTCGCGATAGATTAGCCGTGCAGGACACTATCACTGCCAAACATCCCTGTCCCTTATAATATGCTTTTGAAATAAGTGTTTGTTTTACTACAGATTTGAATTTAGAATTGCTAACTTCAGTAATGTGTTTTGGAATTTTATTGTAGAATTTGATACAATTTCCCAAGAACGACTTTCTCGCCTTTACTAGTCTATAGAAGGTTATTTTGAGATTCCCAGTGTTATTGGTGGCTATTGGTTTATCAGCGTTTGTTGGGAATTGCACAAATTCTTCCTAAGGCGTGAATTACACTGAGACGGCATAAGGCACGGCGCAGGCGTGGCACAGATACGGCACGGACGCGATTAAAGTTATACAGAAGCGGCGAAGAGACGGTACGATGCGTCATTATACAGGCTGATTTTGCGATAGCATGTCTTCCTCTTCAGAAGACGAAAATGCGCTTGCTTTGCTGCAACTCATTAATGTACAGAAGCACAGAAGATATTGGGTCCACCCTGTGTGGAAATTGTCAGATAAACATAGATAAGGAAAAATTACATGAATATCCTGATCGTTTTCGTGCAGTGTATAAAATGTCACAAAAATGTTTCCAAATTATATTGTCGAAAGTAAAACACGGTCTTCAGAAGCAGCATAAAAATTGGGGAGAACCAGTCTCTCCATATTTTATCCTGAACATTTCTATTACTGTACTTTGGCCTAGTATAGTCGTAAAGAGTTGGATATTCTTCAACTATCTCGCAGAATTCTATATTATATTCAATATCGTCACGCATTTTTGATGTTGATAAATTTATACGGCTCATACTATATAATAAGCGACGTCCTCCTCGCGCGGCGCTGAACTGAAATCGTGTCTGCAAGCGACGCGGAAACGGCGTGGCGAAGGCACGGCACAGGCGTGGCGAAGGTACGGCGCAGGCACGATGCCGCTTCAAACGTTTTCATACGAAATGTAGGAAGGCGACGTGCCGGTAAATGACACAAAAGCGGCGCGGCGCCGTATCTGTGCCGTGCCAGCGCCTCGTCTTCGCCTTACGTCGTCTCAGTGGAATTCACGCCTAACATACATTATTTATACATTATTTTTTATTAGACAATGTCTAGAAAGTCGATCCACTATATCCTTAATTCACAAACAACACTATCATCGCAAACACATCACACACACACACAACACACACACAGCCAGCCAGCCAGCTGTCCGTCCCAATCGAGTAAGCAATACATTATTTAAAATTCGAAATACATAGAGGGTAGATACATGTTTTCTGCCAACAAACTGTCATACAGTTTGGCAGATGAGTGAAAAATGCTTTTCATTTTAATTTTTAGTGATAAAATTGCTTCCTGAATATCAAAAACGATATTCTCGATATTATATATCCTAATACATCACATCACTGGCAGTCAATTGCCTATAATTTCCTCGGAATTGACCCAAAAATCAAGAGCAATGTGCTCAATCATCCTGCCATCTCTCTCCTACGCGTAGTGATGGAAAGAGACAGCTCTAATAGACAGGTTATTAATCATCACTAAACGGCCTTGTTTCCTGTCGCCATGTTTTTTGCTAGTTCTTAGAAGTTCCTAGGCCGATTTGGATAATGAGTTTAAAAATATGTTTCTTTTGTCTATGGTGGTTTTAATCACCCTATGGTAAAATACTATTATTTATTACTTTTCTTAGGTTTGAAAATGTAGATCAGGTGCTTAATAGTATTGTACATTATGTTGTTAGTAGGACATACATTGTATAGTCGATATATAGCCTATGTAATGTACTTGCCTCTGTATACCTACAGTGTAGTGTATTTCAGTTTTAGTAGGTAGTTGTCTTTTTTTTATTTAGGTACATTAAATAAAAATTATACGTAAACTTTTACTGATAATGTTAAACTAAAAATATATGCTTAATTGACCGAGCGCAGCGTCTCCGTTTCAGCTTTCGACAAAAATTCTTTTGTATGTCTGTCTGTCCGGATGTTCTCCTGTACAGGTCGCATTTCTCAACCGATTCTCGTGAAATTTTGTGAGCAGGTTCGATAATTATATAGATTTTTTAGGGCGACACAGTTTTTGGAAATTTCAAAAAAAAAAAAAACTACAGCACAACAGAGCCACTAAGTATTACATTATTTTATAAAAACTTTCCTATCCGCTTAACCAATACTTACTTGGCGAAATTAAACTCCGTGGAAATGAATTTCAAGAAACAAATTACTTACTCTTTGCAATTAATTGCAAAATTACACATTACTGCCACAAAACGAAATATAATACACACTGTGGAATAACCTTCAAAATTTCTTATGTTTACATAATATTGTTGTGCTAAAAATAACTTTGTTTTGATAATAATAGAGTCTAAGGTTGTGTGTTACACGATGTACGATACGAGCTTCCGTAAAATGCTCACTCATGTTTGCCCACTTAAACGACTTTTCTGAACAAATGACTGCCAATGTTCGTCTTTTAGAATGTAGTTCTAATTTACTATGTCACAAGGTTCAATTTTCAATGGCCAACAAACATGTAGTTTTTAAAAATAACTGTCACTAAAAAAAGATATTATGACACAGAATCTGTCAAAAGCCGCAATTATTGTTAATAATCACGGGTTGCGCACACGACAGTGATTAAATGTTATCTTTGACAGAAACCAGATACCAGGTACCGGATACCGATACCGAATTTTCGACCAATTAACGTGCGCAATAAACAAATTTGGGGTTTAATTTCATAACGAGAATAGCCTGAGTTATTACGGTGTCAAATTGGCTTGTTTCGAGGCTTGCAGTGGTCTTGGATAAGGCCTAGCATGGTAACAAGGAGACATCATAAGAACACAGAATAGTTAGGGTTGCCATAATTATTGGGAGCTGATACAGGACTTATTAGTGTCATATAAATAATTACTACAACTTGGAAAAGTTAAAAATATCCCGACATTTTCATTTCAAAGCTCAATATCTCAAAAACGGCTAAACATATTTTTATGAAACATGGCTAAGAACACTCGGGATAAAATTATCTATGACACAAAAAAACTAAATGAAAATCGGTTCATCCGTTTGGGAGCTACGATACCACAGACAGATCCACAGATACACAGACAGGCACGTTAAACTTATAACAGCCCTCTTGTTGCATCGGGGGGTCGGGGGTTAAAAAGTGAAAATAAGCACCGCCACCTCACCTCTACCCTGCCTCCCCTCGTAACCGCGCGACCCCGTGCGTCTTTCGAACCCTTCGAGCGGGTCTAATTCATTAAGGTCTTCGCACACTATATTAACTCCACATCCACACCACTGCGGCACCAACTCAACTCAAATATTACACGTGGACAACGCTTAGACCACACGTCGTACACTACCTTAACATCAATTTTGAACAATGTACTGTAGGAATCACGACATAAGGCTTACATTTGACTTTGAATCGAGTGGCTGATGAATTGTTATAGTGTGTACTACAACAACTTCTTCTCCTGTCATTTTTGTGTGTTCGATGTTATTCTGTTTGACAGGAGAAGAATAACATCGAACACACAATCTTCTGGAATCGACAGCGTTTGGAATTCTGAGTTGAATAAGCCAAATAAGTCCATATCCTAAGAAAAATTTGGAATACCCTATTTTTTTTAATTCCCCTATCCTCCCTTGTTTCTTCTTCCACCAGACAACGAATTTACGCATTGCTATATACTTAATAATAAATATGCCCGCTACCTGCAGGACCACTTTTATGATTATGAGGACTTCTATTCTGCAGTACTTGATCATTTCCACGCACTACTATTGTACACACAACACAACAACTTTGTATGAAACACGTAAATTGACGACAAGTCACGCAAATTGGCGCGTGTCGACTCCTGACAAGAAAAAAACAATTCGATGCGCCATGCTAGCACCTCATACCTTATTAACTTCACTGTGCTTCATAAAATAACGAACTAACTACCATGACTTTTACATGCCGATAAGCCCTTTTAAAAGCAATACAGTTCAGACCAACATCCTTAATGAAACAGTGATGTAACTGACATGTGTTTCGCATGCAGTTAAGCTCTTTTAAAAGTAGGGCATTGAAGGACCGGTCCTAATGTATTCACAACGCTAACCGTCTACATGTCCAGAATAGGTCTGACCCCCGATTACATATAGTTAGTACGAATCTGGGGGTCAAGTCATGGTCAGATGTTATTATGGGCTTTTTTTTGGGAATACTTTGACATCGTAACGTGATAATAGCAGATCTTGTGCACTAAACTGTAGGTTCTGAGACTTCTGAGTTTCTGAGGTACGCTTAACGTTCGAAATGAGGTGGAGATAACTGGACTTGTGCAGGTTTTCCTTATAAAACTCAAGGGCTTCATTCGACTTGTTTTTTGACAGCTCGTTACTTGAATGGTTAATTTTATAAATTGGCGATGTCACCGTCCATCTGTCAAGTTTACAGGACAACCACGTCACGAGAAGGTTGCTTATAACTTATATAACATAAGTCTCCGAAGTTCAGACCGAATATTCTCCAATTCACCTCGTGTGTCATTAAGGCTGGGTTGCACCAAACCGTCTGTAATCGTAAGCGGTGCTCGTTAAAATCTGAATGTATGGAAAGTTTGACAAGTTTCTATGGGATGACAGCTGCCGGCGCCATATTTAACGGTGATCGGACTGTGATCGTAAGATGGTGCAACTGACCCTAAGTCAACACTCGATATTGGCAAATCCTCCTTGCTAAAATCAGCAAGGACTAAAAGCCATAATTTAAAAAAAAGTCTCCAGTTATAATGTTTAGCGATAAAATTCGGAAAGATGCTCCCAGTTTTAAGCATTTAGCAACCCTAAAACACTAGGATTTTTCCACGGCGAATGCAAACAGTAAACAATGAATGATTTAAAGATTATTAAGACTGTCTTGAAGAGATAGCTCTTTAGCGATCGCCTGTTGTGTCTTGTTTGCAATAATGCTTATGTCAGCCTGTTTAGCCTAGTTGGTAGTGTCACTGCCTCCGAAGCTAGAGGTCCCGGGTTCGAATTCCGGTAAGGGCATTTGTTCCTGTCGTGAGCAGAGACATTTGTCCCTGAGACTTTGATGTTTTCTGTGTATATATCTATTAAATATATCGTCGTCTAGTACCCATAACACAAGCCTTATTGAGCTTACTATGGGACTAGTTCGATTTGTGTAAAGATTGTCACCTAGTATTTATTTATTAATAAAATATGTATTAGTTACATAAATAGATATGTGACAACCTTAGTGTCTGTTTATTAGCACATCCCTAGAGTAGGTATTAACACATCGTTAGTTTCGCGGCAATTAGATCCCACCCGTAATTAGCGCAGCCGACAGACATATGGCCGTCCCGCTCCCACTCACGGCGCGCTCGTTAGACATGGTCAAGCCTGATTGCTGGTGTTTGATTCTGATCTGATTTGGTGTTTGCCTGTTTGGTTAGGGCGTATCGTATTGACAGTTTTGTCTTCGGATCGAATATCAAATAATATGATGTTAGAATGTACACAGAGATAGGTGCGGACTGAAAAACAGCGCTCAGCGCTGTGTAGCTCCCATCCGACGATTACCTACAGCCTTACAGCAAACGCTCAGTCTAGCCTATCTGGTCTATGAGTCCTGCCAGAGCCTACAATGCCAATGTACTATAGTTTACCTCCATATCAACCCAGGGTTGTCCACTACTGCGCTTCCGCCTTCTCCAATTTAATTCAAAATTCAAATATAAAAAAAAACTGCATATAGGCCACAAGGGCACTTATACAAGTCAATAATAATGAAATTGGTTATACAATTAAGGGAGCGTTCAAGTATTACGTAACGAATTTGGGGGAGGGGGGAGTCTTGTAAAACGTTACGATGCGTTACAGAGGCGGGAGGGGGTATTTTGAACTAGGCGTTACGTAACATTGTTTTTTTTAACCCTTCAGAAAGGTTGCCTAGAGAGATTCTCTCACGCATTTTGTTAAACATTATTTTTTCAAAATTTCAAATGGAATGACTACTCTAGGTAAAAATGGTCACTTGGTGGTTACATAACGTTTTACTAGGGGGGAGGGGGGGTACCGAAAAACGTTACGGCACGTTACAAGGGAGGGGTGGGGGGTCAAAAATCTCCAAAAATTGCGTTACGTAATACTTGAACGCTCCCTAAAATAAAACTGACAATAATAAAAAATTATTTCAAAACTACAATGATTAACAATCTTATGTCATTTAATGAAAATAAACTTACGGACAATATCAAAATTTGAAGGTAATATTATATAAAATTAATTTCATACCTCAGAGATGTATATGGTCTCTGAGCGTCCAAATACGATTAATAATTTTTATTCTTAAGTTCTTAGAGATGTACATGGTCTCTAAGCGTCATTAGCATCAGCATAATGGGGGGTAAATGTGGGTTGCCAATCGCAGTATCTCCACCGCACTCCATCAGGGATGCTGCTGCCCATCCCACGGTGGTCTTGGTCGTAGTTTTAGAACATACCCGGGTCCACTACAGTTACTACTATAGTTTAGTTAGTAAACAGTAATTAGTTATAAAGTCAAAGGGGTATCGTACAGAATAGACCACGAAATCGTGTGTAATCGTGGGTTCGCTTACACGTTCACGCATTTTTGCCTTATTATTATTTTTCACCTTATTTATTTCTTTTTCTTAGGTTAGATTTTTTACAATAAATTTATACAAGTAAAATATAAAAATATACATACAAAATATAAAAGCATTATAAAAAACCTAACCTAGGGTGCCGCCAGCAGCGAGGCGAGCCTAAGCTACCGGTGGTTAGGGCGACAGAGAGAGGAACCTCCGGACTATCCGCGCCGTGTTCAGGAGTACCGCCTTCTGTATTTGACCCTTGACCCAGCCATCTAACGATAGTCTCTTGAGATGTTGACATGAAAGAAATCCGCCGGCCGGACATACGAGAGTATTTTTGCCGAAGCTGAAACGGAGAACTTCGTTGGACTCGGTTGACTCGTTCAATAATTAATTAACTTATGTACAGAAGATTGTCTGTGTAACAAAACAAATATTTGACAACTATGGAAACTTCAAAACGTGGCATTCTGCTATTCCGCTCTTTCGCGCTCGCTGTACAGCACGCCATCTTTCGTTCTTGTTCTATGCGATCGTCTACAATGTAGAATCTACATCGATAGTATGGACACCCCGGCCTAGCCTACGGACGCTTGCGACTCCAGAAGAATCCAAAGCGCGTTGCCGATCCTTTATCGACTTGAGGTTTCGTTGTGTTAGCAGCTAGAGATATATATTTTGATCCCCCACTTTCAACACAGCGCTTCCTCAAGAGAACCGGCGACCATACGCCACCATCACCAAAGTACCACCGTCAAGCTGTGGAGTGTGTGGCCACTAAAAACTGATGGCCGAATAATAAAGATAATTTATACAAAAAAAAGGTAAGTACATAAATACATATTTAAATCACGCCATTCGGGTCTTCACTGCTTAAAACTCGAACAGGATAAAGGTAACTTAGCATACTTACAAATGACAACATGTTTGTGAGTCCATCCGTAGGACACGTCCGGGCGAATTTCAATAAACCGAGACGAAGATAATTTACAGTTATTATCCTCGGTGACCCCGCAAAACACCCACCGTACCGACGCGGACGCTGTCACAAAAAAAAAACACCAAAAAAACCTGGCATGACGAGAAAAAATCAAATTTCAACAACGGGATTAACTATCTTAAAACCGAGCCGTTAAAGTTTAAAATCGAATGGTAAAAAAAGCCAGCGCGAGAGCGTCCGATACGAAAAAGGAGCTTTATTTCAGAAGTGAGAAAGCCTAAAGTGAATTATGGTAATGAATTCCAAAACAGCACAAGCCAAATTCAACTTTGAGCCGACAGGATACGATTCATTTCGAATTGTGGTTATATTTTATTTTTTGAAAAAGGAACGATCTCGTTTGGCGGGCGTACCTGCGCGGGCGCAGACGAGCCTGTATTTATGGCGCCTGCGGAACCACGTGGAAGGTTTCGGTTAAAAACCTTGTTAGGACGGGCCATTCTAATTTAGACGGGTTTTTACCGGAAATTCTGATTGATGCTTAATTAGATCATGTTCTGTGGTACAATGTTGATGTGGTTGGTTGCGTTGCATGTGAAGGGTTAAGACGTTTTCCTTCTAAATTATGATTTATTGATCTACATAATAAGCCTTTCTAAATTAAGCAAATCCAGAGGAGTGATTACGTAACGATTTCAAGCGTGCTTCAGATTGATCTAAATGTCAATTCCCATACTAAAATGACACATCTATAGTAATATAAACAATTAGCAGGGCACTTTCAGCTTTATTATATGTATAAACTTGATAACACTTGTGTTCCTATAAGACATCTTTAAGCTTACTATGACTAGTTCGATTTGTGGAAAAAGTTGTCCCCTAATATTCATTTATTTATTTAATAATAGCTAGACTATGAGTACATCTTGCTAATTTCCAACTTAACTTATACAGGATGTCCAACGACTATGTAACATGTAGGGAAAGTGCTTTTGAAGATAGGAAGTTTTGCTCTATGGGTTTTTTTAATAAGTAATACTTCATTTATAACTTCTCGCATCTGAGTTCAGTACCATATGAACTTGAATTTCCTTAAACTTATCACCGCAACTGCTCGTAAAGGTACCCTAAACTACATTTTGTATGAAATTTAAACACATTACTATGTCTCGGGTTCATATTTTGGGAGCAACACGCCATCTCCCACGCTCCTCTTTTTATAGCTTACGAATATCGTGTAATTTATTCTATGAGTTGTAAACAATTTTATATATGAGCAAGTTAGATAAATGCCAGCAACAGTAGTTATTGTTGTCATGGGAATTAATGGAAAATGTGTAGTTTTCCCCCGGGTATGTCCTAAAACTACGACCAAGACCGCTGTGGGATGGGCAGCAGCATCCCTGGAGTGTGGTGGAGATACTGCAATCGCCAACCCGCACGCCAAGTGTGGCGATTATGGTCTTTATCCCCCATTAAATTGGGGGCGGCCTATGTCCAGCAGTAGACGTCCTTGGGCTGATATAGTGCTGGTGTTCTTGTACATTTTTAGGAGATACTGATTCCAAGGTCTAGTTCTCCCTCTGGCTTGAAAGGTCAGATGGCAGTTGCTTTCGTAAAACTAGTGCATACGCTAAATCTTAGGATTAGGTGCCAAAGCGGATTTCGGGCTACTTTAGAATACAGCCGGGAGAAAGTTTGGAGGATCTCTGTAGAAAATGATTTGCACCAAATTGTCTTTTCATAACACTTTCTCGTAAACGATTCCATTATAAGCAGGTACACTGGGCTACAATAGCCTATATTACGCCACGAGAGTGATGTTATGCATTACGGGCGTAATGCAAACATCACTCTCTTACGCATTTACTTTTCTCATACTGTCTCATTCATGCATTTGCCGACGTCGCGACGTCGTCTGGGGGGAGTACGGTGGAGATACTGCGATCGCCTACCCGCGTGCCAAGTTTTTTTTTAATACCACGTCGGTGGCATACAAGCGTACGGCCAGCTTGATGGTAAGCGTTCACCGCAGCCTATGGACGCCTGCAATTGCAGGGGTGTCGACTCTTTAAAATTGTATACACTCCTTTCTTGAAGAACCCCCCACAGTTGCACACTTATGTAAGTGTGGCAATTATGGCATTTACCCCATATTTACCCCCCTTGTTGGAGGAGGCCTATATCCAGCAGTGGAGGTCCTTCTATCCGGCTATTATAATGGATACGCTATAACTGTTAATATTAGCCATGTACATAGAGATTAACCTCGTGTAAACATGGCGTTTAGCCCAATCTTGACAGCAGGAACGGGTGTGATTTGTATGTCTTCGGGAGATTAGATAACATATCTCGTTGACATCGATCCGGATTATTGATCGTGGAATTACAAGAATTATGTGACATTTTGCTGGAATTTGGAGTTCAGTCGTTTGTTGGGTGACTCGCAATTACATTCCTTTCCTGGCAAAGATGAAATGCGCGATACGGCAGGGTTGGCAGGTGGATACAGAAGATTATTATGAACATGGGTATAAAAACATAATTTTCATGCTTTTTATTGTTAGTTTTTAAGGGGGACTGAACTCGATTCTCCATACAAACGTAGTTTCGTTCTCATTTTAAAACGCCGTGCTGAAATAACATGAAACTTTCTATGTATACACAATGGGATCCGCCATAATTATCTAGGCCGGAAATTAGTTTTTGTTGCTAGAAATTGTAATAGCGAGTTTTTGAGTTTTTAAAGCTTGTATACATAATCGCTGTATTTTTTCTCCATTTGCCAGGAGCTGCTTGCCACCAGCACCATTCAGCCCAAAGACGTCCACTGCTGGACATAGGCCTCCCCCAATTTCATGGGGGGTAAGTGCCATAATCGCCACGCTTGGCATGCGGGTTGACGATCGCAGTATCTCCACCGCACTCCAGGGTGCTGCTGCCCATCCCATGGTCAATTGCCATATCTATACGAAATTTCATGTTTCCATATCAAACACGAGAAAACTGTCTGTGAAAGACAGACAGACACCGAGTGAACGCATAAGTGTTCCGTTGTCCAATTTTGGTAGAGAACACTAAAAATAGTAGCAAAAACCACAAGGACACGTCGCAAAATTGTGGTTTTTTACACGATCTTCCTTCAAATGCATTATACGCCCGCGATACGCTATCGCCGGTGTCAAATCGAAAATATATTATCATACAAATATTATTATCTAACTGCATCGATCACAGCTGTCTGTGGATTTAGATAGGCGTGAGTTAAGTGGCTATTACGGTATACGTTACACGAACATCAGCATCACGTTGATACTGAAATGATAAAATGCAGAAATCTGTACGTTGCCTTGAGAATAGTTAGGATTTGGTTAGTCTTCGCGGCAATGGCTTATTGGCGTGCTTCTCTTCTCTGTTCTTTTCTTCTTCTCTTCTCTGTTCTTTTCTTTTAACTTTTCTTACCTTCCATAAAATCTGTTCCGTTTTCCTTCTTTTTCATTTCCTTCTTGACCTCGACTTGGCCCAAAGGCTCAGTCAAGCGAATCCATCAAGAAAAAGTAACTGGCCCCATTGGAGGCCAAACTTGAAGACTCATTATTTAAAAAAAGAGGCGTATTGACGTGTCTCCTCGTAGATGTAAAAGTGATCTACTTATATTTTGTTTCACACTTTTTACAATGTAAGAACTTTTGGCGAATTTTAAAGCATTGGATTAAGTAGGAATCGCTAATTATGGTCCGTTTTTTAAACAAAAAATGTATATGCTCCGGTTGCGGAATGAGCTATGCCGAGGTTTTCCTGAGGGACTACAGTATGGGGTTCTTGAAGAAAGGAGGTTTAAAGGTTTAAACACATTTTTAAAGGGTTGACGTCTCTGGGTCTGGAGTTGCAAGCGTTCATAGGTAGCGGTGACCGCTTACCATCATGTGGGCCGTACGCTTGTTTGCCACCGATGTAGTATTTAAATTAATTTATTTAATCGTATGGCATTTATTTACGAACCGTGAGATCTTCGAGAAGATAAGTACGGTTGCCAGTTTTTGTTGCACTTTTAGCACCACCCAGGGGTCACGTGTAGGGTTACGGTGGGTACTCCCTACGGACGTAGTGCAACTTCGACCCCTAGTATTTAAATAAATAATGATGACGACTGAAGTTAGGTTTAATAATCTTAGAAAAGCTATTCAGTTCTTTATTCGCTCCAGCTCCACCAACATTGTAACTTGCCTATTTACATGAAAGATTTGAAGTTATATTTTCGATTAAATATCTGAATAAGGTGTTTTTTACTCACACAGGTCAAACCCGCCCACATATCATGTAACTCATTACAAATGTATGAGACATCAGAAGCTACAAACCAAATGACCTCTTTAGTAAGGTGTTCATATACTATAAATTAACGCTTATGCTTATACCACATGGCGAGTGATGAAGTGTCTTTACACCTTGTTATTAGATGTTGGACTCTGCGCATTCGAAAATAGGTCGCAATGCTTGGCAATAGAGTCTAAGTCAATATCGTAAATGCATATATTATTTAAATTATAGTTCGACGCTGGTCATTGGAAAATAGGTCTTATTAATTAGTAATAAGATTTCGGCTGGTGTAATATATTTATTACAGTTTAGTTATTTTACATTAATAGAGTGAAAGTAAGTAATTCCACTATACATAGAAACCTGATTATAATTGATACTTAACCCTTTATCGAAATACCTCTTCCCACACCACATCAACCAATCTAAATATGTAGTACTTAAATATGTCGGAGAAAGACTGACATTCAATTGTCATTTTGAGAATCTGGCCGGATAAAGGGCATATAATAATCCATGCTTACGAACAGTCTGCTTTGTCCAAAATATATAGAAAAGTACCTAAACGTATTGGTTTTTGAACATTTCATTCACTGAGATTTTCTAACTTAAGGCTACATTGGACCAAACAGAATAAAGCTTTATCTTAGACCAAAATATTATGGATACTACGACCAAGACCACCAGGGGATGGGCTGCTGCCCATCCCTGCAGTGCGGTGGAGATACTGCGATCGCCAACCCGCATGCCAAGCGTGGCGATTATGGCATATTTTTTTTTTATTTTAACCTTCCTGCAGATACATATATAATTTTCATAGAAAAAAAAGAAAGCACTTTCTTCTTATATATAGGTTCTACAGGTCATCCCATTGCTGGGCAAAGGCCTCCCCCATTAGTTTCCATTTTCGACGGTCGGCGGTGAGGCGATTATGGCATATACCCCCCGTGAATTTGGGGGAGGTCTACGTCCAGCAGTGGACGTCCTTCGGCTGATATGGTGGTGGTGGTGGAATATGGATTATTTTTCGATTAATCCTTATTCTTGTTTTATTGAGTTCCGCTTTAGTCAGCGAACAGAAAAACTAATGATATAAAGAGTGGGTTGGGTTGCGCCAAACAGTCGGTTATCGTAAACGACGATAAAATCTGATTACAGGGAAAGTTTGACAAGTTTGTATGGGATAACAGCTGCCGGCGCCATATTTAACATTCGCTGGTTTTAGTATCTATAACCGTGGATTGTAGCTTCGAAATTATATGTTTCACACTTCCCGATTAACATAAGGTTGCTTTAACCCACTCAATATAATTTTCAATTTACAAAACAAACTCATCATTACAAAGTATTACAACCGAACCGACCACACGACATTCAAGTATCAATAGCCATAAAAATGCACAAAAAACGCATTCATGTTTCATATGTCATCCTACTTGACAATATCTTGAACATCAGGACCTTGTATCATTGTAATTAGGGCCATAATCGATTGATTGGCCGCGTTGGATTGTCAGATGCCAAGATAAGGGGTAATTAAGGTTCTTAAGGCAATGTATCGACTATCAATTATAAAATGTGGTAGTGAAGTTAAGGTACAAACGAAGATGAATATAGTTCTTATTACGATGGAATAAGGTTCAATGGTCTTAATTTTGTAGTTCATGGGACCCTTGGTCAACGGGATGTTTTTGAACAATTATAGTTTAAGTTGAATGCACATGTGACAATTCAGCAGGTGTTTGATCATTATAAGATAAGAATAGTTATTCCACTTTTGACGTAAATTACATGTGCGAAAATCTGCATTTTTTTATACAACGACGGTGGCAAACAAGCAGACACCGCAGCCTATGGACACCTGCGACTCCAGAATAGTTACAAGCGCGTTGCCCATCTATCTAAGCCACACCGAATGCGTGCGCGTGTGCGTGGCGTGCGCGTTGTATCGTATGAAATGTCATAGTAGATGACACACCGCTTGCTGCGCACGCATTCGGTGTGGCTCGGCCTTAGGGATTCGTTGTGTTGACAGCTACTAGCTAGAGACATATGCAGGTCCCTCACTATCAAACACGCTGGCAATCTTACTCACCAACAGGAAGTCCAGACACAAAATTACACGTACTTAAAGGGCAAGTAAAGGCGTCATTTTCGGTGTTACGAGTATTTGGACTGCGGTCTTCTGTACAGGCTGTTTTTTTTTATTGCGAGGTCACATTCCTTAGATGTAATAAAGTAATCTTCCTAACACACTAGTATCTATAGTAGTCGGCGGCTAAGAAGTCAATCCTGACACCTGTCATTTCCATACAGTTTATAACCTATAAGTCACTTTGAGGTTATAAACTGTATGGGAATGACAGGTGTCAGGATTGACTTCTTAACCGCCGATCACTATAGTATCCCAATTCGTACCATTTTGGAGATACTCAAGAATTTATTTTCGTTAATTAACACTCCTAGTATAAAGTAAGCAACAGTTGAAAACGAAAAAAATGTAAACAAACGATACATGTATTAAATTTGACACATTGAATGTCAAATTCAATATATTGTTTGTTTACATTTTTTTCGTTATCAACTGGTGCTTACTTTATTATAGTATAAAAGATCCTTAACAATTAAACAATGTTGACGTGCGTGTCATTCGATTTCCGAATATTGTCATATGTACTAGACATTAACTTTTGCATAACACCACATTAACTCTTACGAGGGTAAAACTGAAAGTTTCGGGAATAGAAGAAAATATGCAGTATAAGTGAGTTTATTTATTTTTATTGTTTTTCAAAATATTCTCCTTTGTATTTCATGCACTTATGCATGCGTTCAAACCAGTCCATAAAGCACTTTTTGAACTCTGAAGTAGGGGTCGACAAAATGGCTATTTTATAGGCCTCCACTGCTTCTTCTGGCGTCTGAAACCGCTGACCACGCAGTTTGTCCTTGATTCTGGGGAATGTAAAAAAGTCGTTGGGACTTAAGTCAGGGCTATATGGAGGGTGGTCCAATATTTCGACTTTTTCACCGTCCAGGTACTCAGTTGTTGTCCGAGCGGTGTGTGGGCTGGCGTTGTCGTGGTGAAGGATGATGCGACGACTAGGGTTTGTTTTTCGGAGTTCAGCAAAGACGTTCGGCAAACAAATAGTGGTGAACCAATCAGCATTGACTGTTCTACGATCCTCAAGAGCCACAGTAGCTACGTGACCAGATTTAGAGATAAACGTAGCCACCATCTTCTTAGCCGTACTGCGAGAACGAACAACTTTTGTGGGTTTGAGCTCGTCTTCGAAGACCCATACTCGGGATTGGTTTTTAGTTTCAGGCTCATAAGCGTATATCCACGACTCGTCACCTGATACTATGCTAAAAACAGCATTTGAGCGTCCCTTGTTAAATCTTTTCAAAGTTTTGCGGCACCAATTGACACGGACTATTTTCTGCTCGTCAGACAATAGGTGAGGTATCCAACGGGAAAATCGCATCTGGTTACGAACCTCTGGTTGCGTACGCGGCCGAAGGGAAAATAACTTTTTCACGCCTAATTCTTCTTTTAAAATAATTTGTATTTGACTCATTCCAATACCCAGGTGCTCTTGAATTTCCCGATATGTCACATGTCGGTCTTCATTTATCAGACGACGCACAACATCGACGTTTTCTTGCGTGACTGCCGATTTTGGTCGACCTTCACGCACTTCGTCGGTGAGGGATACACGGCCACGTTGAAATTCTGAATACCACCTGTATATTGTAGTCTTTGAAGGAGCTTCAATATTAAAAGCAGCAACCATCCGCTCTTCACATTGTTTTTGTGTTAGTCCACTTTTAAAGTCATAATAAATCATAGCTCTGAAATTTTCACGGCACAATTCCATTTTAAGCAGTGACTCGACGACTTCAATAAACAATTGAAACCGAACCATACTTTTTGTTTTCTAAGTGGCCAGTGTGTTGAGATAAGGAAACTTCAGAGATTATAAAAAGGTATAATACATGTTAAAAATAAATTAATAAGTATTCGATTCCCGCCACTTTCAGTGCAAGCCTCGTAAGGTCGTTTTGCATTCACCCTTGGTGATATAATTAATAACTTTGTATGAAAATGAACAAAAAAATACTTGAATTTTGATAAACTAAATATGCTACGTCGCGTCGTTTCTATGGGTATACACGACTATACGTATACTTGAAGGAACGGATATCAATAAAAACATCCTGTATATGATTGCTCACCAAAGTCTACGTAAAACTAGCATTCTAAAAGTAGGTGTGCTTCAGTGGTAAAAAAAAAGATTCCGATGAATTGAGAACCTCTTCCTTTTTTGAAGTCGATTAAAAACCTTTGACACATGTCAAACAAATTTGGACTTTATGCTACTGTCACTTCTGATATGCACTGACCTTTACCTATCTGTTGCTACGTATCCGCATGCAAAAATTAAACATACATGCAAAACGTAAATGTTTAAAAAAAACTAGTACTCGTACGCATATGCATATAGCGACTGCCTTTTTTGTGCGCAATTATTTATGAAATTAGCATATTGATTAAAAAGTTTCAATTATTTCATTCATACTAGTCATAGTGTAAACTAAGTCTGGATGACTAGAAGGATAGAAAGTCTGGAAGAATAGAAATAAATATAAGACACAGAGAATAAGTTTTTATTAGTCGCCTTGACTCATATACATATTAAACAATAATCCAATGTAATCGACATTTTAAATTATGTTCACATCATGTGAGAATAGCATTACTGTGATTAGAAAATATATTTATGCAAATAGATAATCATTATAATAAATTTGGAACGATACAGAACAACTGCAGACAGTTGTGGGCACTTAAACTTAGTAGTACTTTCTTCGCTGGCGTTTGGATTGCAAGAGAGCGCGCCGCCACGTGCTGGAGGTTTTTATTCGCTCTCGAATCTACCCCCTCCCGGTAGGTATGCAGTAGGTATTTGTAGTACTGCGGCAGATCCCAGATGGCGCCACTGGTTGGTTGGTGAAGTGACGCGGTGCGCCGGTAGATGTCGCCAACAATAGTAAGACGAAAAAGTCCCGACACCGTTGTAGAGATCTTAGTTATCTATATTAATTTTAGTAGCAGGCAACTCTTGGTTTAGTTATGTAGGATTACGTCTAACTTACAATTAGCTATAGTATAATGGCAAATCTCAGCCTGTATTCACCCATTGTTGAGGAATGGTAAGCAGACACCGTAACCTATGTACGGTTCGACTGCAGAACATATGAGGATGCGTTAAAAGGAAAATGTATTCATGTAAAACCAGTCAACTCTATATATCGCTTTTGTAGTCGACACATGAACGTTATTACCCTTATTACGTAATCGGTTATACATCTGGCATTTGTCAATTGTCACACAGACTGTGCGCAGCGGTCGCGATGCGCGGCGCCCCGTCTGTGTGACCAAGCCTTAACTGCTTATTTAAATTCAAACAATTTCAATTTCTGTACATGCGCGTTGCTTGCTTATGTGCATCGATTAATGTACAGTTACTTGTCGCAATTGTGATAAAAAAATAGACAAGATTTTATTGCGTCTCGCAAGCGTTTACGAGTATGTTGGTCGTATCCTACTTGTCGCTATGCCGCTAAATATGGACCGTTTTTTAAACAAATAATTTATACCAAAAAAAACCGACTTCAATTTTGTACTTGCTATGCCACAATTTGTGGTTTCCGTGAGCCAATGCTTTGTTACCTACAGAAAATATGCGTGCCTATCAAATTGGAGGAGTTTCCTCGATTCCTCCTAGATCCCATCATCAGACCTTCGCCAAATGTAGATGGGACCAATGTCGGGGTACCTGCTTTAAAACAAAAAAAGAATTATCCAAATCTGCCAACGCGGTCAAGAGTTATAGGGGAACATACATACATAAAAAAAAGAACAAGCAAACATGCAGACGAACTGAGGACCTCCTTGCTTCTATTCAAGTCGGTAAAAAGGTATTTGCTCCGGACCTCCGGTTGTGGAATGAGCAATGCTTAGGTTCTCCCGGGGGCTTACAGTATGGGCTTCTTGAAGAAAGGAGGTGTACACATTTTTGAAGGGTCATGTGAAAACTCGCGTAACGTGCCTGCTCGTCCCTTCCGCACTTACGTCTTACATGCTTGCTAGTGAAGGACGAAAACTAAACGTCTGACTCACAAACTTGGTCTTACCAAGAATATCTTCTCTTCACTATCACAAAGATGATGCTATAAATCACCGGGGAATGGGCAGCAGCATTCCTAGAGTGCGGTGGAGATACTGCGATCGCCAACCCGCATGCCAAGCGTGGCGATTATGGCATTTACCCACCATGTAATTGGGGGAGGCCTATGTCCAGCAGTGGACGTCCTAGGGCTGATATGGTGGTGGTGGTGGATGATATAAATAAATACTAGTCTATTTTGAGAAATAACTTATTTTTTAACCGAGGTTAATAGGAAGGAGGTTCTCAGTTAGTCTGCATGTTTGTTTTTAGTTAACGTGGCATATGGGAATTGGTCTATTTGATAACGACATTGAGGGACCTTTTGTTTCGGTTTGGCACATTTCTAAGGACATTTAAAGTTAATTTGTGAGACCTATTATAAAAGAACTTAGGTTATTTATATGAAACTTCATCATCATCATCATATCAGCCGAAGGACGTCCACTGCTGGAGTCTGGACATAGGCCTCCCCCAAAGACTCACAATGACCCACCCGCAACCGGGGACATCCGCGACCCTGACCAGCTGTGCTACCGCGAACTTCGTGTCGTGCCGTCTCTTTCACTCTCGTGTTATACTCTATATGACGGAAAGGGACGGTACGATACGAAGTTCGATTTTCGAAGTTCGCGGTAGCACCCCAGGTCATCAGTCCACCGTGTGATGGACCCCCCCCCCCTCCCAAATGCCCACGCTGACTGACTGATATTAAATTAATTATAACGATATAATCAGTCGAAAAGACGAATTTTAATCTCGTGTACCGACCGACATGTGCGTTGTAGGCATTAGTGAATTGATAACTTGTCTATGTTGATTAAACTTAAATTCTTATCGTCTCTGCGTTTTATCGTTAATTTAATTAACATGGACACATGTCACCATTTATGTAATATCGTAATTCTATCGAATTTGTCTTCAACTCGCCACCTTTAGCACGTGAACAATTACTGTCCTTACATATCACATGAAACAAAAAACGTGATGAGTATCCATATAATTTTAGACTTTATAATTGGGGCTCAAGGTTGAATTTAGATTGTTTCTCTTTTTATTATCCTTTAAAGGCGTACTTATCACATGAGACAAAAATATATATTTATTGAATTCTAGACTTTATGATCAGGGTTCACGGTTGCAATTGGATCGTTTTAATTTTTCCTTTTAATTGCGTAGTATGAGAAGGACATATATCTTGATGTAATTAAAAATACATGTGCTAAAGGGCATTTAAAGTACGGTGTCGAAGCCATTAAGGTTTTTGCTTAATGGTGTACGTTCTGATATCTTTTTGTAAGCATTCAAGTAGCATAAGGTTAACTGGAAGATATGCCTTAATAGGATAAGCTCGAATCAACCGTTATCCGTAGATTATGGTTAACCAAAGGATGGGCTTAATTAGTACGGCAAGGGAAATTTAAATACGTATCTTCTTGTTGTAATTATCATACACTCCCGTAATAATCGCGACTGCTACTATTTCAGCAATTTATGTATTCGACTAGAGACGGTTTTAAATTCAAACGTTAACTAAACAAACTTAAAAAATCTATCATAAAATCTCGACTCTGTTGACAACCCTAATTGCATTGTTTGAATGCCACCTATGTTAGAAATCACGCATTCGTCATTTTAAACTTTAAGCTGCAGCGTCAAAAGTTTTTTTTAAACGTAATGTTTTGTTAAGATACGACACATTGACAGTTATCCGATACGCCGATACTGATTAAATTCCGGGAGCGTGTTTTGACAGGCCCGACATGTCAAACGCAACGGTGTAACAAGAATTTAATCAACGCTTCCGTATATAAAAATTCCGACCGTGCCCCATTTAGGGTTGGCACTTGTAAAATTTGACGTCTTTCAGTGGACAGAACAGATACTAGGCCCATATTTAACCAACAATGACAATTCATCGCACATTGCACACAAGTCTGTGACAGCTGTAAAAGTTGAAATACGGACCAGAGGTGATTACGTAACGCTTTCGAGATTGCTCAAGGTACAGGGGCTCTGTGAGTTGTATACCGGGCAATTTTTTTTTCAAAGAATAATATTTCAAAAAACTGAATCGATAAAAAGGTTCCATATAATTATTGAACCTGCTCACAAAAATTCACGAGAATCGGTTATAAATGCGACCTGTATCAGATAGAGGGGACACCCGCCGGAAATCCCGACGTACGAAAGCATGCCCAAGCTGAAACGGACGCTTCGCTCGCTCGGTCTAAAATATAGTATCCACTACGTCGGCCTGTTATGCAAATAGGCTACTATTTGGTAGTGACACTGCCTCCAAGGCTAGAGGTCCCGGGTTCGAATCCCGGTAAGGGCATTTGTTTCTGTGGTGAGCAGAAACATTTGTTCCTGAGACTTGGATGTTTCCTATTTATTTAAGTATATGTACATTAAATAATGATATCTATTAAATATATCGTCGTCTAGTACCCATAACACAAGCCTTATTAAGCTTACTATGGGACTAGTTCGATTAGTGTATAAAAATGTCCCCTAATATTCTTTTCTTTTTCTTTCTTTTATTGGGGGACAATCTTACACAAATCGACCCAGTCCCAAACTAAGCAAAGCTTGTACTATGGGTACTAGACGACGATACACATACTTATATAGATAAATACATACTTAAATACATAGAAAACATCCACCCAAGAACAAATATCCGTGAAAAATGCACAAATAAATGCCCTGGCCAGGATTCGAACCCGGGACCTCTAGCTTCGGAGGCAGTACCAACTAGGCTAAACAGGCCGTCAAATAAATAAATATTTATTTATTTATTTACGGTACCTCTTTTAAGAATAACAAGGCGTTAGTAAATGTATGTAGTTTTTATGGCGATGCTGTAACCGCAGGTCTACTGGTTACTCGGAAACTAAACAAATATTACGCTGAGCATATCTTACGTCAAACAAGGCCGTTAGCGCCCCCTGGTGGTAACCTGTAATTGTTACGATCCAAAAGGAGCATAATTGGCCGCCGCGGGCGCACTGTCCGCTCCATTGCTGATGTAGGGTTCCCACCTCCCAGCCAGATGAAAACCATATGACTCATGAATATATGAAATTTAAAATATATACAAGAGGTTTATTAGAAGCACAATGGAATTCTTCCATATAGGTTTTTAAAAGATTTGACAAGAAAACCGTGTTTATCGTAGTAGTATATGCGTCCAATCGATTTTAACTACATAATTTAAAATTTAATGCAGTTTGGAACGTATTCATAATTTTGATGTGTACTTATTAAGCAACAGAGTAAAAATAAAGCAAATCGTAGAACGAATGGCATCATAATTTACTTGGGAATTATTTTATTTTTGTTTGTTTTGTTTTTATCTTCATGTATTTTTTACCCAATGGTTTTGGCCCTTTATCAATCTTCTGAACTTGGACGAACAAACAAAATCCCCTTCGGATCCAAAGTTGATTTGTCTTCACAAACATTTGTTCTGGTCAGTCAATGATTCGGTTTTCGTTTCACACGTGTCTTTTGTTTGATATGAGGCAATTTGTTGTTTATAAAGACTGTCATAATACAATTTAGTGTCTTATACCTGCGTATAAGACAGTAAGTTGTTTCTAGGCACGCGCACTGGGGTTAATATGTTAATATGTTTGGGTTGTATGCTTTCACTGCCAACGATTTCGTAGCGCTATTACACTTGTAGCCGATAACATGCGAAAAACCGTATGTAGTGGAAAGCGCTTACGAGAGAAGCGCCCACCTAGCGGGTTCCTGTTTTCTTATAGACTGAGTTAGACGAAAACCTCCGTTTCAGCGTCGGCAAAAATGATTTCATATGCATGTCCGGATTTCCGGCTATCATTCTCTACATGTCGCATTTCTTAACAGATTCTTGTGAAACTTTGTGATGTTTGATAATTATATAGATATTTTGGTGTCAGGATTTAGAAATTTTGAAAAATAATTCTTATGACTGTAGATTTCGCGAAGTCTATAGGCTCACAGAGCCACTACTACTAAGTATATGATTCTAGATCACTTACTCAACACCACAACCTAAAGCCGGAGTCATACTTATAATATGTATCTGACGTCACGCACGTCAGAGTGCGTCAGATGAATGTGAAATTTTATTCAAGGACAGAGAAATACAATCACTATGCAACTCACAATCAGACAATCACATATTTCGCTGCTTAATTTATGACAGTCCACGCGATCTTGTCAGTATGTAATCTAATAATGTCCCGCCGGCTGGACGCGCCACGGAAAATGTATGTGTATTCTCAAGCAAAACTGTACTTTTTGATATAGTAAATAAGGCGCAATTTCCTTACTAACCCAATTGGAAATCGTCCTTTTTGGCATTAAAATTTTCTCGAGATTGACTCGTAGGTATTGGGAACTCGAAGACCGTCATATGACACACCCCGCCTATGTATCATCCTTTACATAAACAATCTTGTAGAGTTTTTACTTATTGTTATTATTTTTTTCTCTAAAGTGTCAACCCTACCGCATGGTCGGTTGAACACCATTACTTGTGGGAATCGACGCGTCTAGACACCTTTTTACGCTTTTTTCCATAGATCCTACTTTCTCCTACATCACAATCTATAATCATATCTGTAAGCGATGGTAATCCAGTATCAAATACATACATGTACTTACAGTTAGCATCAGGAACTTGTATACATTCTGGCACTTTATTGTTTGGATCTCCAAAAGTTAGTTCAATTAATTATCCTAGCGCTATCCCAATACAATTGCATCCTCAAGGATGCCCGGGGTTCGCTACCTTATCCCAAGACTTGGCGCAGGCACTAATTTTTTACAGAAAGGACTGCCATCTGACCTTAGTCAACAGTAGTGAGGCGTTCGTAGAACTGGATTCCCACCAGTTTGCCTATTCGAGTCGCTCTCGAGCAAAAGAGTATCTATTGGAGGTGTCAATTAGTCGCTATTTTCTTAACGGCGCAAATAATAATCGTCCTTATTGCCATCGACAAAAGGACCTTTGTCGAGAATACTAGTTTTGAAGAATAAAATAGCTAAATTTGTCTATGGACATTTTTGACGCCACGCAATATAACGAAAAACCATTGAAACATGATGTCCAGGAATCTCGACCAGTATGGAAACCCAATCGACCATCATATAATGGGCGATCAAAAAACCTGATACGCCATCACTATCCCAATCCAGAACAGCTTAAGTCCCATTTAAATCAAGCGCACTTACTGCATTTTCAATGCCAGGTATATACAGCTTCGTAGTTCAAAAGGTGGTAAAGACAGTAGGATTGAAGGGAGCCTAGGACCTTTTAGATTTAAGTATTTATAGGGATGTGCCCCTGTTTGGGGTAAACACGTGCAAGTGGGGCTAACTGATTCGGACTCATCCAATTACGACCGTCCTTATGTCTGTCTGGAGCGCTATTCTCCAAGTCGTGATAGCCGTCGACATTTGTCTATACTGAGTTGCGAATGTCTATCGGGGATTTCATAGATATAGGGTAAGGACCAAAAAAAAACCGTCTGTAAATTGTAAGATAGCTCGCTAAAATGGAATTGCATGGCAAGCTTGACAAGTTTTTTGGGATGAGGATCTAGAGTCTGTAATCGTAAGTTGGTACAACTCGCCTATAACTAAACTGTCATCGCATCCATGTTTTCATCTTGAACGTCCTTGAGATTGTTGGGGTTTGGCTAAGCGTACAGTTACGCATTTTGGGATGATTTGTCAACAATCTCAGTCAATGTTACAGTATATATTATCTGACTACACCTATTGCTATAAGGTAAAAAATTGCTTAATTCTAACATGAAAATTAGCCAGTCCTTATTGGTCTAGCGCGCATGCCATGATTCAGTGACAGAGCCGCACTTTTTTTGTGGCAGTTGTGGTTTCGGGCCCCTGAAGTTTCAAAGGCAGCATGTGCCAGTTCTGCTACCGAGAAGGAACTCCGAGCTGGCGTGTGGATATATCTTATGCGTGACATTTTCGACAGTCAAGTAATGTTAGTAATCCACAAGCGCAAATGCAAACCTTTCGAGAAATTCCGTTTATTAGCATAAGTCTGTCAAACGCATTTATTAGCTCAACTAATCGCCGACATTTAAGTGTCGACAGTAGAATATCGCCATGTTGCACGCCTCAGAATAGCCCCCCGACAATATCACTTAAGGTGTCGAGATTTCAAACGCTCCATTGGTTCAGTAATGGCACAAATAGAGGAAATTCGGTATTTGGATTAATGTAAGCGGAAACCTGATTTGTTATCGTCTATTATAACATCCTGCTTAAAAAAGGACTTAAGTAGTTTTTTTGCTAGAAGACCTCTTTATTACTTAAGGCTGCTTTCTACCAGATCAAAATTAATTAACATATACAGTATAAAACATATCGGCTAAGCTAGGCTATAAATAAATAATAATAAATAAACAAATAATCATAATAATCATTATTGTTACAGGAAAAATCTGGAGAACCCTACTCGGGTAAATTATCAGTGAAGTCGGATCTAAGTCCTGTTTTTGGTAAGTCCACCATTTTTACACACGTATTTTAACTATCGTCTATTGTCTCAATCGCATCAGAAATGAGGCCATCCGCAGCAGAACCAAAGTGACCGATATAGCCCTTCGAATCGCTAAACTTAAGTGGCAGTGGGTGGGGCACATAGCACGCAGAACCGATGGCTGTTGGGGCGGAAAGGTTCTCCAGTGGCGACCACGTACCGGAAGGCGTAGCGTGGGCAGGCCCCCCACAAGGTGGACTGACGACCTGGTAAGGGTCGCGGGTGTCCGCTGGATGCGGGTGGCGCAGGACCGGTCATTGTGGAAGTCTTTGGGGGAGGCCTATGTCCAGCAGTGGACGTCATTCGGCTGAATGATGATGATGATTGTCTCAAGACGAATGTATGTTTACACAAAATCAACGAAGTTATTTTCTTAGGCTCGGTTATGTAAAGATCTATGTGACTAACTAACTATGACCTTATGTCGGTAAGTTAATGTCAAAAAAAACTGATTTTTGCAAAGTCCGGCCTTAGTGACTTTTTACCGCACGTCAGTAATAATAGCAATATCTACATTTCTTTTATAATATTCCGTGTTATAAGTGCGCGTGAGTTGTTTACTTACCCTGATTAATCATCATTATCAGCCTTTTTACGTCTCACTGCCGGCTACGGGCCTCCTCTCATCCTGATTACTCAAACAACAACTATGATGATAATTCAACTGATCACCACACATTATCATCCATCATCACATCAGAAGCAAAGAGGAGATTTGTGCACATAAAATGTTATCATCTACAGTCGCTATGAAATATGTCTGTACTCTTCAGGGTGCTTAAAAATATTTAGACATGCACTTTAAACTCTTGACAATAGAGTCGTGTTCAGATATTTATGAGCACTTTGTTCGCTTTATAACTTACTAAAGTCAGAATACTAACTCAGCATAATACCTCAACATTCGAAAACTAGTTAACTCTCTCATCACAATCACCCAAAGCGTAGTGATGTGAAATTGATTCTGTAGGTGGGAATTATCACGTCCCGGGCACCCATTACTGGGAATTATGTATGTTTTATCCACGGCTTATAATCATCTGTCACTATTCTTACAATGTTCGTATAATTTCGAGTGGCGACGCCTCCGTGTAGGGATGGGGTGCGGTTCGATGTTTCATGGTTTTGTATGTATGATGATTGGGTCATATACAGTTGAAGAAACGGAAGTAGTCGTTCCTGTGGTCAACAGTTAACGGCTTACGAGCATGTGCAAAGACGCCGTTTATGCTGATTATGAGTCCAACTACGAGTAAAAATTAGGCTTTCTAGCCCAGGTGAACTTTAGATATGATATGCTGGCATTAGAATTAAAGCGTGCGACATTGAATTCTGATTCGTACTAATGAGTTTCTTGAAACTTAGTTTCGGAGTTAGGGTCGGCAACGCGGGAGTGACGCTGGAGTGGCTAACGTCCATAGGCTACTACTACTTACTCATACTCATTTATTTAGTAAAGCTAATTTACAGGTCAACATAATTTTTAGATACGTATGTTAATTATAAAGTCTGATTATTGAAAACAATATTATTATTATATCTAGATTATATAAAAAGCAGAAAAAATTAAGTAGCTCTTATAAAGAAAAACAATAATATATAGACTTACAACAAACAGTACGTCCGCCACCATTAAACATGAAATCATGGTAAAAAATATTGCACGGGTCTTCACATATTAGAGTTTTCAAATTTGAATAACCCAAATAACAATCCACGTCATCAACTCTATAAACTCTCTCCTCCATGACGATGACGACCATGACACGAACAAACGTTGAACGCACCTCAGGAATCTCGATTCGATCAATCACTCGACCTTTCCCATCACTAGCGCTCGTTATTTGTTGTTATTAGTGTTGTTTTTTGTTATTTTTTCCCCGCGTTTTCGTGTAACCGGTTTGGGAGCTAATCTGATCAACTGGCCACGACTTGGGAAAAAACGACGTGCTGCAGGGTTGGTACCTGAGACGTTAATGTTTTGAGGTTAGTGTTGGTAATACGTCAATACTTTTGGTTTTTTTTTTTATTGATGACTTCGATCAGGTTCATAAGCCAGTACTGATTAACACTTTTAACTCTCGCGCTTTGTATATATACTTAAAATATTGACTACTTGCCGAGATACCAGTCTTCCGCGACTATGACCGGTGAAGCCTGTATCGTAATATCGCTTATATTTAGACCTGTGTAACATTTTTTGTACTGATACTTAAAAACACTGACATTACAAACACTCTTATACTTTCTATTGACTTTATCTGACGATTGGTTTTTCTTGAGGATTCGTTGTGTTAAAAGCTGGAGACTAATTCAGCCCCCTCCCCCCCCCCCCACCTCTCTCTAAACACATCACATTTTCGGGATCTCTGGCGACCTCTCTCACCACGCGTTGTTTTGCATCGCAGTGTAAAAAACGGGACTATCATAAGACTCCTTGCAAAATGTTGCCAACCCTGCTAAAAGAAACAATCTCCGTGCAAAGACCTGTAACACCGAGGTGTGAGTTATGGGCCACAATTAAATCCGCGATGCGCCTGCGCGTAATTAGACATTCGTTAATGACTTGTTAAGTTTACAACTGTTTTCCTAACTTGTGATGGTAATTCAATTCTAGTGTGAACCTGTTTTAATGATAGGTTTGTGTGGCCTTGTTTAATGGCCAACAGACCTTCCGAAGATGCGCTGTATGCCTAAAATCTTGAACCTTTAGTTGCATACGTCTATAAGCTCAATATAGCTATGGGTTATGGGGACTAGACGATGATATTTAATAGAAATAGATAGAAAAGAAAGAAAAAAAGAATGAAAGAAACATTTAGTCACGGACACAAAAGACACGTAAATGACACAAACGACAACAGAAGAAAAAAACCAAGACTCGGAAAAAAATATTTATTAAAAAGATTCATCTCACAAATATTAGCCCTTACCGGGATTTGAACCCAGGACCAGCAGACTCGTAGGCATTGTCAGTAACTTTAGCAACCGAGCGGACAGGGCACGGGCACGCAGTGCTAAGAAAACCGCCGCCGCGATAGGTGCTCATGATTAACGACCGCGAACCGGTCTGAAACATGTCGAGCGATATTCGACCTTTAAGACGTGAGTGACCCGTTTCATTATATTTAATATTGTCAGTAACCTCTTGGGAAACCGGTCTATAAAAAGCATTTTAGAACAGTGAACTACATATATTTATTTTACAGTACATATGGTGCTACATTACCGCACGAGTGCGGTAATCAGCAGATTACGTGCATATGTCGAAATTTTAAAGAGCCATATGTACTGTAAAACGTTGTACGATACACGTGCGAACAGGTATCGTAATGTACTATTACAGTACATATGATGCTACATTACTGCACGAGTGCGGTAATCTCTAGATTACGTGCATATGTCGAAACTTTAAAGAGCCATATTGTAGAGTAAAACGTTGTACAAGTGCAGAGAACAGGTAATTCGAATTTACTGTTCTCTGCACTTGTATCGTAATGTACTATAATCGAACATCGAATACGCGTGAGTAATATATCGAAACATAAGAAAATAATTTTTAAGAAAAAAAACCGACTTCAATGGGGGAGGCCGGTAAAAGATTATTATACTTAGATGGTGCACTCTTAGATAAATATACAATAAAATAAAAATGGCTATAATGTATGTTTATAATGGTAGAAGACTAAGTACCCTCAATTCCTCATGGAATCATGAAAAAACCTTGCTTGCTTGACAAACAAAACGAAGAGAACAAATCGCCAAACGTGAACTACGCGTCGTTGAAGAGTTCCGTTCTGATCATCATCAGCAGTTCCACTTCATCAAATGTCACTTTTATGAATGAAAATGCTTGATTAGTTCATGAAAATACTAAAATCACTATTTGTGTGCCTTTCACATTTGAGGAGTTCCCTCGATTCCTAATGGATCCCATCATCAGAACTCGAGCATGACAAAAATCAATCGTGAAAATAGAACTTGCTTAACAAACACAGCTAGAAGGACAAATCGCCAAACGTGAACTTTTCGTCGTTGAAGACTTCTGTTCTGATCATCATCAGCAGTTCCACTTCATCAAATGTCACATTTTTGTATGATAATGCTCGATTTGTTGATAAAAACACAAAACTCACTATATGTTTGCCTTTAAGATTTGAGGAGTTCTCTCAATTCCTCATGGATCCCATCACCAAAAATCGAGCATGACAAAAATTAATCGTGAAAATAGAACTTGCTTAACAAATACAGCTAGGAGGACAAATCGCCAAACGTGAACTTTTCGTCGTTGAAGAGTTCTGTTCTGATCATCATCAGCAGTTCCACTTCATCAAATGTCACATTTTTGTATGAAAATGCTCGATTTGTTGTTACAAAACACAAAAATCACTATATGTTTGCCTTTAAGATTTGAGGATTTCCCTCAATTCCTCATGGATCCCATCATCAGAAATCAAGCATGACAAAAATTAATCGTGAAAATAGAACTTGCTTAACAAACACAGCTAGGAGGACAAATCGCCAAACGTGAACTTTTTGTCGTTGAAGAGTTCTGTTCTGATCATTATCAGCAGTTCCACTTCATCCAATGTCACATTTTTGGATGAAAATGCTTGACTTGTTGATAAAAACACAAAAATTACTATATGTTTGCCTTGAAGGTTTGAGGAGTTCCCTCTGAAGAGGGAACTCCTCAAACCTTCCCAGAACTGCGTTTTGACAAAAACGGGACCAACTTGGATATATATACTTACAATCAAAAACAGAATTTTCCAAATCGGTTAAGAAATGACGGAGTTATGGACTAACAAACATTAAAAAAAAAACATACAACCGAATTGATAACCTCCTCTTTTGAAATTTTGAAGTCTGTTAAAAAATGAACACTATTTTTCAACTCTCAAACTCGACAGAATCCATTGCCATTATAATTGACCTAATTCACATATAATTTACGTTAACATTACCATGTAATATTTTAACTACAAGATGTGTTCTTTATCATTCCATCGATCTGTTAAGGACATAAAGATGTATATTTTATGTGACAGCTCTAACATTACGTACCTATAATCCGATTTTATCGTAAAATTAGTAACGCTATATAAATTTTGATTTATACTAGGAAATATAATTTTGTTTTAATTTGTAGGGTTCTGCTTTTGATAGAGTAGTCATAGTTTTCTAACCCATATAATATTATACACTGATGGGCTGCAAAAAAATGTATAATAGTTTTTGTTCAAGAAAGCTAAAAGTAAAAAATTACAGCATTTGAAAAGGGAGCGTTTTTTTTTCATCCATCTTTTAAAAGGAGGTTGTCAAAAAGGAGTTTATATAACAAAACTAAATTTTCTACGTAATGCTTTTTATTTCGATTTACTAATTTAAATAGTACAGAAGTTATTGTCACGTTTATGAGTGTTATACCTTATTTTGCTGGCCTTTGTAACATGTTTCACTAGCCTAAAAAATGTCTGACTGATTTTGACTAAGCCCAGCCTTAGTGTTTTTTTCCGTTATTTATTTATTTATTCGGAGATAAAACAGAAACATACAAATGAAGAACAACATAGGTAAGTAGTACAGTACAATATAGACTAAGATGTTTCCCTAAACATATCTCACTGAGAACATATTTGTTATTAGACTAAGAGAGTTAGTTTGAGAAAGCACGTTCATTCCTTCCTATGACAGATAATATACTCGTACTTTACATACAAAAGGCATACTGTCTAACACCTCTGTTTAATAGCTAGAAACGTCAAATCATGGCGTTAGCACGCGACCATTTGTTCATTTCTTTTGCCACAGCTGACCGGCGGCGGCGGCAGTAGCGACAGCGGTTTTCCCAAGTGTACGAACTGAGTGAACGCTCGAGCAGAGCGTACGGCGTGGCGTTCAGTGAGGCGTCCATGTTAGGGTGGTATTCCACTGGTCCAATATCTTTGTCCAAGCTTTGATCAAATTTCATTGACGGAGGCCCATTCCACTTATCCAATATCCTTGTCCAAGTTTTATTTTTTGCATGCGTAGCCATATTGATTTAAATGTCATCAGAATATTTGATTAAATGTCGGGGTCACATCCAAGTTTGATGAAATCATCTAGCTTCTTTGATGAAACAAAGATATTGGATGAGTGGAATACCAAGTGGGTATTCTACTCATCCAATATCTTTGTCCAATTTCTTTGTCCAAATCTCTCAAATCAAATCAATCTTTGATCAAATTTCTTTGACGGAGGCCCATTCCACTTATCCAATATCTTTATCTTTGTCCAAAATTTCATGCGTAGCCATATTGATTGAAATGTCATCAGAATCTTTGATAAAATGTCGGGGCCCAATCTAAGTTTGATGAAATCATCCAATCTCTTTGATCAAATGTGTATTGGACAAAGATATTGGATGAGTGGAATACCAAAAGTGCTATTCTACTCATCCAATATCTTTGTCCAATTTTTTTGTCCAATCTTTGATCAAAGATCTTTGACGGAGGACCATTCCACTTATCCAATATCTTTGTCCAAGTATTATTTTTTCATGCGTAGCCATATTGATTTAAATGACATCAGAATCTTTGAACAAAATGTCAGGGTCCCATCGAAGTTTGATGAAATCATCCAATTTCTTTGATCAAATGTATATTGGACAAAGATATTGGATGAGTGGAATACCACCCTTAACACGAAACACAAAAATACACAACACGTAACAACGCAAAAATGAAACGCATCCAGTGCAAACCTCAGTGGACGCTTCTTAGCTTGCTTTGACGCCGCACGCCCCGCCGAACGCTCAGCGTCGAGCGTGCACTGAGGCCATATACATTGCGTGTCCTCTCAACTAACCGCAGTGCGTTGCGCGTCTCGACGCGTTCAATGAACAGATAAAACGCTTGCCCCGCCGCGATTCGTGCAACATCGTGCCCGCGGGGCCGCACAGCGGTCAATGTATGTATAGTGTGAATCTCTTTCGCTTGAGTTGTTGCATTCTGATTCAGGCTCGTCTGTCATCGACCGTCAAGAGATGACGTCTGACGCTTTGGCATCATTTCAATTTGTAAATGCCAGTGTTGACACCGTAATGGAAACGCGTATTTTCAAAGGCTCGAGGCTCTACAGTATAGGCAGTACTAAAAAATATAAGGATGATCATAAAATGATATTTAATGTACGTAAAGTTAATTTTTTTAATGTAATTTTTCATTTCATTTCATTTTAATATTAACGCGTTACGTAATCGCCCTGCTGGTCAAATCATCAGTCCAATTACTTACCTTAGTCCTGAAAAATCCATCATTGATAAATTAGGGATAGTTAAATGTCGGCCTGTTTAGCCTAGTTGGTAGTGACACTGCCTCCGAAGCTAGAGGTCCCGGGTTCGAATCCCGGCCAGGGTATTATTTTAGCACTTAGCACGGATGTTTGTTCTTGGGTCTTGGATGTTTTCTATGCATTTAAGTTTGTATTTATTTATATAAGTGTGTACTCGTATATCGTCGTCTAGTACCCATAGTACAAGCTTTGTTTAGTTTGGGACTAGGTCGATTTGTATAAGATTGTCCCCCATCCTTATTAATTTATTTAATTTTAACACTTAAAAAGTACACTTTTATTTTACATCCTATGTGAAAAGTTACATTACACATTCGTTTGGATACTTATTTAATCAAGCTGACAACCCATTCAAAAATTACGCAGTTACCCTGCATTCCTTATTAGCCCGCTCCCCAAAAATACCTGTCACTTTTTAGCACCTGACTTTGCTGTCCACCTTACCTCATTGTACGCAATTCTATTATTATTGGAACTTGAAGCTTATCATCATGCCTGTCTCGCTCGCACGCACGGTTTGTGTGGTGATTATTTGTCTCACGTGTCTCTCTAACACGCTAATGGTTCGTCTGCTCATGCTTAACGTGTACTCTGGATGGCTAAGGCTGCGGTCTTTGACGTTACGGTAGCGGATGTAGCGTATTCCCATATAACTATGATATTTTCGAAATTAAAATTGTCCAAGTTGTGTATACAAAGTTTCATGTTATTCTAGCATGGCGTTTTAAAATGAGAGCATAAATACGTTTGTATGGAGAACCAAACGTACCGCGCCCTCTTAATGGAAAAACTTTAGTGAGTTCAAAGAAGACAAAAAACACAAGATTTAGATCTCTATGAATAAAGTCCATTTTCTTCCATATAAGCACTGCATACTTTTTCTCATGTTTTGTATGTAGTTTCTTAATTACGTTTTGTAAAGAATATTAAAGGATTATTTTACACCAATATATGTATAAAACCATCCCTAGGGTAGGGTCAAAACCAGGGATCAGACACACAGAGAACTTTCTACTTGCTGTTTTATTAGGCATTCCATCTTAGCGGCATTAAGAGCCTTTAGCATTGCTTCCTCGGGCCAAATTTAATACAAATGGGGTAAAATGATTCCAGCGATAATTTTACACTCACGAAAAGGGATCATTTCACCTCAAACACCAAATTTCATTCACAACGCATTATTTTAAACCTATCCACTCATCGCTTCACTACCTTTCTCACAGTCCGCTCCCCGCTCCGCTCATCCCTCACGCTTCCTTACACCGTATCACGTTTCTAATTGGAACTCGAGATGCATTCACGGCGAGCGTTAAACGACTTGCTTTAGATTGTTTTGAAGAATCAGGTTTTGAAGTAGTCTTTGTTTAAAAAGAGACTCAGTCTCCCAGTGAGGTGGGGAGTTACGTCGTTTTGTTTTTAATTGTGCTTTTGTTGAATGTTTCTAATCTATTGGTGATTAGGTGTTAGGTGGCGTGTGATTATAATAAATAACAGTTTGTTTATGTTCTGGTAACATTACTTGTAGACCCGAACTGTTTTGCACTCATCCAATATATTTGTCCAATATGCATTTGATCAAAGAAATTGGATGATTTCATCCAACTTGTATGGGACCCCGACATTTGATCAAAGATTCTGATAACATTTAAATCAATATGGCTACGCATGAAAAACAATAAAACTTGGACAAAGATATTGGATGAGTGGAATGGGCCTCCGTCAAAGAACGTTGATTAAAGATTTGACAAAGAAATTGGATGAGTAGAATACCACCCCGTATTAAACTCATCCAATATCTTTGATCAAAGAAATTGGATGATTTCATCTAAACTTGGATGGGACCCTGACTTTTGATCAAAGATTCCGATGACAGTTAAATCAATATGGCTACGCACGAAAAATAAAAAAAACTTGGACAAAGATATTGGATGAGTGGAATGGGCCTCTGTCAAAGTAATTTGATCAAAGATTGGACGAAGATATTGGACGAGTGGAATACCACCCTTACAATTGGTGCACCTCAACTGGGGAAGTACCTCCACCTTACAGAAAACCGCAGCCCATTGACACCACTACTTGTTCTGTACAGGTATGTGAAGTTGTGATCCTGGTGGTGAGTAAGGTCACCAGATTTCACGAAGAACCCTCACATCAAAAAAATCAGCGCGATTGTAATTGGTCTTAAGTCGCAAGCGTTCATATGCTACGGTGTCTGTGTTCACCATCAGATTATAGCTTCTTTGCCACCGCTGAAGCAAAAAAGTATATCACCATATTTTAAAGGCGTTGTCACTAAATTAGGCAAGTATATCACCATATTTTAAAGGCGTTGTCACTAAATTAGGCTCTGTAGGTATGGGTTTGTGTTCCTGGTGGTGAGTAAGATCGCCAGATCCCCGGAGTATGCGCTGAGTGAGGGACATACATTTGTCTCGGACAATCAATACAATAAAGAATCCGCACATCAAAAAGAGTAGCGCGCTGGTCTGGAGTCTGGTGTTGCAAGCGTTCATACGCTATGGTGACTTTGCTTACCATCAGTCAAGCTTATTTGCCACCGCCGAAGTGCAAAAGTATATCACCATTTTTTAAAGGCGATGTTACAAGCTGTCTATGAGAAGTCGAATCACGCCCCTGCTTGACCAACCTGATTTGGTAAACTTTTAACACATTAATAATATACGTGATTTACACCCAATCATATTTAAATCATTATCGTTACGGAATGATTTAATATAAATTCCAACACTAACCACAAACACTCAACAAGAACCCAACATTAATCGACCGATCGTGCTGTTTTGTTCACACATACCTTACCTTACATTGGCGTGAGAGTGATAGCGTTTAAAATTTGAATAGACCACCTGGGTCGCCCAGGTAGTTTTTGTATGTTTGTCTAGAACCAACCAGAAATATAGTATATTATATGCTTTGATGTTTGTATGCTATTAGTCATCCCAAATGGCGGAGGTCAGAATGAAAAATACTTTAAATAGGTTTCGTTTTACCTACAGTCACTTAGTCAGCCCATGAAAACGTAGAACCTTGTCATTTTGATTTTATTGTCGACGGACGGACAGACAGACAGACACACTAGCTAATGACCCAAAAGGCTTCTGTTTTTTCCCTTTTAAGGTTACGGAATCCTAAAAATGCATTATACATCGGTCATTAAACTATTAACGTCAAATTTTATTCTTGATCACTTATTTATGAGCTCGTTGTCCGCATCGATATATGTCCGGTCGTCATAAAGCCGAAAACGAAACATCGTATTAGTTGAAGATACGATATTTTTAGTTTAGCATGGAATTTGGTACCTAATTATGCCAGTTCCTAGAAATCCAATTATAAAACTGATTAACAATTATATCGAATAACGTCACTAACAGATGATGAATGATGTATTTTAGTTGATTGACATAGGCTTAATTGAACGATGCTTTAAATTTGGATTTTAGGAAAATGAGTCAGTGCCTATATAACTGAAGTTTTAATACCTGCGTTGGAGAACGATTTCTTCTCTGTTGTTCAGTTTGTGAGTGTTTTTTGGTAATGTTACGACAATTGGAAACTGTTATACGGCTTGTCTGATAGTAAGCAGACACCGTAGTCTATGAACGTTTGTGACTCTGAAGCACCCTTAAGCTTCACCCAATTTTTAAATCAAATCTCGAACGACGACACGACGATGACGATATAAATCTGTAGATTCGTTGTAAAGCTGGAAATATATGCAGGTCCCTCACTCTCCACAGCGCATCCTCGGGAGCTCTGGTGACCTTACTCACCACCAGGAACAGAACACCACATACCTAAGGAGCAAGTAGAGGTGATTATGGCTGCGGTCTTCTGTAAGATGAAGATACTTCCCCGGTAGGGTTGCTCCAAATATAAGCTGTAAATATCAAAAGATTTATTTAAATAACTGTAAGAGAATTTGAAAAACCCCCGACATTTTCATTTCAAAGCTCAATATCTCAAAAACGGCTGAACAGATTTTCATGAAACATGGCTAAGAACACTCGGGATAAAATTATGTATGATACAAAGGGAAGAGAAAAGGGAAGGGGGGGGGGGGGGGGGGAAAAAATAAGTTTTCCTGTCTGAATCTTCTAACGTCTTATAATTATGTTTCTATATCCTCGTACCTACACGTTCTACGTCTTCTCTTTCCGCCAAATACAGTGCGAGGGACACACACACACAGTCTAGTTCTCGGAACTCCGGCGGTGGCCTAAGCAAATATTGACCGTGCCAGTTACGTTTCATATTCGGCATTCGGCTACTGGTTTACTTTATATTTATACGGTCACGTATGTAAGTACATACATCGTACGGTTAGGGAACTTAGGGACAGCGGATATAGAGCCAAACATGTACCTACACTACCGTCAGAAAGTTTAAGACCAAACATAAAATATGCAAATGATCAACATACCTTGGTTCATCTGTCCGTAGTACTCTCGACCAGTTTGCAAAAGTCTAGTCCTTGTGAGAAACAGCCCATTGCAATCTTTTTCCCTCGTTTGGTTTGCGTAATAATTTATGAAAATGAAACTAAAAATTGTGTTTGGTCCTAAACTGTTTGACGGTAGTGTATATGAAAATATTCATCCCTCTCCCCTTCTTATTTCCCGTTTGTATCCTAAGGGACCCTGGGGTCGGCTGATCCCAGGACGTGGCGTAGGAACTAGTTTCTTTTACTAAAGTAACTGCCATCAGAGCTAACTTACATATTTAGCTGTAAGTTCATTAACTTAATTTTCCACGATTGCGGTGTCTATACAAACCCGATAGGCTTTAACGACACATTTCTGTCAATCAGATTAGTAACAGAATTTTCTAATATAATTAAATATATATTTTTTTAACTCAGTGCGAAAGGTAGACTTTGATGAGGATATTGTTATATTTTCTCAAGTGGTTTTTCTGCATTCAAAAGCTAATACTTATTTAACGTAACGTTAAAGTGATTATTCGTATTTTTTTAAAATCTTACCTATGTCAATTGCAAGTAACTGAGTCAAAAAGTGATTTTTAATATAGAGTTAATGGCTTAACATAAGACAGTCCTTAACCATCCCTAGGACATCGCTTTCCTTTCATGTCGGTCACTTGAAAGACACGTGAAAATATAGGTGTCTTTATTACCGGAGACATTTTGAACATCGAATCAGGCCCCATTTCCATAAACAGATTTTGAGATTAGCCTCTGACATATAAGTACATATACAACAGCGTGCGAAAAATGTAAAGTTTTCGTCGTGGCAGAGTAAAACAAAAAGCCGGCATTAGTCCTCTAGAGCCGACGAAATGAGAGTTACCGAAAACGCTCACACTTTGCGGCTGCTAGTGGCGCAGTCGACAAGTTTGAAACAGTATGTCAAGAAATCGTGCCTATTAAATATTTATAAATTTATTACAAAACGCATAGTTACAAGCTACATAGCTACAATCATTAGTTCATATGTAATGCATTGTAATAATTTATAGATAATGGTTAACTTTAAAATTAACTTTTAACACTTATAATAATTGAATAGTTGTAAATTTAATAAAAGCTTAAATAAATAAATAGATAAGTGTTAATATGTTCCAGAACACATGCTCTCTATATCAGTTGTTTATTGAAATTAGTATAAATAAAATAAAAACTGTATTATAAAAAGTTCCATTTATCCGTCGCATCAGCTGTATCAGTAGGTAGTGTTTTGTGTATAGTGTTCGCGGCCAGTAGTCACACTTCATCGTGAATTAAACGACAATGTCGACAGTATAATACAGAATATATTATTTACTGCACACTTCTCATAACAAACAATTACACAGCGCGACAATGTTGAAAGGTTTGGCCCTATGGTTGACTGGTAGAGAATGCCTTGAGGCATGAAGTCCGCCATTTGTACTGATTTATTTGTGCAATAAAGTATAAATAAATAAAAGGTAAAACAACAGGTCAAATCACTAAAGAGCGGTCCTCCAGACAATCTTCAGGTAGTGTATTAATGATACATAAAACTGAGTTTTTACTGGTGCAAAATTAACACCAACGACGTTGAAACCCTACACTGAAATATTTTGGTAGTACAGTCAAGTGCAACAATTAATATAATAAGTATGTGCAATATACACAAATAATAGCGTAGGTAGAAAAGTGACAACAACTTTATTCGCTGACTATACCGACACCTTAATTGGACGATATAAGAGCTGTAGGACATTCTTTTGAGTAAGTTGAATGTGTATACTAAGTTAGTTATATAGTTTCTTTTCATGATACTAATAAATCTACTATCCTGGAAAATAAAGTTGCATGCGCCCTTATTTTTTACTTGACTGTACTGTTTTCACACTGAGCACTGTGACGCTGCGCGCGCAATTACTCGAGCAAATGACTCCTCGTCCTATAATTTCTCTCCTCGCGAAGGGATTTATTCTCACTGACTGTACTCGTATTTTTAACCGGCGCCGTGCGGACCCGACTGTACTCGTGACTATATTTAGCTGCTATATAAATGTTGACGGGCCGGTAATTTATGTATTCATATTTATTATCATGCTGATCTGTCTATAGTTAATATTGGCATGGATTTTTGTGGCCCATGGTTTCAGAGGAGATTACTTCCTTCCTAATTTGGTTGTCAGAAATTGACTAATATGTAGTCAGGAAAGAAGAGTCTAAAATGGCGACCACTCTCGCGCTATCTTGCTCACACTGCCTTTCTGGTCCTATACTAACTGTTTCGTACCTTAACGGCAGTCTGTAGTACAAGCCGTCATTTTAAAATATATTCTTTATTGGCACGCGTTATAACATGATTATGATTACGGATCACATTTTTTTTTTGTTTATTTGTTTCCCTTCGTCATAATGAGCTTATCTCGGAATATACTCTATTCCGGTATTTCTCTAGTTAACACTAATCAATGGATACTTGTGTTGGTTTGTATAGTGTGTATTTTTTATTATAGCTGGTTTAGACCAAGCGCACTCTGGACTGATCTTTCAACTTAGTAAAAAGCAACAGTACTTAAATAATTTATACCAAAAAAAACCGACTCCAATTTTGTACTTGCTATGCCACAATTTGTGGGTTTCGTGAGCCAATGTTTGGTTACCTACAGAAAATACCGAAATTGGCATATGCGTGCCCATCAAATTCGAGGAGTTCCCTCGATTCCTCCTAGATCCCATCATCAGACCTTCACCAAATTTATATGGGACCAATGTCGGGGATATATATATTGTATGGAAAAATAAAGCTAATATATATATAATGTCGGGGTATCTGCTTAGAAACAAAAAAAATATCAAAATCGGCCTACGTGGTCAAGAGTTATCGGGGAATCTACATACATAAAAAAAAGAACAAGCAAATATGCAGACGAACTGAGTACCTCCTTCCTTCTATTGAAGTCGGTAATAATAGTACATTACGATACAAGTGCAGAGAATAGGAAATTCGCAACGAGTGCTGATAAATTAAAACACGACCGAAGGGAGTGTTTTATATCGACACGAGTTGCGAATTATCTATTCGCACGTGTATCGTACAACGTTTTACAGTACATATGGCTCCTTAAAGTTTCGACATATGCACGTAATCTGATGATTACCGCACTCGTGCGGTAATGTAGCAACATATGTACTGTAAAAGATTTTTACAGCATCACTCAAATCTAAAAACTTCAAGTTGAGTGAAATTCACTTGGCAAGAACAGTGGAGGTCGTAATCATTTTTCACTTTGTAAATTACATCTCCAACGCACCAAAAATTACACACTGTATCCTTGTTTTTTTAAGTCAATCCGAAATACTTAAGCATTTCCACGCCTCACCGAATTAACGATGACTCGTCACGATTTCTGATTCGATTGTAATCGATTTCTTGACCCGTAATCGATTTGGTCACACGTTGTTATTGTAATGGGTTAATACTGGCCGGTTGGACGCTCGTTTTCATATATGTATGTAGAAACAAAATAGGTAGTAAAATAAATCGATTTTTAAACTTTAGATGTCTTTGTCTATTTCTCACTTATGTATTATATTTGAGCGACAGAGATGGTATACGATGTTTTATTAAATACGTTTAATCGGAGCGCCGCGCCGCAGGTGTTAAATACGTTTGAAAGTTGCGATACTTATTTTTTAATACTACGATGGTGGAATACAAGTGATAGTAAGCTGACACCGTTATCCTATGGATGATTACGACTCCAGAAGAATCGCTGACGTGTTGCCGACCCTTTATTGATATGAGGATACGTCGTGTAGACAATTTGACAGTTAATAGGGACAAGTGTCGATCCCTCACACTCAACAAAGCGTAATATCCTCCGGAGCTCTAGCAAACAGGCTTTATTAGAACATATGATAGTGTACAGTATTGTAATATACGGATGGAAAGATCGCTTGTCTTAGTCGGGACTCGAACCTGTCAAATGCAACAAAAAATAACTTGCCGTATTTTATGATGCAGATCGAAAGGGTTACTGATAAGGTTAATTTTTCTCTAAATAACAAACACAATCATATAACGGAAGGCCATGAAAACTAACAATTACCTTTTATTTAAAAAAATTCACCCGTGCAACGCAAGCTATTTTTTGAAGAGCCATAAATGAAAATTTTATTGTTTTTAAGAATCTCCTTTACACAGAATGGTGCTATTTACAATGTTTAAGGTAGTTGCCATCCATGTGGCATTCGATCTTTCCACCTATACAGGGTGTTTGTATTGATTTCCGTTCCTTTAAGCATATAGCCCTGTATAGCCATAGACACGACGTAGCATATTTAGTTTTTCATAATTCACGATATTTTTTTTAAGTTTTAAACAAATTAATTAATTATATCACCAAGGGTGAATGACAAACCGCCTCAATAGTCAACGTGGAGTTAAGCAAAAGTTAATGTTAAGTATGACAATTCAAAATTCGAATGACACGCACGTCAACATTGTATAATTGTTAAGGATGTTTTATGCTATACTAGGGGTGTTAATTAACGAAAATGAATTCTTGAATATCTTCGAAATGGTACGAATTGGGATACTGGTATCTTGGATAAGATTACGTTATTTCATTTCAGGATTGTACCCTCGCAATTAACGGAATTCAATAAATACAACCTGTATAATTAGGTATATAGTAAAAATAAATTTGTTTGTTTACAGGTAAATTCGACCCGCACCCAGCAGCCGGTTTCAACATGGGTTACCTCATGGCTCCTTACCCCTACCCCAACGGTGGGGCGCATCCCCTACCCGTCTCAATGGTATGTACTTCTATAGACACATCTTATTACGCTTACATAATAAATAGTGGCTCTGTAAGGCTTTTCAACCCCCATTGGCTCCGCCAATATTTGGAAAATTTCCAATAAGTGGATCGACAAAAAATACCATATAATTATCGAACCTGCTCACCAAATTTCACGTGAATCGGTTGAGAAATGCGACTTGTTGAGGAGAACATCCGGACAGATACACGAAATCATTTTTCCCAACTTAGACGGAGACGATTCACTGGCTTCGCTCGTTCGGTTAACTAGCGCAGTAACGTTCCAGATATTGTGACCAGCGGGATAATTACGTAACGTTTTCTCCCATGGGTAAGATTGATGTCATTTTCCATAATAATAATGACCGATATACCTAACCTAACGCAAGTCTGACGCGTTACGTAATCAAAAAGCGGTTGTTACCTGGATATTTAGTTTTATTTTATGAAATAGGAGGCAAAGGAGCAGACGAATCGCCTGATGGTACGGCATTATCGCTGCTTATGGACACCCAAAACTCCAGAGGGGTTGTAAGTGCGTCGCCAGCCTACTGAGGTCTGACCTTAAAAAAATGTCAACGCTTAAAAAATACATAAATATAGTTGAAAATATTTGTATGGTACAGGGGCTCGGGAGGTACGCGCTCTTTTCTTAAAGGTTTGGAGGTCGTATCGTCATGTGAGCGTTTTTAGTTATGTTCCAATAAATAAAAGTCGCCATATTTCTTTCTACACTAGCCAAAAAATCTAACATACACATACACACACACGTAATCTTATCATCGGACGTATCTGCGGATTAAGGTTGGTGTAAAATCGCAATATTCGCGATACATCGGTCAACGGTGCGGATACCGAGTCCCAATATCGCATAATCTTGACATAATTTTTCTTGTGTCGCTGCTGTTTCATTGTTTTTTTAATACATTGATAGTAGCAACCAAGTATACAGACTGATGCCTTGGACTGGAGCCTATTTCAACTTGACTATACGGTATTTCACTGATAGTCAAATCAGCAAGTTCTTAGGAAACGTCCAAAACGCTCGGTTAGTACGATGTTTGTATGGAAATTTTCCTAATGACGTCATAATTTTCTATGCTTAATCTGCGTCCTTTTTTTCTTGTCTATGAATTTAAAAAAAAATGCATAAATAAGCTGAACTTTCATTTTTCCAAGTATTTTTGTATGATTGGTTTATTGGTTCGTAACTTGAAAAAATTTTTAGTGTTGTGAAATACCCTATTAGATTTGTTCCCAATCCTACAGATTTCCATTACAGATTCGCTTTTCTAGAGATTCCCAATTCTTTAGATTTCCAATTCTACAGATTCCGATTGACGGAGCCCCGCTGTGCGGGGCGACTATTTCTGCTCAGTTTGCCCTTCGGGCATCTGAAGATACCTAATGAACCTAACCTACCTAGACCTAGGGCCGTTGTAGATCACATATAGTAGGACTTTTATAGAACTACAAATCTGTAGAATTGGGAAACTGTGAACTGGAGAATCTGTACAATTGGGAATATGTAAACATGAGAATCTATAAGATTGAGAATCTGTAAACTTGAGAATCTGTAAAATTTAGAAAATGTAAACATGAGAATCTGTAGAATCGGGAATTCGTAAAATTGCGAATATGTAAACATGAGAATCTGTAGACGTGCGCCACTACCATTGATATTAGGTAAATTTTTAGGAGTGAACCCTGTTTCGTATAAAAATTCTAACCAAATCTAAACTACTTTTCTGACACTGGGACACAATGTACCTAAAAAGTTAACGGTTTCTGAAAAAGGATTTTCTATTACATGAAAATTCTGCGAATCAATACATTCTATTTCTACAAAACAAGGGGATACGGTTATAAATAAATACGCACTCATTGACAAAATATGAGAGCTTTAATGACAAAGGCATAAGAGCGTACATATATTTTTGCAATTTTGGAAACGTATAATATATTTCTGTCTTTGACTGTACGAGGTGAATGCTGGCTGTCATATTCGATGCGAACTGTACCTACGATCGTATCCCCGAATCCCTCTGTAGCGTAGAACATGACGGAACCCTCCTGAATCATGGTCCAATTTAATTCATTAGTTAAGTGCTAGTACTGTCTGAATGGCGTAAACTGCTGTGCCAGAGGTGCTACCGCGAAACGAAAACGAACGAAGTTCGAGTATCTCCCTCCCTATCGCACTTGCAAGTTCGAGCGACAGAGAAAGAGATACACGAACTTCGTTCGTTTTCGTTTCGCGGTAGCAGCTCAGTTCTTGTTACTTCGGATAAGCTCTGCTCTCGCACATCCCCGGGGTCGATCGTCGAAAGAGCGCGCGCTTTGCGGCGGCGGCGAGGGAGCAGGATGCCAAGTTATGAATTTTCTAGATGTCAAACATCAGTCTTGTTAGAAAACTTTCTGTAAGTAACGTAGATATTATTTAAAAATCCGACTTTTTGCCATTAGAGTTTGAGCCTTCTTGCCTGAGTAGTAAAGTCACTTTTCGAACGGACTGATTTGATACAATTCGGCTAATGATTAAGTTTAATGAATAATGGACGTTAGAATTTAGAAGAAATGTGTAAATCTCAAGAAAATGGCACCTTGGAGGTGTCAATAAGGCGCTATTATTTATTTATTTGGGTTAACAAACAGTGGTCACAATAAGGGCTTAAAATAAAAGTATACATATTAGTAGGCACTTCGCACCTTGGTATTATCGTAACAACGGAGTTAGAAATCGTCATGGCTGTCGAAAGTGACCTGTGTCCTGGGTACCCGGGTGTGTTCTAACACTAAGACCAAGACCACCGGGGGATGGGCAGCAGCATCGCCAACCCGCATAAGAAGCGTGGCAATTAAGGGGATTTACAGTCAGCATCAGAAGCAGCTACACCTACGCATTTGAAAAGTTCTTAGGTCTTTATTACAAGGGAATAAGAATAACAGCTTTTGACCCCTTCATATGCGTAGCTACTTTTGATGCTGACTGTACCCCGTGAAATTGGGGGAGGCCTATGTCCAGCAGTGGACGTTCTTCGGCTTCGGCGGTGGTGGATTTTTCCGGTAATTGTTTGACGACCACTTTGGCTTAGTTGGTAGTGACTCTGCCTACGAAGCCGGAGGTTTCGGGTTCGAATCCCGGTCAGGGCATTATTTGTGCATTTATCACATATATTGTTTCTGAGTCTTGGATGTTTCCTATGTATTTACATAAGTATGTATTTATCTATATAAGTATGTATATCGTCGTCTAGTACCCATAGAACAAGCTTTGCTTGGCTTGGGACTAGGTCAAATCGTTAAGATTGTCCCCCCAATATTTATTTATCTATTTTTTATTTTATATGAATAAATAATAATATTTTATAACATTCGCAAACAGTACGTTGTATGGAGAGCCGCATATCTAATCAAATCACAATTGCATTATCTCTAATGAACACTTACACGTATTTCAAAACTTTTATAGTATCACGCCGCCATTTTGTAATGGTTGATCGTCAAATGGGGCCCTTTACACGATAAATATGAGCACAATACTAGGATGTCAATATTATCGCAGTTTTCAAAATAGTTTGGATTTTCCTTGTATATTCATCAATAGTGACGTGATACGTATCGTGATACGAGTGTATCGCGTGATAACCATAATCGTGTGAAAGACGCCAAAACCAAGTGAATTTTTATATACTTACAAGCTTTTGCCCGCGCCTTCGCCCGCGTAGAAATGGTTGACATTCAATTCTTGCAGGCGTCTTGAACGCAAATTATGCCAAAAGTATTAATAATTCCGATGAACTAATTAATACATACGATGCCTTAATTAAATTTCAGATAGTACAGTCGAGGGCGCCAATATGTATACATGTTTTCACCTTATTCAATTAAAATAAAGTCCAAAAATGTAAGTAAATATGTTGTACAGTTGAACAACACATTTACTACACTACTTATGTATACAATATTTTTTAAACTTTGTTGCACAAATCACGTAAGTACTAAAAGGGCGGACTTAATGCCATGAGGCGTTCTCTACCAGTCAACCATCATAGTATTGGTATGGTAGTATGAATTTCCTGCTACCCTATCTAATATATGAATATGAATAATGTATGTATGTATGTATGTATTACTTTATTGTACATAAAACACAACAAAACGATAAACAAACAAAAAGTAGACTAATAATAATACCCTACTTACCTTATATGTCTGTATAGCTGTATTAGCTGTACCGATTCAAAATATCTTGACACCTCTGTTGTTCTTCCATCAGACACAGAAACGGTTTGGCCAAAGTTTGGTTTGGTTTTGGAAGTTTTAAAATGTCCCGGTTTTAAAACCACTAAATACCTCTGTACTCTGTACACACCAAGTACACACATACGTGACTCGCATACGAGTTTCATTACATTGCGGGTTACTTCGGTATAGTGAGTTCAATCGATCTGTCAAACCGCGCAATGTAGTGAAACTCGCAAAAGTCTCGTTCGTGTGTAAATGGCTTACAAAGGCTTTTAAGCCGGTATTACACTATCCTGAATTTAGCATCCTGAATAGGGGAGGGGAGTGGAAGCCTCTCGCTCTAAGATGTAGGTACGTCCCGCTCTAAAGGTTCTGAATTCAGGAAGGTGTAATAATAACTTTAGACGGCAAAAGACATTAAAGAAAGAGACGGCACAAGAAATTTCCATTTTAGAATTATCATCATTCCAAAAAAATATGTTTTCGTACACGGGTCTAACACCAATTTATGTATTTAAGCGCGAGAGTTTAAAGTGTTGTATCATCATTCCAGTACCCAAAGATTTGGTTTTCTCATGAACGCCAAGCTCGTAAAGTATCGATATACCAATACCTATGTATATTGGTTATGTGCACGTCTGAAACGTCAAACGTCAAAGGTCCCGAGACAATGTCAAAACTCAGAGATGTCAAATAATGACACATTAATATTTTATTTACTTTAGTAAACGAGAAAGACCCCGTATTGGAAATTTTACTGAAATAATTAAGAGAATAAATAAATACATACAAACGAAACGAATCGTAGGAAACCGTTAAGAAACCAATAGAAAACGTGAAAGTAAATTTGACAGTGGTCCCCGGTAAGTACACATTTCTGCCATGGTGTGCGCTACGATCGCCTAGCTTACCCCCACGACCTACTTCGCACATAGCCAATAGTCGCGATTAAATTCCCTCAAACACTAAAATCAATACGTCGATACTCAAATCGAAGTGCGTTCTAAAACTCGCAAGTCTATTTTATTTATCCAAACACCGCTAACAAATAAGGTCGTACGTTGTTGGAAATGAGTGTCACTTATGTCTTTTTAGAATGGATGGGTTATGATTGATAAACAGCCGTTGATTTTTAATAGTCGAAGTTATTTTTATTGGTATATTTCCCAGTAATGCCACGTGGCGGGGTTCCGGACAGGAAACGGTAACACAAACAATTTTATTTCTGTACATCCCTCTGTCTCTCGAATGTGTTTTATTACGTGTTAAGTAGCGGCGATGTGTCTAGTTTATTTTTTACTCGATTACGGCAATGTCATAAGGAAGGGTTATGGTTTAAGTATAAGTGAATACTACACAGAGATTTCTGTGTATATTTTGATTTTCTTAGAAAGTGATAGTATGACTAAGTGGGTTTTCAAACCCAACGGTTAACTTTTTTCTTTTCTTCAGTTCAGTTCTCAGTAACTTTACAATACAATACAAATTATATTCTTTATTGCTCACCAGAATACACAAAAGAAAACAAAATTAAATCAAATGTATACAGAGGTAGACAACAGGCGGCCTTATCGCTCAAAAGAGATCTCTTCCAGACAAACCTTTGGGTAGTGGAAATGATGCAAAACAATTTAATTGTGGCAGTTCATATTCATATGGTTTCGCTTAGGGTTTGCAGTCCCGGTACTTATTGACGTCCCGAAGTTTTCGGGACCGGGACTGGGTCAGTCCCGGGAATTCCCGGATACTTTCGTGACTTTCGGGACTTTGTAGTTTTTAGGGAGTATGTATGAGTCAAACTCGCGCCCGATAGTTTCGTTCCGTACTCTCATGATTTGTAGCTATAATAAACTATTTGGCGCATGTATATTGTCTAGTAACCTGTATCTGGATGTCCCTTTACGTTGCTTAAATTGAAATAGTATTTTTATGTACAAGTTCAAAGTTATTTATTACCTTACTTGTAATGTAAGACCATGCTTATTATATTACCAAATATCATGATTCTAGGTCAACGGGAATTACCCTATAGGTTTTGATTCCCTTGAGAGTGTCATTATGCGGTATTACAGCCGCATATTTCGATTACGATTACTTAGAAGTTTGATTTTTTCGCAGCTTCAAGGAATTGCGGTTCGAAGTATTTTATTTTTATATCAACCTTGAAGTACGGAGATCAGCCTGTAAGAGATTAGAATGGCTCTTAAACAGCTCAAAAACAACAATACACCCGTTGAATATGGTATTACAGCCGAACTCCTGAAGGCGGGTGGAAAACCGGTCCTTACGGCCCTCCAGAAGTTGTTCAATTCAGTCTTACTGGAAATAAGAACGCCAAAGGCATGGAGCGGGTGTGAGGTGTAGTGGTGCTTTACTTCAAAAAGAGCGACAACGCTCTGCTAAAGAACTACAGGCCCATCTGACTTTTGAGCCATGTATATAAGCTGTTTTCATTTCAAGAGTCATTACGAACCGTCTCGCACGCAGGCTAGATGGCTTCCTGCCTCCCGAACAAGCCGGTTTCTAAAGAGGCTTTAGTACCGTATAGTATATCACTTTCATACGCTTCGCCAGGTTATACAGAAGACTGGGGAGTATGACTTGCCCCTCTGTTTAGCGTTCGTGGACTACGAGAACTTCGATTCGATTCGATCGAAACCTGGGCTGTGCTAGAATCTCTGCAGCGGTGCCAAGTTGACTAGCGCTATATCGAAGTGCTGAAGTGTTTGTACGAGAACGCCACTATGTCAGTCCTTCTCCGGGACCAGAACTCGAAACCTATTTAGTTACAGCGGGGAGTCCGGCAAGGAGATGTTATTTCTCCTAATTTGTTCTCCGCTGCACTGGAGGATGTTTTCAAGACTCTGGACTAAAAAGGCTAGGCATCAACATAAATGGCGAGTACATCACTAACCTTCAGTTTGCTGACGATATAGTAGTCTTGGCTGAGACCATGGAGGCTATGCTATAAGTACAATGCTCAATAACGTCAGTAAAGCCTCCGAGCGAGTTGGTCTTAGGATGAACATGGACAAGACGAAGATCATGTCAAATGCCCACGTAGCACCAACTCCCGTAACAATCGGACACTTAACGCTCGAAGTTGAAGACGACTACATTTACCTAGGACAGACCGTCCAATAAAGTAGGTCAAATTTCGAGAAAGAGGTTTATCGTCAAATCCGAATCGGGTGGGTAACGTTCGGGAAGCTACGGCACATTTTTTTGTCCAATATTCCGCAGGGTCTCAAGACGAGAGTCTTTGACCAGTGTGTGTTGCCACTTGCCAGTGATGACATATGGCACTGAAACGTGATTGCTTACTATGGGCCTCATAAGAAGGCTCAAAGTCACCCAAAGAGCAATAGCGACGGATATGCTGGGAGTATCTCTGCGTGTTCGTATCAGGAATGAGGTTATCCGCAACAGAACCCATGTAACCGATATGGCCTGCCGAATCGCTAAACTTAAGTGGCAGTGGGCTGGGCACATAGCACGTAGAACCGATAGCCGTTGGGGCGGAAAGGTTCTCCAGTGGCGTCAGCGTACCGGTGGACTGATGACCTGGTAAGGATCGCGGGTGCAGGCTGGATTCAGGATTAGCGCAGGACCAGTCATTGAGGAAGTCTTTGGGGCATAGGTCCAGTGGTGGACGTCCTTCGGCTGATATGATGATACCTCTACGCGTTCACGAGAAAAACACATCAGAGTTGATGAAATGAGCCCGAAAAAACAACTCTTTTTGCCATTTCACTAGAGAAGTTCAGTGATATATATGAGTGTTATTCACCACACCACAAATAATGAAATCCCGAAAGTCCCGAAAGCAACGGGAATTACAAAAACAGTCCCGGGAAAAAATGTGAGTTTCATTTCCGGGGAAATACCGGGATTTTCGGGATCGGGATTTCCCGGGAGCACACCCTATTCGGTATTATCTTGAACATAGGCTTATTGAGCAATATGTATTATTTCTTGTAGTCTGTGTCATGAGCCATGCATGATACGTATAAATTTTATTTAGGGTTTAATTAAGGGTGCCTTTCCACTAGAGATGTGCTATGCAGCTATGCTGATAGGATGTGTAAGCTACGAAAACCCGTTTCCACCAGTGCCTATGCTATGTGGACCAATGAATATGATTGGTAGATTCAAACGAATCCATAGCAACGTAGCATAGCACATCTCTGGTGGAAAGGCACCTTAAGTAGCTTATGTCGGCACATTTTTATAGCATTTGACTAGCATTGAAATTATGTAAGTATCAAAAATATTGATATGAATCGGAATATTTTTATGTAATAAGTAATGCAGAATGGATACGAGTAGAAAGTGTATTAGCAAAATCCATTGTCGATAAAAAGTTCCGAATTCAGTTAACCCATAGCAACGATTATGAAACAGAAATTGCAATAAAGCATTCGCGAAATAACGAAAATACGTTTTACAATATTTAAAAATCGAACCCCACGAAACGCGGAGAGAATGCAATTTAAATTTTAAATTGTGAACGTCAATCTTTAAAAATCGAACGTCGATAGCGTAGAGCCAGTACGCATGCACGCCCGAGCCCCATTCAAACCTTCAGATGCCGTAAGAAAAAAAAAAGAACCCTACACGAAAATATGAAACTTGAAGCGCAACAGGTGGACTGAGGCCGTCTCATTCTTTTCTATGGAAGTTTTAAGTATCGTCCCTGTTGTGCGGATGCCGCCCCTACAGTCGCCGCCCCCGCTTGGGCGGGAAATTTAAATGAAGGAGGGGATGGAATGGAAATGCTTTTCTTTTTACTCGCAGGGTGTGTTTTAGCGCTTTTGTCTGGGTGAATGCGGCCAGTAATTTCGGGGTCGCTTGCGTTCCGTTCCGTCTCGGGATTTGGAAAACGAAAGTTTTTTTTGTAATATCATCTTCGATGGTACTTGGGACTACCTAAGTACAGTTGGTTACAAAAATCTCTGGATGCCGACTTTATTTGGGCGCTTTAGTAGAACATTTGAGCAATAGACGCATGACGTCATGACATGACTCATGTGACAATTTATGACATAGTAGATAGAAAACATCAAATTATCACATTAATCAAATTCATACGAAGATTTGGAACTACTATAAGTAGATTCGACAAAAACATGGTCTAAGATAAATTGTATGTTTACCATCACCAATCGAATTCTCATATTGTAATAAAAAGTTTTTATTTTATTTATATTTGATCCTCTAAAAACTAGAATGGCATTGTAAAAAAATACTTATCTAACCAATTACACTTTCACTGCCAATGGTTTCGTAGCGCCACGCTCGTAGCGGATAACTTGTGAAAAACCGTACGTAGCGGAAAACGCCTACGAGACAAGCGCCCACCTAGCGGGCTTCTGGCACTGAAAGTGTCTGTACAGCAACCTACTAAATGAATAATGATACAAAATTCTAAAACATTTTCGTTGCTGACTCAATTTTAAATCGTCATACTTTCAGAATTCAGAATGAAGTCAAGTTAGACAAAATTATTCTCAGTTTTTTTTTTATTTATACCCGTAGTTTCGCATTTCAGGTCATATTTATACCCGTATAACCCTTTTCTTGGAAAATTATGAAAAAGCATCTAATAATGTGTATCCTATAAGACTGCCAAGAAAAGGGTTATAGGCATCAAAGGTTTATTAACATAATTATACTCAAATATACAGCCTTGACCAGAAGTATTAAGCACTTATCACGCGTTTTTTCATATAAAAGTAAAATTTTGAAATAAAAGTAAAACATTTTATATCTTTTATTATTGAAAATTCTAATATTTTTCAATAACACTAGCTATTCATTGACGTTAAAAATAATTGCACAAAGGCATTTGGTCCTTTTATTGCGAACCCAATTATTTTTGGGGTTCATTTTTCTAGGATAAAAAGCTACTTCGAAATTATATCTGCTAAAGTTTTCTAGATGTTTATATACATTATTCTATTTTGCGTCAATGTGTAGTTTTGTAAATAAAAAAACATAGTTTATTTATAAGTTACAAAGAAAAATAAGGGGTGCTTAATACTTCTGGCCAAGGCTGAAGGTACATACTCAATATTATCCTGCACTACACCGCCACGGCTGATGATGTGGTGGAGTACGTTCGCCTGAATACCGGCTTCCCGCTGAGGGTGTTCTAGCTGCGCTCGCGTCACTACGTGCACTTCAGCTCATTTGTGGTGCGCGTGCCGCGGCCGCTGCAGGAGACCATCGCGTGTGCTGACTTCTGGCCGAAGGGTGTGGTGTTTCGACGGTTCCGGGGCAACCTACCGAATCCTACACCGGAGACGACGATGCAACGGGGCCACGCCGTTTCGTCGCCTAAATAGATATTTTTTATAAGCTTAAGTTTCATGGCGCATTGGGTTAACTGTAATGCCATGTAAACATTTGTAATAATAAATAAATAAATAAATTATCCACGTTTCACTGCAAGGTTGCAAGTGGAGGTACTTTCCACGAGCATTAGATTAGATAACATGACAATCTACATAAAATACAACTGACGTGTAGATCGATATCGTTGCACTCCGATAACAACACTTCACAGACTAATAGGAAACCTATTTGTTTATTAATATCAATCTTATCGATATCTACAATATAACATAATGATATTTATAATTATAATTAATAACAGCGACTGCCATGTTATATATTTATATAAGTTTTTCTTTAGGGACATATCAACAGTTTTTCAACCCAAGTGTTTGTTTCTACGTAATCTATCCAATATCTAGATCTTAACTTCAAAAATATACCAAACAGAGCTCGGTCGCCCTGGTACTTCACGTTTAAATACAAATAATAAAACATACGACTTTTACATCCGGTAAAAAGTAATCGTTGACTTCATATCAAATTCCAGAAATTTTCATTTATTTGACTGAAACTATTAATAACTGAGGTAAAAAAACTATTCGATAAATGCAGGGTGTAATTGAAAAGTATTTTTGCCTCGTCTGTACAAAGACACTAAAACTAAGTTAGCTGTTTCCATGCTATCATATACATACAAAGAACATTAAACCGTCTGTCCGTCTTCATCGCATCAGCACGAGGCATCGAGACCACGTACCGTCGTGCCTCGTAAATATATACAATATACAACTGAAACGACAAAATGCCAAATAAATACCACACGATTCTCAGCTTTATTGATCTTGAAGTTAACAGCATATTCGCATGGGGCCCGAACGGACTTAAGACGTTTTGAGTTTGTTGTTTAGATGTAGCGGTACCTTATCGCGTTGAGATGTCGCTCGCTTCGCTTAAGCTTTGGGAGAATACCCTAAACATGACTTATTTTTTAAATCTTAGATTGTGCCTTTATGTGCCCCATATCATTCAGGTACTGTCTCGCTGTCTACCTAAAATTAGACTTACGCCAGTAACATGGCAGCCATATGATCAATTTTGTCTCCATTGTTCTCAAAGCACCCTCTTAATTAACGTAGGATTACTCATAGCGCCACCTATCGCGAACCACTGCATCACCACTTCAAAGCCATAACATTTCATTATTTTCTATGATCGATATTTTCAACCTGTCACTGCAATATCACATTTTCTCCATCTATAAACCTACAATTGCTAAAAGTGGCAAAGAAATTTAATTTTCATGTCCTCTGCCTACCCCTTATGGGAAAATAGGCGTGAGTTTATGTGTGTATGTATGATATTTTCAAATCGAAAAGGGAACGGCAGATAATTCGTCCTATAAAAGAATATGCTTCAGTCTATAGTTTCGATATGTATCTCATGATTCACACAAAAACTAAAAGCTGTTTGGAATTCAATACAAAAGATTTATAACATCTAAGAATCTAAATTCTAAAGCAGATTTTATTCTACAGATTCCTAATTGCTTCACTCATTGCAGTCTTATATATAATCCGTCTTATTTGTTTCTCTTCCCTTCCCATTGTCTGAACAGCTACACATATAACCGTCTCAGTCATTCCCGCATACCGCAAAAGAGCGTCTAATACCGATTCTAATACCGGTACCGATCCCGATACGGGCATAATTCCGCCGGGAAAGTCATTACCCACGCCCCGGTAATTCCGATTTCGAGGGGGCACCACCCCAGCCTCCCCTAACGCTGCATCTCATTTCCAAATACTCGACTAAGCCTTGTTTCCTATGCGACAACCTCCCCCTATCGATCGGGTAAAAGACTTTACGGGGTACGGAAGAGAGTGCATTTTGGATTGGAGTTGGCATAAGAATCGGCATGCCAATTGTAACTTTGTAGCGATGAAGTAAAGTTAGATTTTCTTTGTGCTTTCTTTTCCTCATGTGTCCGGATTTAGACCTCCCTCTCTGAATAATAGAGGGGGATTTCCTCTCTTATTTTTCGTGAATTTTTTATTTAAGAAAGGGATAAGATTTTAATGTGGCTCGTGCTTTTATTACTGCTCTCGTGAATGCCATTGTTGTGTGGCGATGCGTATGGGGTTTCCGCTTAAAGTATTTTGTATGGAGTTGGAAGGACAGGTCTGTAATGACGTTTTGGACTGTAATCAACGTTGCTCATTGTTGGTTTCTGTTGTAATTGCTTTCTTGCTTTTTGGGAAATTAATTGGGTAAGTTCTTAGGTTGTGCTTTTGAAAGTCTTTGATATTGTCCATATTTTTGTGAATATAATCCTCATACCACCTAGCTGTGTCTCTGGAGAAATAACCAACAGTAAAACAAAAGAGCAAATACGTTTCTCTTTCTGTCAATATAATATGGACGCCTATGGTAGCCCATGCTACGTTGTCTCGTACAACGGTAAGCAGACACCAAGCATACGGCCTGCATAACGAGGCGCAGGTAACATGGCAGTCGCTTTCGTAAAAATTAGTGCCTACGCCAAATATGCCCAAGCGGCCGCCGGGAACAATAAACAACCGGGAAAATGCTAGGAAAAATGAATAAAAAAAATTATTACTCAAGTGTTAATGGATGATACAAAAGTAAAAATAATACGTATATCCTCCAACAACCTTTATAGAAACATATTTGTATCATTAAATACGTTAAATAATACAAATATTAATTCAAAATATAAAACTATGATTCATGATCTAGGATAATTATCCAACAGCCATCTTCAAATCGATGTCTGCATATATCTTCTTATGCCTCTAATTCATTAGAAGTCGCTCTGTTTATCGATACCTACGAGTATTTGTATTTTAACTTTCAGCCAACTTATTTTCCATTTAGCTAAAGAGTTTTATTTCATTTCATATTTATTTATTGCGATCATGTTCATTACATTGGTATGTTAGTACTTTTTGGCTAGTAGGTACATGACACCCTGTTATGGCATTGCAAATTTCCCACCGGCTAGTCAAGGGCATATTCAAATTATTCATTTCAAGAAGGGTAGAAAGTCTTACAGCCTTCGTGGAATTAAATCACTAACCTAAATGTTGCTAATTAACGAATTATATTAGCTAAACAATCGACCTAGGTACATGCAATAATCGTTACATAATTGGAGTTGATGATACCAAGAACTATAAACTGAAAGTTACTTGTATACATGTTATGACAAAAGTTTAAATTGTAAAAGCAATTGGTTTAGAATTCATTAATTAAAATTAAAATGTATGTCGACTTCACTGGTGACCGAAGAGCTGGCAGCTTTCTCGCACAACGTATTAGCATCGCAATACAGAGGGGAAATGCTGCCAGCATCCTTGGCACCATGCCAAAGGGGCCAAGTTTTTTAGATTTATTTTAATTTTATTTATAATTAGTTTCTAGTTTTAATTTAGTTCTATTCTAGGTCTAATTTAAGTTGTTTAATATTGTTCTTACAAAATAAACAATTTACATTTTGGATATTGACAAAAAAAAATGTGTGTCAATTTATTAATTTGCGATATCGAATTAAAATCTAAAACTATTACAGTAATAACGTTAGTTGTTTTCTTTATCTTATCTGTCAATTTACATTAAAGTACAACAACGTGTCTGTATTCTAAAATTGAGAGATATTTTGCAAATGCAGCATCTCGCAAAATTTTCATACAAAATAAAATCTGACCTAGAGACATGTGAAAAACGGTTTGTAATGTACAATATTGGAGTTTGTTGACTGAAAATCAGATTCAAAGTCAAAGTCAAAGTCAAAATATTCTTTATTCAAATAGGCCTAGCAACAAGCACTTTCAAATCGTCAGTTGTAACATGTATTAACATATATATTAATTAATTATTGAGATTTGCATTACGTATATGAAAAAGTCAGATATAAATGATATAATTAAGAAAAAATATGTATGGTGTATTAATGATTGATACTTGTTTTGTGTGCCTATTTAATAAAATAAAATAAAATAAAATAAATTAAGTCATGAATAAATTGTTCGTTTTGGTATTTTAGTTTTTTTTTATACCACGTGGGTGGCAAACTAGCGTACCGCCCGCCTTATGGTAAGCGGTCACCGCGGCTTATGGACAATTAGACACCTGCAAATCCAGGGGTTACACATACGCGTTGCCGACCCTTATCAATAAATGTATACACTCCTTTCTTGAAGAACCCCATACTGTAGTCCCTGTGGAAAACCTCGGCATAGAGCACTCCATAACCGGAGCATCCGAGGAAGGAAACTCCTTGTTTATTTTTAAACGTGTCACGTTAATATATAAGGTGCTTCCAAATTAGATACCAATACTTTAAGAGTTGTTTAATTACATGGATATAATTTATTTTAAAATGAATTAATAAAACTTTTTATAAGAATATTTTGTTTTCCTTTTCCGAACAAAATAATTAAATTAAAATTTTGCTCGAACAACATAATCGGAGCATCCGAGGAAGGAAACTCCTTGTTTATTTTTAAACGTGTCACGTTAATATATAAGGTGCTTCCAAATTAGATGCCAATACTTTAAGAGATGGTTAATTACATGGATATAATTTACTTTAAAATGAATTAATAAAACTTTTTATATGAAATTTTTGTTTTCTTTTTCCGAACAAATAATTAAATTAAATTTTGCCCGAACACCATAATCATGATCTGTGCATTTACCTGACATGATCACATGATGGATATCACTTTCTGTAAAGGAGCTACACATTGGATGCTTGTTGAAGTGACAGTAAAGAGGTTTTATACGATAATCAAAGAAGTCTTAATCATTGTGGGTTATGTAATTAACAGGTACAGTTTATTTCCTAATTTTCTCAAAAAACTATCATAAACTTTAAATTAATTTTATACTTAAGTCTACTACTTCTAAGGACGAGTACTATCAGCTCTGACTTTACAACATCTAATTTGGAAGTACCTTATTATGATACTTATAAAATATCAGTAAAGAGTGTCCGAATGAAGACACCGGCACTGCCTCGTTCGATCGAGCCGGGAAATCGTAATACATACCTCAATTATCGATCGATCGAAATAAAAAATAGTTTCAGTGGATGACGTAAACAACTTGGGGGGCGGCGAGCATAAATCTAGTTCTTATTAAATCGACTTCCATTTAAGTAAGGTTGTGGTATAGCATGGAACGGAAGCTAGGCCGCATTCCGCGCCCGCCCTTGAACTGAGCTGACTCCTTAACAATAGTTGCCAGTGTGTGTCACAAAGCATAAGCGTAAGCGTTAGCGAGTTGCATGCTGCCTTAATATTTGAAGGAAGTCGTAAATATTTAGCTTACATCTCTCATATCATAGACTCTATGATATGAGAGATGTAAGCTAAATATTATGACATAGAGAAATGAACTGACAGATTATATTTCCATACATGAAATTTCAAAAGACTTAAATTTGTAACAGCCTACACCAGGTTCCATCGTGACAACCGAAAAATATCTATAGGTATTACCTATCGGTGCCCCTATAATATCGCCATGAATCTACATTGTATACTGACACAGCATCGCGTCCAGGCCGAACCTACAATTATGCTATAGAACAAAAAGGTATTTTATAAAGAGGAAAGAATAAAATGAAAGTAAACAAATTTTCTCAAACATGCAATGAAATATTGATGTTATGTTCCTTATAATAGGCTGCAAAGTATGACGTTTCAGGTGCGGCTAGGACAAGAGGTCGTTAATGCAATTTCATACAAATGTTTCAGGCCTAGGCCGGCAAAGTCCTTTCCATTCCACATAAATTTGTGGCACAGGCATCATGACATTCTGCCACTATGCGTATTAAAAATAAAACTTTGTTTTTTTTTGTTGTTTATTTCATTGCATGTTTGAGAAAAGCACTATACATACCTCGGCGGGAAATATGGGGTTGCCCGCCTGAGACCTATCCGACCTAGCTTCGCTCGGCCGGCAACCCCTTTCGTCTCGGCCTCTGGGCGAAATGAGAGTCACTTGTATGGAATCTCGAATAGAGATCATATCGATCGAACCCGAGAATTGGCCCCCTGTAGTAATGTACTATTCTTAAAATCATATTTCTATATTATTATCTTACAAAACTTAAACTTAACCGATACCGGTATACTTTTATTCCAAACGTTTGTTAACAGTTTTTTTTTATTATTGCATTAACATCTAACGCACATATGTTTATATTTGTTTTATCTCACGATTACGGTATGATCATATTTGTGGGCAAGATGTATTATAGTCGGCTTTTTTATTTTTCGATTTTATGACTTAATAATATGTGCTAGAATACTCGTATATACTCGTAAGATTATCCGCTAAAACCGTGGTC